>JARUPY010000182.1:4804171-5404380 GCA_029817715.1 Melastoma dodecandrum
GACGGAACGAAACTAGGGGTGCGGATGTATACAGGAACACTTTGTGGGTGATTAAGGACCGGATGCATGTTCCATTCTCCAAACACTAAAGCGCATGTAAATTGGGGGTGTGGGGACAAATCACTGAAACAAAACCATGTTGTTCTTTAAGCGGGGTGGCTATTTCAAGCTTCGATTTTCCCTCATGGAGTCGCATAGTCCGGCGGCCCGTATGGCTCAAACAACTCCGCCAAGAGCCCCTGCTTCCTCCTTGGGTTCCAGCCCATATCCTTGCAGAGCTGGTCGTTGTACCATATATGGACCGCACCTATACACGATCTCCGGTAATACTTCCCTGATGCCTCCTTCATGTACTTGTCCCATTTTTCAACGTCTTTCTCCATTTCGCCGATAGGAGGCAGCTTGAATGTCCCAGCCAGGAGCTCCACTAGCCACCGGCACCGCATCTCAGAGGTGTATAGATTGGTAACGCTTTCCGAGAACCCGACCACCGCCAGCTGCGGTATCCGTGGGTGTATTCACTCCCTAATTGCAATGAAAACCGGGTTACGTTCCTGAAAATGCTAAAGATGGCTGATGACAGGGGAATACCTGTAAAGGGGAACTATGGAACTTGGTGAACCCAAAATGCATACTCGGAAGAACTGCGATTCGAACACATCTCTCAGCTTCTGCTCGCCCTTGAAACCTGTAGCCATTATCACAACATCGGCCTTTACTTCAGTAATATCACCATCAATCGAGATCCCTTTAGCACAGAACCCAAACTCTGGCGCCTTCTTCAGGATGATGCTTCCTCCCTCTACCCTGTCATAGAATTTTGCAGGCACAGTCGAGATCAAGCAGGAGCTTATCTCCTGTAGGAAGCTGTGTTTCGGGACCATCCCATACTTCTCCAAGGGAAGCTTCTTCTTGATGTTGCTCTCGACAGACTTCGATATCGCCCACCGCTTCAGCAGAAACAAGAAGGTAAAGCAATAAAAAAGAGTTGAGGATCTACGTTTTGATCTTTCATAGAAGGATGAGCAATGTTACCACAGGCGAGAGGACGCTGGCCAATAGGCTTAACAATAGCCCTTCCTCAGGTTTATGCACGAGAAGCTCTGAGAAACGATTCAAGTAGAGAAATTCCAGCGGCAGTCCCCATGGCAGATAGTCAGGTACGTTCCAATGTTCTGTCCTATACAACACTGTACACGGATGCTCGACGCCTGCAACCTCGACAAGAAAACGGTGACATCATGATCCAAGACCATTGAATCAGGTGGACTATACAGCCATAGTTCATGTCTTTCTGGCGAGAGCAAAATGTCAGACTTACCATTGATGGTGGAGCACTCCATGGCAATGTCGAGAGCCAATTTCCGGAAACCAACCACAGCCACCCTCTTCCCTCGGATTAACTCCTTTATCCTCTCCTGGCTCATGGCTGCATAGTCCATGGAATGTATGACCTTACCGTGAAACGACTCGGGTCCTCTTCCTGGGGTGAATTCAGGGAAGTTTGGGATGCCGCTGAACCTTCCGACGCAAAGGATCACAAAGTCGACTACATGTATCTGTCCAAGAAAAAATCCCTTGTAACTTGTTATTCATCGCTGCTAAGTAATCTTAGTTCGGGCATGATGATAAAACTCTCGTACGGATTCACTAAATGTTTGTTCAAACCAGGAAGCAAGAACAAACAAAAATAAAGGTAAAATAATCTATGCTTTTTACCTCAATTGAAGTGCGATCTTCCTGATCCCTTTCAACCTTCACCTCCCACTTAGCCTCTGAACAAAGCGCCTCCCCGCACCATCCCCTGGGCTCCCCTGCCTCGTCCGGCCCTTCCCTTTCGTACCTTAGCCCCACGACCTTGCTCCGAAACCTGATGTGCCTCATGAGGTTGAATCGCCTAGCGTACGCCTCGACATATCTTAGAACCTGGCGGTGGTCTGGGAAGTCCTCCTCGACGGAGGACGGCCACGGGAAGTCAGAGAACTGGTACACTAGCTTCGGCGTCTGGAGCCTGGTGGTCTCGAAGGTCTCAGTCCAGACACCACCTAGGCCATCGTGGGACTCGAACACGATGGGGTTGAACCCCTTGGAGAGGACGTACTTGCAAGCGAGCAGGCCGCTAATCCCGGCCCCGACTATGGCGATCTTCTTCCTGTTGTTCTCCCCCATTTCTGCAAAGCTTTTCTTCCTCTGGCTGGGGACGACAGAAGGGAGATTTACGTGTTCATCACTCATATAAAGGGGGAATTTGTTAGGCACGATAATAAAAGAGGTTGTTCTAATACGTGGATCCCAGCCGATAAAGGATATATGATCAAATGCATATGCACCGTCGATGGACCAAGGAATTACATGTCTTCTCCTCCTTTCGGTAAAGTTCTTTGCAGTTAAATCGGTCCAGTGTTGTTAAGACGCTACGGCGAGAAGGGCTTCCAGGCGAGGCGCTCGCCTTTTGTTTTAAGGCGCTTATGTATAATTTTTTTATATAATTGACGGGAGCAAAAAATTAGACAACAGAAAAAATAGACAAATTCAATCTATGCTCTTTACTACACAAATCCATATATGCCTCTTCTTACTGGAGTTGTGTCTCGAAATGTACAGGCAGACTTGCAACTTTAAATATCTTTGGTTTGAAAATGCTCACCAAAACCTTTTGCTTACTCTAGTACATATGTACAGAGAACACAGTTGCAGGAGATCATGAACAGTAAATCTCCGAACTCTCCTATAATCCTTAAACAAACTGAAGGACAAGTTACAATGCCACTTAGGGAAAGGCAAAAACTATGGTTTGTGGGAACTCACAAGAACAGGGGCTGGCCGCTCAGACGACAAGTGCCGATGGCGGTTTTTTCTGGTAAGGGGATGACAGGTTGAACCAAGACGGTGGGCGCAAGGGGCTGGGAAGTGAGAATGGACCTCGGGTTGAATCGGTCTGAAGGGGAGCGTCTAGGGTAGGAGTTGCTGGGGTAGAAAGAAATAAAATAGGGTTAAAACTAAAAAGACTTTAAAGGGGGTGACTTGGATGGGACTTAGTCGGTGCAGAAATAAATAAAATAGGGTTGAAATGTTAGAGGGATGGGGTCGCCCAGAAACGCCTGTGTAGCACCCTAGTGCCTGAGGGCCTCAACCAAGGTGAGCGCCTAGGCGGCGCCTAGTGCATGGCGCCCGTCCGAGCCCTAAATAGGCAAGAGGGCCTCGCCTCGCCTTGCCTGAGCACCTAGGCGAGCGAGGCGTGGCGCCTTGACAACACTGAATCGGTCACAGTATAATGTTTGAATTCGCTCCCTCTCACAAATTATTTATGTTTGTAAGAATTAGAAACATCGTACAGAAGGTGGACTAAGAATGAGTGACCTGCGATTGAACTTTATCGTCGTCAGGGCAGGGTGGCATTATGGGCCTCGACCGCCGTCTTTTGACGTGGTCCAGCTTTGGACGTTCCATCTCAAGGGGAGGCATGGTCCGATGGCCCGTATGGCTTGAACCACTCCGAAAAGAACCTCGTCTTCCTCCGCAGGTTCCAACCCATGTCCTTGCACATCTGGTCGTTGTTCCATATATGGAGCGCTCCTCGGCAAAACTTCCGGTAGCCCTTCCCTGATGACTCAAGGTAGTTTGCCCACTCCTCCATGTCTTTCTCCATCTCACAGATAGGCGGTAGCCTGAATTTCCCTGCAAGGAGCTTGACCAGCCATCGGCAATGCATCTCGAAGGTGTACAGGTTGCTAAGGTTCTTTGAGAACCCGATCACTGCGAACTGAGGTATCTGTGGGTGGATGCACTCCCTGACCACAACAAAGAAGAAGTCATTATTAGTCATGGAAGCTTGCGCCCCCGACAGGGGCGAGTTATCAGGAACACTAAAGACGAGCAATGACAAGGGGATACCTGTATAGGGAAACTAGAGCACTTGGGGGTCTCAAAATGCAATTCCGGAAGGACTGGGACTCGAAAATGTCCCTTAGCTTCTGATCTCCCTTGAATCCCATAGCCATGATCACAACATCAGCCTTCACCTCGGTAAGCTTGCCATCGATTGAGATGCCATCACGACGGAACTCGAACTTCAGTGCTTTCTTAAGGACAATGCTTCCTTTCTCCACTCTGTTGTAAAAGCTTGCGGGCACAGTAGTGAGCAGGCAGGAGCTGATCTGCTGCAGGAAGCTGTGTTTTGGGACCATCCCGTATTTCTCTATAGGCAGCTTCCTCTTGATGTCGCTCTCGACAAACTTCGATATCACCCACCTCTTCATCCAACACAACAGGATAAACTTGAATAAGAATGTTTGGCAACTAGATTACTCTCTTGAGCGGGTAGGCAAGAAGATGCAGTGTTACCACAGGGGAAAGGACGCTGGCCAATAGACACGGGAAGAAGCCATCGCCTGGTTTATGCATGAGAAGCTCTGAGAAGCGGTTCATGTACAAAAATCTCAACGGTATGCCCCACGGTCGATAGTCAGTTACATTCCAATGTTCCGTTCTGTACAATACCGTACATGGACGTTTGACGCCTGCAACACGGTTTGTCTTCGTGATTGTGAACAGTATTCGATGGCTATGACTTTTCCATTCACTTATATTACACCAAAAAGAAATGAACACCGTACTGTATAAGGTGAGAGGCATCTTGTTGTTAGATTTTCTGGATCGACCCATTACCCAAGCCTAACATACAAGCCTAACGGAGTTAGGCTCTATAATTTATTGGTCGTAGAGTAAGTAGCTCGCTTATGCTTATATTCTAGCTTGATGGATCTGAGATTTGCACCCATCAACATAGTCCGATGCCCAGTGGGGCTCGAACCACTTGGCCGAGTTCACTAGCAGACTTTGACCTTGATTCATAGACAGACTTGCCAAAAACGACCGAGTTCGGGAGAGCAAAATATATGTGCTCAAAAATGCACTGCTTTGGCTGAGGGTGAGGCATCAAGCACAAGTTATGCTCTCCATCTTTATCTACAACAACGACTTCCCCTGGGTTCACTTCCCTGACATAGGTAGCCTCGATCAGATCAAGAGCACATGTCTCAGATGCAAAAACATATGCTCCATTACTCCTCCTACCATAACCAGAGGCCTGAACCCGTGAGGGTCTCTAACTGCAACCAGCTTATCCTCAGTACAGAACACCATTGAATACACACCCTTCAACTTCTAGCAGGCCTCGATTATCCTCGAAGAATGGCCTCGCCTTTGATACAGCAATCAAGGGCAACACAACCTCGGTGTCACTACTCTTATTGAATATGCCGCCATGCTCCTCTAACTCCGACCTCAAGGTCTTATAATTAACCAAGTTACCATTATGTGTCACACCAACAGAACCAAATTTATACCCTGCAAGGAATTCACTTAATATCAAAACGACACAAAGATAACCAAGACAGGACCCAACGTGGTCAAACATCACCTATTAGCCGAGTATGAACATCGCTGAAAACTATCACAGAATCAGAGGCTTTATACAGCCTTCTCAACAATCTGTGCAGCGTAGGCATGAATCAAATGGAATTGAATCATTTCATCATGTAGCAAAAGACAATTAATGGATGTAGCAACCTGCTACGAAGGGCTGGACGTTCTTCAACATGGAAGCCCCGGCAGTCGAGCACCGGACATGACCAATGGCTGCACTACCCGGGAGCTGATCGAGCTTCGACGGTGTGAAGACCTCCGAGACCAGCCCCACCCCAGTGATCGAATGGAGCACCTTGCTCTCCACAGAAACGATCCCGGCGCCCTCCTGACCCCGGTGCTGGAGCGCGTGAAGGGCGAGGTAGCAAAGCCGTGAAGCCTCAGGGTCGCCGAAAATCCCAACGACCCACACTCCTCCCTCGGCTTATCGTCGAAACCACTGTCCGGGACGCCACTCCTGGCGATAAAAGTGGGAATTTTGGGTCGTTCCGGGCTAGGGGAGAGGGGGAACGTAACGGGTGATGATGGTTTCCTGGAAAAGGCGGATGAGAGAGGCTTCAGGTGGCACTTAAGGGGTTTGAAGGAGGTCTTGCAGAGGGCGGCGGCGGTGGGTGGTTGGTGGGTGATGAGGAAGTGTTGGTGATGATGGGAAGTGAGGGCAGGGGAGGAGAGGTTGGCGGCGGTCGCCATGGATGATGAAGAGCTGAGCTTCCTGAGGTCGAGAGGCGGACAGCGCCGGAGGTTTGTCTCTCTAGGTTTCTCTTAATTTTCTTCTTTTTTTTTTTTTAAAGGTCTTGTTTTGGTTGGTCAAGAAAAATAAGGAATTTTATTTCTATAAATGTGTGTGTATATATATACAACTAAATTAAATTGAAAAAAAAGTATTTGGAATCATTCAATAATTAATTAAATTCTTAGTTAACTGAGTGAGTTGGTAGGAAAGGAGAATGTCGATTACGTTACTAAAGAGGGGTTTGTCATGCCATGCCATTCTTGTGAGATTAGGACCGAAACAAACGTATGATCGATGGATAATGTTATGGCAAAGCGACAACGTCGAGATGGATCGACTTCTGTTTTTCTTCTTCTTTTTCTGTTGACGTGGGGTTGTCTGATCTGATTAAAATTAATACAGATTCAGAATTTTTGTTTTAATCATGCTCAAGAAAAATTTGAGTATGGAAGAGACTTAGACTTTCCAGTTGGGAGTAAACAAGAAGTGGAATGGTTTTTTTCTGTTTGTTTTTACTGGGGAGATCCATTCACGAAGGTCGATGGAGGACGTATGTCATCCAGAAAAGATAACATCACCTTAGATTCTGGGTCGAGATTGAAGCCGACCGCTCGTGATCTCCAAAGGAATGAGGAGGTGAGCACCTCAAAGGCGGTAAAATTTTGTACACCTTCCGGCGAGACTTTCAGAGCGAGGACAGCTCTGGCGACCCGAAGAAGAAAGGCCTCGAGATCATGTAGCCAAGATCTTTTACCTCACCGCTTTCTCTGCTCGAGTGCTCTTCTCTTTGACGTTGTACGGTCGATGCCCCTGTTTGCTCCGGGGGGAGCGTCTTCCCTTGGGCAAAAAAAAAGGTGCTCCTCGAGCAATCTCGACGACCCCCTTCTAGGAACAGGCCTTTTCCCGGCTGCTCCTCTTTTATGGAATGATAATAGAACTTCATGTGTTTGGTTCTTCCATGAAATCATGGATTTTCATCTAGTTAAATTGTCTTGTTGCATGATATAAAAATTACATAGCTCGTTTTCTGGTGAATGTCTCTCAGAAGTTGCATAAGTCAAGTTGCTTTCTGAGTTGCATTTGTAGCTGCTCTGTATTTTATTTTTGTTGTGAAAAATGATAATATCGTTGCCGCTTACTGAACCATGATACCGCTCCCCCTACAATACTAAGAACATACCCTATAGTAGATCTTCTTCAAGTATCACAATCTATGGTATAATAAGCATCACAATATTCTATAATCTCCATCTCTTTTGAATGATATCCCATAATCTAGTATACCATGATATACTTCTGAATCCCCTTCTCAATATTCGTGGGACAGCTTTCTGAGATGGCTGAAAGGAAGAGCTCGGCATCGGGCAACTAATTCTTTGGTACAATAAGCAAAGGTTAACAAAGGTCATATATATAATAGTTAGAGTGAAATGGTAAGCTAATTAAGATTGCCGGATATCATATTTCATGAGTATGAGTGGAGGTGACGATCTTTTACCCAATTCCTTCCATTCAATTATAAGGTAAAGTCGGCTATGATTTGCTTTAGTTATTACTCAAAGTGCTGTGCAATATGGAGGCGTTGCAGTTTACATTCTCTCCATGAAGATGTATCGTAATGACTAATGAGGTGCACTGGAGCCTGTTATGAATACGACTCTGCTGTGGTAGATTTAGCTAGAGGATCTTGAAAAGAACAGGCAAAGATTACTGATGCAATACCTTGCAACAAATTGCACGTCGAGGCTAAAGTTCAGTGCGAGGAATTTGATGCTCCTTTCTTTGTCGATGAGCTTTTTCTGGGCTGTTTAGCAATTCCACAAATCCACAGCTTTTGTGGGGCTCTGTCCAATCTTGACGAAAAATAATATGCTCGTATTTCGCATTTAGAGAATCATCCACAACATCGACTGTTGAAAAGGATTGCTATATAGCAAACTTAATCCCACATCGGACAGAGAAATAAGTCCGACTTAGTATATATAGCTTAGCGGGTTACTCCCTTTATAGTCAATTGGTTTTAGAGAGGAATCCCGCTGGACTTGTATATTGGGCTTGACATATGGGCCGGTATAATATTCTAACATCGACATTGGCTGATGTTGAAATCGGCATCACGATGTATGTGGTTTTACATGACCAAAAGATACAAAACGGAAGAAGAAAAAAACAAGTGAAGAAAACGGGACACGAGTTACAAACCCTCTCGGATTGGAATACAAGGAATCTGACATGACCATAATTCCACAACACTATTCAGACAGAGAAACATCAGGAGGGAAAACGGAAATAGTAGGATTCGTACCTGATCATACAATCTTGGAGGTAAACTTGTACGCCCATTCGGTTCCGGCAAAGCTGGTCGATGGCGGATCTAATAGCATTGAAGCAACCGAGGCAGTCGTCCCTCCCTAAATCTTTCCTGCAATCAGATTCCATGTGAAATGTAGCTTTGCCCTGACCAGATGATGTGCAGCCAACTGGGTAACGAGCGAATCTCGAGTTCGGGCCCATCAAACCGTCAAAGCAGAAATCCAAATCAGAAGCGAAAGGAGAGCCGTCTGTGAAGTTTGCGTCGTTGCACAGCATTTTGAAATGCGTGTCTGGAGCAGCGACGACTTCACAAGAAGGGAAAGCGAACAAGACGACAGTAATCACAGCACATAGCATTTTGAAGATCATGATGAATATCTTCCTTGGTTGGTCGTGGTAGCGGCAACCCAGTAACCCTCTCTTATAGCAGCGGATTTTCATGTAAGAACCAGTTCGGCACCCTCGTCTTAATCCTTATTGTGAATTGGGGGATTAGTTGTTTACAACTGTTCCGAATATCATCGGTTACGACTCTTTTTGTTTCTTGGGCGGGTGAATTTATGTAACTCGCAATCTCCTTGTGTAATGAGCCTTGTTGCTGGATAAGTTCACATAGGCGGACAAATTTCTCTAGGACAATCAGTGTCTTGTGTTAGTTAGTAGAGCCAGTTGCCGAATGAAGGGCTGACGATGTCATAGAGTAGCTCCAGCTGGTGTGACTAACAAATTAATAATAGCGTTGAATCTATTCGGAAAATTCGACACAACAAGTCGACCAAGAGTGTACTGCCATACCTCTATTGTGTATGAACATGTGAAGAAGAGGTGGTCGAATCGCTATCTTCTCAATCCACATAAAGCACAAGTTGAAGAAGAAGAAATACCCAGATAAGATAGCATGTCCGAAGTGTTTAGCCAATTAAGAATTTTTAAATCTTTTTTAACCAACCCCACAGCGGAATAAAGCTGTCGTTTTACGGAACTTTTTTTTATAGGTTTTTATAAGACAGAACGTACGAATGCGATTGTGATATGTTTGATGTATGGAAAGCTTTTATGGTGGTTCGACAACTTGCCCACATCCATCTTCACCCAGAATTTGGATGTTACCACTCGGACGTAACATAGTAACGATCACAAAATGTGATATATGATCAATCTTTTACAGCATAGACCAAAATGTTCTGCACCACTGATGACTGAGTTGCACAACACACATTAGAAAGTTCTGTACCAAATGTATCAATCCTTTACTGCACGGACCAACGTACCTCGTGTGTGACTAACTCTCAAACAAACCAACGTTTACAGGCTCTCAGCACACTCTCTGTATTTTACACTATGATACACCAATAACCGATACCAGAGAATGTGGTCTAATTATACAAAATGTCATAGGGTAAATGTAAAAGATAAATCTTATAACAGGGACTTTTCCTGTAAGAACCCGTTCGGCACCCTCGTCTTAATCCTTGTTGTGATGGGGTTGTTAGTAGCTCACAACTTTTGCGAATATCATCGGTTAATGAGACTGTTGTTGGTAAGTGCGCATTGGCGGACAAATTTATACAAGTTAATGTGTGGTGTTAGCACCCATTTGTCAAAAAATTAATCCATTTCTAGCAAACTTACTGTAGATGACTTACCCAAAGCTGTTCTGTTTGAGTAAATATTTTAAAAGCTTACTATAATCAACCTGATATAGGTGCAAACACTTCATATTAAAGGGATGGACAGTAAAGAAGTGTTTTTATCTCCTGCCAATGATCATTTGTAAGTGTGAAACTCTTAGAACTCTCTCCTGTATTTATCCACGAGTTGGCCGCGGATTACAAGCAAGCGAGCGATGCCCACATTACTCCTGGTCCTGATAACAGTTTCGAAAAGGATATAGGACTGAGACAATCTTCTTCTTCCTGGGAACAACAGACGGAACGAAACTCATGGAGTGGCGTAGTCCGGCGGCCCGTATGGCTCAAACAACTCCGCCAAGAGCCCCTGCTTCCTCCTTGGGTTCCAGCCCATGTCCTTGCAGAGCTGGTCGTTGTACCATATATGGAGCGCACCTATACACGATCTCCGGTAATACTTCCCTGATGCCTCCTTCATGTACTTGTCCCATTTTTCAACGTCTTTCTCCATTTCGCCGATAGGAGGCAGCTTGAATGTCCCAGCCAGGAGCTCCACTAGCCACCGGCACCGCATCTCAGAGGTGTATAGATTGGTAACGCTTTCCGAGAACCCGACCACCGCCAGCTGCGATATCCGTGGGTGTATGCACTCCCTAATTGCAATGAAAACCGGGTTACGTTCCTGAAAATGCTAAAGATGGCTGATGACAGGGGAATACCTGTAAAGGGGAACTATGGAACTTGGTGAACCCAAAATGCAATCTCGGAAGAACTGCGATTCGAACACATCTCTCAGCTTCTGCTCGCCCTTGAAACCTGTAGCCATTATTGATGGGTTTCCACCGGGTGCAGCGGAAGCTCGTTTCGAAAAATATTGTCCGAAACACAGTCCCGAATCTTGTGATACGTATAAATCGAATAGTAACGTTAAATAAAACATACCTCGTTGTTGCGGATGCGAACTTCAAGAGTCCCAAACGTGACTCCTCTAGAAGTATCCACGCACACGAAACACGAACACTCGAATTCGCTACGGTGCTAGCCCTCGGAATTCTTTCTGGTGTATTCTTTCGGAAGCCTCGGCCAGAGATTTCTTTCTGTGGCCGAATGAAGTTTTCTTCGCCTTTCCGGATTGATTTCTTACTTCTGTGGCTAAACGGCCGATTTCTTCTTTTATATGATGTGGTACCGCCTTATAATTAGATTCATTGTAAAAAAATAATGAATTACACGTAGCAATGCTATGCTACAATAGCCCGTAGGTAATCATTTGACCTTTGCAATTGGGCAATTGGGTACGGAGCTTCAGAACCAAAAAAAAAATTGAAACAATTTCAATTTGTGGATAATGGGCCATATGGGCTTAACCCATTTGATCGGCCTCTTTGATATTATAATGAATAATATAATAATATAATAATGAATTATTATAATTATATCATCATAGTCTATAACTTAGACATACTTGATCAATTTAAATCCAACACTAGGGTTTATTGCTTCCGATATTTCAGAATAAATTTGTAATCCAACAAATTCTAATTCTGAAAATTTATACTTTTAACTCTAATATCCATTAGAATTAAATAATCAATTTTCGTGTTCACGTGCTTTTGCGTGCGACCCTCTAGGTTCTATATACGAAGGCAATGTACATCCATACATAGACTGAGGTAACCGTCTAGCAACAGTTTTCAGCCACCCAACGTAATAGAATATTAGTCATGAACCAAAACCATATTGAACCGATTTCTGTGTAATTCAATCTCTTCATCTCACCGACATCCTGATTAATTCAGTGCATTATGTGTCATCACTGAATTAATCATTTTACTTGATTTCTGAGATATAATAGATCTTAACTTGAATGATAAACATTCCTCCACGGCCGTGTGTTTAAAATCACTAATACCTCAATCAAGCGGCCAGGATGTCAACTCTCTAATCTAAGAGAGCGATGAATCCTATATTGACTCAACACTATCCTCTCTACGCTTCGTTGCACACCCAATAACCGTATTACTCACAATCCGATTAAAGACTGATTTTAACGGCATCAAAGTGAACAACTCCACGCATAGAATAAATGGAGGTCTCAAGTCAGGAGATCAGTTACACTCGTTCAACAAGAGAAGTGACCAATGACACTTAATATGTGGTATTCTCTATAAACGGGTCGTGTCCAGTGTACCCTAAACTTAGGCACCCCCGAGTATAACTTGAACATCCATCCCTTGGTCTAACTCGACCTTAGTTATACTCGGCGTTGATCTAGATGTTTATGTCCCATCTAAACATCTATCCGATCAAGGACAATTCTAGATTGACAAATAATCAATCTATGGGACTTTACCGTAAAGTTAATTACGAGCAGAAAAGTAATTAATAAACAGTAAATACTTGCATTTATTAACAACTATTCACATACATTACAAAGTGTCTTGGCACATACGTGCACACACTAACAATTATGACAACATCGGCCTTTACTTCAGTAATATCACCATCAATCGAGATCCCTTTAGCACAGAACCCAAACTCCGGCGCCTTCTTCAGGATGATGCTTCCTCCCTCTACCCTGTCATAGAATTTTTCAGGCACAGTCGAGATCAGGCAGGAGCTTATCTCCTGTAGGAAGCTATGTTTCGGGACCATCCCATACTTCTCCAAGGGAAGCTTCTTCTTGATGTCGCTCTCGACAAACTTCGATATCGCCCACCGCTTCAGCAGAAACAAGAAGGTAAAGCAATAAAAAAGAGTTGGGGATCTACGTTTTGATCTTTCATAGAAGGATGAGTAATGTTACCACAGGCGAGAGGACGCTGGCCAATAGGCTTAACAAGAGCCCTTCCCCAGGTTTATGCACGAGAAGCTCTGAGAAACGATTCAAGTACAGAAAAGCCAGCGGCAGTTCCCATGGCAGATAGTCAGGTACGTTCCAATGTTCTGTCCTATACAACACTGTACATGGATGCTCGACCCCTGCAAACTCGACAAGAAAATGGTGACATCATGATTCAAGACCATTGAATCAGGTGGACCATACAGCCATAGTTCATGTCTTTCTGGCGAGAGCAAAATGTCAGACTTACCATTGATGGTGGAGCACTCCATGGCAAAGTCGAGAGCCGATTTCTGGAAACCAACCACAGCCACCCTCTTCCCTCGGATTAACTCCTTTATCCTCTCCTGGCTCATGGCTGCATAGTCCATGGAATGTATGACCTTACCGTGAAACGACTCGGGTCCTCTTCCTGGGGTGAATTCGGGGAAGTTTGGGATGCCGCTGAACCTTCCGTCGCAAAGGATCACAAAGTCGACTACATGTATCTGTCCGAGAAAAAATCCCTTGTAACTTGTTATTCATCGCTCCTAAGTAATCTTAGTTCGAGCATGATGATAAAACTCTTGTGCGTATTCACTAAATGTTTGTTCAAACCCGGAAGCAAGAACAAACATAAGCAAAGGTAAATAAAATATTCTTGGCTTTTTACCTCCATTGAAGTGCGATCTCCCTGATCCCTTTCAACCTTCACCTCCCACTTACCCTCTGAACAAAAAGCCTCCCCGCACCATCCCCTGGGCTCCCCTGCCTCGTCCGCCCATTCCCTTTCGTACCTTAGCCCCACGACCTTGCTCCGAAACCTGACGTGCCTCATGAGGTCGAATCGCCTCGCGTACGCCTCGACGTACTCTAGAACCTGGAGGTGGTCAGGGAAGTCCTCCTCGACGGAGGACAGCCACGGGAAGTCGGAGAACTGGTACACTAGCTTCGGCGTCTGGAGCCTGGTGGTCTCGAAGGTCTCGGCCCAGACACCACCTAGGGCATCGTGGGACTCGAACACGATGGGGTCGAACCCCTTGGAGAGGACGTACTTGCAAGCGAGCAGGCCGCTAATCCCGGCCCCGACTATGGCGATCTTCTTCCTGTTGTCCTCCCCCATTTCTGCAAAGCTTTTCTTCCTCTGGCTGGGGACGACCGAAGGGAGATGAACGTGTTCATCAATCATATAAAGGGGGAATTTGTTAGGCACGATAATAAAAGAGGTTGGTCTAATACGTGGGCGCCCGCCGACAAAGGATATGTATGATCAAATGCATATGCACCGTCGATGGACCAAGGAATTACATGTGTGGTAAACTTCTTTGGAGTTTTGTACAGAAATACGGTTAGTTTTAAAAGAAATTTATGAAATACGGTTCTAGTTTCGTAAAATATGGTTTTACCGTCGAAGGGGCGCGTTGATTACAAAGAGGGCGCGATCCGGAAACGCGCCCTCCGTGTGCCCCAGTGAAAACCCGCCCCTACCCGGACAGAAACCCGCCCCTTACGCATGCACCGATAAACGCATAAGTGTTCAAGGGGCGCGGTCTCAAAACGCGCCCCTTGAAGAGGCCTTCCCCCCCGGTCCCCCCTGTCCCCCCCGCCCCTCCTTATCGTTTTGGGCATCTGACGGGGGCAGGTCACTCCCCCCGGTCCCCCTCCGCCCCCCTCCCCCGTCCCCCCTTCATTTTAGGACACTCCCCCCTGTCCCCCCCAAACCTTAGGCCACTCCCCCCTGTTCCCCCCTACAAGGGGCGGGTTGGAAATCCGCCCCTCCTGTGGCATACAAGGCCTTGTTGGAATAACATAAGGGGCGGGTTTTGGAAACCCGCCCCCGTCTGGCAATGCAACTTTCCTATAAATAACTTTAGAAACCCTGTTTCAACAAACATAAACAATTCATATATAACATCCATACATCCAACACCAAACTTCGAAACAATCTAACAATCAACATTCAATAACAAAGCCAATGTCTATACATAACGTCCAACATCTAACGCCCAAATTTCATATCAGTAATGTCCCCTACGCTTCGTAGATTTCCTCATAACATAAAATTTCTATTAACTTTGAAATTTTCCATTCTCTCTTGCACAACATTTAACCCATCTTCCACATTCACTCCTACGGCTTGCATGTTACTACCGTGGTTACTTCTTGAATTTGTCGGCCTCCCTTCATTGCTAGAATTCCCAGAAACTGATTTTACATATACTTCTTGAATGCGGTCACCATTTGACATCGCAAACTCACACAACAACCTAACATCTTCATCATCACCAATCGGTACTAGCACAAAATTTATGCCGGAAGGACCATACGAAGGAACGGGATATCTATGACATATTTACATCCTACTTCCTTCGTTTAATCTCATTGCATTAGCAATGACCCTTTCAAATTTGACATAGTCCACATCAGCAGGTATCTTTATACGTTTCACTGAACCCCTATTATAACCTACTCCTTGACTACCATGAATAACTTTCCCATTACCATACAATAACAAATGAACTTGCGCCATTCAAACGTAAGGGAAAACTTACGTGAATTAGCTAACCTCTCGATCTTAATAATACTTACAACAATGCAAACAACGTATAATTAATCATCATAATTGTAATACCAAACAACAATTCAAATAATACCAAACAACAATTGTAAATAATCAAATCAATTTATAAATTTATATACCAAATAATCAATCCTAAATTTTCAGTGTATATTTCAAACATAAATTTATAACCTAAATTTCAATCCTAAATTTCTAACCTAATTATATAACCTAAAAATCTAACCTAAATTTCTAACCTAAATTTTGTAACCTAAAATATATAACCTAAATAATTAAACTTACGGATGATAGTCGGATGTCGGACGGGCGGAGATCGGATGTCGGACGTCGGAGGTCAGACGGGCGGACGGAGGACGAGGGGAGGACGGAAGACGAGGAGGACGGGGGACGAGACGAACGGAGGTCGGAGGCGGGGAGGATGGAGGACGGGGCGTACGAGGACTGAGGTTGGTTTCGGTTGCTGGGGGTCGGAGAAATCGGGGGTCGGGGTTCAGAGGGGTGGAGGGGTTGGAGAAAAACTCGGTCGTTTTAGGGTTTCGGTCCCGATTTCGGGACTTGTGTCCGTCGGGGGGCGGGTTCTGAAACCCGTCCCTTAAACCCGCCCCTTATTGTTTTAACACCCGCCCCTTATTGTTTTATTGAAGGGACGGGTTTTCAAAATCCGCCCCTCGTCTGACGCCCAATACGCTTTGGATGGGCGGGTTTTGGAAACCTGCCCTTAGGGGGGACAGGGGGGACTCGCCGAAGGTTTGGGGGGGGACAGAGGGGACTGGGGGGCGGAGGGGGACAATGAAGGGGGGCGGAGGGGGACGGGGGACCGAGGGGGGGACGGGGGGATGGGGGGACGGCTTCTTCAAAGGGCACGTTTTGAGACCGCGCCCCTTGAACACTCATGCGTTATTTTCCCAGAATCAGTGCATGCGTAAGGGGCAGATTTCTAAAACCCGCCCCTCACTGGGGCACACGGAGGGCGCGTTTTCGGATCGCGCCCTCTTCGTAATTCAATGGGCGCGACGGTAAAATCGTATTTTACGAAACTAGGATCGTATTTCGTAATTTTTTTTTTTAAATTAACTGTATTTCCGTACAAAACTCCAGTTCTTTTGCAGTTCAATCGGTCACAGTATAATGTTTGAATTCGCTCCCTCTCACAAATTATTTATGTTTGTAAGAATTAGAAACATCGTACAGGTGGTGTACTAAGAATGAGTGTACTGCGATTGAACTTTGTCGTCGTCGGGGCAGGCTGGATTATGAGCCTCGACCGCCGTCTTTTGACGTGGTCCAGCTTTGGACGTTACATCTCAAGGGGAGGCATAGTCCGATGGCCCGTATGGCTCGAACCACTCCGAAAAGAACCCCGTCTTCCTCCGCGGGTTCCAACCCATGTCCTTGCACATCTGGTCGTTGTTCCATATATGGAGCGCACCTTGGCAAAACTTCCGGTAGCCCTTCCCTGATGACTCCAGGTAGTTTTCCCACTCCTCCATGTCTTTCTCCATCTCACAGACAGGCGGTAGCCTGAATTTCCCTGCAAGGAGCTCGACCAGCCATCGGCAATGCATCTCGAAGGTGTACAGGTTGCTAAGGTTCTTCGAGAACCCGATCACCGCGAACTGAGGTATCCGTGGGTGGATGCACTCCCTGACCGCAACAAGGAAGAAGTCATTATTAGTCATGGAAGCTTGCGGCCCCTGACAGGGGCGAGTTATCAGAAACACTAAAGATGAGCGATGACAGGGGGATACCTGTATAGGGAAACTACAACACTTGAGTGTCTCAAAATGCAATTCCGGAAGGGCTGGGACTCGAAAATGTCCCTTAGCTTCTGATCTCCCTTGAATCCCGTAGCCATGATCACAACATCAGCCTTCACTTCGGTAAGCTTGCCATCGATTGAGATGCCATCACGACGGAACTCGAACTTCGGTGCTTTCTTAAGGACAATGCTTCCTTCCTCCACTCTGTTGTAAAACCTTGCGGGCACAGTAGTGAGCAGGCAGGAGCTGATCTGCTGTAGGAAGCTGTGTTTTGGGACCATCCCGTATTTCTCTATAGGCAGCTTCCTCTTGATGTCGCTCTCGACAAACTTCGATATCACCCACCTCTTCATCCAACACAACAGGATAAACTTGAATAAGAATGTTTGGGAACTAGATTACTGTCTTGAGCGGGTAGGCAAGAAGATGCAGTGTTACCACAGGGGAAAGGACGCTGGCCAATAGACACGGCAAGAGGCCATCGCCTGGTTTATGCATGAGAAGCTCTGAGAAGCGGTTGAAGTACAAAAATCTCAACGGTATGCCCCACGGTCGATAGTCAGATACATTCCAATGTTCCGTTCTGTACAATACCATACATGGACGTTCGACGCCTGCAAACTCGTCAAAACAGAGGATTGTGAACCGTAGAGAATGAACAACATCGATTTTGCAACTTTAATGCGTAAGTTCTGGGGAATGAGCGAATGCTAGGTTTACCATTGATGTTGGAGCACTCCATGGCGATATCAAGAGCTGATTTCCGGAACCCGACCACGACAACACTCTTCCCTCGGACAAACTCCTTGGCCCTCTCATGGCCCATGGCCGCGTAGTCCATTGAATGTATGACCTTACCGTGAAATGTCTCTGGCCCCTTACCTGGTGGGAATTCCGGGAAATTCGGATTGCCGCTGAACCGACCGATGCAGAGGATCACGAAGTCGACTACATAAGTCTGTTGCAGAATAATAACCAACTCAAAAGATTTTACAGGACTGTTTTCGGGGCTCGTCCTGAGTGCCACGAGTTGGTCATAAGTAGATTGACATTGTCATTCGAATGCAGGGACCATGTTGAAATTCGGGCTTACCTCCATTGAAGTGTGACCATCACTACTCGTTTCAACTTTGACCTCCCATTTCCCCTTC
Organism: Melastoma dodecandrum; assembly: GCA_029817715.1. Taxonomy (NCBI): domain Eukaryota; kingdom Viridiplantae; phylum Streptophyta; class Magnoliopsida; order Myrtales; family Melastomataceae; genus Melastoma; species Melastoma dodecandrum. The sequence goes on from JARUPY010000182.1 coordinate 4,822,589, forward strand.
CAACCAAATGCCTCCCTACTCCCGCCCCAGAAATCCCATCCTTCCGCCTCTTCATCTTCATCCGCATCACGCTCATACCTGACACTAACAACCTTGCTCCGAAACCTGATGTGTCTCACGAGGTCGAACCGCCTCGCGTATTCCTCCATGTACTCTAGAACTTGGCAATGATCAGGGAATTCTTCCACAACAGAGGACGGCCACGGGAAGTCGGAGAACTGGTACATAATCTTCGGAGTCTGAAGCCTCGTCATCTCGAAAGTCTCTGCCCATATGCCGCCAATGTTGTCGCGACACTCAAATACGACGGGATCGAACCCCTTTGAGAGGACGTATTTGCATGCGAGCAGGCCACTTACCCCGGCTCCAACTATGGCGATCTTTCTCTCTCCCATTATTACAATCTTCACTAACCTCAACCCGATAAGTTCATGTAACGTTAAGTTTAGGAAGTTATATAAGCTGGCCGAAGTGGTTTACAGCGAATCGGACGGATAAGGCCTTCGGGCCGATTCAAAAGTTTTGTCCGACTTAGACCCATTACATTTTCCTACAACCGTCACAAAGCCATATGACCAGTAGGTACTCTAAAGTGCGATTACTGAAATTCGAACATCGGACGTGTTTTTATTTTAATGTTAGTCTTTGGAAGAGGCGGTACAACGTGACATAATTAATCTTTTAATTGAAACTTAGCAAAATAAGACTGGAACTTGGTTTCTTCGTGATTGTGAACAGTATTCGATGGCTATGACTTTTCCATTGACTTATTTTACACCAAAAAGAAATGAACACCGTACTGTATTTGCCGGAATCTCCGAGTTAAAAAAAACGAGGTTTTGCTTCTTCTTCTTCTTCTTCTAAAAGAAAGAAGAAACGAAACTTAGTTGTTGATCCGGACAAATCAAGTTGGAATTGATGACCTCCACCAACTTCCTTAAAAAAATATTACCTCTGTGTGTGTGTTAGGTAGAGTTTTGTTGACTTTTTAATGAATTTATCGGAATTTTGATTACTTAATTTAAATAATAATATGCATAGACGTAGTTATTACTTAATTATGTTGTTATTTGGTGAAGTTAACCTTAAAATATGAAAGGATTATTTTACAAATGGGAAAGTCAGCCGAGAAATATGATATGGCGAACTTATTGAGACGGATTAGATAGCAAGGTAGTATTGCGGCAACGGACCATGCACGACGTACTTTTAACTGGTGATACCACCTCAAGGTGAGACATCGTCTTGTTAGATTTTTCAGATCGGCCCATTACTCAAGCCTAACATACAAGCCTAACGAGGTTAGGCTCTACAATTTATTGGTCGTAAAGTAAGTAGCTCGCTTAGGCTTATATTCTAGCTTGATGGATCTGAGATTTGCACCCATCAACATAGTCCGATGCCCAGTGGGGCTCGAACCACTCGGCCGAGTTCACTAGCAGAGGCGAGGTTCTGCTATGGAGAAGTAAGGTTTTGTTATAATCCGTCCTGCTTCTGTTGTCGGTTCTGTCGTTGTTTTGGGATTTTTGCTTTTCGTCCAAAAGAAGGAAATGGAGCCAAGTGCAAGCAGTTTTTCTTTTACGATGCCACCTATATTTGATGAAGAGAACTATTAAGCTTGGGTGGTGAAGGCTTTAATAGGTAGCAATTTATGGGAAGCAGTGGAAGGTGACTACACCGTGAATGCACTCTCCGACAACCCTACCATCAATCAGATTCGGAATCACAAGGAAAGAGTCACGAAGAAGGCAAGGGCAAAGTCGTGTTTCTATGTTGCAGTGTCGCCTACAATATTCATGAGGATCATGAAGTTCCAGACCGCGAAGGAGATTTGAAATTTCTTGAAGGAGGAGTGTGAAGGTGACGAGAAGATAAAGGGGCATGAAGGCTTTGAATTTGATGAGGGAATCTGAGAGGCAGCATATGAAGGAGGATGGGACTGTAAAGGATTTCTCTGACAGGTTAATAAATATGTAGTTTTCCTCGAAGGTTTTGGTGTCGCTGCCATAACGTTTTGAAGCTACGATTGCTTCGTTGGAGAATACGATAGTGTACGCGCGCCTTCCGGCCTATCACGCGCGTGGCGGTTTGAACGACCCGAGGATCCGGGTCTGCTCCCCCAAGGTACAACCAGTTGATGTCACGACTCAAGCGTCGGACGCTACGGAAGGGAATTGAGTTGAACCCTCCCTTGGTTCCCGAATTGACCTCCGGGGAATTTCGCCAACAGTCTTTAATTTCCTGAAGGCGACGGACGAAAGGCTACCTAAGGCCTCAATTCGGAATTTTATGGAAGACTCAGGGAGCGGCTCGTGTCGCCATCACCCATCCAAAATGGCTCCGTAGTAGGATTTGGGGATCCCTAATTACTAAATCTTACATCTAAGTATGCGAAAAGATGGTGTTTACTCCAAAAGTTTGCTTTTGGTTAACGGGTGTTGGACCCGATCCGGACATAACTCCGGATTCATGTCAATGTTTTACAGGCGTTGGATCCGATTCGGGCTTTTTGGGCCCGAACTCATATGTGTTTAGCAAATAGCATGCGACGATAAAATCCTAGAAGTCACAACATGCACCTCAACCACAGATCAAGAATTTAGATCAAAGGAAACGGGGAAGAGTGGTGATCGTGAGCCTATACACTTGTATCCACGACCCGTTACATATAAAAATAAAGATAATCGAAAGGTCCGTACCTCCCTCATGTACCTCAGGCCCGTCGGGTAGGGGTGTTAATGAGCCGGGCCGGCTCGCGGACTATTCGGCCCGGCTAGACTCAAAGTTCGAGCCCGGCTTGATAAAATTCAAGCTTTTCCGAGCTCAGGCCCGGGCTCGAGTTTTATTTTTTAAAAGTCAAGCCGGGCTCGGGCTCATCAATTAGCCCGACAAACCGTTCGGCCCGGCTTGACAATAATTATAATAAATATATAATTATAATAGATATTAATTTAAAAAAAGCCAAACTTTCCCTCGCTTCTTCAGATTGTTCTCCATCGTTTGCCTCTTCATCTTTTCCACATCCTGTAGAAGCCGTGAGAAGCTATCATTCCCTAGGTATTTGTTGTTCTTTTTCCCTTATGAGTGATTTTTAATTGCTTATTCGATTGATTATTTCATCCGTGGGGGCTAATTTTGATTGGGACGATGAGGAGGAAACGATGATGAAGACGACACTGTTTTGTAATCTTTTGAACTGGAGGGGGCGGGAGGCAACAAAAAAAAGAAGAGGAAGGAAGACAATTTTGTAACGTAACGGGGAGAGGGAGAGGGAATCAAAGGGATTAATTAAAGAAAGGAAGCTTGGGGGATGAGGAAAGAAGGTTTTGGGGGAACGATACCGGCTGAATTGGGGCATATTATCAATTTGGATACGCTGTATGTCTTGCGAATTATTGTATATGCCTCGTTCCAGACATCTCATGTTGTGGTTGTTCTTTCCAGGGATCTTTCCAACAGCAGTTTTTCTGGTGCTTTGCCTTCTTCTCTTGGTGATCTTAAACATCTCCTGTGACCTTGTATGACTATAAAAATCTCGAGTTTTCTCTTGTTGTTCGGAGTCAGCCTTGTGATTGTATATTTTCATTTTGTTTAGGAACTTGAGTAGAAACTTTCTCGATGGACCTCTTCCTTTTGCATGTGGGAACCTAAAGAGCGTACATATCATGTTAGTATCTTTTTTTCTTTTGGAAAAATTACTACAATTATTTGTTGTAATTCAAACTATTTGGGCCTTTTTATCAATGCAGCGACTTCTCTTTCAACAATCTTTCTGGTTCTATACCCCGAGAACATGGTCAACTACAGAACATTGGGCGCTGTAGGTTAGAATTTAAATTACTACTACTACTACTACTACATTTAGTCGGGTGGTGTCTTTTTTTGGAGATTCCTAGTATTTCTTTTGTCATGTTCATTTGTTGTGCATGTCCTTCGTGTCTCACTCATTGAATATATATATTTTTAATCGTTAGGTAATTTAAATGGAATCGGAATCTCAATCCAAAGAATCCAAGATTGGAGGAAATTCTTCGGTGGATGTCGCAAGTGAAAAAGTTCAATCGGAAGAGTTTTTTGTAAAGAAGAGAGCGAAAACTTCTTCTGTGTGGGATGGGATGACAATCGTAACTGACAATAATGGAGTCAAGAAAGCGGAATGCAAATATTGCAAGACGCGATAATTTTTTCTATGAGAATTTTCCTTTGAAATTTTTTATTTCATTTATAAATTATCTTTATATATTCATGTGTTTACAGATTAATAAGGAGCCAATAGAAATCACGCTTCCAAATCCTTGATGGTAACAACATCATAGTTGAGATTGTTTTTTTATTGTTACTATAATTTTGATGTTGTTTTCTTAATGATAACACGTAGGGGCAGAAATGAAAGGAGGACGAGAAGAAACTCATCGGTTTAGAGTAGGGGCTCTCGGAAACTCATAAATCAACGTCAAAGTTATTCGACACTTAACTATCTTTAAATGCTTTTGAATTCTTTTGGAGGTGTTGAAGTTTGAATATGATGAATAATTTGTTTGTTTCAATTTGCTGGGACATCGTCGGGGCGAGGAATACTTCTGAAAGTTATGATTTTTTATTATTTGTTCAATGTTAAGACTTAAGAGTAATTAAACTAAAAAAATTTGGAAATGTTCGGGCTCAGACTCGGGCTCGGTCTGAAAATTTTTAAACGGGCTCAAGCCCGGGCTTGACTAAATAAAGCCCGATCAGGTTCGGGCTCAGGCTCGAGCCTGATAAAATTTTACTCGGGCCGAACTCGGGTAGGGGGTGTCTGAGCCCGGCCCGGCTCATTAACAGCCCTACCGTCGGGATAGCGCCACTTTCGAGACGTGCTTCCATCACGAATTTTCCCGCGGGCCTCTAAGTCTTCGAGACTTGTCTTCTTAAATTTTCGAGATCGCTTTATTAAATTCTCGAAATAGTTGGTTGATTTTCACGAAGATCGAGCTCGTCGAGGTCGATTTTTCCGAGACGTCGCAGGAAACGTATAATATTTGAGGTGGACGGATTCCTCGGAAGGGTCGTTCAATTTCACCATTTTTTCCGTGCAAAATAGAGGAAATTGTGTCAGTAATATAAACCTGAACATATCATTAAGTTATCTAACACATGAATATATTAGTACAAACAAGAATATCAAATTTAAGCAAAGTGTTCAACAAATGGAAATTTATAAGTTTTGATAATTCAAATATTGGAAAACGTTTCAGGTGACAATTAATTAAGCAGCAATGGACGAATCATTTAATCACTGTTAAAATTCATTATCCAAAATTCACAAAAAAAAAACAAAAGATAAGTTTCAAACAAAATCTTGATTTTCTGATCTTTGTCAATTTGAAGATAAAATTCCAATTTGTTGACTATTCCATATCAAATATTGTTCTATATTCCGGTTGAGCAGTTGATTTATAATTGCAAATAAATCATACCATCGTCATTAATTGAAAGGAACTGAGGCACATACGCAGACCGGGGAGACCGCCACAAGCTGGAGTATAGGGAGAGAACGCGACATCGCTGTTTTTCCTGGTTGTGGCCGTATGTCGATGGCGTGGAGGGGAACGCTGCTTTGGGTCGCCGTTGCTGGAGAATCCGGCTGTGACCGATGCAAGTGGGTTCGCTTCTGGTTCTAAAGGGGTGCGGTTGAGGCTGAGGGGAAGCCTGATCCGGAGACCTGGAGGGCGGCAGCCTCGGGGAGGTCCGTTGTCGGGTTCTGGAAGTTCGCTGTCGTGCGGTCGCCGCCGAATTGGTCGTTCACAGCGAGGAGCCGCTTTGGGGTATGACTTGGGGGAATCTGCTGGGGTTTGCCGCCACGGGATCTGAGGACGCCGGAAGGACGTGGGTTCGCCGCCGCTGAATCTGGAGACATCAGGAGGAAGGGGGTCTGCTGCCGCCGGACCTGGGAATGTCGGGGAGGACGTGGCGAATCATTGATGACCGCTTTGGGGTGCTACCGACGATATCGTAGATGAAAAGGAGGCGTCATGTCGTCGGTGCGAGTGGAATTGACGGGAAACCGTTGGTTGTCGAGACTATCGCTGTTAGTCGTCGACCTGGAGATAGAATTCGGAGGGATCGTTTGTGTCTCCTCCCATTATTCAGGGGGACAATGTCTCTGCCCCCAGGAAGAAGGTGGTCGTCTCTCCGGGGGAGTGATCTCTCTTCGGTTCGTTCTGATGGATGAGTGATGAGGACACTGTCCCCTCTTTTTTGTTAGTTCATCTTCTTGTCGTGTCTTTTTCGGGGATAGAGAGACTGTTAGATTACCATTGATGGCGGAGCATGGAGCATGTCGAGAGCTGATTTCCGGAACCCAATCACGACGACTCTCTTCACTCGGACAAACATCTTGGCCATGTCATGGCCCATGGCCGCATAGTCCATTGAATGGATGACCTTACCATGAAATGACTCTGGCCCTTACCCTGGCGAGAATTCCGGGAAATTCGGATTGCCGCTGTACCTTCCAACGCAGAGGATCACGAAGACGACTGACTATATGCATCAGTTACAGAATATTAACAAACTCAGGGTGCGCATCCTGGTTCCATGAGTTGGTCATAAGTAGATTGACGTTGTCAAGCAAATGCACCGACCATAACGAAAATCGGGCTTACCTCCTTCGAAGTGTGACCACCACAACTCCTTTCTGGCTTTACCTCCCATTTCCCCTTCCGACCAAATGCCTTCCTACTCCCTCCCCAGAACTCCCATCCTCCCGCCTCTTCATCTCCTTCCGCATCCCTTTCATAATTTATACCAACAACCCTGCTCCGTAATTTGATGTGCCTCACAAGGTCGAACAGGGAAGTCCCCCTCGACGACGATGTATGTCATAACTCAATTTTTTTCTACAAAAATAATGAAAATTAATAGAAAAAATTAAAAATTTTCAGAAAACAAAAAAAAAAGTTAAAAAACTTTGAAAAAAATTAAAAATCATCAAAAATTAATAAAAATCATTGATGAAAATCATAAAAAAATCTTATTAAAAATCATAATTAAGCCACTACCTATTCTCTGTAAATAGCAAGACCCGGGGAAGCTGACGGGGATACACACTGAGAGAAGAAATGAACGCTTGAAAGAAAATCAAAGGTTTTGTACCAAATATGCCAACCATCTACAGCACAGACCAAAGGTTATGTATTACGGGTGATTAATTTTCAAAGCACAGACCGAAAAGTTCTGTATCATAATGACTGTGCATGCGTTAACGTGACTGACGAAGGTAACCGATTATTGGATCTCTCAGGTGTTGTCTCTCCTGCACTGCAACCTGCAGTGACTTCCTTCGAGACTTTTCACTCCGAGGGCGTCTCCACCTGCTCAGCAACCCGCTGTGACTTCCACAGGACTTTTCACTCCGGCGGCGTCCCCACCTGCATAGCACACAACTGGGGCTTCCCTTGCACGATCCCTCGAGACAGCTACTAAGCAAACACAAAACCCCTGCCCACGGTTCACCTGCATGGTCCCTTGAGAACTACATCTAAGCAAATACAGAACCCATGCCCAAGATTATCCTGTACACACAGAACGTTACACCACATAATTTGGTTAGTCCATTGATAACTATATGAAAGTAGAGTTATTTGGTACTTTTAATGGGGCTTTACATGGCTAGTTAGATGAGTTTATGTTAGAGTTTTACAAGTTTTCACAGTGTTTTTACTTCGGTTTAGTTTTAAGTTACGTTTGTTGTTTTATTAAATCTTGAGCTTATTTTGAAAGTAATTGGAACCTAGTTGATGCATCATAGATTTGTTTTGATTTGATGTCGGTAAATGAAGAAAATCATAAGTTGGGTAAGTGAAAAAATGAACGAAATTTGATAAAGTACTGAAAAGTTACAGAGAGTAGAAGAATGTGTCCTTCAATCTCAAGGACGCGTCCATGAGGAATCAGTAAACCTACAGAGAGCAGAAGGACGCGTCCCTCAATCTCAAGGACGCGACCTTCGACAATCTGCACAAAATCTCGCCAAGTCACTTGATTCCTTCATTATTATGATTTGAAGAGAGAGAATGGATCAATTAGTTACCATTTTATTATTCTTAGGATATTTTGGTATTTATTTATTTTCTTAGGCTACTTAGGATCTTTGAGAATATTAGGAAATCTTTTAAGGGAACTATATATTCTCTAGGATAGCCTAAGGAAGGGGGGAGAGTTTTTCATTAAGTTTAAGTTTTTTTTAAACGTTGGCTCTGAGGAGAAAGGAGAGGTGCCGACTAGGGTTCGAGAGTAGAAACGGACGAGGCGACTACCTACCAGATTGGGAGATCGGGAGGGCGTTCCTTATCTATTTTCCTTGATTTTTCTATGTCGACGCTATTTTCTTCTGAACCTTGGATGTTTTCTTATTTTAGCATGAACTAATTTTCTTATCTAGGGTGCTAAATTTGCGAGACTTGTCAAGGTGATTTTGAACGCCATTATTTTAATTGAAAGTCCGGTGTTCTTTGATGTGCTTGCGTGTTTAGTATTCTGAAACACGATTGGCGTCGGTTTCTGAAATAACTCGGATTAGCTTAGCATCGGGAGGTGTGAGATTAATTCGAGAGGAAAATCAAAGAACAGGTTAATAGAAACTGGAGATAGGGATATCACAGTTGATATTAATTGGGTTGATTATTGGGAGTAGATTAATAGAAACCGTAAACAGGGATATAACGGTTAATGTTAATTGAATTGAATGCTAGGAGTTAATGGAATATAGATCGTAGGGATACGTCTAACATATAGGAGATCATGATTTAAATCATCGGGCAACTTTATCTAAACGTTCAATTAATCCACGACAAGTTAAGTAAATTTAGTTGCCCTAGGCTTTCTTATCGATATCTTCTCGTGATCCTTGTTCATTTGATTTTAGTAATTTTCGTTTAATCCGTCATTTATTCGATTAGTCTAGATAATATTTAGTGGTTTAATTGGTACTCAAGAACAATTAGTCCTCGTGGGATTGATATCTTACGTGTTATAATCGATTCGTGTGTATACTTGCGCACAACACATTTTTAGCAGGACATCCACCACCTTTTGTGCTCCTGGGGTATCTGTCCTTCTCTCCGACCACTGTACGTTGGTCATGCCAGCAACCCGCCGCATGCCTCCACCAACATCTCCTACAGCCTTCAACCAAGAGTTCCTCGTGGCCCCAGGTCACTCTCCCATAAGACTTTACCAATGATGCAGCCTTTTGCAGCTAACGTACCTCGTGCGTGACTAACTCTCAAACAAACCAACGTTTACAAGCTCTCAGTACATTCTCTGTAATTTACACTATGATTCATCAATAACCGATACCAAAGAATGTGGACGAATGACTCTAATTATACAAAATGTCATATGGTAAATATAGAAGATAAATCTTAAAACAGGGACTTTTCATGTAAGAACCCGTTCGGCACCCTCGTCTTAGTCCTTGTTGTGATGGGGTTGTTAGTAACTCGCAACTGTTCCGAATATCATCGCTTAATGAGACTGTTGTTGGTAAGTGCGCATTGGCGGACAAATTTATAAAAGTTAATGTCTTGTGTTAGCACCAATTTGTCGAAAAATTAATCCTTTTCTGCAAACTTACTGCAGATGACTTACACAAAGCTGTTCTGTTTGAGTAAATATTTTAAAAGCTTACTGTAATCAACCTGATATAGGTGCAAACACTTCATTATTAAAGGGATGGACAGTAAATAAGTGTTTTTATCTCCTGCCGATGATCATTTGTAAGTGTGAAACTCATAGAACTCTCTCCTGTATATATCCACGAGGTGGCCGCGGATTACGAGCAAGCAAGCGATGTCCACATTACTCCTGGTCCTGATAGCAGTTTCGAAAAGAATATAGGACTGAGACAATCTTCTTCTTCCTGGGAACAACAGACGGAACGAAACTAGGGGTGCGGATGTATACAGGAACACTTTGTGGGTGATTAAGGACCGGATGCATGTTCCATTCTCCAAACACTAAAGCGCATGTAAATTGGGGGTGTGGGGACAAATCACTGAAACAAAACCATGTTGTTCTTTAAGCGGGGTGGCTATTTCAAGCTTCGATTTTCCCTCATGGAGTCGCATAGTCCGGCGGCCCGTATGGCTCAAACAACTCCGCCAAGAGCCCCTGCTTCCTCCTTGGGTTCCAGCCCATATCCTTGCAGAGCTGGTCGTTGTACCATATATGGACCGCCCCTATACACGATCTCCGGTAATACTTTCCCGATGCCTCCTTCATGTACTTGTCCCATTTTTCAACGTCTTTCTCCATTTCGCCGATAGGAGGCAGCTTGAATGTCCCCGCCAGGAGCTCCACTAGCCACCGGCACCGCATCTCAGAGGTGTATAGATTGGTAACGCTTTCCGAGAACCCGACCACCGCCAGCTGCGGTATCCGTGGGTGTATTCACTCCCTAATTGCAATGAAAACCGGGTTACGTTCCTGAAAATGCTAAAGATGGCTGATGACAGGGGAATACCTGTAAAGGGGAACTATGGAACTTGGTGAACCCAAAATGCATACTCGGAAGAACTGCGATTCGAACACATCTCTCAGCTTCTGCTCGCCCTTGAAACCTGTAGCCATTATCACAACATCGGCCTTTACTTCAGTAATATCACCATCAATCGAGATCCCTTTAGCACAGAACCCAAACTCTGGCGCCTTCTTTAGGATGATGCTTCCTCCCTCTACCCTGTCATAGAATTTTGCAGGCACAGTCGAGATCAAGCAGGAGCTTATCTCCTGTAGGAAGCTGTGTTTCGGGACCATCCCATACTTCTCCAAGGGAAGCTTCTTCTTGATGTTGCTCTCGACAGACTTCGATATCGCCCACCGCTTCAGCAGAAACAAGAAGGTAAAGCAATAAAAAAGAGTTGAGGATCTACGTTTTGATCTTTCATAGAAGGATGAGCAATGTTACCACAGGCGAGAGGACGCTGGCCAATAGGCTTAACAATAGCCCTTCCCCAGGTTTATGCACGAGAAGCTCTGAGAAACGATTCAAGTAGAGAAATTCTAGCGGCAGTCCCCATGGCAGATAGTCAGGTACGTTCCAATGTTCTGTCCTATACAACACTGTACACGGATGCTCGACGCCTGCAACCTCGACAAGAAAACGGTGACATCATGATCCAAGACCATTGAATCAGGTGGACTATACAGCCATAGTTCATGTCTTTCTGGCGAGAGCAAAATGTCAGACTTACCATTGATGGTGGAGCACTCCATGGCAATGTCGAGAGCCGATTTCCGGAAACCAACCACAGCCACCCTCTTCCCTCGGATTAACTCCTTTATCCTCTCCTGGCTCATGGCTGCATAGTCCATGGAATGTATGACCTTACCGTGAAACGACTCGGGTCCTCTTCCTGGGGTGAATTCAGGGAAGTTTGGGATGCCGCTGAACCTTCCGACGCAAAGGATCACAAAGTCGACTACATGTATCTGTCCAAGAAAAAATCCCTTGTAACTTGTTATTCATCGCTCCTAAGTAATCTTAGTTCGGGCATGATGATAAAAACTCTCGTACGGATTCACTAAATGTTTGTTCAAACCAGGAAGCAAGAACAAACAAAAACAAAGGTAAAATAATCTATGCTTTTTACCTCAATTGAAGTGCGATCTTCCTGATCCCTTTCAACCTTCACCTCCCACTTAGCCTCTGAACAAAGCGCCTCCCCGCACCATCCCCTGGGCTCCCCTGCCTCGTCCGGCCCTTCCCTTTCGTACCTTAGCCCCACGACCTTGCTCCGAAACCTGATGTGCCTCATGAGGTTGAATCGCCTAGCGTACGCCTCGACATATCTTAGAACCTGGCGGTGGTCTGGGAAGTCCTCCTCGACGGAGGACGGCCACGGGAAGTCAGAGAACTGGTACACTAGCTTCGGCGTCTGGAGCCTGGTGGTCTCGAAGGTCTCAGTCCAGACACCACCTAGGCCATCGTGGGACTCGAACACGATGGGGTTGAACCCCTTGGAGAGGACGTACTTGCAAGCGAGCAGGCCGCTAATCCCGGCCCCGACTATGGCGATCTTCTTCCTGTTGTTCTCCCCCATTTCTGCAAAGCTTTTCTTCCTCTGGCTGGGGACGACAGAAGGGAGATTTATGTGTTCATCACTCATATAAAGGGGGAATTTGTTAGGCACGATAATAAAAGAGGTGTTCTAATACGTGGATCCCAGCCGATAAAGGATATATGATCAAATGCATATGCACCGTCGATGGACCAAGGAATTACATGTCTTCTCCTCCTTTCGGTAAAGTTCTTTGCAGTTAAATCGGTCCAGTGTTGTTAAGACGCTACGGCGAGAAGGGCTTCCAGGCGAGGCGCTCGCCTTTTGTTTTAAGGCGCTTATGTATAATTTTTTTATATAATTGACAGGAGCAAAAATTAGACAACAGAAAAAATAGACAAATTCAATCTATGCTCTTTACTACACAAATCCATATATGCCTCTTCTTACTGGAGTTGTGTCTCGAAATGTACAGGCAGACTTGCAACTTTAAATATCTTTGGTTTGAAAATGCTCACCAAAACCTTTTGCTTACTCTAGTACATATGTACAGAGAACACAGTTGCAGGAGATCATGAACAGTAAATCTCCGAACTCTCCTATAGTCCTTAAACAAACTGAAGGACAAGTTACAATGCCACTTAGGGAAAGGCAAAAACTATGGTTTGTGAGAACTCACAAGAACAGGGGCTGGCCGCTCAGACGACAAGTGCCGATGGCGGTTTTTTCTAGTAAGGGGATGACAGGTTGAACCAAGACGGTGGGCGCAAGGGGCTGGGAAGTGAGAATGGACGTCGGGTTGAATCGGTCTGAAGGGGAGCGGCTAGGGTAGGAGTTGCTGGGGTAGAAAGAAATAAAATAGGGTTAAAACTAAAAAGACTTTAAAGGGGGTGACTTGGATGGGACTTAGTCGGTGCAGAAATAAATAAAATAGGGTTGAAATGTTAGAGGGATGGGGTCGCCCAGAAACGCCTGTGTAGCACCCTAGTGCCTGAGGGCCTCAACCAAGGTGAGCGCCTAGGCGGCGCCTAGTGCATGGCGCCCGTCCGAGCCCTAAATAGGCAAGAGGGCCTCGCCTCGCCTTGCCTGAGCACCTAGGCGAGCGAGGCGTGGCGCCTTGACAACACTGAATCGGTCACAGTATAATGTTTGAATTCGCTCCCTCTCACAAATTATTTATGTTTGTAAGAATTAGAAACATCGTACAGAAGGTGGACTAAGAATGAGTGACCTGCGATTGAACTTTATCGTCGTCAGGGCAGGGTGGCATTATGGGCCTCGACCGCCGTCTTTTGACGTGGTCCAGCTTTGGACGTTCCATCTCAAGGGGAGGCATGGTCCGATGGCCCGTATGGCTTGAACCACTCCGAAAAGAACCTCGTCTTCCTCCGCAGGTTCCAACCCATGTCCTTGCACATCTGGTCGTTGTTCCATATATGGAGCGCTCCTCGGCAAAACTTCCGGTAGCCCTTCCCTGATGACTCAAGGTAGTTTGCCCACTCCTCCATGTCTTTCTCCATCTCACAGATAGGCGGTAGCCTGAATTTCCCTGCAAGGAGCTTGACCAGCCATCGGCAATGCATCTCGAAGGTGTACAGGTTGCTAAGGTTCTTTGAGAACCCGATCACTGCGAACTGAGGTATCTGTGGGTGGATGCACTCCCTGACCACAACAAAGAAGAAGTCATTATTAGTCATGGAAGCTTGCGCCCCCGACAGGGGCGAGTTATCAGGAACACTAAAGACGAGCAATGACAAGGGGATACCTGTATAGGGAAACTAGAGCACTTGGGGGTCTCAAAATGCAATTCCGGAAGGACTGGGACTCGAAAATGTCCCTTAGCTTCTGATCTCCCTTGAATCCCATAGCCATGATCACAACATCAGCCTTCACCTCGGTAAGCTTGCCATCGATTGAGATGCCATCACGACGGAACTCGAACTTCAGTGCTTTCTTAAGGACAATGCTTCCTTTCTCCACTCTGTTGTAAAAGCTTGCGGGCACAGTAGTGAGCAGGCAGGAGCTGATCTGCTGCAGGAAGCTGTGTTTTGGGACCATCCCGTATTTCTCTATAGGCAGCTTCCTCTTGATGTCGCTCTCGACAAACTTCGATATCACCCACCTCTTCATCCAACACAACAGGATAAACTTGAATAAGAATGTTTGGCAACTAGATTACTCTCTTGACCGGGTAGGCAAGAAGATGCAGTGTTACCACAGGGGAAAGGACGCTGGCCAATAGACACGGGAAGAAGCCATCGCCTGGTTTATGCATGAGAAGCTCTGAGAAGCGGTTCATGTACAAAAATCTCAACGGTATGCCCCACGGTCGATAGTCAGTTACATTCCAATGTTCCGTTCTGTACAATACCGTACATGGACGTTTGACGCCTGCAACACGGTTTGTCTTCGTGATTGTGAACAGTATTCGATGGCTATGACTTTTCCATTCACTTATATTACACCAAAAAGAAATGAACACCGTACTGTATAAGGTGAGAGGCATCTTCTGGTTAGAGTTTCTGGATCGGCCCATTACCCAAGCCTAACATATAAGCCTAACGGAGTTAGGCTCTATAATTTATTGGTCGTAGAGTAAGTAGCTCGCTTATGCTTATATTCTAGCTTGATGGATCTGAGATTTGCACCCATCAACATAGTCCGATGCCCAGTGGGGCTCGAACCACTTGGCCGAGTTCACTAGCAGACTTTGACCTTGATTCATAGACAGACTTGCCAAAAACGACCGAGTTCGGGAGAGCAAAATATATGTGCTAAAAAATGCACTGCTTTGGCTGAGGGTGAGGCATCAAGCACAAGTTATGCTCTCCATCTTTATCTACAACAACGACTTCCCCTGGGTTCACTTCCCTGACATAGGTAGCCTCGATCAGATCAAGAGCACATGTCTCAGATGCAAAAACATATGCTCCATTACTCCTCCTACCATAACCAGAGGCCTGAACCCGTGAGGGTCTCTAACTGCAACCAGCTTATCCTCAGTACAGAACACCATTGAATACACACCCTTCAACTTCTAGCAGGCCTCGATTATCCTCGAAGAATGGCCTCGCCTTTGATACAGCAATCAAGGGCAACACAACCTCGGTGTCACTACTCTTATTGAATATGCCGCCATGCTCCTCTAACTCCGACCTCAAGGTCTTATAATTAACCAAGTTACCATTATGTGTCACACCAACAGAACCAAATTTATACCCTGCAAGGAATTCACTTAATATCAAAACGACACAAAGATAACCAAGACAGGACCCAACGTGGTCAAACATCACCTATTAGCCGAGTATGAACATCGCTGAAAACTATCACAGAATCAGAGGCTTTATACAGCCTTCTCAACAATCTGTGCAGCGTAGGCATGAATCAAATGGAATTGAATCATTTCATCATGTAGCAAAAGACAATTAATGGATGTAGCAACCTGCTACGAAGGGCTGGACGTTCTTCAACATGGAAGCCCCGGCAGTCGAGTACCGGACATGACCAATGGCTGCACTACCCGGGAGCTGATCGAGCTTCGACGGTGTGAAGACCTCCGAGACCAGCCCCACCCCAGTGATCGAATGGAGCACCTTGCTCTCCACAGAAACGATCCCGGCGCCCTCCTGACCCCGGTACTGGAGCGCGTGAAGGGCGAGGTAGCAAAGCCGTGAAGCCTCAGGGTCGCCGAAAATCCCAACGACCCACACTCCTCCCTCGGCTTATCGTCGAAACCACTGTCCGGGACGCCACTCCTGGCGATAAAAGTGGGAATTTTGGGTCGTTCCGGGCTAGGGGAGAGGGGGAACGTAACGGGTGATGATGGTTTCCTGGAAAAGGCGGATGAGAGAGGCTTCAGGTGGCACTTAAGGGGTTTGAAGGAGGTCTTGCAGAGGGCGGCGGCGGTGGGTGGTTGGTGGGTGATGAGGAAGTGTTGGTGATGATGGGAAGTGAGGGCAGGGGAGGAGAGGTTGGCGGCGGTCGCCATGGATGATGAAGAGCTGAGCTTCCTGAGGTCGAGAGGCGGACAGCGCCGGAGGTTTGTCTCTCTAGGTTTCTCTTAATTTTCTTCTTTTTTTTTTTTTTAAAGGTCTTGTTTTGGTTGGTCAAGAAAAATAAGGAATTTTATTTCTATAAATGTGTGTGTATATATACAACTAAATTAAATTGAAAAAAAAGTATTTGGAATCATTCAATAATTAATTAAATTCTTAGTTAACTGAGTGAGTTGGTAGGAAAGGAGAATGTCGATTACGTTACTAAAGAGGGGTTTGTCATGCCATGCCATTCTTGTGAGATTAGGACCGAAACAAACGTATGATCGATGGATAATGTTATGGCAAAGCGACAACGTCGAGATGGATCGACTTCTGTTTTTCTTCTTCTTTTTCTGTTGACGTGGGGTTGTCTGATCTGATTAAAATTAATACAGATTCAGAATTTTTGTTTTAATCATGCTCAAGAAAAATTTGAGTATGGAAGAGACTTAGACTTTCCAGTTGGGAGTAAACAAGAAGTGGAATGGTTTTTTTCTGTTTGTTTTTACTGGGGAGATCCATTCACGAAGGTCGATGGAGGACGTATGTCATCCAGAAAAGATAACATCACCTTAGATTCTGGGTCGAGATTGAAGCCGACCGCTCGTGATCTCCAAAGGAATGAGGAGGTGAGCACCTCAAAGGCGGTAAAATTTTGTACACCTTCCGGCGAGACTTTCAGAGCGAGGACAGCTCTGGCGACCCGAAGAAGAAAGGCCTCGAGATCATGTAGCCAAGATCTTTTACCTCACCGCTTTCTCTGCTCGAGTGCTCTTCTCTTTGACGTTGTACGGTCGATGCCCCTGTTTGCTCCGGGGGGAGCGTCTTCCCTTGGGCAAAAAAAAAGGTGCTCCTCGAGCAATCTCGACGACCCCCTTCTAGGAACAGGCCTTTTCCCGGCTGCTCCTCTTTTATGGAATGATAATAGAACTTCATGTGTTTGGTTCTTCCATGAAATCATGGATTTTCATCTAGTTAAATTGTCTTGTTGCATGATATAAAAATTACATAGCTCGTTTTCTGGTGAATGTCTCTCAGAAGTTGCATAAGTCAAGTTGCTTTCTGAGTTGCATTTGTAGCTGCTCTGTATTTTATTTTTGTTGTGAAAAATGATAATATCGTTGCCGCTTACTGAACCATGATACCGCTCCCCCTACAATACTAAGAACATACCCTATAGTAGATCTTCTTCAAGTATCACAATCTATGGTATAATAAGCATCACAATATTCTATAATCTCCATCTCTTTTGAATGATATCCCATAATCTAGTATACCATGATATACTTCTGAATCCCCTTCTCAATATTCGTGGGACAGCTTTTTGAATGGCTGAAAGGAAGAGCTCGGCATCGGGCAACTAATTCTTTGGTACAATAAGCAAAGGTTAACAAAGGTCATATATATAATAGTTGGAGTGAAATGGTAAGCTAATTAAGATTGCCGGATATCATATTTCATGAGTATGAGTGGAGGTGACGATCTTTTACCCAATTCCTTCCATTCAATTATAAGGTAAAGTCGGCTATGATTTGCTTTAGTTATTACTCAAAGTGCTGTGCAATATGGAGGCGTTGCAGTTTACATTCTCTTCATGAAGATGTATCGTAATGACTAATGAGGTGCACTGGAGCCTGTTATGAATACGACTCTGCTGTGGTAGATTTAGCTAGAGGATCTAGAAAAGAACAGGCAAAGATTACAGATGCAATACCTTGCAACAAATTGCACGTCGAGGCTAAAGTTCAGTGCGAGGAATTTGATGCTCCTTTCTTTGTCGATGAGCTTTTTCTGGGCTGTTTAGCAATTCCACAAATCCACAGCTTTTGTGGGGCTCTGTCCAATCTTGACGAAAAATAATATGCTCGTATTTCGCATTTAGAGAATCATCCACAACATCGACGGTTGAAAAGGATTGCTATATAGCAAACTTAATCCCACATTGGACAGAGAAATAAGTCCGACTTAGTATATATAGCTTAGCGGGTTACTCCATTTATAGTCAATTGGTTTTAGAGAGGAATCCCGCTGGACTTGTATACTGGGCTTGACATATGGGCCGGTCTAATATTCTAACATCGACATTGGCTGATGTTGAAATCGGCATCACGATGTATGTGATTTTACATGACCAAAAGATACAAAACGGAAGAAGAAAAAAACAAGTGAAGAAAACGGGACACGAGTTACAAACCCTCTCGGATTGGAATACAAGGAATCTGACATGACCATAATTCCACAACACTATTCAGACAGAGAAACATCAGGAGGGAAAACGAAAATAGTAGGATTCGTACCTGATCATACAATCTTGGAGGTAAACTTGTACGCCCATTCGGTTCCGGCAAAGCTGGTCGATGGCGGATCTAATAGCATTGAAGCAACCGAGGCAGTCGTCCCTCCCTAAATCTTTCCTGCAATCAGATTCCATGTGAAATGTAGCTTTGCCCTGACCAGATGATGTGCAGCCAACTGGGTAACGAGCGAATCTCGAGTTCGGGCCCATCAAACCGTCAAAGCAGAAATCCAAATCAGAAGCGAAAGGAGAGCCGTCTGTGAAGTTTGCGTCGTTGCACAGCATTTTGAAATGCGTGTCTGGAGCAGCGACGACTTCACAAGAAGGGAAAGCGAACAAGACGACAGTAATCACAGCACATAGCATTTTGAAGATCATGATGAATATCTTCCTTGGTTGGTCGTGGTAGCGGCAACCCAGAAACCCTCTCTTATAGCAGCGGATTTTCATGTAAGAACCAGTTCGGCACCCTCGTCTTAATCCTTATTGTGAATTGGGGGATTAGTTGTTTACAACTGTTCCGAATATCATCGGTTACGACTCTTTTTGTTTCTTGGGCGGGTGAATTTATGTAACTCGCAATCTCCTTGTGTAATGAGCCTTGTTGCCGGATAAGTTCACATAGGCGGACAAATTTCTCCAGGACAATCAGTGTCTTGTGTTAGTTAGTAGAGCCAGTTGCCGAATGAAGGGCTGACGATGTCATAGAGTAGCTCCAGCTGGTGTGACTAACAGATTAATAATAGCGTTGAATCTATTCGGAAAATTCGACACAACAAGTCGACCAAGAGTGTACTGCCATACCTCTATTGTGTATGAACATGTGAAGAAGAGGTGGTCGAATCGCTATCTTCTCAATCCACATAAAGCACAAGTTGAAGAAGAAGAAATACCCAGATAAGATAGCATGTCCGAAGTGTTTAGCCAATTAAGAATTTTTAAATCTTTTTTAACCAACCCCACAGCGGAATAAAGCTGTCGTTTTACGGAACTTTTTTTTATAGGTTTTTATAAGACAGAACGTACGAATGCGATTGTGATATGTTTGATGTATGGAAAGCTTTTATGGTGGTTCGACAACTTGCCCACATCCATCTTCACCCAGAATTTGGATGTTACCACTCGGACGTAACATAGTAACGATCACAAAATGTGATATATGATCAATCTTTTACAGCATAGACCAAAATGTTCTGCACCACTGATGACTGAGTTGCACAACACACACTAGAAAGTTCTGTAACAAATGTATTAATCCTTTACAGCACAGACCAACGTACCTCGTATGTGACTAACTCTCAAACAAACCAACGTTTTCAGGCTCTCAGCACTCTCCTTGTATTTTACACTATGATACACCAATAACCGATACCAAAGAATGTGGTCTAATTATATAAAATGTCATAGGGTAAATGTAAAAGATAAATCTTATAACAGGGACTTTTCCTGTAAGAACCCGTTCGGCACCCTCGTCTTAATCCTTGTTGTGATGGGGTTGTTAGTAGCTCACAACTTTTGCGAATATCATCGGTTAATGAGACTGTTGTTGGTAAGTGCGCATTGGCGGACAAATTTATACAAGTTAATGTGTGGTGTTAGCACCCATTTGTCAAAAAATTAATCCATTTCTAGCAAACTTACTGTAGATGACTTACCCAAAGCTGTTCTGTTTGAGTAAATATTTTAAAAGCTTAATATAATCAACCTGATATAGGTGCAAACACTTCATATTAAAGGGATGGACAGTAAAGAAGTGTTTTTATCTCCTGCCAATGATCATTTGTAAGTGTGAAACTCTTATAACTCTCTCCTGTATTTATCCACGAGTTGGCCGCGGATTACAAGCAAGCGAGCGATGCCCACATTACTCCTGGTCCTGATAACAGTTTTGAAAAGGATATAGGACTGAGACAATCTTCTTCTTCCTGGGAACAACAGACGGAACGAAACTCATGGAGTGGCGTAGTCCGGCGGCCCGTATGGCTCAAACAACTCCGCCAAGAGCCCCTACTTCCTCCTTGGGTTCCAGCCCATATCCTTGCAGAGCTGGTCGTTGTACCATATATGGAGCGCACCTATACACGATTCCCCGATGCCTCCTTCATGTACTTGTCCCATTTTTCAACGTCTTTCTCCATTTCGCCGATAGGAGGCAGCTTGAATGTCCCCGCCAGGAGCTCCACTAGCCACCGGCACCGCATCTCAGAGGTGTATAGATTGGTAACGCTTTCCGAGAACCCGACCACCGCCAGCTGCGGTATCCGTGGGTGTATTCACTCCCTAATTGCAATGAAAACCGGGTTACGTTCCTGAAAATGCTAAAGATGGCTGATGACAGGGGAATACCTGTAAAGGGGAACTATGGAACTTGGTGAACCCAAAATGCATACTCGGAAGAACTGCGATTCGAACACATCTCTCAGCTTCTGCTCGCCCTTGAAACCTGTAGCCATTATTGATGGGTTTCCACCGGGTGCAGCGGAAGCTCGTTTCGAAAAATACTGTCCGAAACACAGTCCCGGATCTTGTGATACGTCGAATAGTAACGTTAAATAAAACATACCTCGTTGTTGCGGATGCGAACTTCAAGAGTCCCAAACGTGACTCCTCTAGAAGTATCCACGCACACGAAACACGAACACTCGAATTCGCTACGGTGCTAGCCCTCGGAATTCTTTCTGGTGTATTCTTTCGGAAGCCTCGGCCAGAGATTTCTTTCTGTGGCCGAATGAAGTTTTCTTCGCCTTTCCGGATTGATTTCTTACTTCTGTGGCTAAACGGCCGATTTCTTCTTTTATATGATGTGGTACCGCCTTATAATTAGATTCATTGTAAAAAAAATAATGAATTACACGTAGCAATGCTATGCTACAATAGCCCGTAGGTAATCATTTGACCTTTGCAATTGGGCAATTGGGTACGGAGCTTCAGAACCAAAAAAAAAATTGAAACAATTTCAATTTGTGGATAATGGGCCATATGGGCTTAACCCATTTGATCGGCCTCTTTGATATTATAATGAATAATATAATAATATAATAATGAATTATTATAATTATATCATCATAGTCTATAACTTAGACATACTTGATCAATTTAAATCCAACACTAGGGTTTATTGCTTCCGATATTTCAGAATAAATTTGTAATCCAACAAATTCTAATTCTGAAAATTTATACTTTTAACTCTAATATCCATTAGAATTAAATAATCAATTTTCGTGTTCACGTGCTTTTGCGTGCGACCCTCTAGGTTCTATATACGAAGGCAATGTACATCCATACATAGACTGAGGTAACCGTCTAGCAACAGTTTTCAGCCACCCAACGTAATAGAATATTAGTCATGAACCAAAACCATATTGAACCGATTTCTGTGTAATTCAATCTCTTCATCTCACCGACATCCTGATTAATTCAGTGCATTATGTGTCATCACTGAATTAATCATTTTACTTGATTTCTGAGATATAATAGATCTTAACTTGAATGATAAACATTCCTCCACGGCCGTGTGTTTAAAATCACTAATACCTCAATCAAGAGGCCAGGATGTCAACTCTCTAATCCAAGAGAGCGATGAATCCTATATTAACTCAACACTATCCTCTCTACGCTTCGTTGCACACCCAATAACCGTATTACTCACAATCCGATTAAAGACTGCTTTTAACGGCATCAAAGTGAACAACTCCACGCATAGAATAAATGGAGGTCTCAAGTCAGGAGATCAGTTACACTCGTTCAACAAGAGAAGTGACCAATGACACTTAATATGTGGTATTCTCTATAAACGGGTCGTGTCCAGTGTACCCTAAACTTAGGCACCCCCGAGTATAACTTGAACATCCATCCCTTGGTCTAACTCGACCTTAGTTATACTCGGCGTTGATCTAGATGTTTATGTCCCATCTAAACATCTATCCGATCAAGGACAATTCTAGATTGACAAATAATCAATCTATGGGACTTTACCGTAAAGTTAATTACGAGCAGAAAAGTAATTAATAAACAGTAAATACTTGCCTTTATTAACAACTATTCACATACATTACAAAGTGTCTTGGCACATACGTGCACACACTAACAATTATGACAACATCGGCCTTTACTTCAGTAATATCACCATCAATCGAGATCCCTTTAGCACAGAACCCAAACTCTGGCGCCTTCTTCAGGATGATGCTTCCTCCCTCTACCCTGTCATAGAATTTTTCAGGCACAGTCGAGATCAGGCAGGAGCTTATCTCCTGTAGGAAGCTGTGTTTCGGGACCATCCCATACTTCTCCAAGGGAAGCTTCTTCTTGATGTCGCTCTCGACAAACTTCGATATCGCCCACCGCTTCAGCAGAAACAAGAAGGTAAAGCAATAAAAAAGAGTTGGGGATCTACGTTTTGATCTTTCATAGAAGGATGAGTAATGTTACCACAGGCGAGAGGACGCTGGCCAATAGGCTTAACAAGAGCCCTTCCCCAGGTTTATGCACGAGAAGCTCTGAGAAACGATTCAAGTACAGAAAAGCCAGCGGCAGTTCCCATGGCAGATAGTCAGGTACGTTCCAATGTTCTGTCCTATACAACACTGTACATGGATGCTCGACCCCTGCAAACTCGACAAGAAAATGGTGACATCATGATTCAAGACCATTGAATCAGGTGGACCATACAGCCATAGTTCATGTCTTTCTGGCGAGAGCAAAATGTCAGACTTACCATTGATGGTGGAGCACTCCATGGCAAAGTCGAGAGCCGATTTCTGGAAACCAACCACAGCCACCCTCTTCCCTCGGATTAACTCCTTTATCCTCTCCTGGCTCATGGCTGCATAGTCCATGGAATGTATGACCTTACCGTGAAACGACTCGGGTCCTCTTCCTGGGGTGAATTCGGGGAAGTTTGGGATGCCGCTGAACCTTCCGTCGCAAAGGATCACAAAGTCGACTACATGTATCTGTCCGAGAAAAAATCCCTTGTAACTTGTTATTCATCGCTCCTAAGTAATCTTAGTTCGAGCATGATGATAAAACTCTTGTGCGTATTCACTAAATGTTTGTTCAAACCCGGAAGCAAGAACAAACATAAGCAAAGGTAAATAAAATATTCTTGGCTTTTTACCTCCATTGAAGTGCGATCTCCCTGATCCCTTTCAACCTTCACCTCCCACTTACCCTCTGAACAAAATGCCTCCCTTTCAACCTTCACCATCCCCTGGGCTCCCCTGCCTCGTCCGCCCCTTCCCTTTCGTACCTTAGCCCCACGACCTTGCTCCGAAACCTGACGTGCCTCATGAGGTCGAATCGCCTCGCGTACGCCTCGACGTACTCTAGAACCTGGAGGTGGTCAGGGAAGTCCTCCTCGACGGAGGACGGCCACGGGAAGTCGGAGAACTGGTACACTAGCTTCGGCGTCTGGAGCCTGGTGGTCTCGAAGGTCTCTGCCCAGACACCACCTAGGGCATCGTGGGACTCGAACACGATGGGGTCGAACCCCTTGGAGAGGACGTACTTGCAAGCGAGCAGGCCACTAATCCCGGCCCCGACTATGGCGATCTTCTTCCTGTTGTCCTCCCCCATTTCTGCAAAGCTTTTCTTCCTCTGGCTGGGGACGACCGAAGGGAGATGAACGTGTTCATCAATCATATAAAGGGGGAATTTGTTAGGCACGATAATAAAAGAGGTTGGTCTAATACGTGGGCGCCCGCCGACAAAGGATATGTATGATCAAATGCATATGCACCGTCGATGGACCAAGGAATTACATGTGTGGTAAACTTCTTTGGAGTTTTGTACGGAAATACGGTTAGTTTTAAAAGAAATTTACGAAATACGGTTCTAGTTTCGTAAAATATGGTTTTACCGTCGAAGGGGCGCGTTGATTACAAAGAGGGCGCGGTACGGAAACGCGCCCTCCGTGTGCCCCAGTGAAAACCCGCCCCTACCCGGACAGAAACCCGCCCCTTACGCATGCACCGATAAACGCATAAGTGTTCAAGGGGCGCGGTCTCAAAACGCGCCCCTTGAAGAGGCCTTCCCCCCCCGGTCCCCCCTGTCCCCCCCGCCCCTCCTTATCGTTTTGGGCATCTGACGGGGGCAGGTCACTCCCCCCGGTCCCCCTCTGCCCCCCCTCCCCCGTCCCCCCTTCATTTTAGGACACTCCCCCCTGTCCCCCCCCAAACCTTAGGCCACTCCCCCCTGTTCCCCCCTACAAGGGGCGGGTTGGAAATCCGCCCCTCCTGTGGCATACAAGGCCTTGTTGGAATAACATAAGGGGCGGGTTTTGGAAACCCGCCCCCGTCTGGCAATGCAACTTTCCTATAAATAACTTTAGAAACCCTGTTTCAACAAACATAAACAATTCATATATAACATCCATACATCCAACACCAAACTTCGAAACAATCTAACAATCAACATTCAATAACAAAGCCAATGTCTATACATAACGTCCAACATCTAACGTACAAAGTCAAACGTCCAAATTTCATATCAGTAATGTCCCCTACGCTTCGTAGATTTCCTCATAACATAAAATTTCTATTAACTTTGAAATTTTCCATTCTCTCTTGCACAACATTTAACCCATCTTTCACATTCACTCCTACGGCTTGCATGTTACTACCGTGGTTACTTCTTGAATTTGTCGGCCTCCCTTCATTGCTAGAATTCCCAGAAACTGATTTTACATATACTTCTTGAATGCGGTCACCATTTGACATCACAAACTCACACAACAACCTAACATCTTCATCATCACCAATCGGTACTAGCACAAAATTTATGCCGGAAGGACCATACGAAGGAACGGGATATCTATGACATATTTACATCCTACTTCCTTCGTTTAATCTCATTGCATTAGCAATGACCCTTTCAAATTTGACATAGTCCACATCAGCAGGTATCTTTATACGTTTCACTGGACCCCTATTATAACCTACTCCTTGACTACCATGAATAACTTTCCCATTACCATACAATAACAAATGAACTTGCGCCATTCAAACGTAAGGGAAAACTTACGTGAATTAGCTAACCTCTCGATCTTAATAATACTTACAACAATGCAAACAACGTATAATTAATCATCATAATTGTAATACCAAACAACAATTCAAATAATACCAAACAACAATTGTAAATAATCAAATCAATTTATAAATTTATATACTAAATAATCAATCCTAAATTTTCAGTGTATATTTCAAACATAAATTTATAACCTAAATTTCTACCTAAATTTCTAACCTAATTATATAACCTAAAAATCTAACCTAAATTTCTAACCTAAATTTTGTAACCTAAAATATATAACCTAAATAATTAAACTTACGGATGATAGTCGGATGTCGGACGGGCGGAGATCGGATGTCGGACGTCGGAGGTCAGACGGGCGGACGGAGGACGAGGGGAGGACGGAAGACGAGGAGGACGGGGGACGAGACGAACGGAGGTCGGAGGCGGGGAGGATGGAGGACGGGGCGTACGAGGACTGAGGTTGGTTTCGGTTGCTGGGGGTCGGAGAAATCGGGGATCGGGGGTCGGAGGGGTGGAGGGGTTGGAGAAAAACTCGGTCGTTTTAGGGTTTCGGTCCCGATTTCGGGACTTGTGTCCGTCGGGGGGCGGGTTCTGAAACCCGTCCCTTAAACCCGCCCCTTATTGTTTTATTGAAAGGACGGGTTTTCAAAACCCGCCCCTCGTCTGACGCCCAATACGCTTTGGATGGGCGGGTTTAAACCCGTCCTTAGGGGGGACATGGGGGACTCGCCGAAGGTTTGGGGGGGACAGGGGGGACCGGGGGGATAGGGGGACCGGGGGGGCGGAGGGGGACAATGAAGGGGGGACGGGGGGGACAGGGGGGGCGGAGGGGGACAATGAAGGGGGGCGGAGGGGGACGGGGGGAAGGCCTCTTCAAGGGGCTCGTTTTGAGACCGCGCCCCTTGAACACTTATGCGTTTATCGGTGCATGCGTAAGGGGTGGGTTTCCAAAACCCGCGCGTTTCCGGACCGCACCCTCTTCGTAATCCAAGGGGCGCGTATGCGCTCCCTTCGACGGTAAAACCGTATTTTACGAAACGGGAACCGTATTTCGTAAATTTTTTTTTAAACTATCCGTATCTTCGTACAAAACTCCAGTTCTTTTGCAGTTAAATCGGTCACAGTATAATGTTTGAATTCGCTCCCTCTCACAAATTATTTATGTTTGTAAGAATTAGAAACATCGTACAGGTGGTGTACTAAGAATGAGTGTACTGCGATTGAACTTTGTCGTCGTCGGGGCAGGCTGGATTATGAGCCTCGACCGCCGTCTTTTGACGTGGTCCAGCTTTGGACGTTACATCTCAAGGGGAGGCATAGTCCGATGGCCCGTATGGCTCGAACCACTCCGAAAAGAACCCCGTCTTCCTCCGCGGGTTCCAACCCATGTCCTTGCACATCTGGTCGTTGTTCCATATATGGAGCGCACCTTGGCAAAACTTCCGGTAGCCCTTCCCTGATGACTCCAGGTAGTTTTCCCACTCCTCCATGTCTTTCTCCATCTCACAGACAGGCGGTAGCCTGAATTTCCCTGCAAGGAGCTCGACCAGCCATCGGCAATGCATCTCGAAGGTGTACAGGTTGCTAAGGTTCTTCGAGAACCCGATCACCGCGAACTGAGGTATCCGTGGGTGGATGCACTCCCTGACCGCAACAAGGAAGAAGTCATTATTAGTCATGGAAGCTTGCGGCCCCCGACAGGGGCGAGTTATCAGAAACACTAAAGATGAGCGATGACAGGGGGATACCTGTATAGGGAAACTACAGCACTTGGGTGTCTCAAAATGCAATTCCGGAAGGGCTGGGACTCGAAAATGTCCCTTAGCTTCTGATCTCCCTTGAATCCCGTAGCCATGATCACAACATCAGCCTTCACTTCGGTAAGCTTGCCTTCGATTGAGATGCCATCACGACGGAACTCGAACTTCAGTGCTTTCTTAAGGACAATGCTTCCTTCCTCCACTCTGTTGTAAAACCTTGCGGGCACAGTGGTGAGCAGGCAGGAGCTGATCTGCTGCAGGAAGCTGTGTTTCGGGACCATCCCGTATTTCTCTATAGGCAGCTTCCTCTTGATGTTGCTCTCAACAAACTTTGATATCACCCACCTCTTCATCCAACACAACAGGATAAACTTGAATAAGAATGTTTGGGAACTAGATTACTGTCTTGAGCGGGTAGGCAAGAAGATGCAGTGTTACCACAGGGGAAAGGACGCTGGCCAATAGACACGGCAAGAGGCCATCGCCTGGTTTATGCATGAGAAGCTCTGAGAAGCGGTTGAAGTACAAAAATCTCAACGGTATGCCCCACGGTCGATAGTCAGATACATTCCAATGTTCCGTTCTGTACAATACCATACATGGACGTTCGACGGCTGCAAACTCGTCAAAACAGAGGATTGTGAACCGTAGAGAATGAACAACATCGATTTTGCAACTTTAATGCGTAAGTTCCGGGAATGAGCGAATGCTAGGTTTACCATTGATGTTGGAGCACTCCATGGCGATATCAAGAGCTGATTTCCGGAACCCGACCACGACAACACTCTTCCCTCGGACAAACTCCTTGGCCCTCTCATGGCCCATGGCCGCGTAGTCCATTGAATGTATGACCTTACCGTGAAATGTCTCTGGCCCCTTACCTGGTGGGAATTCCGGGAAATTCGGATTGCCACTGAACCGACCGATGCAGAGGATCACGAAGTCGACTACATATGTCTGTTGCAGAATAATAACCAACTCAAAAGATTTTACAGGACTGTTTTCGGGGCTCCTCCTGAGTGCCACGAGTTGGTCATAAGTAGATTGACATTGTCATTCGAATGCAGGGACCATGTTGAAATTCGGGCTTACCTCCATTGAAGTGTGACCATCACTACTCGTTTCAACTTGGACCTCCCATTTCCCCTTCCAACCAAATGCCTCCCTACTCCCGCCCCAGAAATCCCATCCTTCCGCCTCTTCATCTTCATCCGCATCACGCTCATACCTGACACTAACAACCTTGCTCCGAAACCTGATGTGTCTCACGAGGTCGAACCGCCTCGCGTATTCCTCCATGTACTCTAGAACCTGGCAATGATCAGGGAATTCTTCCACAACAGAGGACGGCCACGGGAAGTCGGAGAACTGGTACATAATCTTCGGAGTCTGAAGCCTCGTCATCTCGAAAGTCTCTGCCCATATGCCGCCAATGTTGTCGCGACACTCAAATACGACGGGATCGAACCCCTTTGAGAGGACGTACTTGCATGCGAGCAGGCCACTTACCCCGGCTCCAACTATGGCGATCTTTCTCTCTCCCATTATTACAATCTTCACTAACCTCAACCCGATAAGTTCATGTAACGTTAAGTTTAGGAAGTTATATAAGCTGGCCGAAGTGGTTTACAGCGAATCGGACGGATAAGGCCTTCGGGCCGATTCAAAGGTTTTGTCCGACTTAGACCCATTATATTTTCCTACAACCGTCACAAAGCCATATAACCAGTAGGTACTCTAAAGTGCGATTACTGAAATTCGAACATCGGACGTGTTTTTATTTTAATGTTAGTCTTTGGAAGAGGCGGTACAACGTGACATAATTAATCTTTTAATTGAAACTTAGCAAAATAAGACTGGAACTTGGTTTGTCTTCGTGATTGTGAACAGTATTCGATGGCTATGACTTTTCCATTGACTTATTTTACACCAAAAAGAAATGAACACCGTACTGTATTTGCCGGAATCTCCGAGTTAAAAAATAGGCTTAATTATCCAATATATCCTCAACTTTACTCCTTTTTTCTGATTTATCCTGGAGTTTAAACTGTATCTCCAGATAACCCGTACTTTTGACTTGTTTCAAAATTATCCTCTTTTATCTAAGCTCCTGAGATTTCCTCAGACAATTTAGAAAATTAATTCTTCTTAAGCGGCTCTGATACCAATATAATCAACCAGATATCGAACTTAAGAAGATTTTCTTTGTTGTCTTTGTCGCCGGCGTTCTGCCAACCTCGAATACTCGTTTGAGTATCTCGAACTTGCCGCAAACCCAAGATTGGATTTACCTTCAAGGAAATATTCCTCAAATTCACTCTGTAAGAGAGTCAGCTCTTCTAATTTCTTAGAATAGCTATCCACAAGGTCAGTCAGCTGTTGGATTTGCGCTGAGATACTTGCCAATCGATCTACTACCGTATTTAGAAGTCCAGTAGCAGAATCCTTGCCCACACCGTGATCCAAATGTAGGAGTTCGGGATTTGGACAATCAGTCATAAGACTCTTGCTTTCGCAACTGTCGTGCTGTTGCACCACCTTCACAATCTTATTAGATTATGACGATTATCATAAACTACACAGCGGAAAGTTTATCATACCTTAACTTAGTGGGTTGCTCAGAGGGTTCACCAAGCTTCCGCAACAATAGAAATCCAAGAGAAGCACAATTCTCTAACTAGAGAATTCAGCGAACGTATCCGCAAACTGGAGAGGCTCTTCTGTGTCGTTCCAATGCCCTTACTCTGAGGGTCTTATATAGACACTCCTCATCCAAGGTTTCAGCCCAAGGCTATACTCCCTACAAGGCTCTTGATCTTTTGATCTGACCTTTCGTTAGTCTTAACCAATGTTGATTAATTCTAACCACCTTGCTCTTGGTTCCTTAAGGTATTCGGAGAGCGATTCAGAGATTTCTTACTCAGAGTTTTTGAGAGAGAATTTCTCTATTTGATTCGCCTCCCCAAATGAGGTAGAGGGCTTGTGAATATATACACAAAGGAGCTGGTGCCTATGCACTGTTTGCCAGCTCAAAAGTAAAAGGAATCTAACTATTTCAAAAGTTAGTGGGGTCCTAAAGACCGACAAAAATGTCCTTAGTCTAACTTTATACAGTTGTCTTCTCCCGTCTGCATTGGCGTACTATCTTGGGAGATTCCTTCTTTGTTGTTGGCGGTTGAAGCATCGCCAACTCCTTCTTTTTCTGAGAGTCCCGGCTTATCTTGAACTGCTTCAAGAATCTGTCGTGATATTTGTTGGGCTCTCTTATCATGCTCGATTTGCTGATTCAGGGTCTTGTCTGTGAAATCAGCAATCTTGCTCCAAACCTCGAAGGTGTCGGTTCGGAGGTGCAGCTCAGAGTTCTCTTTCCTCCAGAAGCTATCTAGAAGGTCGAGCATTCTCTGCCATCCTCGGTCTCCTGCTTGTTCGTCGATGAAGCTTAAGTTTGACCGAAGAATCGTGACGGTGATCACACCATCACAGAGCACGTAGTATTCGTCCTTGCGGGCTAACACATGCTCTAGCACGTCTTTAAGGAACTCAACTTTTATGGCTTTTCGGACAGTCTTGTCCTTGTAGTATTTCCGCCATAACCCTCTCTGATCGAGGTCTTGTTTATGAGGTTCCGTCATACGTCTACTCTCACATGGATGGATGTCCCATACTTGCAGATTTTGAAGTATTACCTTCCCATACTGCGGATGGTCTTCTTCCTCCATCATTGTGCTAGTAATCAATGCCGTGGCATACTTTGGTCCGTAGCCTAGGCATCCGAGTATATACCTTACTAACGTAGGCAGGGGTTCCATACATTCTGGTTCTGATCTGTCGATCTCCAGCATGTCAACAAACCCAGCATACACATAAGGCGCTGCTACTCCTACCATATCTGAGTGTATCCTCAGAGACGGCCACTTCCCCGATATCCAGTGTAGATACGGTTGAAGCACAGTGTTTTCCTCAAGAGAGGATTCACTCATGTCTACTGTTACCATTGGGACGTCATATTCTCTAACTTCTCCCGGTATTATAGACATTGTTGTGGAGAATATCTGCTGTCTTTCTTTCTCAAATCGAGACAGCTCCTCCTCACCTGAAGTCATAACCGATAATTTAAACTCCAGATCTTTGATGTACTCAACGGTCTTTCTTGCAAAAAACTCAATCTGGCGCTTTTCATCATGTTTGATGCCAGCCATGAGTCCTCCACAGACCATTGCCGCATCCCAACTTAGGGATTCGTCCTCAAATGAGTCTTCATCAAAAAACCAGGATCCTTCCAGATCCTCTTGGGTTTTCCCAACATGGCTTTTGCCATCGTGGTTCTTACCCCCGTGACTGCTGTCACCGGACTCCCTGACTGAGTCTTTCACAGGAATTACTTCCTCAAGGCTTTCCTTCTTTTCAAGGTTACCTTCCAATGCTGCGTAAGCACTTCCAAAGTCGAAGTATTGCTCACACTCCATTGCAGCCTCTTCCTCTGGTTCTCCCCTTGGTTCAGGGTCTACCACTTGGATTGGCTCGCCAATCATGGCCGTAAACTTAGCCTCTTCCTCAGCGTATTGTGTTTCCATATCTTCTTTCTGTTCCTCCTTGCTTTGCAACAAAGCCTTGTAGGATTTCACAGCTTGATTGATGGAAATTTTCTGCTCTTTGGCTAAGTGGTTTCGGCAGTAATTGAACTGCTCCATGGTCAAAGGAGACCACCAAGGTTCTTCAACCTTTCCATCCTTCTTAGGACCTTCTTTTGTAGAATCGTCCCCTTTGGGACCAGAAGATCTAAGTCTCTTGGCTTTCCTCTTCTTCCTGGCTTTCTCCTCCGACTCGGCTCTTGCCTTATCTTTTAGATCTGCCATTTTCGTGTCTCCTTTGGAGCTTTCCTCCTTCGGATTTACCATCTTCTTTTGAAGATCTTTCGTCACATCTCTTTCAGAGTTGGTGTTACCCTTCTCCTTCAGATCTGTCTTTCCTCCTTGGGAAACACTCGCTTTCTCTTTAGGATCGGCTATTGCCTTTCCTTTAGATCCAGCCATCCTCTTCTGGAATTCTTTCGCCTTTCCCTTAGATCTGGCCTCAGCCTCTTCGGGATTAGCCATCTCCTTCTGGAGATCTGGTTTCGCCTTACTCTCGGAGTCAGCTTTTGCTTTCTCCTTAAGTTCAGCCTTCCCCTTCTGGGAATCCGCAGTTTTCAGCTTCTTGGGACACTCATAAGAGCGATGCCCGAGTTGCTTACACTGCCAGCAAAGCACTGCTGCCTTTGTTCCTGAAACAGAACCAGCATCACTATGCTCACCATC
Organism: Melastoma dodecandrum; assembly: GCA_029817715.1. Lineage (NCBI taxonomy): Eukaryota > Viridiplantae > Streptophyta > Magnoliopsida > Myrtales > Melastomataceae > Melastoma > Melastoma dodecandrum. The sequence goes on from JARUPY010000182.1 coordinate 4,855,055, forward strand.
TCCCTTGTTAGGACATACCTTTCGGGAGTGTCCCTCCTTCTTGCATCCCCAGCATATCTTTCTCTTTGCAGCAGGATCCATTTGCAGATTTTTTAGAAAGAGAAGATTTTGCAAGTTCTCTAGAGAGAGAGTCAGCTATTATGTTGTGGTCGGACTTAATGTATTCGACCTCATATTTATAATAGCTTAACAGTTCCTGCAACCTTAAGAGTCTAGTTTGCCTAGCTTCCTTAAGGTTCAAACTCATAAACCTTTTTACATAGGTCGAGTCCGAGCGCACTAAAAATGCTTTCGGTGCCAAAAAGATGTAAAAAGCCTTTATTCCATATTTTAAGGCTAATACTTCCTTTTCATGTATCGGGTACCGTAGTTCGTATCCCTTGAAGCTTCCCGACCAGTATTTGCATACCGGTTCTGGTTTTCGTCCTCTAATTTTGAGAACTGCTCCCCAATAATTTTCAGAAGCATCAACTTCCAAGACTAATTCGTCTTTGTCAGAAGGTAAAGCTAACTGTGGCAAATTCTTTACCTTTGCTTTAATCCTTCTAATGGACTGAGTGTCTTCATCTTCCCATTTCCAAGGATTTGTAGAAGAGGTTTTCTTCGCAATCCTACTTAAGTCTCTGGAAAGATCTTTCACAAACTTTCTTGCATAGTTAGCGCATCCACAAAACCTTTGGACTTGCTTTCTATCCTCAAGTCTGTCAGGAAAATTAACTATTCTCTCAGCAATATGATTTTGCAGTTTAATTTTTCCCTGCTCAATCTCCATGCCTAGAAAGTTAACTGATTCCTTAAACCACTCTATCTTCTTTTCTGATAGAATCATACCTTCTCGTCGGAAGATATCAGTCACCTGATCAAGGTGTCTCATGTGTTCATCCTCAGTCTGGCTGTAGATTAGCACATCGTCTATATAGACTGCACAAAATTTTCGGATTTGCTTGAAAGCATTATCCATTTTGCGCTAGAAAATGCCTGGAGCATTTTTCAGACCGAATGGCATAACCAACCATTCAAACATTCCTCGCGGAGCGTTGAAGGCAGTTAGAGGAACCGACTCTTCTTCCATCTTGACTTGCCAGTATCCACTTTTCAAGTCAAATTTAGAAAAGTATTTTGGTTGACTCAAACTAATCCTATCAATAAGATCTCCCGCAGTTGGAATCTTATAGCCATCGTCCTTCGTAGCTTTGTTAAGCTGACGATAATCTATAACCATTCGTGCTTTACCTCGCACCTGCTCTGCATGGTTAATTACCATAAAGGCTGGACTAGAATGCGGACTATAACTGTCCCTAATCAAACCCTTTCCAAGCAACTCAGGAATTTGTTTGTCAAATTCCTCAACCATCTCAGCCGTATATGTAATGTTTCTGGCTCTTATTATGGTTCCGGGATCCTTCAACTCTAATTTAGCCTTTAGGCCATTTCGAGTCCATAACTTTAGTGGATCTTCACTAAAGTTATCGGCTAGTTTTATCAGGAACTTATCCCATTTCATTCCTGTTAACTTTACAGCCATACACACTTCCTGTTTTGGATTTGTAAACAGGTCGTCATACCAGCTACTACTACTGGTACTCGTTGGAGAAAACAGGGTTTGTACCCATAGTTCGTTCTCATCCATCCGTATATCACCACGTTGAGCTCGCACTCTGAAAGCTCTTTCACATGGGATATCACCACAGTATTCTGTCCGTTTTACCGGATAGAAGCCAAATTTTAACCGAAGTCTAGGCTCTTGTAGAATACTTATTTTTACCCCTCCTATGGAAACATCATTTTCATTTTGCACAAAAGGAAGGTTTTCCTTTTGTCCCTTTAAAAAGGCGTTACCAATAATGATGTCGGCCTCTAGTAAAGGATGTGCAAGAATCTCTTTAATGATGAACTTTTGTCCACCAATAAAGACAGGCACGTTGTTTGCCTTATGACCAACCATTGTAGCCATACCATCGACGTTAACCATGTGGATGGGTTTCTGCAGTGGTTCCCACCACTCATCTGGTAGAGCATTGAGTCTGGCACAAGTTGTGCTACACCCAGTGTCTATCAAAGTATCCAGGGAATACTCATAGTATCCAGGAAATTTGAAGGTTAGAGCCACATATGTGCTCAAGTCTTCCTTCCTAACACTAAACCCAATATTCTCAGGTACCTTCTGGGATGGTTCTATCATCCTCCAGATATCGTCTATTGCAATAGACCTTTGTTTTGCTATCTGCTCGATAACCTCACAAACTTCAGGAATCTCAGATAAAGAGTTACTAACATTAGATACTCTTAACATCCGTATAGACTCCTCTCTTGGTTGATCTACAGGGTCTTCATAGACCGGTAATGATACCTGTCTATACCCTACGATTCTACCCGTATGTTGCGACGGGGTTCTTGAATCAACAGACCTTCGAGACATCTCTTCTATTAGTGGAGGTGCACTTGCAACCTCTGGTCGAGAGACTATTACGTCTTCTCCCACATCACTAACTCTTGAAGAGACTTCAGAGGGCGTTCTATTGAACGGCTCTCTCAGGATTGGCATCCTCACAGGCAAATGCCTTTCAGCCCTTTCGCTAAGCATAGGTAAATGCCTATCAGCTCTAAAACTGTCTCTAGACGGTTCTCCCAACATCAAAGTAATCTCGTTACCTCTTTGTTGGATATTGGCCGCACTAATCGGTCTAGAGCTAGTACCAGGTTCAGTCATAACCCAGTTTCTCGGCCAGGTTAACTCTAATGGGTTTACCTCTCGCCTGTGAAACTGTTGGTAGTTATTGTGACCTTCTTCGAACAACTCAGTAAGTCTTGAGATGTTCCTCACACCAGGACTAGTTGTATTTACCAATCGGTAAATCACTCTAGTGTGATACGCCAAAAACTTGGCCTGGGAATTCATCCTATCCATATTCATTGATTTGATCCTTAAGGTCAATGAATTTCCCAAACAGCGATCGTTCAGGGCCATCATGAAATTTGGATGGACCTGGAACCATACAGGGCCATGCGCAAGGTTGGCCTGTATTCCTGATATCAACTGATCTCTAAACTCTCGCCACCGTTTATCGATCACAGCTGCTACCACAGGACTATCCGCTGGTAAATGAAACAGCGGGACTAATCCTATCTGGATCAACCCAATATGTATATAGTTATATACACCTCTCGCGTTACGCATGGTATCTCTTATGCGTTGTACATTCAAGAGTGGGATATCCAAAGTCTCAAGCTCAGTGCTTGTGACTTGAGCTGTCGCCTCTGTCTGCGAGATATCTATTGTAGATCGAAACCTAAATCTCGATACTTCATAAATTTCTCTTGCATTGACATTTGGCAACCTCCATTCCAGAATTGACTGGGATGGATCTTCATACTGGCGGGTTTCCTCCAGTATCTGATTAGTGGTTTCCAAGGGAACCAACTCATCTCCATCTCCTTCCCTTTCTGCTCGCATCATGAACAGATGTTCGGTCCAGAAATCAGAATCATCATCTGAGTCTGTATCATAATTAGACACAACCTCATATATTGATTCTACTTCCGAATCTAGATCGGAAATCTCTTGCTCATCGATTGGCTCGTAAGCAAGGATTTCTTCCTCACGATTCCTGTCATCTAGGAAGACCATACGGAGTCTTTCTCTCCTTTGGTTCTTCTTCGGACAATTGTCCGCTTTGTGGTCTTTTGACCCACAAAACCAGCAGCAATTACAACTGCTCAAAGGTTTCCCTTTTGGGCATTTAGGCTCTCTACCATGCTTTCTCTTGAAAGCATCAATCCTATCTTTATCCTTCAGGTTATCCCTTCTCCTTACAAACCTTCTTGGTTTGTAAGCAGGACTTCCTCTTTGCTTACGCTGGGCGTCCTTCTTGGGCCAAACTTTCTTTTTGTTGTACCCAACGAACTTCCATGTTTTACGAGGAAAGTTCCTTCTCTGCAAAGAGTCTCCTGGAGTACTGCGAGTTTCGCATCCGTACCTTCCAGGTACATACTCTATTTGAGAACAACAGCTCTTATTTAGGTAAGGTAGCTTCTTAGCTGCCTCTTTTACCTGCAGCTCAGTACATGCTTTACGCATTGCGTACTTTACCGCCTGAATTTTTCCTCCGAGTCCAGAGACAATCTTTTCCTCACTCAGAAGTAATTCATAGGCCTTTTGCGCCACTTCCGGCCAAGGTTCGGGAAGTTTTGCAAAAAAGGTTCCTAATATGAACTGTTGAGACACTACGTCCAGATTGTAATAATACTTCTGGAATTCACATACGTAGTTATCAAAATAGCACATATCACAGATCTGTAGTTTAACCAGAGCTGTCAAAGACTGCTCTTTTTCCACTGTCTCAGTGGATAACGAGAAACCACAGAACTCTCGTTTCAGGGCATCAGCGATTATTGCCAATACTCCGTCAACCGTTAGCGCTTGATCTATCTTTTCCTTAATGTCTGTGTGCGCCACTAAGGTTTTCCAGTATTTTTGCGCTGTACCCATGAGGGCTGCCACACACAATTCATAGACTGCTCCAGGAGGAACTCCTCCTGCAGACGCAGTCATTCGAATAAGTGATAACCACTCATCTATCTTTTCAGATACATGCTTTTCACAATCTATGTCTAGAAAAGCACCAGGGGTAATTATTGGCTTTAATATATTATCCCTAGGGACAAACTCTTGTTTAGTCCGATGAGGATAATCAGGCCTGTAAATTTCCCTCTTCGCAGTTACCAGTTCGTTAAACGTTCTATTGTCTAAATGAACTGGGGTATCTTCTGCCAGACCTAAGGCTTTCCTTAAGTCTTTAGCCAACTCTCCACTCTGGGAGTTCAAGTTTGCACTTCGCTTTTGTGAGTCTAAAATGAAAGGGGCTACCGACTCCTTATACATTTCATCCACACTTTTGCCTTGATTCTGTTTGGAATTTCTTCCTCCCAGATTCAATCTTTCGACTGGTTTTCCTGTAGTACTTTCCAGTCCAGAGGTCGCCTCGGCCTCAGGCCTTTTCAAACCTCTCTCTCTTTCCAGAGCGTCTAACATTGTGTTTACAATGGAGCCTACTTCCTTTGCCATTTGGTTTCGGCTTTCTAGACTTTCATTGCTCCCCTGAATGGTTAGCTGAGTTAAAATATCATTTATACTCTTGCTAACTCCAAAAGGAGACAATCTAGCTTCTGGAACGAACTCCAGTCGAGATGGAGTCCCAGAAGGATTTCCCGAAGCTTTTCCTTCTCCAGCCATTCAGAAAATCTTAATTATGAGCTTTGATGGATATTTTCGAAAAAGGATCAAAGTTCAGGATATAGGTAGATATTATCTAAACCTTAGGATAAATTGGAAAAATTTTGTAACTTTGGGATATATTTGATAAAGTGCCCTAAAAAAAACGAGGTTTTGCTTCTTCTTCTTCTTCTAAAAGAAAGAAGAAACGAAACTTAGTTGTTGATCCGGACAAATCAAGTTGGAATTGATGACCTCCACCAACTTCCTTAAAAAAATATTACCTCTGTGTGTGTGTTAGGTAGAGTTTTGTTGACTTTTTAATGAATTTATCGGAATTTTGATTACTTAATTTAAATAATAATATGCATAGACGTAGTTATTACTTAAATATGTTGTCATTTGGTGAAGTTAACCTTAAAATATGAAAGGATTATTTTACAAATGGGAAAGTCAGCCGAGAAATATGATATGGCGAACTTATTGAGACGGATTAGATAGCAAGGTAGTATTGCGGCAACGGACCATGCACGACGTACTTTTAACTGGTGATACCACCTCAAGGTGAGACATCGTCTTGTTAGATTTTTCAGATCGGCCCATTACTCAAGCCTAACATACAAGCCTAACGAGGTTAGGCTCTATAATTTATTGGTCGTAAAGTAAGTAGCTCGCTTAGGCTTATATTCTAGCTTGATGGATCTGAGATTTGCACCCATCAACATAGTCCGATGCCCAGTGGGGCTCGAACCACTCGGCCGAGTTCACTAGCAGAGGCGATGTTCTGCTGTGGAGAAATAAGGTTCTGTTATAATCCGTCCTGTTTCTATTGTCGGTTCTATCGTTGTTTTGGGATTTTTGCTTTTCGTCCAAAAGAAGCAGATAGAGGCAAGTGCAAGCAGTTTTTCTTCTACGATGCCACCTATATTTGATGGAGAGAACTATTAAGCTTGGGTGGTGAAGGCTTTAATAGGTAGCGATTTATGGGAAGCAGTGGAAAGTGACTACACCGTGAATGCACTCTCCGACAACCCTACCATCAATCAGATTCGGAATCACAAGGAAAGAGTCACGAAGAAGGCAAGGGCGAAGTCGTGTTTCTATGTTGCAGCGTCGCCTACAATATTCATGAGGATCATGAAGTTCCAGACCGCGATGGAGATTTGAAATTTCTTGAAGGAGGAGTGTGAAGGTGACGAGAAGATAAAGGGGCATGAAGGCTTTGAATTTGATGAGGGAATCTGAGAGGCAGCATATGAAGGAGGATGGGGCTGTAAAGGATTTCTCTGACAGGTTAATAAATATGTAGTTTTCCCCGAAGGTTTTGGTGTCGCTGCCATAACGTTTTGAAGCTACGATTGCTTCGTTGGAGAATATGAGAGTGTACGCGCGCCTTCCGACCTATCACGTGCGTGGCGGTTTGAACGACCCGAGGATCCGGGTCCGCTCCCCCAAGGTACAACCAGTTGATGTCACGACTCAAGCGTCGGACGCTACGGAAGGGAATTGAGTTGAACCCTCCCTTGGTTCCCGAATTGACCTCCGGGGAATTTCGCCAACAGTCTTTAATTTCCTGAAGGCGACGAACGAAAGGCTACTTAAGGCCTCAATTGGAAATTTTATGGAAGACTCAGGGAGTGGCTCGTGTCGCCATCACCCATCCAAAATGGCTCCGTAGTAGGATTTGGGGATCCCTAATTACTAAATCTTACATCTAAGTATGCGAAAAGGTGGTGTTTACTCCAAAAGTTTGCTTTTGGTTAACGGGTGTTGGACCCGATCCGGACATGACTCCGGATTCATGTCAATGTTTTACAGGCGTTGGATCCGATTCGGGCTTTTTGGGCCCGAACTCATGTGCATTTAGCAAATAGCATGCGACGATAAAATCCTAGAAGTCACAACATGCACCTCAACCACAGATCAAGAATTTAGATCAAAGGAAACTGGGAAGAGTGGTGATCGTGGGCCTATACACTTGGGTCCACGACCCGTTACATGTAAAAATAAAGATAATCGAAATGTCCGTACCTCCCTCATGTACCTGAGGCCCGTCGGGTAGGGGTGCTAATGAGCCGGGCCGGCTCGCGAACTATCCGGCCCGGCTCGACTCAAAGTCCGAGCTCGGCTCAATAAAATTCAAGCTTTTCAGAACTCGGGCCCGGGCTCGAGTTTTATTTTTTAAAAGTCAAGCCGGGCTCGGGCTCATCCATTAGCCCGACAAACCGTTCGGCCCGGCTTGACAATAATTATAATAAATATATAATTATAATAGATATTAATTTAAAATAAAAAACAAACTTTCCCTCGCTTCTTCAGATTGTTCTCCATCGTTTGCCTCTTCATCTTCTCCACATCCTGTAGAAGCCGTGAGAAGCTATCATTCCCTAGGTATTTGTTGTTCTTTTTCCCTTATGGGTGATTTTTAATTGCTTATTCGATTGATTATTTCATCCGTGGGGGCTGATTTTGATTGGGACGATGAGGAGGAAACGATGATGAAGACGACACTGTTTTGTAATCTTTTGAACTGGAGGGGGCGGGAGGCAACAAAAACAAGAAGGGGAAGGAAGACAATTTTGTAACGTAACGGGGAGAGGGAGAGGGAATCAAAGGGTTTAATTAAAGAAAGGAAGCTTGGGGGATGAGGAAAGAAGGTTTTGGGGGAACGATACCGGCTGAATTGGGGCATATTATCAATTTGGATACGCTGTATGTCTTGCGAATTATTGTATATGCCTCGTTCCAGACATCTCATGTTTTGGTTGTTCTTTCCAGGGATCTTTCCAACAGCAGTTTTTCTGGTGCTTTGCCTTCTTCTCTTGGTGATCTTGAACATCTCCTGTGACCTTGTATGACTATAAAAATCTCGAGTTTTCTCTTGTTGTTCGGAGTCAGCCTTGTGATTGTATATTTTCATTTTGTTTAGGAACTTGAGTAGAAACTTTCTCGATGGACCTCTTCCTTCTGCATGTGGGAACCTAAAGAGCGTACATATCATGTTAGTATCTTTTTTTCTTTTGGAAAAATTACTATAATTATTTGTTGTAATTCAAACTATTTGGCTCTTTTTATCAATGCAGGGACTTCTCTTTCAACAATCTTTCTGGTTCTATACCCCGAGAACTTGGTCAACTACAGAACATTGGGACGCTGTAGGTTAGAATTTAAATTATTACTACTACTACTACATTTGATCTCGCCTAGGACTTGGATGGGGTTTTGAGTCGTGCGTTTTCTTCTTCTTGTTGTTGTTTCCCCTTAGTATTAGTCGGGTGGTGTCTTTTTTTGGAGATTCCTAGTATTTCTTTTGTCATGTTCATTTGTTGTGTATGTCCTTCGTGTCTCACTCATTGAATATATATATTTTTAATTGTTAGGTAATTTAAATGGAATCGGAATCTCAATCCAAAGAATCCAATATTGGAGGAAATTCTTCGGTGGATGTTGCAAGTGAAAAAGTTCAATCGGAAGAGTTTTTTGTAAAGAAGAGAGCGAAAACTTCTTCTGTGTGGGATGAGATGATAATCGTAACCGACAACAATGGAGTCAAGAAAGCGGAATGCAAATATTGCAAGACGCGATAATTTTTTCTATGAGAATTTTCCTTTGAAATTTTTTATTTCATTTATAAATTATCTTTATATATTCATGTGTTTACAGATTAATAAGGAGCCAATAGAAATCACGCTTCCAAATCCTTGATGGTAACAACATCATAGTTGAGATTGTTTTTTTATTGTTACTATAATTTTGATATTGTTTTCTTAATGATAACACGTAGGGGCAGAAATGAAAGGAGGACGAGAAGAAACTCATCGGTTTAGAGTAGGGGCTCTCGGAAACTCATAAATCAACGTTAAAGTTATTCCACGCTTAACTATCTTTAAATGATTTTGAATTCTTTTGGAGGTGTTGAAGTTTGAATATGATGAATAATTTGTTTGTTTCAATTTGCTGGGACATCGTCGGGGCGAGGAATACTTCTGAAAGTTATGATTTTTTATTATTTGTTCAATGTTAAGACTTAAGAGTAATTAAACTAAAAAAATTTGGAAATGTTCGGGATCAGGCCGGGCTCAGACTCGGGCTCGGTCTGAAAATTTTTAAACGGGCTCAAGCCCGGGTTTGACTAAATAAAGCCCGATCAGGCTCGGGCTCAGGCGCGAGCCTGATAAAATTTTACTCGGGCAGAACTCGGGTAGGGGGTGTCTGAGCCCGGCCCGGCTCATTAACAGCCCTACCGTCGGGATAGCTTTACATCGGCCGAGCTCGTTAGTTGGGGCCACTTTCGAGACGTGCTTCCATCACGAATTTTCCCGCGGCCTCTAAGTCTTCGAGACTTGTCTTCTTAAATTTTCGAGATCGCTTTATTAAATTCTCGAAATAGTTGGTTGATTTTCACGAAGATCAAGCTCGTCGAGGTCGATTTTTCCGAGACGTCGGAGGAAACGTATAATATTTGAGGTGGACGGATTCCTCGGAAGGGTCGTTCAATTTCACCATTTTTTCCGTGCAAAATAGAGGAAATTGTGTCAGTAATATAAACCTGAACATATCATTAAGTTATCTAACACATGAATATATTAGTACAAACAAGAATATCAAATTTAAGCAAAGTGTTCAACAAATGGAAATTTATAAGTTTTGATAATTCAAATATTGGAAAACGTTTCAGGTGACAATTAATTAAGCAGCAATGGACGAATCATTTAATCACTGTTAAAATTCATTATCCAAAATTCACAAAAAAAAAACAAAAGATAAGTTTCAAACAAAATCTTGATTTTCTGATCTTTGTCAATTTGAAGATAAAATTCCAATTTGTTGACTATTCCATATCAAATCTTGTTCTATATTCCGGTTGAGCAGTTGATTTATAATTGCAAATAAATCATACCATCGTCATTAATTGAAAGGAACTGAGGCACATACGCAGACCGGGGAGACCGCCACAAGCTGGAGTATAGGGAGAGAACGCGACATCGCTGTTTTTCCTGGTTGTGGCCGTATGTCGATGGCGTGGAGGGGAACGCTGCTTTGGGTCGCCGTTGCTGGAGAATCCGGCTGTGACCGGTGCAAGTGGGTTCGCTTCTGGTTCTAAAGGGGTGCGGTTGAGGCTGAGGGGAAGCCTGATCCGGAGCCTTGAGGGCGGCAGCCTCGGGGAGGTCCGTTGTCGGGTTCTGGAAGTTCGCTGTCGTGCGGTCGCCGCCGAATTGGTCGTTCACAGCGAGGAGCCGCTTTGGGGTATGACTTGGGGGAATCTGCTGGGGTTTGCCGCCACGGGATCTGAGGACGCCGGAAGGACGTGGGTTTGCCGCCGCTGAATCTGGAGACATCAGGAGGAAGGGGGTCTGCTGCCGCCGGACCTGGGAATGTCGGGGAGGACGTGGGGAATCATTGATGACCGCTTTGGGGTGCTACCGACGATATCGTAGATGAAAAGGAGGCGTCATGTTGTCGGTGCGAGTGGAATTGACGGGAAACCGTTGGTTGTCGAGACTAACGCTGTTAGTCGTCGACCTGGAGATAGAATTCGGAGGGATCGTTTGTGTCTCCTTCCATGATTCAGGGGGACATTGTCTCTGCCCCCAGGAAGAAGGTGGTCGTCTCTCCGGGGGAGTGATCTCTCTTCGGTTCGTTCTGATGGATGAGTGATGAGGACTCGTTCCCCATGGCCGCATATTCCATTGACCTTACCATGAAATGACTCTGGCCCTTACCCTGGAGAGAATTCCGGGAAATTCGGATTGCCGCTGTACCTTCCAACGCAGAGGATCACGAAGACGACTGACTATATGCATCAGTTACAGAATATTAACAAACTCAGGGTGCGCATCCTGGTTCCATGAGTTGGTCATAAGTAGATTGACGTTGTCAAGCAAATGCACCGACCATAACGAAAATCCGGCTTACCTCCTTCGAAGTGTGACCACCACAACTCCTTTCCGGCTTTATCTCCCATTTCCCCTTCCGACCAAATGCCTTCCTACTCCCTCCCCAGAACTCCCATCCTCCCGCCTCTTCATCTCCTTCCGCATCCCTTTCATAATTTATACCAACCACCCTGCTCCGTAATTTGATGTGCCTCACAAGGTCGAACAGGGAAGTACTCCTCGACGAAGGATGTACTCATAACTCAATTTTTTTCTACAAAAAAATCACAAAAAAAAATTAAAAATCTTAAAAAACGCTAAAAAAATTGAAAATCTTCGAAAAAGAATAAAAAATTAAAAATCATCAAAAATCAATAAAAATCATCTAAAATCAATAAAAATCTTCTAAAATCAATAAAAATCTCACAAAATCATAAAAAAATCTAATTAAAAATAATAATTAAGCCATTACTAATTCCCTATAAATAGCTAGACCCGGGGAAGCACACTAGACACTCAGAGACAAATACACTCAGAGACAAATAAAGAAAGGAACGCTTGAAAGAAAATCAAGTCAGCAAAGGTAATGTTCTCTTTTATGTGTCCTTGGTAGAGATTGTGTCAGATTATCCCAGCTAGCCGAGCGTCCCCTCGTTCACCGACACGACCCCTAACTCGTTTTCCCTCGAATGCAAGACGCTCGACAACTCCGTCCACGACTCGCATTACCCGACAATCCGATAAATTCTTTCATTTGCTTCTGTTTAATTAGATGAATTTATCTACTTTGATTTTTTTTTTTCGCAACCAGCCACACGCTTCCACAACGCCAACTCTGAATCAGCACTCAGCGCTCCTTACAATGGCGCGTGGATTGAAGAAGCATTTGAAGAGGCTCAATGCGCCCAAGCATTGGATGCTTGACAAGCTCGGTGGCGCCTTTGCTCCTGAACCATCATCTGGACCCCACAAATCCAAGGCACGTTCTCGTTGATCAGAAAGTCAGGAAAGTCAAGACTTATCCCGCTGGTTTCATGGATGTTGTCTCCATTCCAAAAAGACCAATGAGAACTTCCGTCTTCTCTATGACACCAAGGGGCGTTTCCGCCTTCACAGCATCCATTGTTGGGGGAACAATCGCACATGTCCGTTTGAAGGTTTATCTTTTCCCGAGACTTTGATACCTGGGACTCAACGTCATTGAAGCTCAAGATCTTGTCCCGAGCGATAAATCGAGACCCCCTGAGTTTCTCGTGAAAGTGGTCCCAGGGAATCAGGTGTTGAAAACCAAAATCTCCCCGAGTAAGACCGTGAATCCATCGTGGAATGAAGATTTGTTGTTCGTCGCTGCCGAGCCATTCGATGAGCCGATAATTCTCACCGTGGAGAATAAATTGGGAGCGAACAAGGAGGAAATTAATTGGGAGCGAACAAGGAGGAAATTCTTGGGAGGTGCTTGATTCCAGTTCGAAGTGTGGCGACGAGGATCGACATTAAGCCCGTCCCCTCCAAATGGTATAATCTCGAGAAGCATCTTATCAGAGCTGGCTAGCAGAAGAAGGTGGTCAAATCCGCGAGCAGAATCCATCTAGAGGATATGTCTCGAAGGGGGTATCATGTCACGGATGAGTCCACCCACCACAGCAGCGATCACAGGCCATCGTCGAAACGGCTGTGGAAAGCTACAATTGGGATCCTTGAACTGGGGATACTGAGCGCAAACGGGCTTATACCAATCAAGACGAGGGATGGGAAAGGAAGTAGAGATGCTTTTTGGGAGGTCTTCGATATATGCACGGTGGTCCCGATCGGAGCGTTTGACAATGGCCATGTTTCCCCCGGCGGGGGTGGGAAGGACTCGAGGACTGGGAAGGTCAGGATCAGGCTTTCCATGCTGGAATCCGATCGGGTGTATACTCATTCATATCCCCTTCTGGTTTTGCATCCATTGGGAGTGAAGAAAATGGGTGAGCTTCATTTAGCTGTGAGGTTTACGTGCTCGTCGTGGGTGAACATGCTGCACATGTACTCGCAGCCGCTACTGCCGGAGATGCATTACCTCCACCCATTGCCAGTGATTCAACACAGATTCTTGAGGCATCGCGCGATGCAGATCGTCGCGACGAGGCTAAGCAGGGCCGAACCAGCACTGAAAAGGGAAGTTGTCGAGTACATGCTCGACGCAGATTCGCACTTGTGGAGCATGAGGAAATGCCTCATCGGCTTGAGTACCCATCCACACTGCCAACATCAACTCACCCTGCTTGATCTTTTCGCACCTCTGATCATCAAGTCTGTACCACCGAGGCGCCAGCGGGCTATCTGGCGGCGCCCGTTTCGGGATCTCATTAACATCGAATGCAACTTTCCCTATCTGACCATCCACGAGCACCGCCTTATCCTTGACGGTCACTTCAACGACAGATGCCTGGGTTCTCTCCTTAGCAAAGGCGAAGACCTGGTTCCATTCAGGATTTGACCTCTTCTCAAACTGCTTCGCCATGTCTCCGTTCTCCTCGGATCTGGGCAACCCGCGCTCGGCGTTCCCAGCGGCCGCCATCGACTTGGCCCCTATCTTTGCCTCGACGCTCTCGACCGCCAAGGATGCCACACTCCAAACCGCCCATGACCAGCGGCCTCTCCTCGCCCCAGTCGTCTCTTTTCGAAACGCCAAACCCATGGATGCTCGGTTCCCCTGCTCTGACCTCCAGAAAAGGAGAAGAAGGTCACCGCACAGCCGCCTCCCATAGTGGCGCTTCCCGCCGATGAGATGCCTCGCAACCGTGGCCTTGTCTCCTCGGTCTCTCATCTCACCGCAAGGGAAATTTTTCCAAACCGAGGACGAAATTTGGTAACATACCCTGTGCTATCTGAACGAATTATTATTATTATTATTATTATTATTATTATTATTATTATTATTATTATTATTATTATTATTTTCTTTTGCAATCTGTGTGCGTGTGACGAATTTTTTTTATTTCATTTTTTAGGCTTGTTAACTTAATTTATCATGTTGGCTTATCTTAATAAACGTTTTAATTATTCCATACTTTTAAAGTTTTTTTTATATTTTTAAAGCTTATTTTCTTAAAAAAGGTTTTTAATCTTTTTTTTTGTTTCAATTGCCTTATAACATCACTTTAACGTTATCTATCGAGAATTCATATTATTAAAAGTTGTTCTTCAATTAATCCTGTTTCAAAAATCTTCTCGAACGGTTTATTTCGTTTATTCGGTACTGATGCAGGTATCTCGGGGGCGTGCCTCGCGGACAACCAAGGCACGCACCCCATTCAAAGCATTCAAGATAACGAAATATTCGACGGTTTATTTTTGTATTATCGAAGATCAAGACCCTCTGAAGATGACTACGCACTCACCAACGTTACGACATCAACGGCTCGCCAAGTTCGCCGTAAACCTATTGTAAAAACGGCACCGTGAGGTATAGCCGCTAACGGGAGCGTTCTACAGAGAGCGAGAAACGGTATAAACAACCGGTTCTCTCTTGAATTTACTTCGGCGTAGAAACTGTTAAGGGCATTAATCAATCTATGCTGCTTGTATTTTGCCCAAAATCAACTTTTAAGAAATTTTTTCTAAAAATGATTCAAGTAGACATTTTAAGTATTATTAAGGTTGAGAATTTTTTTAATATCAAATAACTTCTTTTCTAAAATCGAGCTCAAATAAATTCAGACAATGGGAACACACGATAAAAGCCTCCCTTTTCTTTGTGATGCATGCGATTTAGTAATCCCTAATTCCCGAACTTTAACGAATCTCTATAGTTTTTCTAACTTGAACTTAAATAAGTTAGTGACGACTCCGATTTTCAAAATCCGAAGCCTTAGTCAAGGGAGGATATTCATTTTAAATGGAACCGGAAACGGGATCCATCCACGACAATGTACTCCAGAACCTGGCGATGATCAGGGAACTCCTCGACGAAGGACGGCCACAGGAAGTCAGAGAACTCGTACATATTCCTCGGCGCCTGGAGGCTCGTTACCTCGTAGGTCTCCGTCCATATGCCAACTAAACTGCCCCGCGACTCAAAGACGACGGGATCAAACCCTTTGGAGAGGACGTACTTGCACGCGAGCAGGCCGTTTATCCCGGCTCCGACGACAGCCATCTTTTTCTCCCCCATAATTTCAATATTTACCGGCCTAAATCCGAGGAACTGCTAGATCGTGCGTTATGTTCTTACCTTGAAAAGAAAACGTTTCCTTTGAGCGGCGTAGTATAATTTAATTAAAGTAAGACTAGAACTTGTCTTGGTGATGGGTGAACCTCAACTGTATTCGACGACTTGTGACTTTTAAGGTATTATAATGCCTTTTTTGATGATGTTTTGTGTTTTCCTTCTTCTTGATCATAAAGAATGATTAATGGAAATTTCATTCATTCCCTCCACCAACTTCTTTAAATACTTCCTATGTAGAATCTCTTTTTTCTAACTCGAGTCGAACGACCGTTAAGATTGTTATAGGCCACAAAACCAGTGTTATTTCTCCAAACGAGGGAGTCAGTTTCAAAATTCGTAATGCTCTGATATTTCAGGAAATTGGATTTATCAATTCCCATATTTTAGAATAGGGCAGAAAATTCTGATTTCTTATTTCATTCTTCAAATAAATCGGAGTTGCAAGCTCCGACTTTCTTAAAAAGGAATTGCCGATTCTCATTTTAAAGTATTATTTGACAAATTTTGAAACTACGTAATAATTTCATGGCATTATTTTTGGCACATCGTCTATCGATGGTTATCAAAGTGTTGTAGGCCGTGATTGTGACTACAAATTTATTCCGTCGATGCTAAACGTCAGTCATTGTTCACGTTGCCATTGACCAGGGATTATAATATCAAAGGCATTTGGGTACTCAGATGTTTGCTCTATAATGTTTTTTTTAGTACAATACCAGGCACACATTTACAAACTATATTTTGATTTATAAAATTCTTAATTTTTTATTAACCTTTTCGTCTTTTAAACTTTGATTTTGTTCAATCATATATTCTCCACCCTCCCCAACTAAATTTTTTTATAAACTTTCTATTCATATAAATAAGTGTTCCTAAATTTATATTAATTTGATGACGTTAGAAAAATATTCTGGGACTTCTTTGAAAGATGATGATTTGGAATCAATTTTCTCCTTAGAAGATGAACTGAACTATATACATATAAAGACCTAATAATTCGAATTTTTAGTTACGGTACGACAAACTACGGAGGCAGGTTGCGCTACGGACCCATGTACTTTGTACGTATTTGAGATCTAGTCATAGAACTCTTTCCGAGGAAATTGTTGTATGGGAAATTCCAGAGGCATGATTTATCAAGAGTTTCGCAAGAACCAAACAAATTTTCTACATGGCAGAAAGTTTTTTTTTATTCCAACACAGCTTGATTAACAGAAGAGTCTAACCCAACTATGATTGAAAATGAGACTCTAGATACGACGACGAAGAAACTTATAGGATCTGAAAGATGCGTTTAGTTTGGACGAGCAGCATCGAACAACACATTCCTCAAAGATCAGGTCGACTCCTGTGGTGCTGCATCATTGTAGAAAACTGCAGACTAGTAATGGCGAGAGACAAGATTATGCAAAACAACGAGAACCTTATCTGTAAATCTTCCTCAGTGTATCCTTGATGGCCGCTAGCGATCCGACAATGTCCGCAATGTGAGGTCGATCTCTCGGCGAATCAGAAGAGCATGAGACTCCAATTCGAACGATGGAAGTTAAGCATGCAAGCTTTCTAGCAAAGTGGTTGTCCCATGGATTCCCCATTTCTTGAATTATGGGTTCATCGATTATGTCCACGACTCGTTCCGTCGAACAAGCTTCCTTTGCAAAGCAGTGGAGATTAAACCCATCAACAAAAATGTCGTCAGTTGGTCTCTTCCCGGTGAGCATCTCCAATATGAGGACTCCGTAGCTATAAACATCTCCTTCTGCAGCCACCTGCCCTCCCGCTCCGTATTCTGCATTTAGAGTTTTTCAAGCATGGACTTATTCAACCAGTTGGCGATTAGATTTTGGCAAATTAGAATTATGTTTGCGAGAAACGATTCGTTACCTGGAGCAATATAGCCGGGAGATCCCTTTATCCCGATGGAGCTTGTTTGATTGGTTAATAGCTTGTGCAGTGCATCTGGCAAGAACCTAGCGAGTCCAAAGTCGCTGACATGTCCGACCATGTCATTGTTGAGAAGCACATTGCTCGGCTTAAGGTCGCAATGCACTATGGGGGGCACACAGTTATTATGGAGGTAATCGAGAGCGCAGGCGATGTCAATAGCAATGTTCAGTCTCTCAATTAGATTCAGCTTCCTCCTCAACCCGTTCAATGGATGCAGCCACTCATCAAGGCTCCCATTCGAGAGGAACTCGTAAACCAGAGCCTTGAAGTCGTCACCCCTTTGATCAAACCCCGAGCATGCCGACAGAACTTTCACGAGATTACGATGCCTTACATTGCGCAAAGTTTCGCACTCTGCCACGAAGCTTCCGGAAGCTCCATGTCTGGTAAGATCAACAATCTTCACGGCGATGGTCAACTGAACATGATCGAGGAATCCTTTATAGACGGATCCAAAGCTACCAACACCAATCAAATTCTCGGAAGAGAATCCATTTGTAGCTTTAAACAGTGAATGATATGAGACCCTCAGAAGCCCCGCTTCAGAAGAGCTTTGCTCTGTATGTTTCCTTTTATGTCTGTACCATAAGAGGTACACTGCAGCGAGCATCCCGACTATCCCAAAGAGTCCTGAAAAGGTGAAAATCAATACTTTCTCTAGGCGGGACAATCTTGACTTTCCTGAAACTTTTGTACGGCACGCCAGTAGGTGATATTCAGGCAGTCCGCCGCAGAGCTTCGTATTCCCAGTGATCGAAACAGAGGAGGAATTTCTGAACACTCCTCTTGTAGGCAAAGCACCCTCGAAATCATTGTTGGAAAGGCCTAAATTTGTCAAATTGAGGAACTGCAGAAACTCAGGAACTCGGCCAGACAACCGATTGCTTGATAAGTTCAAATCTTCAAGTCCTCTTAGAGACTCGAGCGATGAGGGAATATTCCCTTCGAAAAAGTTATCCTCGAGATACAGTCCCAGCAAGTTGCTGCAGCTGCCGATCGTCGTAGGGATCACCCCTGATAATCTATTTCCCGATAGGTCAAGCTCATTGAGATTTATCAAGCTTCCAACTTCTGATGGGAGAGGACCGCTAAGGTTGTTCCGGGACAAGTCCAGCACAATTGATAGAGAAGATAGTCCGACTATTCCCGGAGGTATAAGGCCACCTAAACTGTTCCAAGAGAGATCCAAAACAAACAAATCTTTGCAGTTACCTAGTGTCGCTGGTATGGATCCATGGAGATTATTTTCCGCTAAATATAATCGGACAAGCATCTCTAAGTTTCCAAGAGACGAGGGAATTTCCCCCGAGAATGCGTTCCTGTGCAGGTGCAGCGCATTGAGATTTTTCAGAAGGCCGATACTAGATGGGATATTACCCTGTAAGCTGTTTCCCCAGGCCAGCAGAAGCTTTAAACTCACAAGATTTCCCACGTTGGCCGGTAGCATTCCAGAGATCTTGTTGTCACTTAAGCCGATCTCGATAAGCGTACTAGACAGATTGCCAATGCACTCAGGTATATTACCTCCAAAATTGTTTCCATCTATGCCCAGTTTCTCCAGAATTGTCGAATTGGTTAGTGAGCAAATGAATCTTAAATCATCAGGCTTTCTGCTTCCGAGCTGGTTTTCACCTACATTAAGCCACCGCAGCTGCGTTGCTGTCGAAAGTGAGGGTACATCACCTGCAAAATAGTTTCCACCTATCGAAATTTGTGCTATATTCGACGCGTTCGAAAATGACTTCGGAATCGACCCGATGAACATGTTCAAACTTAATCCAATCGCTACAATGTTCGGTAGGGTGATTCCGATGTCTGTTGGAAGTGTCCCTTCAAGCTGGTTCATGGTCATATCGAGGACCATCAAAGAAGTACTGTTGAAAATTGATCGGGGAATAGAACCGTTAAGGTTGTTCGCGGCAACATTGAGGAACTTCAGGTTTTTCAGTTTTCCAAATGTGTCCGGAATCCGGCCTTCGAGACTGTTCATGTAAACATTGAAATGCTCGAGGGAGGACAAGTTACCGTATGAATGCGGAAGATTTCCAACAAAATTATTGGCATGAAGACGTAGCCCTCTAAGGTTCGACAAGGAGCCAATTTCCGATGGAAAATTCCCTACCAACCTGTTACGGCCGAGGTTGATGTCGACCATGCCCGAGCAACGGGAGAGATTCGAGGGGATTTGCCCGGTGAAGGAGTTGTTCTGCAGATACAACACACGCAGCCGCTTCAAGTTGCTGACCTCAGATGGGATTGCAGAACTGAAGCTATTGTTCTGCAAGTATATTTCCCTGAGGAAGGAGAGGTTTCCGACGTGTGGCGATAGGACCCCAGATAGACCACTAGACCTCAGGTCTATCACCGTGACTCTCTGGTGCTTAGGACTGCACAAAATACCATGCCACTCACAAAAGGGAGCAGTGTCGTTCCATGAGCTCAGCACTCCCATCGGATCGACCATCTTGGCCTTAACTTCCAACAGGGCTAACTGATCCCTCTCCTGCCAATCTGCCATGCCGGATGCCAGGAAGCCACGCGAAAGGAAGGGGAGGAACATAACAACAAAGAGTGGCCAAAAGGATGCCATAACTCGGACTAAAATATTTTAATCCTCCACTATCTCAGTTTTTTGCAATGGATATGGCTTTCGTTTGATTCTTATATCTATTAAAATAAGATTTGCTTCTTAAACTGTTTTCTAAAGTTGCAAGTACTTCATTCTTCATTTGGTTTGTGAGTTTAGTCATCTCTGTAAGTAAACCATTCACACTGTCGGCGCTTCAAGGTTTTACAATCACCGCGTCTTCTCGTCAACGGTGAAACTCTTAATGAAAATGGCTGCTTCCCCTTGAAGTAGTATGTCGAAAGCCAGAACTTGCTGTAGACCATCCATCTCTTCATGTACCTAAACGGTGTGGTCATATCTCGATGGGTCGAGAAATCGACATAGCTTAAGTGCAAGTCAACGAAAGATTACTCGCCCCCGAAAGAATGGATTGCACCAGAGTCCGCTGACCGTGGAACTTACGTCCCGCAACTTGTGCGACACTTCGGGGGTCCATGTCTAGCAGGAGAAAAATTACCGAGAACATCAAAAGTATCATGACATGAGCGGAAGCTACCGAGAAGGCGACGTTAGTGGATGCCTGTCACTACTGCCCAAAATGAGGGAAGGAAAATGGAGGACATGTCTAAACACAGGGTGAGTATTAGCTTTAGAAATTCGTATTCCATTTTTCCAAAGTGGGAGGACCCTTGACTCGCTGTTTTGTCCAACAATCAATTTGGTGGAGACTGCCAGCCCTCTAAATGATTTCCCATCCACATGTTGGAGTGATGGATTGACTTAGAGACTCTTTTTTATACATCATTTGTGTTCTTGGCTGGAAATGATAATTCAGAAGGGGAGACCCCACTACTTTTGCTTCTTACCATTCGCGGCCTGAGATGCAAAACAAAAAAAGGAGAACACATTCGGTTAGCGTGTGGAAATAATGAAACCACGAGTGCCGGGGGAACCGGGGGCGACATCTCGGAGGAAGTCGCGGCTGAGCTAAAGCCCGTACGAGGGGCGAAATTCGTGACATTACATCCTTGTCGATTTTTGGAATAAAACGGCAAGTTTCCCCCGGTATTTTCACGCTTATGGACTCTAAACCAAATGGCATTCCAGAAACATTGTTGGACTTATGGTGAGTATCTATGGAACATGCTTCATTTAAAACAAATAGTTGACTGACTTTCAGGTCTACAAGTCAACACGTGCTGCCGCAGCAACTCATTTAAGTGAACAAATCTAAGCATGTACTCAAAGAGGAATTTCTTGTCACCCAGATTAATCAAGGTATATAGTTGGGGATCCCCATCAGGTGAAAACACAATTACTACTATTTCGGTGAATATACCTGTAACAAAACCAGAGTTTTCATTCCACTTTCCAGATTACTTCTTCTCTGTCCCAGCTTTCACATATTAGGGTTAGCCTTCGTAAAGACAGCCATCTCGTCTATAGCTTTTAAGTAAACAGATGGAGAGCACAGAAGTTTACCTACTAGAATCATGCTTTATTCTCCGATGGTTGTCATGCCTATCGTTCTGTTTCCGATCCCTGATATTGTCAGTTCATGCCTGAACCTGCTCTGTTAGGACTTAGGATGTGAGTTTCAACTGCCGCTTCTGGATGCACACCGGCAACATAATCTTCATCTAGGCGGCACGAGAAAAGCTCTTACTTTGCTGTCTTTGGTTATCCCCGCCAAAACTTTTATGGATGTTGGATTTAATTGGTAGTCCAGATGAAGCTTTCCTCGCCGAACCAAATCTGAGCCGTAGAAGCAACAATTTCGCCATTCCTCCCACAGAACTCAATCCCATAAGGGCTCCAGCTATTGCTGGGGTGAGAGTGATCCTTGCAAATGGTAACATGACTCTGGCGGCAATGGGTATCCCAACCTGCAAAATGCAATTGTAAAATATAGCAACTGTAACGTAAAAGAAATAAATGTCTGCAAAAATTTTTTATCCCTGAACTGAAAGTTGGTGGGTTGATCAAAATGGAGACAATATTTGCAACTTACAATGTTGTAAGCAAAAGCCCACCAAAGGTTTTGCCTCACTGTTTTCATCGTTAACCTACTTAGCTCCAAAGCATCAAGTAACTGCACTCAAGAACGAGGACAGACAAAAATAATTTAAAATCAGCTCATTGAAAAATTACTCAACATAATCAAAGGCGTAACGAGACACTGGAGATCCCCCCCCTCACCTGGGAAAGCCTATTTCCCATTAGGACAACCGAAGACACCTCACTTGCAGCTCCAACACCACCACCCATCGCAACCCCAACATCTGACGAAGCCAGAGCTGCCGCATCATTGATTCCGTCCCCAACCATTGCAACTGTTTTCTTTTCCTTTTGCAACTGGCTCACAAACTGTTTCTTTTGATCCGGTTTAACCCCCGAAAAGACCTACATTAATGACAAATCCATAAACATTCATATGGTACCAGCAATTCCACTAATTAAAATACAAGTTGAATGAATGGTCAAAACATGTTACCCTTTCTGACGGAATGCCAACCACAGAAGCAACATGCTCTGCAGTGGTCCTTTTATCTCCCGATAGCATGTAAACATCAACCCCATCACTAGACAGGGATGATACAACATCCGAAGCATCTTCTCTGATTTGGTCTTCAAAATATATTACACCGGCAAGTTCGTCATCTACTCCAACATAGACAATTGATTCGATCTTCGGTTCATCGACCATTTTCCCATCAATACTGACTCCGTGCCTAAGAATAAAGCATTTCCACGTTTTCAATCACATCTTACCGAGTTCCGTTACTCAAGCAACATCATTCGAGTCAGCAGTTTTTCTGAGATCCTAAATGCAAAAACTTGCAGTATCATTAGCAAAATATTGATGAAGACATGACTCAGGGAAGAGTCAAAAGTTTACACAAACTTCTGTTCTATTATCATCCCATCCATATATTATGTAGCCTTATAAAAACATCGTGGTTCAGTTAAGGTTTATTTGTCTTTTCTTTCTTTTTCTTGGGAGGGGAGGGGGGGGAGGGGGGAAGGAAGTGTCGGACTGTACAATCAAGTATCATTGAAGTGCATATACTACGAAGAAGGGTATTCATAAACCTATTCCAAAGGTATACCGTCCATCAATTATCTATCAACAGCTTGCTATTGCTGGTAAGTAAGATGCCGTGAGCATTGACAAAGCAAGTTCCTACAGTCACCTAATTACAAACAAAAACATCTATGCATAAGACAATGCAACAGAGACCAACAAATTGGATTAATAAAGGAAATATAATATAACAGTGTCTTGTAAAGGGGGCGGGGAGAGAAATAGAATATTGCGTAGAGAAAGGTTATAGTTAGAGCGCAGAGAGCACCTTTCGACCCATTCCAAGCTTCCAACTGAAACTCTTTGATTCCCTATTACTGCTACTGCACCAGAACCTGGCTCTTCTGTATATGTGCCATCAACCACCTAAAATATAAACTTCACATGTTACTACAAACCATAAGTCTCTTCAACTCCAGATGATGATCATCTAAATCAGTATGTCAGAGGCATTTTTTGACAGTGGGATTAACAGATGTGCATGTTGGATGTATAATTAGCACGAGGAGATCCCATCATGAGAAAAAAAAAATATATATATATATATATATATATTTATAAGCAAGAACCTTCAATTTAGGTAGGATACGAGCTTGAGCAGCTTGTACAATTGCTTTTCCAATGGGATGAACTGTATTTGACTCTACTCCTGCAGCTAACTGGAGAACCTCGGGTTCTGTCCACAATCCTTTGCTGTTCCTGTAGAAGTAGATCATAACAAACATGACTATAGCCAACAGCCAATTACGACAGTTAATGCAATGCATTTGACTCGACCATCAACCCCTGACTGGAAATATTTTTAGCATCCTGCTGTCATAATTTTAAATGCCTCTAAGAGAATAGATGCAACGTCTTTGACTCTACCTCAGCCCCTGACTGGAAATATTTTTGGCACCCCTGCTGTCATAATTTTAATGACCCTCTTAGAGAATAGGCCCTTTTACGTAGAACTACTATCAGACAACGGATTGATATTCAATATATTATCATATGATCATATTAATCATCTGCCATCAGGGGACTTGGAGTTTTGGTAAGAAAACAATTACAACATGTAATGGAAGGGCCCGTAGAACAGCAAAAATGGTGAAAGTGAAACTAATAGCTCATGAGGCATAAAAAAGGACCATGGATACAGCGTGAGTTACCACTCAACCTCAGATTAGTTTCCTGGTTGGACCCAAAGGTCAGAACTTTCTTTACAACAGGCTTGCCCACAGTCAAGGTCCCAGTCTTATCAAACACGACTGTGTCTACCATAGAGAACTTCTCCAGAACACTTCCGCCACGCAACAGCAGACCTCTTGTAGCTCCTAAAGATGTTCCAATGAGCACAGCTGTAGGTGTGGCAAGACCCAGCGCACATGGACAGGCCACCACCTGCGTTTCAAGGGCAGAAAATGAGCACACAAACCAAACATCAGAAAAGGGCCGTACACATCAAAGAAAGTGGGATTTAGAGATAGTGAACATGACTGAATTTCTGGTAACATTTCTACTAATCTGATGTAATTATTTTTTCTTCCTCTTCCTTTGAAAGGGATTACACATGTCATGTCTACAGATCAGCTCAACAAAATAACTGTCATCATATCCATAGTTAGTGCATTCATCCTAGTTAGAAGCTCCAGCTCCGTATCAAGGACACGATCAATATCGTCACTATCCTCAATATTACTTTCTGAGAAAGATAACAGTCATTTTGACGACTTAATATTTCTGAGAAAGCTCAACAACAATTGAACATTTGAAATTAATTATATAAAAGCCAAGTACAGATAATATAGGAAAAAAGTTTTAGTAACAGCCACAGAATATGGTTTACCGTGTCAGTGTAGCTTAATATGCAAGAGAAGGCACATAACTTTCAATTTCAGCGGTACATACCAGTCAAAGGAGATTACAAACTGTTCTTCATAAGGATAATTGATTATTCTCTTTTCTTTTCAAATAAATACGAGAGGAACTAAAAATATGAGATATTCACCGTAATGCTTTATACTTACCAAAACACTGCAGGAAAGCTGCAATGCTAGGGAAAGAGGACTTCCTTGGCTCAGAGTGGTTGGCAAAATTCGAGCAGCAAATGCGTTCCAGAACACAAATGTAGCCGCGGAAAGTGACATTACTCCATAAGTAAAGTGGCCAGACACCTACAGTAAATATTAATAGCATTTTCAGACCTCCACGGTGACATGCATATGAAGACAACTTACATAAGGACTGAAATTTCCAATAAGTGGCTGCAAGGACCCTGTCAACATCTCTCTAGAAAAGAGTCAGCAGTAACTCAAAATATCACATCCTAATATCTGAATCACCTCCACTGGGCACACAATTCAGAAAGATGGGCAACCATTATTTTTCTTCCTAAACCCCAGTCAAATAGAAAATTATGAAGGAGAATTACCTTGTCAGCCAAGCGTTGCACAGGAGCTTCCCTAGTCTGTGCCTCTTCAACTAGTCGAACAATATCCCCTATTGCTGTCTCCCCACCCGGTCTTCCCACTTCAACAGTGAGAGACCCATTCACATTTATACTTCCAGCAGCAATTTGACTCTAGAAGGCCACAAAAGGAAAAAAAACAGCGTTATACAGCAGAATAGTTAGAAAAGTAAAATACTTCCAATAGCAAGGAATGGAGTAACATTCAGCACAGAAATAATGTGCAAAATAAAATGAATTAGACTTGAATTTAGCTGGTTTAAGTCAATAATTAAAAAGACGAACCTAAATTATGTAAACTACTACAGTTTGCAAAGGCAAAAAAATGTAAGTGAATGAAGATACCCCTGGCAACTTCGTCACCGGCAATGGTTCCCCAGTAAAACTAGATTCGTCAACGGTGCTTCTTCCAGCTCTAACAATCCCATCTGCTGGTACACGATCCTGATAACAGCTGAAAGTGTAAATTCTATCATTCAAGAAAAAACGAGTACATTCATCACCAATTCCACAAGTTCAAAGACCAAAGAACATTTGGAAAGTAAGTAATCAAGGTTTTATTTGACATGTACCATGTTATGGAAGTAAAGTTCCAAACTACATTCTAGCATTAAATTTCTGTAGTCAAATTAATTATTAGTAATTAAAATTCACAATAGAAAAGTCATGCTCAAGAGCCAGACAAAACAGAGGCTTTAAAGTTGGAGCTGGGGCAGAATTTAGTAAGTTAGTTCTTCAGAATTGGTGTTAGTCATGCCTAAGTTCCATGAACAGTCATCTCCTATAGAAGTATGGCAGATCAAGCGAAGTTCAACAACGAATTGGAACCAGCAACAATTATATGTACTTGACAGAATCTACAAATTCATGTAGTAACTTCAGCTGTCTCACTTACCCCAGGTAATATTACTATATGATCACCCACAGAGAGGGAGCTGCAAGGAACTTCAACAATTGAGCCCAAGTTTTCACTGCTGACATCAACCAACAGACGGGCTTTTGATGGGAGAATATTCAAGAGTCCAGTCATATCACTCGTGGCTTTGATTTTGGCTCTTTGTTCCAAATTTCTACCCAGCAAGACAAATGCTATCAGCATGATAGGTTCCTCGAAGAAAGCCTTCCAACCCTACATAGATATAGTTCACTCATCATTTTCGTTTTCGTTTTTATCCTTAAGAGAATCCGTTCAGTAATTGTTTCCAGTAAGTACAAACCAAAAGCGTATTAAAAACTACAAATTTGGAACCAAGAAGAAGAGCAAAAATAACAACAATAAAGAGTGCATCCAGGGTGCCTTTGGTGTTTGAGCTAGCATGGTTTAAGAAAGGATGGGCATATCTATACAACTTACTCTTACAAATATTTCCAAAGATCTTGTATCCATTCAATAAATCCATGAACAACAAATCACCGACCTAGAAACTTTGTAGTTTTGCCCAGTCTTTCACATCCATTTCTAAAAAATGAAATTCCCTATAAATTTCTAGCTAAAGAAAGTCTGAGGACATGAATTTCAGGAAGGACAATACCTTTGATCACATCAATATTCTTCCGGAACTAAAAGGAACACTATGTGTAGGCCAATCAAGGAGGACTCCAATATCATTGTGAACATAAACTAAAATATGATCCAGGAAACAAACACCAAAGGCAACAGATCACTGTTCCATTTTTTCTTTAATCTTTATATAGGTTTCCATAACAAAGAACCACAAGCAATCAACTTCTTCTATTACTTGAAAAAAAAAATCAACTTCTCCATGAGCCCCAAAAGGTTAAATAATTAATTAGATGTTGCTAAAGGAAGCTATCATTAAGTACAATCAAAGGCAGGCAAAATCTTGTAATCTATGTGATTTAGATGACCAACAGATCCAGAGCAGACTATTGAATCAAACTTATCGTCGTCCTACTTCTCAATAAGAATTGATCAACTAATTTGACACCTAAGTTATAACAATGGGCATGGCAAAGAAAATAATTTGGAAGGAATGCCACATATACCAGCACCATCTGATGAAAAGAAGCTCGGACTGTAAAAGGAGATCGGGAAAACATCAGAAAATTTAGGATTGTCATACCAACTTTGGCACCAATGCAGCCAGGGTGCTGACAGAAAAGGAGGATAAAGCACCTAAACCAACCAAAGTGCTCATATGTGGAGTTCAATTCACAAGATATTTCAGCCCCTCAATGATAAACGAATGACCAGGACCAACTAGTGTTAGCAATGACAAAGACAAGCGAAATCACGTAGAATGTAGCACATGGATTCATGAAGCCTTGGCCCCAGGGAAGTGCATTACATGACCCAGAAGACATACAGCACATAGAGTCCCCGATACAGCAAGCTAACGATATGCAATAAATTAGCAAATGCTAGATAACCCATATAGATGTCATATAGAAAATACTGACGACTTTTTTACTTGTTTTGGATAAACAACTACTGATAATTTAATAGCACAAAAATATATAAATCAATTTGTAGATAAAAATACAGCATCAGTCATATAAGTATCCAAAGCCACCAAGTAATCTGTTCTTTACCACTTCTTTCAAGCGGTCTCTCTTCTTCCATTTTCCTTTCAAAAATTTGGAAAAATTGGTCTCTGCTTGCATCTGCATTAAATATTAGCAAATTAAAGCTTCTAACAGGACTCCAACTCAACATATACTACGAAAAAAGGTGAGAATTGCTAATATGACAAGTTCTTCCTCGTGAAAAGACAAATACTTAATTTGAGGGCTGAGGCGAGTGGAAGACACTGTAACTATCCATGCTAAAAGGAAATGAGATTTACTGTTATAAAGGTCAAAAACCAAATAATTTAAATAGTCAATGAAAATCAAAACAGTATATACTACTACTTAGGCAGACAACTGATGTTTGAGATTCAACTACAAACATTACAATGACAAGGGTGGTAACAGGATGCACTTGCGACCTCTACAAATAGCCATAAGTCAATGATAACAATCACAAGTCTTTATCCCACTATGTGTGGTCAATTACATGGATCTCTTTCACCTTCACGTAACTGTTACCATTCACATTATCAATTATTGTTTGGCTGCACCAAACATGTGATTAGTGGAATTGTATCTTGAACAACCACTTGTGTTTCCTCAAACTACACTTTTTAGACAAAGACAACTTATAACATACTCAAGTGAAGGTTGCCCAGTTGAGGCTCCAGTCCGAGTGCAGGCCTTAATAGGTCAAATGAGATTGTTCATCAGAGTTCATTCATTTCATAGATTCAGGAAGAATCAAGTCCAGTGATAAATCTCAACTGAGAATAACCTCTCAAGAATTGGTAACAAGTTGGCACAAACTGAGCGATCCTGCTCTAAATGAGCCACTTGTTCCTTAGGGGCAATACAAGGATCGCCAAATTTCCATTAGTGGAAAGATAATTGTTACCTCATGCAGTTATTACAACAGATGCTTCGATGTGCAGTTCCAAAATGAAACAACTGATTATCCGCTAAAGACTGGACAAGAAAACCTTAAGTCTTGGTGACGTACAAATGAGCATCAATAGAAATAGAAAAAAGATATAAATAATTTGAACATAGATTAATTTATCATTTTCTTTTATGGTTTTCCTTGTCTTTCTTAGTGGGACTTGTACAAGTTTCTCTCTCTCATCATGTGAAAGAATCCCAAGGGTGATATCTGAAGCATGTAGTGGATCTCTTTTGGAAACCTAGCAGCCCGCTCTACCCGTAGCGTGGATCCAAATTATTCCTCTATGCATGCTCGATCATCAAGCGGCGGAAGTGACTCACCTATCCAGAAAATGGCATTATTAATAGGATGATGGCGACTGTGATTTTATAATTCTAGACGACAGACCATATTTATTGCCCATTTAACTAAATTACCGCAAAAGGCAGGCACATACCATGAGGAGTTATGGTTAATCCTCATAATGAATGTTCCTGTTTGTATCTATGATACAAGATCGCCATTAACACCCTCACCTGCCACTTGCACCAAGCTTATGTCAATTGAGATTGAATCACACATGAGGGTGAAATTTCAGTCAGATACCAAATAGAATTTCCACGACACTGCTTCTTCGTAGACATTCCAGCTGTTATTTATTCTGAATCTGAAGTCAAAATAATATGTATTACTATTCTACTTTTCTGCAAAGTAGAATTCCAATGGGAGATACCTAAAGCACGGGAGGTTATTATCACCAGGGTGGAAGTTTTCCATGGGAAAGTAATATAGTGGAGACTTATTAACTAAGTACAGAGATTTAGCTGATCTCCTAGAAAAGAAGAAAAATGGACGGAAATTGTGACTTTAGAATTTTGTAATGGTCAGATAGCATGTTTTCTTAAGGAAACACATCTTCGTGTGGCAAAATTTTCCGATAGATTCCCTGTAAGTCCTTCCTTGAATAAAAGAAATGCCACCTCTGTAATAGCTTTATTTTCTTCTTAACCTGGAACAGTCTACTTTTATTCTGACATCAAGGAGGTTGGCCCAGAGGACTAATGACACAAACGATTCACCATGAAGGATTGAACGGCCACCCAATGGAATAAGATTATCCTATGAGTGGGCCACCATTTGTCCTTGAAAATAAAGAAGTGGCACTGTTTCTATTTTTGCTTAACTTCAACAAATTCAACATAGCCACACCAAACACATACATGATTATGAGAAAAATTTGAGAATGTCGTCATCACAAAGCTGAAAAAAAAAAATAATAGTGGACACTAAAAGCTGCAAAACAGAATCCATGCGACTTTTACCTCGAAGGTTAGACTTGAACCCGCAGCTAGTCAAATGCTTTGCAAGTGCATCTCCCAACTCCTTCTGCCAATTAGGAACAGTTTTTGCTTCAGATTTTGGCCAAATGACGGCTGTCTCTGTCGTGAGGTTGACACTGGCGGTGGATACTTGGGGCTATAAGAAAACAAACCAAACAAAAGAAATTCCAGTAATGTCGACATCTCACAAAAGCGACCCAATTCAGCTTATCTGCCCTTAAATCGGATCGGATAGCTGGAACTTGTAATCCATGAGAGAAATCTCCAAATGAGTGTAAGCAGAACCACACTTACTTGGCTTTCTAAGATCCTCTTAACACTCGCAGCACATGCACCGCAGGACATTCCCTGACGTCAGACAGAAATCACATGCTCAAGCAGCAGCAATAACGAAAATCTTCCAATTACCCCCAACATTCACCAGAAGACGAAATTCCAACTTCTCGCTTCTCAAAACACGCTTACCCCAACATCAAGGATGATAACCTCTGATGACACCGCCGCATCCCCTGCGGCAGAATCAACCGTACCGCGTGCATCCTCGCCGTCCCCTCCGCCTCCTCCGCCACTGCCTCCGGCGCCAGGGGATTTACCACCATCTCCACCGCCAGGCACTGGAAACGGAACGTCCGGTCTCGAGGCGCAACGCAACGCCCGATGACCACAAAAACCAATGGAGGGAGAGAGGGGGGAATCCGGGAGGCGATAGGCGCGGGACAGGCGGCGTGCAGCGGCGGCGGAAGAGAGGGGGAAGAGGGAAGTGGAGTGGCGGAGGCGGAGGCGGTGGAAGAGAAAGGGAGTGATGGTGGTGGACAGGGTTTTGGAGAGAAGTGATGCTTCCATGGCTCCGGCGGCGGCCGGGGCGTTGGTGGTGTCAAGGCGGGCGTTATCTTGGTTTAGAACATAAGCCCGACGTGCCACGTGGCAGAACGAAATCCAAAACCAAACCCCCTTACTTTTTACCTCGACTAGTCCTCGCTGAATTCAGCTTATACACCGGAGCAAGTTTAAGTCGATGACGAGGGGGTAGCTATGAGAAGTACTGTCGATATTTATAACCGACTTAGGTTTAGGTAAAAAAAAAAAGAGTTTTATTATATACCAATTTACAAAAAAATTCTTAAAATCAAGGCTTAACTAAGACATGTCAATAAAATTCAATATCAATGCTGCGTTTAGAAAAGCGATTTAAAAGGAAATTCGTTAATTTTGGCATTTTTCAATAAATTGAAAGTCAAATGAACCAGGTGATAAATTGGGAATTTACCAATTTGTTACCACCAACTTTTACAAACTATACCACTAATATTGTATGACCATCCATCGTTGTAACAAATGCAATCATTCCACATTCGCTAATTTTGATTCTGAAATTGTGAATAATGAACTTACAACCGTTTTGTTAAAGTTCAATAAAACACCCCAACAAGAATGACCTTTTCATGTAACTAGAACAAACTCAATGTAAACAGAACGAACGAGATCCCATCCAAGGTGCGGTCAACCAAAGGAGGCAATGTTAGGTAGGAAGAGGAGGTCAGAAATCCTAACTACTCCACTCGATTTGAAAAAGCCCGAGTAAAATAACCAGGCTAAGGCTACCTAATCAAGACCAGTAAAAGACGTCCAGAAAAATGCAGATGCTTCTGGTAATTGATACCCTCCTATGCTTACAAACTGGGCTTGACCTGACCAGCACAAAAATAAAGCTTCATCCAAATCAAAGTCAATGGGTGTGTGAGTTTGACCGCCAAAACACATCCCCAACTCTCGGCGAGACGGCCAACAGATTACACCTGCTTGTTAATTGCATCGAAGGACATCATGGAAAGAAAACTAGCTCGCAACAGAACATAAACAGGAAGCAACAACCCCCCGCTGCAATGAAATGGGTGGATGCAGTGCCTACGCCACACCTCACATTAAGCAACAAGCATTACTCATCCCTAATGGCATAATAGAGGAGTTGTGGGTTTATCAAATGTGCTAAACAAATGAGAAACAGAAGGTGTTACCATTAGTTGTGATGATGTGGCCGCAAAAGAAGTCACAACAGACTGCTTAGATTATCAACAGCATAGAGGTCTCTCAACTCAGGCTGCCCCGCCAGCACCAGCGAGCAGATTAAGGACGTGTTCACCTCACCAACAAACCATTACAACCCGTACTACCAACCCTCACGGCCATTCCCGACATCCAAGGCACCATGACGGCAGTGCCAATAAATTCAAAGTTAGATATAGGCTAATAACAAGTCCCACAATCTAATATCATAGTGTTGGACCTTACCGAAAAAGTGATGATTGACTATGGTAATTATACTCTTGTCCCATTGCTACGACCAGCACATGGATGCAAATCAACAAATCACCAGCCACGATCGATACAGACAGTACGAACAGCAACTTGTCATTACCATCACAATCTTGATCTTCCACGAACCAATTTAAAACAGCAAGAGCAGCAACAGTATCAACATTTCATCCGCATCACAGCTTCCATAACAGCGCTATCCAATGTGGCAGATAGATGCAAGTGAATAATCCGATAACATGAAATACTTCATTTCAAAGAAAAAAGAAGAAAAGAAACCAACCTTAACACTGAAGTAGATCCAATCAAACAAAGCAGAGAAAGAGAGATTAAAACAAGTACCACACTGTCCTCAGCCATATCATTCTAAGTCTCAAAATAACTGCTAAAGGGGAAATCCATAATGAGTGGAGTTGCACAACAATAAGATAACAACTACCAGCAATCAAGACCACATAGCAGGCAGAATGAGTGACAAGCCACCAAATCTTCATTATTGCCCCATAATCTTCCATCACGCTCATTCCTGTCAAGAAAAAGCATATGTCAGTATCTTCTAAGAAGCTAGATTTGAACACATGGAACCAAACAAGTACACGAAAACTTACATCAGCATCAGAATCATGGGCAGACGCAGACCGGCTACGAGAATCACGGGGATGACCATGAGGTGAAGCACTTTGAACTGGAGACTGCCCATCACCACTGCACCTATCTGGACTCTCACTCCTAGGACTTGGAGATTTCCTGGGAGAAGGACTCCTACGGGGGCTGGGGCTGTGACGACGAGGGCTGGGGCTCTGACGACGAGGGCTGGGGCTGTGACGACGAGGGCTGGGACTCTGACGACGAGGGCTGGGACTCTGACGACGAGGGCTGGGACTCTGACGACGAGGGCTGGGACAAGGAGAAGCATAGGATTTTAAAATGAACGAAGGTAGAAAATATATGAGAAAATTAATAGAAAAATTAAGGACAGAAGAATCGCTATAAACCTGTCCATGTAGGGACTTCGACTCGCCCGGTCATCATTGTACCTGCCTTTGCGGCCTTTATGTTTATCAGGAGTAGGACTACGGCTCAGACTTCGAGTTCGGCTACGTCGACGATCCTCTTTGTCCCTTCCTCGGTACCTGTCACGATCGTATCTATCCCTGCTTCGGCTTCGACTTCGGCTGCGGCTTCGCTTACGGGAGTCTCTGTCTCTACGATCATCCCTGTACCTGAAAATTTTGAAGGGTAACAAATGTACAGGCCTTTAATAGAGCATACAGTGAGCTCATGCAATCATGACAAGACCAAAAATATAATGAAGTTTATTCCAGTTATGACTGAACTGAATAATAGGGAAAGCTATAGCAAAAGAGACCAGTCATTCCTATCACATGCCAGCAACACAAAACCAATACTATCAGTGGTGGAACTAACAAACGTGATAAAGAAGTCAAAAGGAACCCCATTGTTAAAGACAAACACATGTTAAAAAGTTAAGATATTCACATAGCAAACCATTTAGGATCTAAAGTATTACCTCCGCCTAGGACTCCGGCTTCTTGATCTATGCCTTGACCTAGGAGCTGGTTCGATAATCCTTCCTTTTTGTCTAAAGAAAAGGAGTTGATCAGTCAGTCACTCAAAAAGAAACTCAAATAAAGGATAAATATCTGGTTAGAAATCCGTAGCGACTCCTTGTTGAATGTCATTATATGCTTTAAAACTGATGGCCAGAATACATAGATAAAATACAAATCTTTCAGTCAAATGAAGAACTATTTGAATTTTAGGTGCCTTAGTCCAAAGATCTATAAAGAAAACATCCCCATCATTCGCGTAATACCCTAGATCAGGCAAGTCATATATAAATGTCACAATAGGAGAACCAAAAGTGAAACTTAGTAGTCCAAACAAAAAAGTAACTAGTGTATCCAAC
Organism: Melastoma dodecandrum; assembly: GCA_029817715.1. NCBI lineage: Eukaryota > Viridiplantae > Streptophyta > Magnoliopsida > Myrtales > Melastomataceae > Melastoma > Melastoma dodecandrum. Next base: position 4,889,446 of record JARUPY010000182.1, read on the forward strand.
AAGAACAGACACATAACCGCTTAAAGCCCAAAAAGGTATATCGTGAAAAAAAGTGCAGAACAACCACTCACATCCTCTCAGCATTTGGCCCATATTTTGCAAACTGCACAGTCATCTCTCGACCATCAACAACCCTCCCTGGTAGCGGCCAGATGATTACAAGAACAAGGAAAAAAGGTTACTGGAATCAAGTTCAACCATGCACAGGGGAAAGGAGCTATCAAAATGAATAATCATCCTACCATCAAGTTTCTCCACAGCCTTCTGAGCCTCATCAGCATACTTGTAGCGAACAAATGCAAATCCACGCGATTCACCGGTCCTAAGTTCAATTGTAACCCAATTCATAATGCATGAATATTATTATCAGAAATCCCATAACAAAGGCAGATACTAAATCTTATTAAAATCCAGTAACATAGCCTTACAACATTAGCAACAAAAAGATCTCCAGAAATGGACGTCAAATAAATATCCTATAAGATCTCAATCACATGACCCTAGTTCTCCTAAACAAACTATAAGCTCAAGAAGCAGATGTCATTAACAAAGTTTATATACAAAAGGGCAACAAAATTTTTCAAGACACATACACGTCCTTAAACATGTACTCATCTCATCACAAGTCACAACAGCACCAACCGAAGTCAGTTTTTGACAGCCATAACAAGCTAACGCCCGGTAAACTGTAAAGAAATCACTTTCACGAAATCAAGATTCACCAATCCAAGGACAAGTGAAATTCCATGAACGCAAACCCTAACAACACATTTGTGACGGGAACCGGAACTGTGACAAACCATTACAACTACTCCAACACGGAACGAAATAAAAAAGAAAAAGAAAGATTACAGCAAGATCCCACCTTCGGTCCCTAGGGATGAAGATATCAACGACCTTCCCGTACTTGTCGAAGAGAGGGAAAAGATCATCAGCCGTGGTCCCTACAAAATGAAACAACTCACACAGAGACAAAAAAATGTCAATCGCCGAGCGACGAGACAACGAACAGCGGCGGCGGCGGCGGCAACGAAGCAGGGGAGGTATTAAAAGGACAGGGAAAGTCTTACGGAAGGAGATGTTGAGGACGAGGAGGGAGTAGGTGTCGCTGATGTCCGGGGGGCCCGATCTCCCGAAGTGCGACATGGCCGGCAAAGAGGAGGAGAACTCGCTAGAACTAGGGTTTCCGTTCGACCGAGAATGGAGGAGGAGAAAAGGCGCGCGGGAGAGCGAGGGAGACAGTGAGGACGGGCGGTGATATTTTATCGACAATAGAACCATGACGTCAAGATCAAACATGTCTGGGCCTGGATCGTGGGCCGACAGATACGGCCCACTTATATACACGACGCAAAAAAAAAATCTTGTTTTACTGCCGGGTAGGTCTGACATGTATCAGCAAGTCGCTTGCCGACCCGAGGCCGCTTGCGACGAGCAAATATTTCGCTAATTATTGTAGTCATTTTAAAATTTAAATACATAATATTCTAAACTCTGTAATTAAAACATCTAAACAAGTTCGTATGGGTTTGGAAAATTGAGGAATTTGAAAAGTCAAATTTAACCCTCTAAGAATGACAATTTTTACATATTATTCAATTCACGATTTTTTAAAGTATTTTATTAAAAGTCATTATTTGATACACTAACTTATAGGAAATATCTGTTTGAGACACGGTTTAAAAGTTACTATTTTAAATTAGATATTTTTAAAACTCTACACAATTTTTTTTTAAACTACCAAGTACGAACATCCGTAGTTGCATGCCGAAAATACGGTGTAGTCGACAAGGGCAATAAAAAATAAAAACAAAAGGCAGCCGATTCTAGTAATATAATATATGTAAAGGTTATTGAAATAAGCTGTATGAAAAGACGAAAAGAACCACCCTATTCCAACCTAAAATACAAAAGCCCGCATCCACACCGGGAGGGGCACCGTCTCGTCTCGAAACTTCTGCGGCCGTAAACCAACTTTCTAACCCTCCTTCTCTGCCTTTTGTCTTGGTGTGCGTCTCTTCTGTCCGTCGGACGAGTCAAACAAAACACGCAGGGAGGAGGGGAAAGTCTAGTCTAGTCGTCGTCGTACAAGGGAGAGAGAGGGATGGAGAGGGTGTTGAGCAGGCTGAGGAAGCTAGACGCCTACCCAAAGATCAACGATGACTTCTACAGCCGTACTCTCTCCGGGGGACTCCTCACCCTCCTCTCCTCCCTCATCATCCTCTTCCTCTTCCTCTCTGAGTTCCGTCAGTTCCCACACTCCCCTCCCTCCCTCCCCCCACTTTCTCTCTTTGTCAGTGATCCAGTTTTGATCTTTTTGGCATAATAATTGCTTCTTGTGGGAAATTCATGGTTTTCTGTTTGTGGGTGCTTGGGTTTCTGGGGTGGTAGGGTCATGGAGTTTTGATCTTTACTGGGAGGGCCATGGTTCTTAGCGTATCGTTTATGGGTCTTCTGTTTTTGGTGATTTACGGTTGTTATTTTGTTGGGTGAAAGCCTTGATCTGTGGTGCTTGGTTGTAGTGATGGTGAGGGCTCTTGCTTGGGACGGCCTTTCGCTGGGTGCTGACTGATCGATTTGTTGGTTTGTGATCATTTTGGACCGTGATCTTTCGTTCCCTTGTGTTTATTTGGTTGTGGAGGAGTTAAGAAATTGGTGAAGATTTTTTTCAATGTTTGGAATTCGATGATTTTTTGTGCTCTGGAGGCTGCTTTCTGTAGGTATTGTATTTGCATGTCTATGAATTGTGATGGATTTGCATAAGTTGAGTCCATGATGAAGAGTGTTTCCTTTTTTTTTCTCATTGGCATGCTTCCTTTTGGTGCTTGGTGGTATGTGTGTAATTTGATTGTAACAATTAATGGCATTTTTTATTGCTCCCATAGTCTAATCTGTTAGGCTCGATAATTATGAGGGCTGGTTCTTTTTTTCCTGTCCTTGAGTAACTTGTCTGTTCCGAATGAGGCCTTGTTTGCGGGAACAGATGGTTTTCTTGAGTAATGAAGTTATTGCAAACGCTAGAACATTGTCTTTATCCTCTGGACTGTGGAAATTATACCACTCCACAGATGACCACACAGCTACTGGCTACAGTTGCAGCTATCATGATACGTTTATTTGGGCAATTTATAAGGAATATTATCTCCAGAAAACGTGGGAATAGTGTGTATTTAATTGGACATGCTTGGAGGCCATTCTCTAATATTCCTTCATTGTTCTGCAGGATTATATTTGCATACTGTTATGGAAACAAAACTCATAGTTGACACGTCAAGAGGAGAAAAGTTCCACATCAATGTAACATTAATTTGTTCTTCAGTTATAGTATTAGCATCAATACCAGCCTTACATATCTTACTAATGATACCCATCAAAGAATAATCACGGGCATCATCACCTATTCTGTTATCTTAAATGATTTAATGGTTCACCAAGAAAAGGGGCATTTCTGACATTCTCTGGTTTCCTTTTTGTTTTGTGATTGCAGTTTGATATCACATTCCCTGCTCTTCCCTGCTCATTACTTAGTGTTGAAACAATGGACATCAGTGGAGAGCAGCATCATAATATAGTATGTACTCTGGTTTAGCAACGGTCGTCATCTAGTATCTTTTGCTGTTCATCTTCTCAGTTAACTTTCTGTGTTTAACTTGTTTAACTTTCAAGTATTGATCAAACCAATATCTTATAATTCCGTGTAAATAACAATTATGTATCTTTTCTAGGTTTGCCCTGTATACATTTTATTTATTAGTTCCCATGTTTTTTCATTATACAGAAACATGACATAATCAAGAAAAGAATTGACCCAGAACATAATATTATTGAAGAGAAGCCTGGCTCAATTGGTGCACCAAAGGTCAGGCAAACTCCCTGAACTGGGTATCACAATCGTTTTAGCATAATGTCTTTTCATTCAGTTGTTACATCTTGTTGTCTGGATATTATAGGTCCTGGGTTTTTTGTTCGGATCATTTGATTGGATCCTTCAACTCTGTTTGTTGTTTATTTTGTTAGTTTATAAGGAATAACAAGTGTTGGGTACAGTATCAGGAAGCTATTGGAGAGCTCTTTGAGATCTTTCTAGTTTTCTTTTTCTGCAGTCTCGCATTGCACTAGTAGTATCCTTAAAACTGATCTCGCAAGTGGATGCCTGCCAGTTGTGACATGTGGCTTACCTGGCCGGTTGATTGTTTCAGTTAGGTTAGTTGAACGGTCTTCTTGCTACCATGCACAACATCATGTGCATAATGGTGATCTTTGATGAATGATGGATGCTTTTATGCTATATCCAAGCAACTGGTTCATTTGGATTAATTGGATTTAATGCTTGTAATACTTTGGTGTTGTCGTCGAGTTAGTTCCTCATCTTGGGAATGCATATTGTTGTACGTTTTGCTAATTTAATCTTTTGTTCAGATTGAGAAGCCCTTACAGAAACATGGGGGTAGACTCGAACACGACGAGAAGTACTGTGGAACCTGTTATGGGGCAGAACAGGTATGGCACAATCTTCTTGTTATACTGGCACTAGTCATGGCAAAGTATTTATAAGATTGAGACAAATGCATGGAAAGAAGAGAAGGTCCATTGATGGAAAAGTGATGCATACACAAGCAAGATGAAATTGCTGCAGTTAAATCTATTAAGTTATGTGAACCTGATGGGATTGAATTCCTCCTCCTTCTTACGGAGAGTGAATCCCTTTAGTTTCATGAGGAAAGCTATTATATTTACATTATTATGTGGCACAGAATCCTCTTTATTTTGTTTATTCTTTTCGATGTTGTCAACTTCTTTCCCAAACCACCACTCCACCCCTGGAGAAAAGGAAAAATTGCATCCATCATTTTGGTGATTAGTTCTTGCCATTTCTTTTTCTATGGTTGCAGTCAGATGAAGATTGCTGCAACACATGCGAGGAGGTTCGTGAGGCATATAGGAAAAAAGGTTGGGCATTGTCAAATGTGGACATTATTGATCAGGTGACTTGGAGTGTGGCCTTTTTCCTAAGTAGTACTTACTATTGGTTATTTCCTTCCTTTGAACTATGTTTCGTTTATTCTGGCATAATTCTAGAAACTTAAGGAATAGAATGGATGTAATGAGCTGCTCTATTTGACATGTTCATATAGTCATTTGTCATAATTTCTTCTGAAAGAATTCGTCTGACTTCATCTTTGGATATCAGTGCAAGAGAGAAGGTTTTGTTCAAAAGATAAAAGAGGAAGTTGGCGAAGGTTGCAATATTCGCGGTTCCCTTGAAGTTAACAAAGTTGCGGGGAATTTCCACTTTGCGGCTGGGAAAACTTTTCATCAATCAAGCTTCAATTTGCTTGAACTGCTTTCTCTGCAAAGGGAAAACTACAATGTGAGACTTAAGATTTATTTGATATTTTTGTCCTTATCTTTCATTTTGGTAATCAATGAGATGGAGTTTTGTTGTTTGAGTGGGTTTCAATACGATTTTCTTTACTTCTATTTGACTGTTACTGATTTGGTGTAGTTTCTCATCAGATCAGCCACAAAATTAATAGGTTGACTTTTGGGGAGCACTTTCCTGGCATTGTGAATCCACTCGATGGGTCAGTGCTCTTTTGTCATAATTACTGGGCTCTTTCTGTCTTTGAGAAAGCATGATTGAATGTTTCTTGTGTTTCTGTAAGTCTGTTTACTCTTTATTTATTCTCCTTTGAAAATGCAGTGAAAGAATCTCACCTTTTTGTTGTTGTTCTTCATAAGATCTGCGCAAAGAAACTTTTGAGATTTCTATTTGGTAGTCATATTTCTGGAGAGTATTGATCTTGCCATAATTTCCAGGGTACAATGGGCACATGATGCACACAGCGGCATGTACCAGTACTTTCTCAAGGTTAGGATGGGTGTGATGTGCCTTATCTTGTGCCCCGTTTCTTCTCCTACACGATTGCCTGTTCATCTGTTACAGAAAAAAATAGAAACCGCATGATGTCTTATGGCTATCTTGATGTCAGTGATATCATTGGAGTAACACATATAAGAAAGGTGTCAATGCCCATATTGGAATTCATTTTTCCTGGAAATATATCGTTCAGTTCAACTAAGTGAATTTACTTATCAAATATTAGCAACATTCACATTCTCCATTGTTTGACTTTGACTTTGGAAATTCACATCACGAGCTTCCACCGTCGAGCTATCTCCTGAACCATGTTCTTTTGATGTTTCTTCAGGTGGTGCCTACCATATACACTAACATTCATGGGCGCACTATCTACTCAAATCAGGTCCTTTTGTTAATTAATTACTTAATGGGATGAGTTCATTTATCTTACTAGTATTCACTATGGACAACTATTTATGCGTCGGGGACTGGTGTGCATGCAGTACTCTGTCACGGAGCATTATAGACCTTCTGAGTTTGGACGTACTCAGATGCTACCTGGAGTTTTCTTCTTTTATGACTTTTCTCCTATAAAGGTATATGATGTTGTCAATTGTCGCCCAAAAATCTTAACTTAGTCCTCTTAAGAGTTTTGTTTCTCCTTTCCTTGATCCATCTTGGTTCATGTTTTTTGTCAAGATTTTTCTGAGATATCTTTTGACTACATGTTGTCTTCCTTCTATTCGATCATCCCTGGCGCATTCTCCAATATGCATTATTGGTTTATGCAGGTTACCTTCAAAGAAGAACACATTTCATTTTTTCACTTCTTGACAAATATCTGCGCTGTGGTTGGAGGTCCTCTCTCTCTTTCCCTCTCCTTTTTTCCTGCCCATCTTTGCTGTTTTGTTTTTCTATAATTTAAACGTTTACCTTGGGTACATTTCGAGCTTCCAGCTGATTTTGATCTCCGTTCAATACACAACAAATTTGGTCACGCCTTATAAGAACTGAATTTCGTCCTCAGTTTCGCGATCTGTTTTTACTGCAAAGTTTCTTGAAATCCCTCTTGATGTGGTCCAATCTTTCGTCAGCACGGTTCATTGAATTAATTCTAACAGATCGTTAACTCGTTCTTCATATATCATCGGGGTGTTGTCAGGGGTGTTTACTGTTGCGGGTATCGTGGATTCCTTTGTCTACCATGGCATGAAAACAATGAAGAAGAAGATGGAACTGGGGAAATTCACCTGATTGCTTCTTCCACGCTTTCAAGATGATATTAAACATTTGACAAATTTACAATAGGCAGCCTTTTGTTTTAGCTTCTAGTTCACTTTTATTTTATCTAGTGTAAGCTAGCATTCAGTTAATTTTAACTTGCTTCTGAGTTCTGAAGATCAAGGCAGGTACTTCTTAAAAGAATTTTACTGCGACGTTTGTTCATTTTATTTCCCTTTCTGCCACAATTTTTGTAAATCAATGTACAATTTAATTAGATCATTGTTTCCTCGATATTAGCACATGAACTTTTTGGATTTTGATTTTCTTTTCTACTATTAATGATGTACCAGGAACTTGTCTATCTATTGAAAATGAGTTGGACCCAATTCAGTGAAATGCTGCAATGCCAAACACAGCAGTTCAAAAGATGAGAGATGCAGCAATAATTAGGACTGAGAATGGACATGAATGGTAACCTTCTTGTGAAAGCGTTTGAAGTTCAGCTATGAAAGGGCAGTATTCTCAGCCCTTGACAAAAAGCTCAAGATATATCAATGGCCAACAGAAATGTCGGAAAACCTGGACATTATAGCCTGAAAGTCTGAACCCTGCCTCTCGGTTGGCGTCAACCACGACAGTAGGCCATGCCGGATAACCATTTCGCCTGGGGTTAATGGCAAACAACCTAATTGGCTCGCTCTTACCCTTGTGAATCTTGTCATCCTCGCCAGATTCTCATCACAAGGATCATCAGCATACATTTGCACCAAATCCCGAATGGAGTTGCACCAAATAGGCCGAGAGAGTTGAAGGAAGTCGTGTAGGGTCGTAACTGGAAGATTGACGCTTCCGAGGTCTGATTCATTTGGTCCTCTTCTGCCGTGATAGTCAGAGCCTCCTAACTTCAGAAGGCCGATAGCATCTGCTATGTCACTGAATGCTGCATAAAACCAACTTCCTCTAATGATATCAGCCGAAGATCTAAATCGAATAATGATTACTTAGAATTTCATAAAGTGCTTGACTTAGGGATACAATTGAATGCTCAATCCATCATAAACAACGTGCAGACTCAATAAAACCATCCAACTGAACAAAAAAAAAAAAAAACCAGGGGAATACTTTCTATTATCTAGCTTGGGATAATCAATTAACATTCATTATGTGGAAAAGAAAGGCAAATCAAACCTGCCAATTTGCCGTTGCTTCTGTACACTTCCAGACCATGTAATCCTGCATCTTTCAATGCTCTGATGACCACAATCGGGTCTCTCAACGCCCATGGATGTGCGAGCACGGGTACACCACCCGTATTACGTATAAGCTTCACCACCTCTTCTGCAGGAGGCTCACGTCCTCTGATTATAAAAGACAATCAGGTGGGTTTAAGATAACTTGTAACAATCAGGTGGGATCAAGATAACTTGTCGACTACAAAACGTTAGTCAAGATTTTATATCAAGGGGAAGGATTCTTACACAGAATAAGCAGGCCCTCCGTCGAAGAGATATCGAGTGAAAGCTTGTTTAGTATTCTCCACATAACCAGCTTCAACCAAAGCACGGGCAATGTGTAATCTTCCGGGAGCGACATCCTTACCAGCAATATGAGTGACATGCTCCCACTTGAGTGGCAGTTTTAGCTTATTAAGCTTCATCACCATATTCTTTGCCCGAACGAAACGGCCGTCTCTTATGTTAGCCAAGAACTTATCCAACTCATCATACCTCGTCGGTCCACAGCAACTGTAGTAGGCCAGAACATGAACTGATTCCTCCAGTGAAGGGCCTTCACTGCAATATTCAAACATCAAGACATCAGTCCTATGAATTTCTAATGTTTGTATGTATTTGAGAACATCATCAAACAAGACCTATATAGGATGAACAACATGAGAAACACCTAGGCATGAATACTGCGCTTATTTCAACACCCGGGATAATCTTCATTTGGAATTTTCGTGCAGCCTCTATGGCCTCAGGAATGCCGGCCAATGTATCATGGTCTGTCAAAGCGAGAACTTGCACCTGAGATACGCGCACACTTTACTCATAAAATGGCGAAGAACATCCCGCAAATCAGCATGCCAAATTGAGAAACCCACAACCATCTGTCAAGCGGAACCTCGAAATCCAGGAAAAAGTCATAGGCCGATCGCCAATAAGTCAAGACCAACCAATGATTTCAACCAAGCGACTCAACAACGTGATGCATTATTCGATGCGGTATTTCACAATGGCCAAGCACAACGATAGTTTGATATTCACGCCAAAGGGCATGTAAAGAACAGGCATAATTATCCATTCATGGAATCACGGCACAAGAGAAAACCCATTCCCGGAAGCCTTAAAGCAGAAACAACCGGACATCCTTCCATCGGCCAAAAAGAAAACGCCCACGACATGCTCGACCAAATGCCTCCAATCCCCAAAAACCCCGACACCACAGACCCCAAAAAACAGAGGGGCGGAGACAAACCCCGTTGCCGTGAGCCCTCTCGACGACCTTGGTGGGGGAGAAAACCCCGTCGCTGAATTTACTATGACAGTGCAACTCGAAAACCGGCCTCTCCTTTCCCATCTCCCTCTTACCGCGCCGAGACGGACCGAACCCTCCGTGATCCTCGTCTCCGCCGTTGTGGACGCAGCATCTGAAAGGGGGCTGAAACTGGTCGTCGAGGAAGGCCCATTCAGCGACGTAGCGGATGGCAGTGGATTGCTCCGCCGGCGGAGGCTTCTTCTTCTTGCTCGTCGCCGTCGTGGTCTTCTTCTTCTTCTTCTTGCCCTTGCCGTTGTTGGTCATACCGACGTCGTCGAGCAAGGGGAGGAGAGGGAGAGGAATGAAAATAAAGAAGCTTTACTGGTCTTAGGACAAAACTCAAAGCCTTTTATATTGCAGAAGTGATTGTCGGTTTGCTCCCTTTCCCTTTTCATCATCTCTGCAACTCCCAACGTAATACAATCCACCAGTGATAGAAAGGTGGATGATGTCCTAGCGATTCATTAATTGAGAGTTCTGAGTTTACGACTCTCGGGATGGCGTCACATCATCACCTACTGTTGTCGCCCGACCTGAAGGAGCGGTCGCTGACGATTCCCGAAGCGCTCTGGGATCGGTCCACAGACACGGACTCGTCCGTGAGGGACCGTTTGGCGGAGATGTCCGACTCATCCTCGGAGTCAGCCACGACTTTGATGCTCTCCACCTCAGAGATCTCAGGCCTCTTATCCGGCGACCTCTCACAGCACTTGACGGCCACCTGGAGGAGCCTGACCATCCCAACGGACGCGTTCCTCTGTGCCACGATCTCCTGGTCGAATATCTCGGCTGTCCACTCCTCCCTGACTGCCCGGTGCACCCAGGCACAAAGTTCCATGCCGTAGACTCCCTGTGGGCCCGGGTTCACAGAGACACGGCCTGTCAGAAGCTCGAGTAGAAGGCAGCCGAAGGACCACACGTCGGTCTTCCTGGACACCCGCTTCGTAGAGATGTACTCAGGGGACCGAAATGAGATCATTGACTGCGCCACCATGGGGAGGGCCACAAGGGTCGTCAGGCCGTAGTCGGCAACAAGGACCATGTGGTTCTCATCGATGAGGACGTTGGTGGACTTCAGGTTCCCATGCGGTGGGGAGTTCATGTTGGTCTGCTTCGTATTGATGTGGAGGTACTCCAGCGCTCTCGCGACACCTCTCGCCACCGATAGTCTCACACTCCACCTGAACGGAATCGTTTCCTTGCTCCCTCTTCCACCTGCGGCAATCATGTTGTCATCACTCAGATCAACTTGCCAAACATTTTCTTTGTTTGGATTTGGAGCCATACACTAATCGTGGATGAGATCGAGCAGATTGCCTTTCTCTGCGAACCTGTAGAGCAGAAGCTTCTCCTGCTTCGAGTAGAAGTATGCGAGTAGAGGCAGCAGGTTCGGGTGATTGAGTATGCGAGTAGAGGCAGCAGGTTCGGGTGATTGAGATTAGTGATAATCCCCAGATGCTTCGCGAACTCCTCGTCCGTCATTGGCTTCAGGTCCCTCAGCCGCTTCACAACAATGGTCGACCTGTTGTCCAGCCTTGCCATGTGCGTGTTCCCGAATATCCCCTTCCCGAGCCCCTCAGCAGAGGCCTTTTAACAGATCATTGAGCCCGAACGCACTGTCCTCTTCGTCCACAAACACAAGGTTTCCCTTCGCTTCTGTGGCAGAGACCGACGGACGTTTCCCAGTCGTTGTCAAATGACGACCCACGAGCTCATCACGTCTCTTGGTCTTCACATCTTCAGCTCCACCCTCATCCTCCTTCACCATTGCCTTTAGCCGTCGGGCGTTCTTGCGATAGAGGACAGAAGGAGCACAGCAATAAATGCCACAACATCAAAGAGCAGGAAGAGAACAACGAACATGGTCATCTTGTTCGAGCCTTTGCTGCTAGACTCCTCCTGGGTTGACCCAGAGGGTGCCTCCGTATCTGCCAGATGGGCCTGATAATGGTCCCCAAGGTTAGGTTCATCTTCATGGCCGACGATGCTGCATATGCTCGATGTAGGGAGCCCGCATAGTTGGGGGGGAACGACTGGAGGACCCTTGTCGATGGTACCTCCCCGGACAGGTTGTTGTGCGACACATCAAGCGTCACTAAACTCGTCTGACCGAATGCTGGAATCTCACCGGTTAGCTCATTATGGTTCAACTTCAACAAGCTGAGTTTCTCGAGACTCGCCAATGAGTAGGAAACCGGGCCATGCAACCCATTCCACGAGAGATCAAGCGACGACAGCTTCTGATTGGCAGCAAAGTTCATCACCAGCAACTCCCCAAAGGCAACAAATGCGTCAGGCATGATCGCACCCTTTAGCCCCATGTTTTCAAGCATAACCTCCGTGACCCGGCCATTACTGCACCTCAACCCGAGCCACCCGGAAGGACCATTCCCATTGCAGTGATCGCCCGTCCAGTTCCCATCAATGAACTCATTTCCGAACACCGCCTTCAGACTCATCTCGCTCATCAGCATCATAACTAAACAGCAGAGGAGCACCCATAGCAAGCGCATTGCAGTACAGTAGGATCGAAACCGCAACCACTGCCATCCAGATCCCTAAACATCCGTGTGAAGTCATGATTTTTCTGGTATGGTTTCAAGGACAGACAAGAGGAAGACCAATCGAACTCGCGATCGACAATGAGAGAGTGGCTCGAGCAAATCACAGCTCGATACAGCTATTAACACGCCACTCGGTCAATGGAAGCGACACAACAAATTTGTTGCTTGCTTCGGATGGATTGTCCTGGGAGGAAACTCCCAGAACAAAGGGTTTCCAAGAAAAGAATGTGCTCAAGAATCAAAAAAGTATTTTACAGTATACATCACAGCGGGCATCGCGACGGAGCCGAGCCGCGCTGAGCTTGGTCCGGAGATGTCCCAACATTGCCAGACCTGTGAGGAATCCGGGGAACATATATAGCATGACTTTGTGTTATTCCAATGGATCCTTACAACACTCAAAAATGAACGTATTCAAAGATATATGTATACTTTTTAAGTTTTCTCACAGTAATAATTTATATTTTTAAATTATATATGATAAAATTTCAACGTAAAATCAGGAAATTGAAAAGTGTTTAGAATTGTCGAAAGAAAAAAGAAAGAATGATCAAATATTACATTCGGAATACGCAAAATCGACCACAGCTAAATTGTCATATCTACAACGTTTTATTTATTTTTTTCTTACAAACCGAGTGCGCCAAGGGGCGTCTTCCCTTGTCCGGCCTCAAAGTAGGAGATCAGCATTGCCAGCATCGCGATCCGGGCATGCTTGTTCTCGGCAACCTTCAGCCTCTCCAGCTTCTCAAAGTCTGGGATGTACACGCCATCCCTCAGGGTGCCCCCGAACCTGAGCGGGTCGAAGAACTTCCCTCCCGGGTATCCCCGGTCGCCAGTTGTGTTCGCGAATTTCTCCGCCGTCCTGGACCACGGGTCGCCCACTCAACCGACTGCGAGCTCGGGTTGAAGAAGTCAAGCCACCGCTTGCTCTCAACCCACCCCATGAGTAACAGCTGGGTCCCGAGTAGGGATCCGAAGGAGAAGGTAGCGATCGCGCCAGGGTCTGCCCCGGCCTTGAACCATGGGATGCCGCTCCATGCCCGGCCGACGAAGATCCCGACAACCGCAGCCATCGCCCATCGCCCGTGGATCAGCTCCGCATCCCTGTACCACTTGCGGAAGGCAGGGTCCTTCCCTAGCCCAAGAGGGTCGAATCCATAGTCACCAGGAAGGCTACATTCCGCGAAATTAACACAAATCAAGTTCTTACTGACATTTCTTTGACGTTTTCACGATCAATGTAATGATGTATGACCATGAAAATAACAACTTAAGAGCCATCGAGCCACTCGGGGTCGATAAGGTTGCCGCCACCCCTGACAGCAGGAATCCAGGACTTCTTTGCGACGGCCGCCACAACCACGAACCTCCTGGTTGCTGTGGCATTGCCCGCATTCCTAATAGAGAAAAGCGACCGGGCAATCCTCCTCCCGGAGCTGCCGCAGAGGAACGTAGATCCCAAACCATTAACGACAGCACCAGGAGTCGAGGCCATTCTTTAACACTCAAAAGAAACGATTCCGGACGATTCAAAATGGGGAATTGGGGAGTAGTGAGATGTAGGTGTGATTGTGGGATGAATGAAGTGAAGTATCACAAAAAAATAGGAATCGATGGATGGGATGAAGCATGGTAAGGAAACCTGGGAGATAAGGTTTCCGACCAATCGGAAACTGAGGATCTCCATCTGGGTTGTGAAATGGGTTCCTGCCACGTGGACTATGTCTTCGTCTCTCCTGTTTGATTTTGATTCCCCCTTTTCGTTTCAGAAGCAAAGGCACCATATATTACTATAGAAGACTTGTACATTAGAAGAAGATATATTTAAGTTTGGATAAAACAAATTTGAGAAATAAATAGGGTGAATCTGGTGCTTGTGACATTTTTTTTGTCATTGCCACACCCTAATTTCCTTACCGGCAGGCCTTGACTTATGTATGAAATATCGATCCTGTCCGAAAGTGAAAGGAGGAGCTTCTGGTCTTACAGTCCTCGTCGTGTAGAAAGTCTGGACCGGCAAGATGCGACGCACCACATTCGGGGGATGCTTCAGCGGATACATCTGGATGTTGGGGCCTCATCTGATTGGAGATGGTACTGGTTCGACACGCGACGAGGAGGGAGTTTCCGGAGGACAAAGAGAACAAGAGACGATGGCACGATTTCCACGAACTGTGGAAGAAAGGAATGAAAAAACTCGGGATGAGGAAAACGGTATCAAGGAGCTGGAATGTTGCGGTCATGGGTGAGTTACCATGTAGTAGAACAAGTTCAAAATGGGATGTTCGAGGACGTCTACGTCGGCCTTCTTGTCGAGGGCCACAATTGAATCCTGCAAGCACAGCGGTGAGATTGTTTTTCGGTAAATGTTGCAAGTTATATGTCTAGAAGAGGCGGGGCTCGTTTCGTTACTATACCACAAGGCATCTTATCAGGAAGCAAGCACAGCACGTGGCCGTCACGAAACCAACCTGCAGAAGAATCAGTTCGATCAGCCATGTGAACCAAATGCAAAGAGGAGGAATAAGTAACTGGACAGAAGTCAAGAGAACCTCGTAAAGCTTCTTTTGACGGCCTCTAGACTCAATTGGGAAGCGCCTCAACATGACGAATAGCCTACAAGGTTTAAGGTGATGAGACGAGGATTCGTCGTAAGCCGAAACAGCGGAGAAGGTCGAAACATATATTAAATCGTACCTTCCTCCGTAAATTAAAAATGCAAGCGCCGCAGTGAAAAAGACAGCTGCATAAATATAACCAAGTAAGCTTGACAGGCATTTTGCGGAGGTCATATGGTTCGTTTACTGAAGAACGGTTTTAGTTTCATTAACGGGTAGAACTTGACCTGCGAAGAAGAGCCGCGAAACCTCATCCGCAATGTGGCCCGGATTGGCCATCGCATACAACCATATGCAGAACTACATCAAAAAGCCAAATCACCAGGAAATTAAAGATTGCGTATACAAATTATCAAAACGTAAATGAGAACAGGGATATTCATCTCGAACCTGTGCGAAATATATCATCCCGTTGATGGTGTAATAAGTTGGTCTAATCTTAGTAATGGGTTGGCTTCGTGCCTGCAGATATATCTCGGCCCAGAAGAGGACGAGCAGTGCATACGTTGAGAAGAAGAGAAGACCGGGGATATCTAACAACAGCATCTCCAGTGCCTGCAGAGGGGTGAATCATGAAATCATTACCTGAGAGATCAAAACCCAGTTTGCCGAACTCACGACACATTACCTTCGGTCTGATAGCAAAGACTTGTTTGTACATGCCGAACAGGGCAGCCCTGACTGGCGAAGATAACACTAGTGTTACTTAACGCGCATAAAAAGTACCGAGATAGGAGCCTTTAGAGAACATACTGCAGTTCACAAGGAAGTTCATAAGGTGGAAAACCTTCTGGGTCGTCCATCCGTACTCCGGCACTCTCAGTTGGATCCGAATCAATTGTACCTAACGAGCATTTATTCCATCTCGAATTAACAGCCAACGAAGTAGATGCAGAAGCATCCGGCAATCAAATAGTTTTTGGACCAGGACTTGAAAAAACAAACATGATCCGCGTATTTTCTCTAGCCCGCCAGTGAATTCTCCGTTCGACCGGCTGGATTACATGATGCAGCGGCTGCAAGCTTATCGATCCCATATACGAAGCTGACTCATAAAAGCGACCCGTCCGGGTGCATACCTAATGAAAATCTCATGGTTCCATGACCGTGATGCACCGAAACCACACTCACCAAAAATTACTGAGGCAGATCACGAAGGACCACGTCCGCGATCCACCATCACGTTCAAATATTTCGGCCCCAAATATCAATCAATTCAATGAGGCACGAGAGAGAAAAGCTTACCAGGGCGACGAAGGAAACCAGCGCGTAACAACAACAGAGGAAGTAATACACCCCCTTCTGCCATTCCTCCGAGGCATCCACCTCGTCCCACCAGTCATCCCAGGAGGCGTCGCCGCCGCCTCCCCCGTCGCGAATCCCTCCGAAACTTCCAATCATCCCCTTAAACAAGATGTACTTGTGCCTCGACATTGTTGGTTGATACCGGAGGTGGTAAAGGTGGTTTTGGTTGGGAGAGGGGAAGGGGGGATGATCAAATTCAATATCCCCCGAAAGGTTTTCTCCCCACAAAAAAAAAAAATATTTTTTTAAAAACTATAAATAAAGGAAAATATTTCTGCTGATATTATTTATCGGGGATGAAGTGATCTACGTGATGTGAACAGACCTTTTTCCTTTTAATGTTTTCTGGGTATTATAGGTCTACTACACATACCGCAAAGGTTTACCACGAGGAAGGAGATACGCGAGGCGCTAGTAGTATGCGATGTTTCGATGCCCTGTAACGAGAACATGCTGTTATCAGTTTCCATCGAAGGGGGTAGGTAGTTCTTGAACCTCATTCTGCGGAAACCCATCGCGGATCTGACCTCCCAGAAGTTCTTGCATGCCGAGAACAACTGATCCGCTGCTTTGTTCAAGCATGTTGAGCAATGGGAAATCACTCAGTATCAGAACTCATCCATCAAAGCCCCATGGCTCCTGAACAGCCTCCCTTTCCTCAGAACGAAGCCAATCTGACGTTGAGTGTGATCCCAGACCAAGGTGTGGATCTCGTTGGGGCTGCAATGCCGGTAGCTCTGGTTCTAGCTCGGGGCTACAACTGTGACAATTGCTTGAGGAGACTCTGGCATTTTCTCCACCGGGCAGACTCATTGACATCGATCGCTGATTTCGACGGTAGAGATGATCTGTTGATAAACAGAACCGCGACCCGATGCCTAATGCGACATTTACAATGTATTCCTACAGGTATCATAAGAGAGTTGCAGAATTCATTCGATTAGATGATCACCTGAAAACTTAAACTCTAACTCGTCAGTTATTCAACTCCCCATAATTATCATATCCACTTCTAAATTAACACGCATTTATTATTAATACGAAGATGGTATGATTCTGGGCTTTCATATTTCAAATAACGGCCGTTGAGATGTCTTGCTGGCGGATTCGCAAGTGGGATGGTTGATGTTGGACGGCAGATGTTTGGTGTATGGCTGCCGCCCGTTATTTATAGATGATTTCATGAGCCATTTACATTCAGGGGATGCGAAATTCAGTTAGTGGGTGGTCGGAAACATGGCATCCTTGTTCAGGGTTCGTAGGCGTGAGCCACAGATCATCCATCCCGCAAGTCCGACAACCCACGAGTATTTAAATCTTTCCGACCTGGATAGTCGCTTTCCTCCGAGACTCCACATACAGATCCTCCTTGTTTATCGATCTAATCCAGAGAAGACAGTTGATCCAGCTACAGTTGTGGGGGACAGTCTGGCTAGGACGCTTGTATCCTACTACCCTCTGGCAGGAAGAATAAGGGACCAGAAATTAGAGGTGGAGTGCAACGGAGAGGGTGTTTTCTTCGTGGAGGCCGATGCTGATTTTTCTGTCGAGGAGATAGCCGACGAGTCCCATAGTTCTGCCCCCTACTATGGTGAGCTAATCCACAACGTACCCGGATCAGAAGGGATTATCGGATGTCCTCTGCTCCTTGTTCAGGTAACTCGTCTCAAATGCGGTGGATTCACTGTCGGTGTACGGGTGAGCCACGTTTTGATGGACGGATCTGGAAAAGGTCAGTTTCTGAAAGCATTGGCGGAGATGGCTCGAGGAGTGGCTG
Source organism: Melastoma dodecandrum (assembly GCA_029817715.1). Lineage (NCBI taxonomy): Eukaryota > Viridiplantae > Streptophyta > Magnoliopsida > Myrtales > Melastomataceae > Melastoma > Melastoma dodecandrum. The sequence goes on from JARUPY010000182.1 coordinate 4,907,338, forward strand.
CTCCTTCTGTACTTCCAGTCTGGAAAAGAGAGCTCCTTTCTGCCAGGGACCTCCCTTGTTTCACCCACAAGGGTACAGATTCCGATCGCAAGGAACACAAGGAACAGGGGAGCGGAATAAAGGGCGAAAGAAAAGGGCTTGGCAGCATGATCTCAAGTTCTTTTATATTTGGAGCGCCGGAACTATCTTCCCTCCGAGGATCTCTTCCTGAGGGTCTACGTAATTGTTCCACCTTCGAGCTGCTTGCGTCATTCCTGTGGCGATCTCGGGTGATTGCCTTTGATCTCGACACAGAAGATGAGGTCAGGCTGACTTTTATGGTGGACATACGGAGGAAGGTGAATCCAGCCCTCCCAGAGGGATACTATGGCAATGCCGTGGTCTCCATTTTTGCTGTTACAACGGCCGGCCAACTCCGTGAAAATCCTTTGGAATATGCCATGTCCCTGGTGAGGAACGCAAAATCATGCGTTAATGACGAATATGTGAGAACCTACATCGATCTCATCCTGCAAAAAGAGGCACCGACAGCCTTCCCAGTGTCACATTTTGTGGTAAGTGACCCGACAAAAATGGGGGCATCTGCTGTAGATTTCGGTTGGGGAAAGCCGGTGTTTGCCATCCCCAGCATAGTCCTGCCATCCGCAAACTTCATTGGGATAGTCAACTACTTCATACGTGTGTTGGGACATAATGGAGAGGAGCGAGTCATGGTTCCAATGGACATGCCTGAAGAAGTCATGGAAAGAATGACCCGCTTAATACAAGACCTGCAAGTCTCCAAAACTTCTCCGTGATTCAGCCAACGGAGAGTAAAATAAGACTACTGTGTGTGATTCGTTCTGAGCTATTTTGTCTCCCAATGTTGTATATGGCTGTTAAACTATACTTTGAATTTACAAATGCGAGGTTCTTGTGCAACCAATACTAATAATTGACTTCCGGAGCCATTTTCCTTCGGCAGAAGTAAAACTCAGTTGGTGGAGGTGATAAACATGGATGGCTTCATCGTGGAGGTGATAAACATGGTGGAGGTGATAAACTCATCCCTCCAGCTAGTCCAGCGTCCCGAGAGCACAAAAATCGTTCAAACATCGACATTCAGTGTATCGGGAGACTCCAGGCATGGACCCTCCTCATCTACTGATCTTATCCACCCTTTACTGGAAGACTCAAGGAAGGGGCTGACAGGAATTCGCTGGGTAATGAAATAAAGAGGGTGCTGTTTTCATTGACGGAGATGCTGCTGGCGGCATCACTACTGTAGTAGAATGAGCCAACCGTGTTCAGTTGGATGCATTGGGAAAAAGGCCAGTTTCTGGAAGCATTGTCGGAGATGGTTTGAGCGGCTTCTCCTACAAAGCTTCATGGTTCCAATAGCCAATAACAGAGTAGCCGAAAAAAGGGCGAGCTGACAAAGACTGGCCGCATGATCTCAAGCTCTTCCTTGTTTGGACTGCAAAGCACATGGGCTTCCCCAGCCCAGCCGAATCCTCGTATTAACTAAAATCAGTATTTAAAATACCGAGTTGTTTTCAAGTGAATTCGGTGTTTTTTACACTGATTTCTATTTTACGGGGAGTACCGTCAAATTACATTGTGATATATTCCTGTGTTTGATTTCAAAACTACAATTACTTTATATATTAATTAATTCTTACTATGTACAGTTAATGATATAAATTATTATTTATTGTAAACATATTTATTATAAATGCCATTATGATTTTCATTTTTCCTCATTAGTGTATAATTATTTATTATTCCTTCCGTTACAATTGTAAATTTCTTTCCGTTTTAAGATCCCTATAAATAGAAGGATACATATTGTATATGTATGATTGGAAATGAATAATATTTTCCCCTTCCTCTCTTTGTTGTATTCTCTTGTTTCCTTCTTTCTCTTTATCTTTCTTTGTTTTATAACATATCAGCACGAAGCTCTGTTTAAAAAAAAAAGGGACGATTTTTGCAGGATTCTTCCCGGACTTAGAAGGTGGCTAAATCGGCAATTCTGTGGAGATGGCGGATCCTCGATTTCGAAGCGGTTCCAATTTTCAAGGTTCGAACACACGACCTTTTAAGCCCAAAACCATCACCTTAACCACTCGACTTAAGTAAAGCTGAAGTACTATCTTTATATTATTATTATTATTATTATTTTCTCATGTATTTTTGTTTATTATTAAATTTAATATTTTTATTTCATTTCATGAAGAAAATGGAGGTTTCCGGAAGTGAATTCTCGATTAATGAAAAATGTGATTATCTCGTAGATAACGCATCGACACATGCTATTTTGAAGAGCGGAAAATTCTTTTCCTACTTAGTAATGAGTGAAACAAGTGTGAATATGATATCTGAAAGTACGAAAATCATTGAGGGCTCCGGAAGAGTAAATATTTTATTACCCAGAGGTACAAATATTCGTATCGATAATGCACTATATTCCTTTAAGTCTCAAAGAAATTTATCGAGTTTTAAAGATATCTGCAGAAATGAATATCACATTGAGACTTCAAATGAAAATGACAAAGAATATTTGTATATTACAAGTATCATCTCGGGTAAGAAATGTATATTAGAAAAATTACCCGCGGTTTCCTCTGGACTATAGTTCACAAATATAAGTGTTGGCGAAGTACACGTTCTTACAAACCAAAAGTCTGTTGATCAAAATAATTTTATTACATGGCATGATCAATTGGGGCATCCTAGAGCTATAATGATGCGAATAATAATAATCATTCGTATGGGCATTCATTGAAAAACCAGAAGATTTTTCTCCCCAATGAATTTCCATGTGCCGCTTGTTCCCAAGGGAAGTTAATAATAAGGCCATCACCATCGAAAATTAGGGCTGAATTGAAATTTCTTGAAATAATACAAAGTGATGTATATGGGCCTATTCATCCACCATGTGGACCATTCAGATATTTTGTGGTATTAATTGACGCATCGACTAGATGATCCCATGTGTGTTTATTATCAACTCTTAATCAAATTACGAGCTCATTTTCCGGATTATCCAATAAAATGTAGTCATCTTGATAAATGTCGGAAAATTTACTTCCCAAACTTTTAATGATTATTGTATGTCAATTGGGATAAGTGTTGAACATCCAGTAGCACATGTTCACACACAAAATGGCCTTGCAGAGTAACGTCTTCAATTAATTACAAGACCGTTGCTTATGAGAATAAAACTCCCGATACATGTTTGGGGACATGTTATTTTGCACACGGCAGCGTTGATTCACATAAGACCTACAAATTATGATGAGGTCTCCCATTTGGAAATGGTTAATAGTCAGGAAACTAAATATTTCCCATCTAAGAATTTTTGGGTGTGCGGTAGATATGTCAATTGCTCCACTACAACACACAAAGATGGGACCCCAAAGAAGATTGGGGATATATGTTGGATATGAATAACCGTCTATAATTAAATATCTTGAGCTATTGACATGTAATTTATTTACGGCACGGTTTGCCGATTGTCATTTTGATGAAATGACATTTCCAACATTAAAAGGAGAAAATAAGTAGCCGGAAAAGGAAATAATATGGCATGAGTTATCATTGGCTCACTATGATCCTCGTACAAAGCAATCTAAACTCAAAGTTCAGAATATTATTCATTTGCAAAATTTAGCAAATCAATTGCTAGATGTTTTTACTGACCCTAAGAAAGTTGCAATGTCTTGTATTCCATCTGCAAATGCTCCAATAAGAATTGATGTCCCTGAAGGACAACCTAGTATTGCTAGTTAGCCTAAAATGCAAGTGAAACGTGGTAGACCACGGTTCCAAAGATAAAAATCCTCGGAAAAGAAAAGAAGTAAAGGCTCAAACTGAGGAAACAATTACTCCAGAAGAGCGTCCAGTCATTGAGAAAATGATTCAAGAAGAGTCACAGATACCTGAAAATGAAAAGATCTCTATCAATTATGTTTTGACTAAAAAGTGATGGAATCGAGATAATCGACGTCGATGAAAATGTTGCATATGATATAGCATGCGATATTATAAATAAAGACGAGGATCTTGAATCGAAGTTTGTTGAAGAATGCAAACAAAGAAATGATTCGCCAAAATGGAAAGATGCGATTGAAGCAGAATTAAAATCACTCGCAAACCATAAAGTTTTTGGACATGTTGTCCGTACACCTGAAGGTGTAAAACCGATCGGTTATAAATGGGTATTTGTAAGGAAAAGAAATGAGAAAAATGATATTGTCAGATATAAGGCACGACTTGTTGCCCAGGAATACTCACAGAGACCATTATAAGGAGACATATTCTCCTGTGGTGGATGCAACAACATTTATATATCTGATTAGTTTATCAATTCATGAGAAGTTGGAGATGAGATTAATGGATATCGTTACAACATAGTTATATGGTTTTCTTGAGAACGATATATAGATAAAACTCCCTGAAGGATTCAAAATGCCAAAAGCATATAATTCAGATGGTCGAGACCTTTTCTCAGTTAAATTATGCAGATCTCTATATGGATTGAAACAATCTGGACGTATGTTGTATAAATGTCTCAGTGAATATCTATTGAAAAATGGATATCAAAATGATCCAATATGTTCATGTGTGTTTATTAAGAGATCTGGATCATAATTTGTAATAATTGCAATTTATGTTGACGATCTAATATTATTGGAACAATTTATGAACTGTCTGAAACCGTTGATTACCTCAAGAAAGAATTTGAGATGAAAGATCTCGGCAAAACATAGTTATGTCTTGGCTTGTAGATTGAGCATTTATGGAATGAAATTTGTGTTCATCAAACTGCTTATACATCAAAAGTGTTAAAAAGATTTTATATGGATAAAGCACATCTCCTTAGTAGTCTAATGGTCGTGAAATCGCTTGATGTAAATAAAGACTCATTTCGACCTAGAATGAATGATGAAGAACTAATTGGTCATTAAGTACCATATCTTAGTGCTATTGGAGCCCTAATGTATCTTGCTAGTCATACTAGACCTGATATATTATTTGTAGTGAATTTATTAACGAGATATAGTTCTTCACCGATGAGGAGAGATTGGAATGGAATTAAACATATTTTTCAGTATCTTCGAGGAACTATGGACATGAGATTGTATTGTCCTTATCTGCCTGAAGTAGAATTAATTGGATGTGCAGATACTTGATATTTATCGGACTCTCATAATGGTAAATCTCAAACATGGTGTTTATTTACGTGTGGTGGTACTGCTATATCTTGGAGATCTATGAAACAAATTATTACCGCCACATCGTCTAACCATTCGAATATCATAACAATTCACGAAGCTGGTAGAGAATGTGTATGGTTGAGATCTATAATTCATCACATTCGAGGGTCATACGATTATCTATAAATAAGAATTCCTCAACAATTTTATATGAGGATAATGCTGCTTGCATTACTCAATTAAAGGGAGTATATATCAAAGGTGATCGAACGAAACATATATCTTCAAAATTCTTTTTCACCCATGATCTCCAGAAGAGTGCTTATATTGATGTTTAACAAATACGTTCATCAGAAAATCTGGCATATTTATTTACAAAGGCTTTGCTTATAACAATTTTTTAAAGGTTGGTCCATAAAATTGGAATGCGCAAAAAATGGAGATTTAAATTGATGTTACTAATAAGGGAGTAAACATATTATATTCTTTTTTCTTTTACCGTGGTTTTTTCCCACGAGATTGTCTCGGAAAGTTTTTTAACGAGACAATATCATAATAGACATTGAAGGGGGTATTGTAAACATATTTATTGTGAAAACCTTATGATTCACATTTATCCATTATTAGTGTATAATCATTTATTATTCTTATGTTACAATTGTAAATTTCTTTCTATTATAATAACCTTGTAAATAAAGGGCCTTCCTCTCTTTATTATATTCTCTCTTCTTCCTTTTCCTCCTACTCTTTATTTGTTTCATAATATTATTCTTTTTGGGTAATAATTATTACCAAAAACAGCCTTTGACTCGTCACCAAGTCTGTGTCCGTGCGTGGGAAAGGAGCGATGGATGCCTTCCTATGGAATTGGCTTTGAGCCCCACGATCGGGTCTTCTGTTTGCAAGTCAAGGGCCCAATTAATACGATCATCGTCGCATCGTCATCATCTTCGTCCCATTCAGTTTTAAATTCTTCTGCCGGATGCAAAGTCAAGGTGGGTGAGCTCGTTTGACCCGGTTCGCCATCGAAAAAAAAAGTAAAGAGTGAGGGCTTTTTGAGATTTTCTTTTGTGTCAACTGTCCAACCGTTTGCTTCCTTCGTTTCTCGCTTCCTTTCGCTTATTGGGATTCTGGGTCGATTCGTGTTTTGTGGGTTTGTCTGATTATTGCTCGGCAACTGGTTGATTGCTGTGGTGGAAGATTGGGGGAGTTAATTGGGGATTTGTCGATTTGGGATTTGGGTCTGTTTTGTTCGTTCGTGTATTATTGTTGTTGTTGTTGTTGTGATCATGGGCATGCTTCCTAGCAGGAGGTGATGGTAAGAGGACGTGGTAGGGGCAGGTGAGGTGGCTTTGGGAGGGGAGGTTTCTTTGGATCCCATGGGGAAGTTTTGTTGCTTCGATTCCGCGTGTTCTCCGGTGAGCTTCTCCCGCTGCCTGATTCTGGTTTGGCGGCTTTTGGTATCTTTTGATTGGATTTTCAACGTTTCTATGGTTTTCATCTGCACATATGAGGTGTTGGGCAAAATAGATTGTGTTGCGTGTTGATAGCCTTGGCTTCATTTCTCTTTGGGGTGGGTGAGGAAAGGCTGTAATTTTCTCTAGTTGGAAGAATAATTTGGTACTAGGCATGGGGAGATTTTATCGGGGATGGTTATCGTGTAGCCTTTTGGACTTAGAACTGTCTGCCACTAGAGAAAGGTGATCTGACTATGTCTATGCTGTTATTATTTCATGACTCGGTGTTGAAGGACAGCGGACACCTGATATTCCATGCCGTGTCGGTCTTTGTTCCTATATTACAAAGCTCACGGATTTATACTGAATGATATCGGACTGTGAATTTCATCATGGGGTACATGTTGCTAGGTTTGAGATGTCACCATCACTTCCTTGTCATCCTGAATCGGAATTATGAGCATTCTTCTGTTCATAGGCTGCAGGAGGACGAGCCTCATTTATCTCTGGTAAAGGAAGGAGCAATCAATACCCATGCAAGTACGGGTTCAGTTTAACCAAAGGGAAAGCAAACCACCCGATGGAAGATTTCCATGTCGCCAAATTCGTAAGGTTCCGGGGGCATGAGCTCGGCCTCTTTGCCATCTTTGATGGGCATTTAGGAGATAGTGTACCCGCCTACTTGCAGAAAAATTTGTTCACCAACATCCTAAATGAGGTTAGATATCTTTTCACTTGCTGTTGTCTTATTACCTCATGGAACGTCCCGCCATTCTGCTGGTTTTGAATACTGTGGGGATGAAATAGGAAATAATGTTGATCTTAGATACTAGGATCTTAATGGGAAATGGTGATTTGAAACAGGACTGCTTAATGTCGTCCACATTTTCCTGTCCCAGGATGTTGATGATTATGTCCTCTTTCTGTTGTTCCATCTTCTTTCACATTGTTTTTCTTTCTAGTTGACCTTTGCGGGATCCTGTCCATTTTACATTGTTTTCAGGACAATTTCTGGACTGAACCCAGAAGATCAATTGCCCAAGCCTACGAGAAAACTGATCAGGCAATTTTATCCCACAACCCTGATTTAGGACGTGGTGGATCAACAGCTGTCACTGCTATCCTCGATAATGGTCAGAAGTTGTGGGTTGCCAATGTCGGGGATTCCCGAGCAGTTCTTTCAAGAAAAGGACAGGCTGTTCAATTAACTACAGATCACGAGCCAAATAAAGAGAGAGTCAGTATTGAAGATAGAGGCGGCTTTGTGTCCAACATGCCAGGTTCGTAAATAGCCCATCCATGTGCTTTATCCATTAATTTCATCGGTGGATTACCAGTAGCTGACAAAAAAGCAGGCGGCAGACTGCATGGCTTGAAAAGGAGAGGATTTGATATGATAATTGACATTAGGTGTGAACGAAGTTTGAGTGTTGATGTTTGTTCCGTGGGACACTTTCTGGGATAAAGCATATTCTGCTCTTCCTGCTTCTGGCCCTGTGCATTCAGTTCGAACAAAGTTTTGATCCGATGTTTTCACATTTTCAGGTGATGTTGCAAGAGTGAATGGCCAGTTGGCAGTTTCTCGAGCTTTCGGAGACAAGAACCTGAAGTCCCACTTGAGGTCTGACCCAGACATACAATGTGCGGATGTTGACCAACACACGGATTTCCTTGTCCTTGCGAGCGATGGCCTGTGGAAGGTTCGTTCGTTCGTTTGGTTTCTGGCTGCTGCCTGAGCTTTGTGGTCTCAATTCCACCTGATGTTTCCTGAAAGCACTTCACCAAGGTACTACTGACACTCAGGTAATGTCGAACCAAGAAGCAGTAGACGTTGCTAGGAGGGAGAAGGACCCTTTAAAGGCATCCAAGGCTCTTGCGGCAGAAGCAATCGATCGAGACAGCAAAGACGACATCTCCTGCATCGTGGTCCGGCTGAAGCCATGAATCCACAACAGCCGAGAAAAGTTGGATTGTCCTGAGGTATTATACAAATTCGAGTGTCCATAAAAGAGAATTATGTTTGAGAAATATCTACCGCAAAAAAAAGAAGAATTTCATGAACGGAGATAATTCATTTTTTTTTTCTACTCTGCACAAGATGGTGTTTTTTTTTACTTGATCGTATCGCACGGCACTGTCGGACGTCGCATTTGTTCCCCGTGTAGATTCCGGCGGCTTTGTAAGTGTATTAGTCCACCCAAGGGGTATATGTTTAGAGATTGCAGAAAAGGACTGTATGCAGAAAGCTTTGTGTATCTATAAAACATTTGATTCGATATCGCCTTTAGTTCTAGTTCATCTCGGCATCTAATCAAAGTCGAGTAATATATTCACAGAGTTGCGTGATTTATCCAAAATCATAGTCCTATATAAACAATACTAATTTTTTATATGTGAAGGTGATGTGCTCGGGAGCATGTTAGAGAGGAGGAATTTATACAGGCCTTGTTTAAGAAGGACAGGAAGTTGTGTGATCTCCCAAGAATAACGCGGGTTTTAGCTTTTTAGTTTAAGGTTGTCTTTTCTCGAAACCATGATTATCAAATAAAAATTAATTAATGAATTTTGTTAGACGACGTGCTTGAAAGTTTTAAGGGAGAGATCGTGCAAGCAAATAGAAAAGGCAATTAGACGAGATGCATGCAGTGGAGGCCTGTAACAATGCCAATTGGACATTCCGACCGAGATGGAGCTGCATAATCGTCCCACGCCAGGATCACAAAGTCTGGGAACTAAACCACAATGTGGGCTGGGATAATTAACATCCGATCATTCAAAAAACAACGAGAAATACAACAGGACGACAAAATCGTCATAGACAGGTTGATCCGAAAGGACCACATTCATTCATTCGACAAAAAACACCCCATCACGTATGTATTGCCAGTTCCCTGTAAGGAGATTGATCTCCACGTATAACGCTGGAAGGTTCTTACCGATTTTCAATTGGGAATAACAACGGGAGATGTGGCTGGACAAGAACGGAACGATGGGGTGCAGGACAACGGATCAGGCTTGTCACCCCTCTTTAGACCAAAATCGTTCACATAAGGATCAAGAGAGTAACGTGTATGTCGAACGCTCGGAACTCAAAAGGAATGCCTCGAATCGTGAATGTCGAGTGTCCGCCCCGTTGTTCATCATGACAAGAGTTGCATCCACGAAAGGAAGAGAGAAAGAATCTGGAAGCGAAAGAGAAAACGTAATCAATCAGGAACGAGAAAAGAAATCGCAGAACCTTGTATTCGTTCTTTTCGTTGAACAAAAGATGGACGATCGCTGTGTCCCCGCTCTGTCGTGGATTTATCGATACGGGAAAGGAAGAAGACATCATTCAATGCGACAGAATTGGAGAAAAGAGAAAAAACAACAACAACATCAAGGCGTTAATTACAGATGGAGAATTCCACAAAAGGATCGATTAGGAAGACATGAAAAAGAATCACTAACCTGCCTAGAATCGGAAAGAAGTGAACAACTTTGGATCAGAGAAAGAACAAAGAAACGCCCTAACAACGAACGCCAACGGCCGAGAGCGGACAGGACAGGACGGTCGCTCGCCGTGTTCGCAGACGGAAAGCAAACGGAACAGTAGAGGAAAGAATGAAATCACCGAAGACGAAGAAGGCGGGGGAGAGGGGGCAGGAGGTGTTAAAATGGTATCAGATGCAGACTCCGGCCAAAACAGACGCCCGCTCAGGGGTAAGAGTGGGGAGTTCTCCATCCATACCCAATCAGAATTTGCCACCGAAAATCGTAAATTAAACGCGAATACTTCCATTGTTATTAATGAAAGCATATGAATTGAGTACGAGGGGAGTTGGGATTCAGATTGACAAGGCAATCCATATTCCATTTTTTTGTCATTCATTGTTGGGATTGTATGTATGGGGAATGTATGATTCTGAAGGCGGCATATTGGAGAGGGAGCAGAGATGGTGATGATAAAGAATGCAGGCCATGCTGTCAACCTGGAGAAACCCCCAGAGTTCATCAAACACTCTAAGCTCTTTCTTCATCATCGACTACAAAAAGAAAACGCGCAACTTGACGAGGATGACGAGACGACGACGATGTTCTTTACTTTCTGGGGGGTTACAGTCCTTGTTAAGAGAGACATGCTGCAGATATTGATGTCCTCTCATGTCAAGTTAATATAAAGGTTGAGAACCCAATTCCTATAATAGCCTTTGCTGAACTTGCCAAAGCAAGCATGGATTCCTTTTTATTGCAACTTTGCCTTTTTATTGATGATGAAGGACATTGATTCGCTGTCTAAAGCGGGTTTTTCTCTTTGATAAGATCGGTTTTGATCTTCCCTTTCCATGCATCTGCAGTCCTAGTGTGCTGGGATGATATGCATTTCCATACTGCACTGTTACATTTGAATCCGCTTCCAAACGCGATCTGCCATACCCTATCCCCTGTTTTAATCTTCCGTTTTGTTTCCAAATACGCGAGCTCGTACCAGATGGACGAGGATGAGGTGTTGCCGAACTTGTGGAGTGTCATTTCAGATGCCTCCACGTCTTCTTTGCTTAGTCCCAGGTTCTTTTCTGCTGCTTCGATCACGGCCTTGCCTCCTGCATGTATGCAGAAGTGTTTGAAGGCCTTCTTGAAATTCGGCATATAAGCTTCCTTTCTACCAATGATTCTAACTTTTTCTCGGATTGCTGACCAAACGTATCGGACTTGCTCCGAGTATGGCAAAACCAAAGGTGCTAAAGACACCATGTTGGCTTTGAGGGTCTCCCCTGCGACGTTCGGGATGGCCTTTGATATTGATACGCCTGTTTTATTATCTGGATCTACGTCTTGGTACACGCACGCATAGCACCGGTCTTCCCGCGCTTTGTTTGTTCTAACCAGATGTTGTAGTTCGTACTTTGCGGAACATTTGTCATGGTTGCGGCTCGACATCAGTAAAGCCGCTCCGCCCATTCGGAAGAGACAATTGGTTACCAGCATTGACGGGATTTTCCCACCGTACCAGTTCAAGCTGAGAACTTCCATGCTAACAATCAATGCCAGCGAATTCCTACGTGCTTTCAGTAAGTCTCTTGCGAGAGCAATTGACACGATGCCCGCGCTACATCCCATTCCCGAGAGGTTGTAGCTCAGGACATTGCTCCTCATCTTGAACTCGTTCACAACCATGGCCGTGAGTGATGGAGTAGGAGAAAACATTGAGCTGTTGCAGATCAACACGTCAATGGCCCTTGGGCTTATGTTGGTTACTGACAACAAATTCTGGACCGTAGCGAATATGATGCTGGCAGCCTCATCTCTTGCATGGGTAATCGAGGGCATGACCGGATTGACCGCATTCGGCGGAGGGATCGAGGTCTCCTCACTATAGCCAGATTTCTGGATGATCTTGATTAGGAAGGCCCTGCTCTCGGGATCGACTCTGTCATCGAGATAGATAAGCTCATGGAACGTGGCTGTGGGGAACCGATATGAAGGGGGCGGACGATGGCACTCGAAGTCCAGCAAGTATACCGAGGACGATCTCCGCTTTTGGTAAACAAGGTATGACGCCAGCCCGACGAGGACTACCAGTGGGAAGTGCCACAGGATGGCTGTGAGTATGGTGATGGTCGGCATCGAGGTCGTTGAAGAAGATTGAGCAGTGTTCAAGGTGCGAGTTGATTTTTGTTCCTCGTTTCTGAGTCGTGTTTGCCAGGGATTAGTGGTTCACACGAAGAGCATGCATCAACTCGATCACCATTTGGGTGCCTTACCTCGAGGAATGTGCGTCTCAGACGAAAGGAAATGCTGCGACTCTCCGTATCATTGTGGCGTTCTCACCGGTCAGCCACACGTCTTCCACTCGAATTACCGCAGTTCATGACTTCAAGACTGCTTCATCAAGTGATGTTCCCCAGAAAAGAAGTTGGAATTTATGGGCAAGCCATCTAAAATCCGAAATAAGCTTCGAAAGTCGATATTCAATCGAAACGCAACAAATCCGAGGTGTTGAATACGAAATCAAGTGGCTGAGTCGAACATGCCATATAATATATCAGGCAGAATCGAAGCATTCGAAAATAATCAAGAACGATTTGAAAAGAGGTTAGATGGATTCTGCAACACATGAATTTTATGATACGGTCATCTTAGAACACTACAATATCACGCCTGGCGATCATCTTGCAACTTTTAGTGTATCCTGAACATGAAAATAATTTTAAACACATCCGTGATTTGTCGCTAAGTCCGATCGAAATGGCGATGGTATGATTAGGTCTAGGAAATACGGGAACGGTTCGTCTCTTTCGTCCAAGGAAATCTGATGACTGAGATCTCTGGCCACAGACGCAATCTCAATGCGCAAAGTTGCTTACGGCACTGTAGGATCAAAACACAGGGCTGTAAGAATGCACGGACTGCTTTCTTGGCAATCGCATATGGCACAAATCGACTCCGCAGGAACCAAATGGGCGTGCAAATCTACCTCAAAGATCGTATGCTAAGGTACTGGTGTTGGTCTTTTGGGGATGTGAATGTTGAGAAATAGTCCCACACCGGATAGGAAAGACCTGACCAAGTGTCCCACCCCGACACGATTTCTAACAATGAAGATCATTTCGTTTGGCCGACTGGGAAAGAAATGTAATGAAACACAACTGGTAAAAATATATTAATTTTTTTCGAGAAAGTGAAGATGATGCTAATGGGAGGTATCTGGGATGCAAAGCAGTTAAACGGATCGAGTTCGTGTTCAGACACGATAAGAAGCGACATGAAAGATTTTCGTGTTATCGGAGTAGATCCAAACACGAACTGTTTTATAACGGGTAGACACGATCAGTTAGACACGAAAAAATTTACCATAAAAGATAGACATAATATTCAAATTACATAATAATTCAACGAGTAAAAACTAAAACAAATCCATAAAAATCACATGATAAAATTATGAATAAAATAATTTAGTGTTCAAATTAATATAACAAAAAATAACTTTAAATGTATATTATGATGTTGCACTTGTACACAAATTTCCACCTCTTGCAAAAAATTTGAGCTCATATATTACAAAATAAAATTATAAATTATTTGCGAGAACCGAACAACATATCATATCTTAATATAAACTATCAAATTCTAGAAGAGACATGAAAACTTACGTAAAAGGGATGACTTTCAATTTAGGAAGACGAAAGCCTAATATTTGAGGTAGGAAAAAACATGAGGTATTTGAATATATTTTAATTGGCTTTTATTAAAAATATTATAACGGATCATAACGAGTAAGTGACACGCGATTCAAAACCAACCTATTATCATATCGGGTATAATGAGTGGACACGATAACGACACGAACCCAAAGGTTAGATTCATACACTAAAATTACGAGTTTTCTTCATATCGTGTTATCGTACCGTGTCTCTAATTGCCACCCCTGTACGTATCCCTTGCGGCATTCATATCCCAGCCAGGGAGAATAATTCTTCTTTTGTTTTCATTGCGTTGTTTTGTGTGGGGGGTATAAATCACAAATTGCTTCGCTTATATCGTTAAGATAACCTACGCATCCTGCAATCGCATCATTCATTCAACTGTTTTATAGCTGCCAGCCAAGCCTAGCCCCCGTTGATCCCAGCCAGGTGGATGAGATCCGACCACCTCAAGACAATTCTTTTTTTCTTTCTTATTTTATTTTTTATTCCCTCACCCCACAAGATATCTTATCAATGGAAAGATTATCGCTTTGCAAAACGTTGTTCTGAATTAGGCCTGCAGATTGCGTAGCTACCGATGACAGCACAGGAACAAAAACAATTGTAAACAACAACTGGTCGTAGAATGAAACAAGACTGTAGGGCGGCCCTCTCGGAGTGATTTGCTATTATAAATTAAGTGCTCCCAAGTTGTTGCTTTTCCAACCAAAGAGAGTAATCGCCATGAACACCATCACCATATGGACCATGATTACTGTGGCCATGTTCTCTTCTCCTGGAGCCGTCGCCGATGGGGACACCCAGATGGTCGATTGGGTATGCAGCACGACCAAGTTCACGGACGACTCAATCTTCGCTAAAGCCTTGTCTAGTTGCATGAGCGGTTTGATGACGGCCCTCGTCCCGTATAGAACTGGTGAGTACCCGTTTCTTATCCGATCTGCCGAAACAGAATTTTTCATGGAGGCGGACTGCAATCGTGTTGATTCCAATGACTGTGGGAAGTGCTTCTCGTCCATCAAAAACGAAATCAATATTCATTGTAAGAATTCAGTAGGTGTGCAGCTCCATCTCCGAGATTGTTGGTTAAGGTATGAACCGTACTCATTCGACGACATCGATAGAAAAAAACCCTACGTCTTCTATATCTAACCTCCGATCGCAAAATGAAGGTCATGTTCATGTTATGAGGTGTATGAACCCTAAGTCCATGTCTACTCTTTTGGGTTTTTCTTGTTCAGACTCTTTTTGATTGAATAAAACTCGTTATCTTATCTTTTAGATCGCTGTCTTTATGTTTCCTTTCTCACGAAAGTTCCCAGCCACATCGACCAACAAATGGAATTTGGGAAAATCCAACACATGTATTGTAATTTACTAACCTCTTTACATGCAAGGAAAAGAATGATGCAATAAAAACATTATCCAGAAAGGCTAAACTGTAATGCAGTTTGTATTTCGTGAACTTCATGGAAATTTTACCCGGCACGATAGTTTATAACCGATGATGTCGGGACAGTTCTACATACTCGAACTAGAGTATGATATTGTATATGTATTTGAGAGAATTTCGAGTCATCGGTACAGAAATACCTTCCCGTGAGTTCATCCAAAATTTCCTTTTGCTGAATCAAGGGAAAGGATTGTGGATGATGATGCAATGGTAATGGAAAACAGACTTCTGGATCCACGATTTTTTTAAATCAATGCATCTCTTCCACGCCAGGAACAAAGGATCTAACTCATCGGTTTCTCTATCGAACCATCTACAATTCCTATTCGGGTCCTACTCGACAAAGCAACTTCAAAAGCCCTATGCCAATTTCAGTATTTTCCTTCTACGAGTTTCATCATCACCATCGCGAATACCTGGTTGTGGGACGTATTAACAAAGAATGGTGAGCACTGATCCATTTCCATGATCCACTTACCTCCTTGATTCCCTGCGGTCATTGCCGTCAAGCTCTGATCGATTCTGGAGGTTCGGAACGAGAATCACCGTTAGGGAAGATAGTCGTGTTTGTGACGATACTTTCCGGAAAAACGATCTGAATTGTAATTCATATAACTAAGTAGTCGATTGTTTTGTTGATTCAACTGAAGAAATGGATGCGCAAACCTTACATCATTGATTACGTTTCTCTCTTTCAGTCGTGAGATCGATCCCTGCGCATCCTCTAATCCAATCATATTCTGGAACCAACTTTTCCTTCTTTATTCAAGGCGACAGGCCTCGTTCGCAAACATGGACTGGCTAGTCATCGACCGCAGGTCAGCTCCCAGCAGCAGGCCTCGCTGTTCCCAGGCGGATGAGATCGGCCGACCTCGTGCTGCCGAATACGTTGGCGTAGCCCGCACCCTAGTGCACGGTAACCTTCCACTTCAATAAGTGTAGTTAAAGAACAAGTTTGATGACATATTTATTCTGAATAATTAATTGTTTTATGGAATTTATATTTATAATATTTATAATAATCCCTCTGGAGGCATAATCGGTGGACCCTCCTCCTCCGTCCGTCCTGCCCGCTCAGTCGACGCCAGCTCTTCCATCTCGCCACCCTCTTCCTCCTCTGTTGTATCATTTTGATCGGGCTGCTCGCCTTTGTTGTCTTATTCCCAGTCTACTTTAGGATTGGGGCTTTCGAGGTGGGAATGATTAAAAAGACTGCCCCCTTTTTTTTGGCTCCCAAAGTGTCTAGATTCTAAGGATTGGTGAAGTGGGTAGGTGGGATTTTAGAGTGAATTGTGGAATTGGGTTTTTGGTTTTGAAGGGTGGGTGGATTGGGTTATTGTCCTGGGGATTGGTGCGTCTTCTCTGGGATGTCTGCTGATGTCTTACTTGTGACTGGGTTTATTTGGCATGCGGGTTGTCTGTCTTGGCTAAGTATGTCAAGCGGTGGGATGGTAGAGAAACTCCTAATATAGCTGGGAAAACGCCCGTCGAAGCTGCAGCAGCTATAGTCGAAGACTCTGGACTATCACGCTCCACAGAAGAACTGATCTCTGAAATTGCCCACATGTTTGGTGATCATTTTTTAAAACTGTATACTTTATCCTCCTTACAGGCCCATTATCTACGACAATAATTTGGGAAAAGCACCTTATTCTCTCCATTTCGTACCATGGAGCTTTTTGCAAACATAAGATTGGATTTTTCTTGAGGCCTTACTGCCATGTTTCAATGTGGACTTTTATCAGGCCATGCATATTATTGGTGAGACATAGATTTGCACTACTCTGCATAGAATTAGCACAGGAGTTATGTTTCTTTGCAATTAATTTATGGCATGCCTCTTTAAGTCTATTTGCATGTTGCATAGTATAACTTCCTGTGCCTAATCGTTCCTCTTTTCTTTCGGCAGAAGGTCGAAAATCAAGGCACTTCCAGGTGCAAACCGGCTTATTAAGAATCTTAGAGGAAATGGCGTACCCATGGCCTTGGCATCGAATTCTCCTCGGGAAGCATTTCAATGAAAGTATCTTTTCATGAAGGTAAGCTTTTAATTCCCTCAAACTGTAATGGTGTTTACAAATATATTATTGAATTGAAGTAATAAACAAGTGTGCATTTTATAGGATGGATGGAGTTGTTCACTGTCATCATTGGGGGAGATGAAGTTAGGGAGGGAAAGGCCATGTCCCGAGATGTAGGGCAATTTGGTAGGAACTTTACATGGCATCAATCTTTTATTGGTGAGATTTCTGATGGAAATTCCATTACGTCATGTAGATTCCTTGCAGCATCCAAGGGGCTCGAGTTGGAACTGTCGAAGACTATGGTGATAGAAGATTCCCTGTGAGTGATCTAGCTTTTACTTGTTGCAAGTTAGAATAAGTCCGGAGTTGTTTATTGCGTTAGATTACTTTGCTGGTATTTGGGAGTTGCGATGTTTGTCACGGTTTGTTCAATGTTGAGTTGCTTCTGATTTGGTCTTCTACATCATTTCTGACTCATCTAAGGTGCTCTCGTAGTGGTCGTATTGCGAAAATATCGAGTCGGATCATTGATTGGTAATGGTGCTGATAAGCATGAAGCTTCGAAAATTTTTGTTTACTGATAAGCATGTAGCCTCTCCTCTTTTAGGGACGTGAAGATTCCTCGAAAATAAGTTGTAATTTATGTACAAGCAATCTAAAATCTGAAATAAGCCTCTTTCAAGTCTACATTCTATTGAAATGCAACAAATCCAAGGTGTGGTATTCGAAATTGAATGGCTGAGTTGAACCGTGCGAAATTACCGCCCTCAAATACGTCAGTCAGAGTCGGAGCATTAGAAACTAATCTAGATCGATTTGAAAAGAGGGAAGATGGATTCTGCAGCACATGAATTTTATGATACTGACATCTTAGAAGTCCAATGTCACACCTAGTGATCATCTTGCAACTTATAGCGTATTCTGAACATGAAAATAATTTTGAACACTTCCGTGATTTGTCGCTATTGCAAGAGTTCGATCGAAATGGCGATGGTAGATTAGGTCTATGAAATACAAGAACGGTTCTTCTCTTTAGTCCGACGAAACTTGATGAATAAGATCTCTGGCCGCTGACAGAATGTGAATGTGCAAAGTTGCTGACGGCACTGTAGGAACAGAAAACAGAGCTGTAAGAAAACTAATCCCTTGACCAAACAATGTGCGTGACTGCAATTACGATAATTAGAGGCGGATATTGCAAAGATTTTCACTGATATAAAATTGAGTCTTTAAGTTGTCGTTGGTGTTGCGGTTGACTGACCGACTGGCGTTAGGACCAGCCAGGAGTACCAGCACTCTTTATGATGCGATAATGGGCACCATGTTCGCTATCTCTTTCCGTGGAGACGCCGCTCTTCTGGATACGCATATCATCAATATGATGCACAGCGAGACTAAATTTGTAGACAACTCTCTTTTCGATGTGGCCTGGTCTTCCTGCACGGGCATTTTGAGGGCGAGCGCGTCAAGACTGAGTACCCATTCCCTGTAAAATCACAAGAAATATACTCATACATGGAGGCAGATTGCAGGAGAGGTTTGCGAGACAAAGAATGCAGGACTGCTTCTCGGCCATCGATTGGGCTGCATTGGTGTCGAGAGGCGTAGTTAAGATGGTCCGGAGGATTGGTTGGAACCCATAATTGAATAACAAAAGGAGAATACTATTGAGAGTGTGACGGTCTCGCACTTCCATTTTCTCTCATGAAAATCGAAACCCGCTGCTGTTCCTTAAGCTGTTATTCTTCTAGCAGTAGCCGGGGCTGCTGCATGACTCCGAGGAGGACTTCTATGTGGAGGAGCTTCGCCTTGTGTGATCATCAACTACATACGACCTGAGGTACGTACATAGACTCCTCCGCGTATCAGATTAAGCAGTTTTTTACCCATCTCAGACTAACTTCCAGTCGCGCCGGGCACTCCTGGAAAAGATCCACGACAAGATACAATTTTTTTAAATAAATCTTACTACTGTCAAACTTATAACATAAAAGACATTAGAAAATCCAACTGATGTTGGGGAAAGAACAACCCGTCCAACTTAGACCATTGTTTCCTTCAATCCCCCCCCCCCCCCCCCCCCCGATATGTCATCATTGGGATGATTGTCGCCTGTAAGATGTTGTTCTAAAGTATGACGGCCTGCCGATTGAGTAGCCACCGACGACAACAAAGGAACAAAAACAACTGTAAACAACTAGAGTGATTTGCTGCTATAAATTAAGAGTTCCGAAGTTGTTGCTTCTTCAACCAACCGATCAAACAAAGAGAGTACTCGCCATGAATACCGCCACCTTATGCACCGTGATTACAGTGGCCGTGTTTGCTTTCGCTTCTCCTGGAGCCGTCGTTGATGTGGATCCCCGGATTGTCTTCATGATGTGCAACCAGGCCAACTTCACGGACGACTCAATCTTCGCTAAAGACTTGTCTAGTTGCATGAGCAGTTTGATGACAAGGCTCGTCCCGTATAGACCTTACCCGTTTCTTATCGAATCAGCCGATACAAAATTATTCATGGAGGTGGACTGCAATCGTGTTGATTCCAATGACTGTGGGGAGTGCTTCTCATCCATCCAAAACGACATCAATATTCATTGTAAGATTCAATGGGCGTGCAGCTCCAGCACCGAGATTGTTGGTTAAGGTATGAATCGTACTCATTCGACGACATCGATAAAAAAAGACGCTTCATCTTCTATATCAAACCTCCGATCGCAAAATGAAGGTCATGTTCATGTCATGAGGTGTATGAACCCTAAGTCCATGTCCACTCTTTTAGGTTTTTCTTGTTCAGACTCTTTATGATTAAATAAAACTCGTTATCTTATCTTTTAGATCGCCGTCTTTATGTTTCCTTTCTCACGAAAGTTCCGAGCCACATCGACCAACAAATGGAATTTGGGAAAATCCAACACACGTATTGTAATTTACTAACCTCTTTACATGCAAGGAAAAGAATGATGCAAATTTTTTTGTCACCTTTCTATTTTGATCTTAATTTAATTTATTATTTTATTTTTTATTTATTTTAACAAATATTGAATAAGCCAAATGAAACTTTCGAATATGCGTCCTATAACATGGGGCCTCCAACCTCTCGTTATTGCATTACTCTGCCTTCCCCTAGCAGCAGCACCATATCTAACCCATCATGGACTTTTATCGAATTTGCGCATTCTAAACACTATTAACAACTACCGTCAGATTTTACAACCCATTTGATCTTGTCTTCAAAATATCAAATTAAAGATACTATAAAATCCAAATAATAAAAAAAAAAAGATAACACGAATTCAATCTCAGTTTGTCGACATATTTCTTGGGAATGTTTGTATTGTAAAAGTAGATGGAATTTCCAATAATTCCCTGGAGGTTTGATCGGAATTGAATTCGTAATTGATTTATGCAGTAAGCAACATCTAACTGTCCTAAAACTAATTGGCGGAAACCCCCCCCCGTGTCCGTCCTGCCCGCCTCCAGTCGACGCTCAGCTCCACCATCTCGCTGTCCTCTTCCTCCTCTGCCTCTGCTTTGTATCTATTTGATCGGCCTGTTCGTCTTTGATGTCATAGTCCCAATCTACTTGAATATTGGGGCTTTCGAGGTGGGAATGATTACAAAGACTGCCCTTTTTTTTTTCGCCCCCAAAGTGGTCTGGATTATGAGGGTTGGTGAAGGGGGTCGGTGGGATTTTAGAATGAATTGTTGAATTGGGTTTTTGGATTTTAGGTTCGTGTCTTCTCCGGGGTGTCTGCTGATGTCTCTTACTTGTGACTAGGTTTACTTGGCATGCGGTTGTTTGTTTTCGGGGACATTGTGCTTTCGTCTGGTTCGAGTCGTGAGCAAGTGATTGTTGGGATGCTTTTTGTTGTCTGTTCGTGATGCTTACCTGGCATGGCTGCTCGATTCCCTCGTTGCAGCCCAAATCGGGGTGGGCAGCGAGTCACCCGGTGCCTTCCGGATATGTTCGTTTGGGTCGAGTAAATAACTCCATGTTCCCATGCATAGGATCAGATTCCAAAGCCAAGGGCTTGGTGAAACCTTTCTCCCGCAAAGCAGTTTTATGATCTTCCTTGGATTTTGTTGGTAGTAGGTCGCTTTCTGGATGCTTGTTGTAGCTAACGCGATTATTCCCGTGAAATGAGAAATTCACCACCTATTATTGTTACAGAACCTGCTGCACGATTCTTGATATCACCTTCATGTGCTAATCTGCTATCGAATTTCAAGATGTCGATGCCACAACCGGTGAAAAGATTAGTTTCCGGAGTTATCCTCGACTTAGACGGCACTCTTTTAAACACAGGTGTGGAAGCCTTCTCTTTTGAAAGATTCACATGTGAATGGTGCTTTTCTCTCTTGCGCTTCCCTGAGTGTGTTTCCTTGAGTTTCATCGGGCTGTTTGTGCAAGAACAATACCTTTCTGCCTCACTAGTTTGTTTATCTTAATCCAATTCTTTTTTTTCTGTTTTTGAACTGGCAGACGCGATTGTTGGCGAGGTCTTAAAAGTATACTTGGCTAAGTATGACAAGCGTTGGGATGGTAGAGAAACTCCTAAGGTAGCTGGGAAAACGCCCGTCGAAGCTGCAGCTGCTATAGTCGAAGACTATGGACTGTCATGCTCTACAGAAGAACTGATCTCTGAAATTACCCCCATGTTTGGTGATCAGTAATGGAAACTGTGTACTTTATCCTCCTTCTAGGCCCATTATCTTAGAACAATAATTTGGGAAAAGCACCTGATTCTCTCCATTTCGTATCATAGATTTTTTTGCAAACATAAGATTGGATTTTTCTTGAGGCCTTACTGCCATGTTTCCATGTGGACTTTTATAAGGCCATGTATATTATTGGTGAGACATAGATTAGCACTACTCCGCATAGAGTTAGCACAGGAGTTATGTTTCTTTGGAATTAATTTATTGCATACCTCTTTAAGTCTATTTGCTGTTGCATAGTATAACTTCCAGAGCCTAATTGTTCCTCTTTTCTTTTGGCAGATGGTCGAAAATCAAGCCACTTCCAGGTGCAAACCGGCTTATTAAGCATCTTAGAGGAAATGGTGTACCCATGGCCTTAGCATCGAATTCTCCTCGGGAAAGCATTGAATTGAAAATATCTTTTCATGAAGGTAAGCTTGTAATTCCCTCAAACTGTAATGGTATTTACAAATATATTATTGAATTGAAGTAATAAACAAGTATGCATTTTGTAGGATGGAAGGAATCGTTCGCTGTCATCATTGGGGGAGATGAAGTTAGGAATGGAAAGCCATGTCCCGAGATGTAGGGCAATTTGAGAGGAACTTTACATGGCATCAGTCTTTTATTGGTGAGATTTCTTATGGAAATTCCATTATGAAATGTAGATTCCTTGCAGCAGCCAAGGGGCTCGAGTTGGAACCGTCGAAGACTATGGTGATAGAAGATTCCCTGTGAGTGATCTAGCTTTTACTTGTTGTGAGTTAGAATAAGTCCGGTGTTGTTTATTGCGTTAGATTACTTCGATTTTCCTGGTATTTGGGAGTTGCCATGTTTGTCGCGGTTTGTTCAATGTTGAATTGCTGCTGATTTGGTCTGCTACAACATTGCTGACTCATCTAAAATGCTCTCGTAGTGCTTATAATGCTAAAATATCAAGTCGGATAATTGATTCGTAATGGCCCTGATAAGCATGAAGCTTCAGCAATTTATATTTACTGAAAAGCATGTAGCTTCTCCTCTTTTAGGCCGACATTCTGCAATTTTTCATCTTTATCCCCCATGCCCTGCGAGCTGCTGCAGTGAAAACAAAGCACTTTTTTCCTTGTTTATCGCTCTCCTAAGCTAGTCAAAATAGTCAGTTGTCTATATGTCCCATTTGTAAAGTGAACACTGCTGAATGCTTTGGTCTATTAAAACAGAATGATGTAAGTGGGATTAACAGAGGCAGCATGAAATTTCTGGTCATTTGCAGTTAATAACTATCATTCTCTTGTAATTTGTTGTCGGTTTGTACGATGTTAGGCCAGGAGTTATGGCAGGAAAAGCTGCTGGTATGGAGGTGGTTGCCGTGCCATCCCTTCCCAAGCAGAACCATCTCTATACCTCTGCAGACGTGATTATCAACTCTTTGCTCGATCTAAGGCCCGAAAAATGGGGTTTGCCTCCTTTCCAAGATTGTAAGTCCCTAGACCTTTGCTAGGATGTCATTTTTTCTGCATAATCCAAAACTTTCATGAAAATATGATTCCGCTGGACAACTGGTTTCTCCTTTGACAGGGGTGGAGGATACTTTACCTATAGAACCTTGGCATATTGGCGGTCCTGTCATCAAAGGATTTGGTCGTGGCTCAAAGGTTCTAGGAATTCCTACTGGTATGAGATATTCGAGGGACTGAATCTATATCTATTGTGTAGAAATGCGTATTAGGCTTTGTTTTGTGTTCTTTTGGGCTATTTTGACATCCTAGCCTTCTGCTGTCAGCCAATCTGTCCACCCATGGGTACTCTGAGTTGCTCTCTGAACATCCATCGGGTGTGTTCTTCGGTTGGGCTGCATTGTCCTCAAGAGGTGTCTATAAGATGGTCATGAGCATCGGTTGGAACCCATACTTCAACAACAAGGAGAAGACTATTGTCAGTCCGACGGTCTCACACTTTCATTTCCTCACGAAAATCAATCTGCTGCTGTTTCATGAGCTATTATTCTTCTAACAGGAGCCGTGGTTGCTGCATGACTTCGAGGAGGACTTCTATGGGGAGGAGCTCTGCCTCGTGATCGTCGGCTACATACGACCCGAGGTGCGTAGATTGACTCATCACCACTTAGTCAAGTCACTGTGTCGTCATTAAGCTGTTTTTCCCCTCTCAGGCTAACTTCCCATCGCTCGAGGCACTTGTGGAAAAGATCCATGATGACCGAAGGGTGGCAGAGAAAGCCCTCGACCTGCCGATATACTCCAAACACAGGGACCATCCATTCCTCAGGATCTGAAAGGGTGTCTCTATCATTTTTTTAATAAAATTTCCTTAAACCAAGTGGTCTGGCTTGGGAAATTTGCAGGAGATGATTGGCTCAATGGAATCGTGTTGATGGTAATACTGCAACAGGGAAACCAGTGTAAGAAACTTTCAAACTGGGTTTGTACCCAATAACACTGTCGTATTGCATGAAGCATCTCAATTGTTAGAGCACTAACCATGGTCATCCATCATTTGTCTGTCCACCATCCCCCCACATCATCATTAACAACTTGGGCTTTCTTTTTCCCATTTAGTTTTGCTCCCCAAATGCTTTATTTAGCTTTTTATCTATCTACTTACTAAAGTGGTAAAGCTAAAGCTAATTTATTATATAACAAAAAAAGGTTAATGAGAATAGAACATGATGATGGGTGATTTTGATGCCCACTTCCCTCCCAAAAGGTTTATTCTTAGGCTTAGATTCTTACATTATGAAATAAGATGGGCATGAGACTCGTGTCTTGCTATGTTTTGTGGAATAGTATTATGACGACTTCATACAGTATTATGACTTCATACCCATATAATTCAAGCATTATTCCCCCAACAATTTCGAATTAGACAAACACCCAGAAGAACTTCATCGCTTTGGATGGTATGTAACTTCACAATTTACACCCAGATTTTTATCTTTTCCCCTGCTTTCTTGAGTAAAGTAAATCCCCTTCGCTTCACTTGTTGTCCACCCTTTTCTGGTCCTGTTCTCTTTTCGAATTTTACCCCTTGTTCTGGAAATTTTCGTTGCGCCTGCGATTGTGGTTGGCCGACGTGTTCCATCACACGAGCGTCTCGCACACGGAGAACTGCGGGTCCCACATTGCTGGCAGGAGGAACTTCCTCCCGTTCACCCCGTTGGCATTGTAGCTCCCTCCGGTTGTGGTGTCTACCAGCACCTTGCCAGGGTACCCTGGATATGACCCTGACCCGAACTCCCCTGCACACGCGGTCACGGCCTCGAGCGGGGCCTCCGCGGACCCCTGGAAGTATCCGTTGCCGAATGGATTAGTAGCCGTCCCTGCCAGGAGGGTAGCGATGTTGATGATCATCCCATCAACCCCGACGTCCCCGTTCGGCGGGACCAGTGGCATGACTTGTGGGCCATATATGGGCTGGTGGAATGGCCACGCACACTGCCCCGGGCATTGTGTGGCGGAGTTCCCGACCCAGATGAACGTCGGGCCACGGTGGCCCGACGACCAGTGTGAGCCACAGCGGGAGCAGAACCCCTCGACAAAGACATCCTCAGAGGTCAGCACGATGGTAATAGACGCAGACGAGCGCGGAGCTGGTTTGGAGGCTAGTGCACGGAGGTGGTAGTTCTTTAGGGACTTCCCCAGGGGGTAGTTGGGGCGGAGGAGCTGAGCGGACACCATGAGGGTGGTGGTCAACGGCTGCTTGGCCATACCCCTAGGAGACGGAGAGTACTTCTCGGTGGTTTTCCACCAGGAGGAAGCGGAAGGGGAGGGAAGATGGAGGCGTTGGGGGAAGAGGGAGTAGAGGAAGTCGACGACGATGGAACGTTGAGAAGGGGAGAAGTGACCGTACCAGACGAGGTTGACGGAGACGTTGCCCTTGAGGAGGGGGCCATGGTGGTACTTGAGGACGAGGGGCTGTTGTTGGGCGAGGGCGGGAAGAGGTATGAGGGAGAGGAGTACAAGGAAGGGAAGGAACGATCGCGATGACGACGGAGGAGGAGGAGGAGGAGTGGAAGCCATTGGTTGGAGATAGTTGTGGTGGTGGAGGTGCAGAGGAAGACGATGGTGAAGGGCAAAGGAGATGAAAGAAGATAGGCGTTGGATGTGTTTTGTTTTTGGATGAAGAGAGAGCATCATGAGGTGTTTAAATGGGGACACAAACCTCTTATTTTATAATAATAATCTTTTTACGTAGTTTTTATACATCTAATGCGAATATAGTTAGTTTGCTTGCTTTAGAACATAATGGGACTACTCCTATTTTATGCAATTAAGTTTTCGCATACTACGAATTAAGATAAGACTGGATACTTATTTTTATAATCATTTATAATAGAGGTAATTATTTGATGGTATATTTTTTTTTTTTGAGGGTAGGAGTAAATATAAAAGAGACAGTTCAGATCAATTATTAGCCTTTGTTTTTGGCAGATGTCTGTAAGATTTGACATTGGTGCAAGACTTTCTTTTATTTTTATAAATAATTTCTCTATTTACATGAATTAGTTTATTAATATTTCCGTGAACAACAAAATCAGACATACTTAAAAAATTAATTCTTTCCTTCCTTCTTATTTAACTGAGCATTTTAGAGAATTAGAATTAAAGAAGAGAGGGATAAAGTTTCTTTTATATATCATAAATAAATAAATAAATCAAAGCTAACGTTAAGCTTTATACTTTGGCTTACAAACTCTTTTGATTCCTAAAATTTACAACACTACAACTATCTACTAGAAATACCGAAAATTTAGAAATTTGGTATTAAGTGTTGAATAATTTTTTTAAAAATTTTTCCTGACTGGGGAACATTAATTTTTTTTTTCAAAAAATTTTTAATGTCTGAATTGCATTTAAGAAAAGAGGACAATAAAGTCAAACATCAGCATTTATTATGATTATATTATTTTCTGAATCACGCAACCACAAAATTACGGTAAACAGGAATGATGTCATTCCTGTTTTCAAATAGTCGGGATATTTACAATAACAATAATATTATTGTTGTTCATGTAATTGAACAAGCTGCATGGGAGTAGAGGATGCCAAAGTCATCATCGAGAGTTTATCTACTAAATCACATCGGAATGTTAAATTACAGTCGTCGTCGTCGTCCCCAGAAATAAAAGTGGCTGCCTCTGCCCAAATGAATGATATGCAATTTGTTCTTCAAGCAAAAGGCACTGAAGAAAGATCGATGCTTTTGTTTCGAAAAGCTATAGCCCCAAAAATTCCAACCCTCTTAGCAATTTTTTTGGTAGCGGGCTAAAAATCCGATGCCTACGAATATGTGTGACGTGGAGGTTTGTTCCTCCGTAAGGTTAGTACACAATTTTTTTTTATCGAAAACGGCTTTAAGTTTTAAATTTAAAGTTATACCACTCATAAATCATTACTTGAAGTAGCGAGTTTATCGAATAAAAAAATTCGCTACTTTAAGTGGCGACTTTCTTAAACTCATAACGAACTCGCTACTTCAAGTAGCGAGTTAATGCGGAGTGCTGACATCCACATAAATTCGCTACTTCAACTTCACTCTTTCGGCCTTAACATTATTACCGGTCGAAACAACACCAAGCAGTTCGCCGCATATCTCATCAATTGCCACTATCGAAGGCCCTGTAATAGCGTCGCCATTAACTGGTAACCCAAGCTGAATTTGAATATCTTTGAGGGTGACTGTCATCTCCCCATTCGACGTATGAAATGTGTGTCTCGACAGCCACCTCTCAACTAAAGTAGATATGATCGCCCAATCCAAGTGCATGTATGGTAGTTTTGCAACACCATAAAATCCATCATGACGAAGGTAAACTTCCATTCGTGAGTCCACTTGCATTCTTTTAACTGAATGCTCCACTCGACGATAATACAATACATGGTTACGCATATAATGTTGCAAATATTAGGCAATAATTTATCGCAGCAGAAAAGTAAATTATAGATTGTAATTAGTCTTATCCATATAGGACTTTGTCAGTTGATGGATACATTACCTGCAATTGCAAAGTAATTAGTAACAACATGTCATACTTAATTGTAAAATCATTACATAACACTACATTAACACTTGACATTACTGTTGCGGACAACTTCGTCTATTATGTCCCTCTTGCCGACATATACCGCAAGTTGATTTCTTACTTCGCTCTCTTATGTCCATCTCATTATGTATACGTG
The DNA here is from genome assembly GCA_029817715.1 of Melastoma dodecandrum. NCBI lineage: Eukaryota > Viridiplantae > Streptophyta > Magnoliopsida > Myrtales > Melastomataceae > Melastoma > Melastoma dodecandrum. The sequence continues at coordinate 4,935,543 of JARUPY010000182.1, forward strand.
CAGATCTTGGCCTTCCCTTTGTACGTATCCTATTATGGTCGGGCTTGACCGTTGGAAATGGATAATCAGGCCAGTCTTCACGACAATCAAATGAAGACCATTTCGCCGAGTAAATAGCTTTTTTAGTATCCCAACTGGAGTAGTTAGTGAAGCTAGTACTGCTATCTGTTCGCGTATAGAACGGATCACGTCGGAAATATTTGGCAAAGGACTCACAGGAATTGGATTGTGGTCGCCAGTAAGAAGATGCACAATTTTATTCAATACAGAATGCAAGTCTTACAATCTTGACGAATTAAGAACAGGGGCTTACAGCCATAAAAAAAACGAAAAGAGAGCAAGTGGTGACAACGATGTGGAATCCTGTGACGGCGGAGAACTTGTGACGAAGGCCTTGGAAGCTCGCTCCGTCGGTGGCGGTCGGTGGCGGGAGGCTGTGACGAAGGCCCTACGAGCTCACTCCGTCGGTGGTGTCGCTGGCGGGGGGTTAACGGCAAAGGCCCTACGAGCTCACTCTGTCGGTGGAAGGGGAGTTGACCTATAAACCGGGTCAAGGTACCTAATTCCTAAGGTTGACGAACAAACTTCAGAGCTTTGGCTGTGTATGGTCGTGTCTTGTCTTGAAAAATTCCTCTGCTATTTATAGAGGCCTTGTACGTGTTTAACATGTAACAGATAGATCGTGTTGCAGATCGTGTTATAGATCGTGATCCCTAATATCGTGGGAGTGTCTCAACAACCTCCTTGATATATGGGATCACGTTCCTGGATATTAAGATCAGTTACGGTCCTTAGCAAACGTGATTGAAAATGAATAAATTTATTCCAACCTTTTCGACTTGACTAATCTGTACGGGCTACGACCGACTTAGTCGACTTATTCAGAATTCCGTCGACTTGACCCTACTAGTAGACTTAGCTACTGTTGAGTCATCTTGGTTGACTTTGATTACCATATTCCTTCGTCGTGAGTCGACCTGGTCGACTCCGTTCATAAATCGACTTCGTCGACTTTGTCATAAGTCGACCTAGTCGACTTCGTCATGGGTCGACCTAATCGACTTCGTCGTGAGTCGGCCTAGACGACTGTATCTTGGGCCGACTCGGAGTGTGACTTGAGTGATTACTGGGTTTCTGTTCTAAGCCCAGGCCCAAAATTATTTGCCATGTCAACATAAGCCCCCTTTTTATGCTGGGTTGGCTATGCTGACTCAGCAGAAATCATACCCTATATAAAGGAGAGTCATCGTCCTTTTCCCGCACTTTTCTTCCTTGCTCAACACTTCTCCATCTTCTCCAAGAAACCAGAAACCCTCGTTTCCCAGAAAACCCTTCGTCTCCCACTGTGGTCGCCAAAAACGTGTTCACGTATAGAACGGATCACGTCGGAAATATTTGGCAAAGGACTCACAGGAATTGGATTGTGGTCGCCAGTAAGAAGATGCACAATTTTATTCAAACAGAATGCAAGTCTTACAATCTTGACGAATTAAGAACAGGGGCTTACAGCCATAAAAAAAACGAAAAGGGAGCAAGTGGTGACAACGATGTGGAATCCTGTGACGGCGGAGAACTTGTGACGAAGGCCTTGAAAGCTCACTCCGTCGGTGGCGGTCGCTGGCGGGAGGCTGTGACGAAGGCCCTACGAGCTCATTCCGTCGGTGGTGTCGCTGGCGGGAGGTTGACGGCAAAGGCCCTACGAGCTCACTCTGTCGGTGGAAGGGGAGTTGACCTATAAACCGGGTCAAGGTATTTAATTCCTAAGGCTGACGAACAAACTTTAGAGTTTTGGCTGTGTATGGTCGTGTCCTGTCTTGAAAAATTCCTCTGCTATTTATAGAGGACTTGTACGTGTTTAACACATAACAGATAGATCGTTTTGCAGATCGTGTTATAGATCGTGATCCCTAATATCGTGGGAGTGTCTCAACAACCTCCTTGATATATGGGATCACGTTCCTGGATATTAGGATCAGTTACGATCTTTAACAAACGTGATTGAAAATGAATAAATTTATTCCAACCTTGTCGACTTGACTGATCTGTACGGACTACGACCGACTTGGTCGACTTATCCAGAATTCCGTCGACTTGACCCTACTAGTAGACTTAGCTACTGTTGAGTCATCTTGGTTGACTTTGATTACCATATTCCTTCGTCGTGAGTCGACCTAGTCGACTCCGTTCATAAATCGACTTAGTCGACTTCGTCATAAGTCGACCTAGTCGACTTCGTCATGGGTCGACCTAATCGACTTCGTCGTGAGTCGGCCTAGACGACTGTATCTTGGGCCGACTCGGAGTGTGACTTGAGTGATTACTGGGTTTCTGTTCTAAGCCCAGGCCCAAAATTATTTGCCATGTCAACACTATCCAAGTGAACATAAGGCAATGATCAGAGAAGGCTTCTTTGAATTTGCTTATATTTGGGTATCAAAGCTTTACGCGCCGCAATTACTAATCTCCTCTTGCAAGCAACGTTTTTGTATCGCGAATTGAAGTTGCTTGCGACATGGCGAAGGCAATATCTCCAATGCGCAAATGGCGAATACCACCCAACATCAACACCCTCAACTGCTACTCGAATGTCAGAGTGACGATCGAAAATTAAATATATTCCATCGCTTCGACCACCCACGACATTACCCTTAAGATATTTTAAGAACCAACTCCATAAGCGAGTTTTTCCGAGCGAAGAGTAGTGAGTTCATGTAAATTACATGAGTAGCGAGTTTGTTGTGGGTTTAAGAAAGTTACTACTTGAAGTAGCGAGTTTTTTCGTTGTATAAACTCGCTACTTCAAATAATTTAAAATTTATCGCCGTTTTCGAATAATTTTTTGTTCGTAAAGGGAGGAACGAACCTCGTGTGACGTGGGTTTAAAATGGAGTATGAAAATACGGGTTGGGTTGGGAGGAGGGTCATTGCCATCATTTGGCTTCTCCATCACTTTATATTTAACAATCATTTGTTTGACTCCTCCCCCAATAAACGAGGATAATGTTTTCCTTCCCTTCTCTCAATAAAATTCTCCCGAGTCTCTCGTCCTTTCCCCGTTTGTTCTTACCTCCTCGTACCTTGCCCCCGTCGTCCTCGTTACAAGAGAAACACTCTGCACGTTATCCTTTCTCAAGTTAAAAAAAAAATGATGTGGAAGAGATTGGTTCTTCCTGGAGTCGTCGAAATTTTTTTTATTGGAAAAGCAAAATTATGTGGAACATTTCCCAATGGTCGGAATTCTACGTGACACATTATTGGTTTCCCTCTAATTCCAACGTGAATTAAAAAAAAAAATTATAATGAAGGTTAGTGGGGGGATGTGGATGGGAGGATAAGTGTCATCCAGCTGTTCAACACCAATCAATCAATTATAAATTAAGGACGAGACGAGGTCGTCGAATAATTCCAGGAATAGATGTATAGATAGATATGACTGGCATGGCAGCCTCCCCAAAAAAAACCAAATAAAATTTAGTTCCCTTACGACGAAAGAGGACTTCTAGCTAAAAGCCATGATCATCTGGAATGAGACAAGCTAATGCATAATTCCGGAGGGTTTTTCACGCTAACCAAAAGCTGGAAGGAGACCTTGAATCTTTTGGGCCTGTGGCTCTGCAGCGGCGAAGTTGAAAAATTAGGGGGTCATCGCCACCCCGGGTCCCAAAGGTGATTTACTTACGTCTTCCTAGGATTTGTCCTGATGAGAAAGAGTGAACTTTTGTTCGCCTATAGAACGGATCACGTCGGAAATATTTGGCAAAGGACTCACAGGAATCGAGTTGTGGTCGCCAGTAAGAAGATGCACGAATTTATTTGAAAATAAAATGCAAGTCTTACAATCTAACGAATTAAGAACAAGGGCTTACAGCCATCAAAAATGAAAAGGGTAAACGGTGTCAACGATGTGGAATCCTGTGACGGCGGAGAACTTGTGACGAAGGCCTTGGAAGCTCGCTCCGTCGGTGGTGGTCGCTGGCGGGAAGCTGTGACGAAGGCCCTACGAGCTCACTCCGTCGGTGGTGTCGCTGGCGGGGGATTGACGGCAAAGGCCCTACGAGCTCACTCTGTCGGTGGAAGGATAGTTGACCTACAAACCGGGTCGAGGTATCTAATTCCTAAGGTTGACGAACAAACTTCAGAGTTTTGGCTGTGTATGGTCGTGTCTTTATCTTGAAGAATTCCTCTGCTATTTATAGAGGACTTGTACGTGATTAACACGTAACAGATAGATCGTTTTGCAGATCGTGTTATAGATCGTGATCCCTAATATCGTGGGAGTGTCTCAACAACCTCTTTGATATATGGGATCACGTTCCTGGACATTAGGATCAGTTACGATCCTTAACAAACGTGATTGAAAATGAATAAATTTATTTTAACCTCGTCGACTTGACTGATCTGTACGGACTACGATCGACTTGGTCGACTTATCCGGAATTCCGTCGACTTTGACCCTACTAGTAGGCCTAGCTACTGTTGAGTCATCTTGGTTGACTTTGATCGCCATACTCCTTTGTTGTGAGTCGACCTGGTCGACCCCGTTCATAAGTCAACCTAGTCGACTTCGTCATAAATCGACCTAGTCGACTTCGTCATAAATCGACCCAGTCGACTTCGTCATAAATCGACCGAGTCGACTTCGTCATGGGTCGGCCTAGACGACTGTATCTTGGGCCGACTCGGAGTGTGACTTTAGGGATTACTGAGTTTCTGTTCTAAGCCCAGGCCCAAAATTATTTGCCATGTCAACATAAGCCCCCCTTTTATGCTGGGTTGGCTGTGCCGACTCAGCAGAAATCATACCTTATATAAAGGAGAGTCATCGCCCTTTTCCCGTACTTTTGCTCCCACTGTGGTCGCCAAAAACGTGTTCGCCTATAGAACGGATCACGTCGGAAATATTTGGCAAAGGACTCACAGGAATCGAGTTGTGATCGCCAATAAGAAGATGCACGAATTTATTTAAAAATAAAATGCAAGTATTACAATCTAACGAATTAAGAACAAGGGCTTACAGCCATCAAAAATGAAAAGGGTAAACGGTGTCAACGATGTGGAATCCTGTGACGGCTGAGAACTTGTGACGAAGGCCTTGGAAGCTCGCTCCGTCGGTGGTGGTTGCTGGCGGGAAGCTGTGACGAAGGCACTACGAGCTCACTCCGTCGGTGGTGTCGCTGGCGGGGGTTGACGGCAAAGGCCCTACGAGCTCACTCTGTCGGTGGAAGGATAGTTGACCTACAAACCGGGTCGAGGTATCTAATTCCTAAGGTTGACGAACAAACTTCAGAGTTTTGGCTGTGTATGGTCGTGTCTTTATCTTGAAGAATTCCTCTGCTATTTATAGAGGACTTGTACGTGATTAACACGTAACAGATAGATCGTTTTGCAGATCGTGTTATAGATCGTGATTCCTAATATCGTGGGAGTGTCTCAACAACCCCCTTGATATATGGGATCACGTTCCTGGGTATTTAAGATCAGTTATGATCTTTAACAAACGTGATTGAAAATGAAAAAATTTATTTTAGCCTCGTCGACTTGACTGATCTGTACGGACTACGATCGACTTGGTCGACTTATCCGGAATTCCGTCGACTTTGACCCTACTAGTAGGCCTAGCTACTGTTGAGTCATCTTGGTTGACTTTGATCGCCATACTCCTTTGTTGTGAGTCGACCTTGTCGACCTAGTCGACTTCGTCATAAATCGACCCAGTCGACTTCGTCATAAATCGACCTAGTCGACTTTGTCATGGGTCGGCCTAGACGACTGTATCTTGGGCCGACTCAGAGTGTGACTTTAGGGATTACTGAGTTTCTGTTCTAAGCCCAGACCCAAAATTATTTGCCATGTCAACAACTTTATACGGAATTAAAAGAATCTACTAAATAAAGTTACAATTTTCAATATTATCGCGGTACGGTAAGATGGACGCGTTTTGAAAACGTATCCCTTAATTTATAAAAATAACCCGAACAATGAAACTTAACGTATAGAAAATATGATTATTGGTTATCAAAACAAATCCAAAATATTAAGAGGTTGTTATGGATTATAGGGTCTTGCAACTAGCTTAAAGAATGTAGTAGTATGTTTGAGTCGGGGCCTTTCAAACCTCCGAGTTATAAAAAAAAACAAATAAATCCAAGATCATTAATTTCATTTGATCTGTCCGGACATTTAATAGAAGTTAATTGTAAATCCTTTTTTATTATGGGGGGGTCGTCCTTCATCAGCTAGTTTATTAAAAGCAAACTTCGATAGTGAACATTATATGAGTCGCTGATTCTTGTCTTATGGTTGGGAGTTGTTCGATCACGATGTTGTTTGTCTTTCGATTTCCGGAAGTCGGTTCAGAGGATTTTATCGATTTCTCGTCCCAGAAGCCCGCTGAGGATGGGAAGAAAATCACTGTCTCCTTGCATCAGGTGCACAAAGCATCTGCTTAACCATGCCTCGAGCGAAAGTATCCAGATCCGGTCCGTATGGACTGGCTCTGGAATCGGCCCTCACAGTGGAAGTTCTGAATCGGCTGAGAAGAAGGTCGATGAAGCCTCCTGTAATGGGAGAGGGCAGAGATAAAGAAGATGCGGAAAGGACTGCTTTTGCCTATCGTTTTGTACACCATGGTTGAACATTTGAAATCCTCCGCAGGTCCAAGCCAGACCATTGCTGCCTTACGGCATGTGCCAGTGTCATTGCATTTCCTTATATGGTGAGAAGTGATTAGGTTTTAACTTGTTGATATTAGAAACTTCAATAGCATCATTGAAAAGTTTATTCGCTGGGTACATGTCTGTTCGATCATGTTACAAGGTTTATTGCTAGAAAACTTTACTACATCTCTACTGCTCCGTACTGCATCTCGAATTTGCCGTGGCCCCAGCACTCAAACACAAAATCAAAGAGGATGTCACAGAATCCTCCCACAACCTCCAAAACTTAGCCTCTGCGCCGAGACTCGATATCCGGTACCATGTAACCTTTCATCTGTAACGAGGCTATCCATCTAGCTAGAGGTTCAAGCTGAGTGGTTTAAAAGGTTCAGTAGAGACCCAAGATCTTCCAACAGGCAGCTCACGCCGCTCCCCAGATGGCACCGTTGATGAAGGTTATTATGACCCCGATCTTGAATACATCACGGAGATCAACATAGCCAGCTGCAGAACAACAACAGTGAGTTCAGGATCGAGCTTGTGCATCTAAGAATTAAACTGGGTTACCTCCGTAGTAGACGGCAGCTTGGCCACTGCTGTAATGGGTTATTGCGCCAAACAGATTTGTAGTATAAGAAAGCACTAATGCTGACAAAACACTAGGCACTCCCGCTGAGATGTGCATGGCGAGGAATGCCGAGTACAGGGCTCCGACGTGGCCCGTCTGGTTTGCGAAGAGATAGTGGACGAAAAAATAGGCTGCCTAGAGAATAGCAAATAAGGCTCGCCAATTTAAAGACCAGGCCTGCAGGGATTTCGCGATGTGATCAGACATCCACTTCACGAAGCCGAGATTTGTGAGCTGGTCTGCCATGACAACGAGGATGGCAAACCAGACTAACGTGTCCCACGCCGATTTCTCATTTATGCAGTCGCCCCAATCCAGTACGCCCAATAGTAGAAGGGTGGATAAGCCGATCATTGCGGCTACGACACTAGGTATCCCCAGCTTATCTCTGCGTACATAGTAAATTGGTGTGATTAAGCACATTGGGGTACTCCAATAAGAATGCCGCAATGGAAGATCCACTCGGAACATTTACTTACCCAAATATCCACAAGGACACAGCGAGCAACATGGTCGCTGTCATAACCCACTCGTTCCTCGTAACGGGTCCCATATTTTTTAGCTTTTCAGCAGCCAAAGCAGGGGCATCGGGAGTGTCCTTCGTCAGAGGTGGGTAAAGCTTGTATAAGACAACCGGGATGGCGAGAAGAGCTGCGATCGCAGGAAACCATGCTGCCTTTAACCAAGTAACCCAAGGACTGGGAATTACTACGCCGAGCTCTTCAGCTAGTTTGAGGCAGAGCATGTTCTGAACTGCTGCAGTCAGGAAAAGATCACTAGAGTTACCGGCCGACTGTCAAAAAAGACCACCACAGAAGAAGACCCCATGAGTAACATTGCATATTTTCGCAGAGAAAACTTGATAAAAGTTGCGGTCACATATCCAAAGCACCAGATCATTGAAACAGTGAACAACAACAACACGGACAACGGCATGCTCAGATTCATTGCCTCAACAAATCAATGCAATTCCGACGTGTCCTTGTCGGGCGGACAATTTCAAAATCGTTAAAAAGGCGGGCATCCTCATATTTCCTATCCGCTCACCTGAAACTGAGACATTATAAGATAAGATCCCATCTTCTTGGCCGAGGGGTCCAGCGGCTGGCTCCCTGCCGCTAGAGACAGCGACTTAATGATCGCAATGAACACCCCGCCGGCCCTCGTGGTGGTACTGGGCATGGCTGGGGCGATGAGCACCTCGCTTAGCGTTAGCCCGTAGGACAGCCCGAGGGTGTTCCGCCCGCGCCACTTGACTAAGTAGGTAGCGATCTTGTCCCCGAGCCCGGTCTTAACGAACCCCCTCGCAAAGAAGAAGGAGATCACGATGAGCCTAGGACCTCGCTGGTGAACGTGGAGAAGGCTGCCTGGAAGGTAAGCGTCCGGGACACGACTGCCATGGTGACCACGCTCCAACAGGGAGGGGCTCGAGGATGAGCCCCGTGATAGTGGAGAGGAAGATTGCCAGGAGCTGCCATGCCTGACGAGAGACACCGGCCGGCAGGGGGATGAGGAACCGTACCACAATCCCGACAGCGACGGAGATAAATAGGTGGACGAGGTTCCCCTTGACAAAACCAGACCACCATGAAGGACCGCCGCCACGGGTAACATCACCGTTGTCGTCGTTGAGGGGTACATCGACGGTGAGGGCATCAGCGCGAGGGTCGAGGTCGTAGCGGGGGTTGTGGTGATCATTGGAAAGGAGAGGGGAGGGGGATTTGGGGGAAGGGGAGTGGGGAGTGAAAGTTAGTTGGAGGTGGTTGTTGGGGCGGTTATGGAGAGAGAAAGAGCGACGGTCATGGATGGGGAGTGGAGGGGAGGTGTTGTTACTTTTAGCTGCTGGAGAGGAGGGAAGGAAGAATAGGATCTGAGCTCCATGGAGGTGGGGGTGGGTTTACATTTGGCGGGAGAGGATGCTATTTAACTGTCACCCTTTCTTATACTGTCGTTGCATAGACAATACTAGCGAGGATGCTATTTAACTGTTATGACTGTTCACATCTAGAACCAAAAAATAATTTGTGAAAGGTTATTTCTTTAACTTTTTAAGGTGAATGGAATCGGAATCCAAAATTCATATTAAAATTTTTTAATGTAAGCCCGAATGGATTCTTTGAAAATAAAATGATAATAAAAACGTGTATTTTATTGTAAATATAGTGTGAATATCTATTTATTGTAATCATTTATTATTCATTTGGTTATAATTCTTTTTTGCTGTAAAATCACAATAAATAGAAGCGAAATCTATTGTATACGTATGATCTCGAAAATCAATAAGAAATTCTCCCCCTTTCTCTCCACATTGTGTTATCTCGTTTTCGTTCTTTCTCATTCCCGTTCTTTGTTTTACAACAAGTTATCAGCACGAACCTCTACCGGAAAGCGAGGAAAGAAAAGAAAACAACGATCGTATGCAAGATCCTTCACGGATTGAAAAGGCGCTAAATCAACGATTCTATCGAGTTTGTAAACGGTAATCTTACATGCTATTTAAATATTTTTATTATCGAAAAGTTTATTCGTACCAAATCTCGATCCCCCAAAGTGGATTCACGATTCCCATAAGCGGATTCACCGTCCCCAAAAGCAGATCATCGATCATCAATCCCTAGAAGCGAATCATTATTTTCGAAAAGTGGATACTCGATTCTTAGAAGAGAATCCTCGATTTTCTCGATCCCTAGAAGGGCACTGTTCTCAATTAGTCCGCAAAAATGGACAATTCAACAAGACTGTGGAGAATAAAAGTTATCTTTGCTGCATGAAGAGCCACTGGTCACGTACCTGTCGTATGCTAAAACATTTGACCGATCTCTATCAAGAGTCACTAAAAGGAAAAATGGCAATGCAGACGAACTTCGTTTTCGATAAAGGAAAGGTGGTTCTGGTGATGATAAAATAGATTTTGGCTTCGATGATTTCTCCCAATTTGATATAGTTGACTTTCTAGTCGAGCATGCAAATAATAATAAGGTTATTTAATTTTATTTCTCTTGATGTATTTGTTTATTTTTAAATGAAATTTTATGATTACCTAATTATATGTTTTGTTGCGTAAATTAAACTTTTAATTAATTAAAAAAATTAGAATTGTATAATCTGGGAGTAATATTTTGGATTCTTTTTATTATTATTGTTGTTTTTATTTTCGTATGTGCTTTTGTATATCATTAAAAATTAATATTTTATTTAGAAGAAAATGGAAGTTCCCGGAAGCGAATTCTCGACCAATGAAAATTGCGACTGTCTCGTAGTAGATAGCGCATCGACACATACTATTTAGAAAAGAAAGAAATATGTTCATCAGAAAATCTGACAGATTTATTCACAAAGGTTTTGCCTACAACAATTTTTGAAAGGCTGGTGCATAAAATTGAAATGTGTAAACTTGAATATTTAAAGTAATCTTACGAAGAGAGGGAGTAAACATACTGTACACTTTTTTCCTTTACAATGATTTTTTCCCACAGGTTTTCCTGGAAAGGTTTTTAACGAGGTAGTATCGAAATAAACATTCAGGGGTGAGTATTGTAAACATAGTGTGAATGCCCATTTATTGTAATCATTTATTATTCATTCGATTACAATTCTTTAATTAAAATCTCTATAAATAAAATGGATATCTATTGTATACGTATGATCTCGGAAATCAATAAGAAATTCTCCCCCCTTTTTCTCCACATTGTGTTATCTCGTTTTCCTTATTTCTCTTTCCAATTTTACAATATATTTTTGTTTTGGCCTAATTACCAATTCTATCATGTACTATTTTTGTTTTTTCTAATTCATCCCGTCGTTTGAAACGCTTCATACTCATACCCGTACTTAAGCCATTATCACAAAACTAGCCTCCATTACCTCCCCTTGTAACGAAATCCAACGTGGCAGCCCACCTGACTTTAACTGCGTTAAAAAATACGGCCTAATTAGCAATTCTATCCTATACTATTTTCGTTTTCTCCGATCCTTCCTGTTGTTTGGAACACTTCTTACCCATACCCGTACTTAAGCCGTTATCACAAAACTATCATCCGTTACCTCCCCTTGTAACGGAATCCGATGTGGCTGCCCGATTATAGTGAACAATTATATCTTCGACCAAAATTTCTTGCAGTTGAAGCCGTTTTAGCATTACACTCAATTCCGCAATGACAGAAAACACGACTGCCAGTCAAGACAGTGCTGGAAGAGCTTTTGGACGAACAACTTTTGATAAAACCCATTGTCCGACCACATTGCACGTCCATCTAAAGAAGTAAGAACACAAACACGTTATACCTTCTCATAAATACCACCAACTTGGTTAAGGGCACACTTACTTGAAAGTTGGATGATTTTGCAATAATGGAGGCGATTATGGTTGGTGGACGGGGAGCGATTACGCGAATAGGATAATGGGGGAGCCCGGGGTGCCGATTTGAGAAGGACTGGTGGACAAAGGAAGAGGGAAAGTGGTGGACGGAGGAAGGGAAAATGGGTGATTTTTATAAGAGGAATTAAGGTTCTTCGATTGGGATAATTTTTTCCAAAAGGAATTAGGGTTCTTCGATTTTTTTGTCGATTTCGGGGATAGGGGATATAATGGAAGGTTTTAACGCCGTTAAAGCCAGGTGGGCTGTCACGTCGGATTCCGTTACAAGGGGAGGTAACGGAGGATAGTTTTGTGATAACGGCTTAAGTACGGGTATGGGTAGGAAGTGTTTCAATTGATAGGATGGATCGAAAAAAACGAAAATAGTACAAGATAGAATTGCTAATTAGGCCGTATTTTTTAACGTCATTAAAGCCAAATTGGGTTCCACGTCGGATTCCGTTACAAGGGGAGGTAACAGAGTCTAGTTTTGTGATAACGGCTTAAGTACGGGTATGGGTAGGAAGTGTTTCAATTGATAGGATGGATCGAAAAAAACGAAAATAGTACAAGATAGAATTGCTAATTAGGCCGTATTTTTTAACGTCATTAAAGTCAGGTGGACTGCCATGTCGGATTCCGTTACAATGGTAGGTAACAGAGGCTAGTTTTGTGATAACGACTTAAGTACTTGTATAGGTATGAAGGTTTCAAACGATATAATGGATCGGAAAAAACGAAAATAGTACAGAATATAATTGCTGATTAGGCCTTTTGTTTTTAATTTTTAGATTATTCAACGGAAGCCTTTTTAAGGATCATGAGATCTTGTCTTTTAATTAACTGTCGGTTGAGGACACAACTGGAACACAGTTTTGAATATCCTGTTAATTACAATTCGTCATATTTATTTGGAACATTGTTTATATACACGAGCGAAGAAAAGATAGTAATGGCTAACTAAAAAGCTTCGTGCCAGAGTTAGTATATTTTCTTTTAATTCACGAAGAACGAATAAGTAGGTCCTAAAATTTGAATGATATCTACACGCGCCGGTTAGGATTTGAATTTGAAATATCTTTAATGAATCATCGATCAAGTTATTCTATTAAGTTGAAAACAACTGCCGAATTTTATGTATATTTCGTTAGATGTTACGACAAGATTTTGTTGCTAATCGGACGGAATTCCTATTCCCTCTACAAAATATTCAACTAGTTGTTATGGACCTTTGGACACTTCTTTCATAGTCGTTGTTTCCCCATCTCTGTCGTATTTCGTGTTTGGCCTGATATGGCTAGATCCATTTGATGTCCCTCGTCGTCGTCCAGTGTCATCAGCTTGTTGGGAAATAATCCTATGAAGAAGGCTTGGATCAAATACATATACTTAATTGCTAGTTTTAAGTAAAGTAACCTGCCATAAATTTAAACATGGTATTAGAGCTAGATTCGTTCGGTCAGACAAAAAAATTCTGAATGAAGTATGCCCCTCTCGGTCAAAGTGGGCCAAATAAATATATAGGGTTGGGACTAGCAATTAGGTAGAGGTAACCAATGTAAATTTTTACATGATATCAGAGCTAGAAACCCATCCCGCCAACTCTGCTTGCCTTGATGACGGACTTGACATTCACTAGTCGCTCGAACCACTTTAATTGGCTCGTTTTGCTCGAGCGACTTCAGCTTGATTGTGTAAGCACCCCTCTTTCAGATACTTCTCTTTTGTTCTCACTGGTTTTTTACACTTTCAAAGCTCTGTTACACTTGACTTTGTGTTGTGTTCCTTTTGTGAAGGAATCTTCACCTCTTATACTAAGGACTCTTGTGCCCACATGGGCTTGATCTAGCCCAACACTTGGCCCCTTCAAGAGTACTTTCTTGCCCCCACCACCATCCTCACCTTCTGCCGGTCATCTAGCCTCGCCTCCTTATTTTTTTCCAGCGAGAAGTGCTGCCGACATGGCCATAGTTCATGGTCGTTTAGTGTTAAACTATTCGTACAATTTAATAATTTGTTACTTTTATTAGGGCAAAGATAATAGCGATTTCTATCACTAAATGTTAAGAGATATTTGTAATTTGTTTGGAGGAATTACGAATTTACGATATTTGATTCGATTGCTAGAAGTCGCTAAAGGTTGTTAGGTTTGTGTCTCGCTTGAACGAGATAAGGTTGCGAAAATATTTCGGTATGACACCACTTTCAAAATTTCTAAATAATATGTACTCGACTTTATAAAAACCGAAATTGCTTTTTATGAAATTCGAATTTTATAAATCCAAGTTTATCCATAAATAATAAAGGGATCAAAAGCTGACTTCGGAATATTATTTCAAGAATTTCAAAAATATGTATTCTAAATCGCGAAATATTTTCACTCCCAACGATCGTATCCGTTTCGTTCAACGAAATCCATGTCTACGGTCTGATTTTATAAAATGAAATACTTGTTAAATAAAACTAGCTGAAGCCAGAAAGAGAAAGGAGAAGAAGAAAGGTTGCCAATAGTAAAGAAATTTTTTAAATTTAGAAAACAATTAACAAGTTCAGCAGGTGGTCCCTCTTTGGGAGGCTCGGGTTTATATATTTCCAAATGCAAAGGGCACACAACTCCGGTCACGCGAGTTTCTGGGTACGGATACCAGTCAGACATTCTCGACGACGAATCAGGTGGCGGGCGGCCGATCTCTCCGTCAGAAAGAGACGTAGTCCGCCCTGCTGAAAGTTTTCTGATGAATAATAACTAAAATTTGCATAGTCAAGATGTTGATTATGTGGAGGTTTGGGGGTGTGAACATTTTATTTCATAAAAAGATTATTGAAGAAATGATGGGTGTTAGTAAGATCGAGAGATACGGGGAAGTGAAGTCAACGTTGGATGCCGCCCCAAGACGGCCATTTAGATATGGAATCGAAAGCATTTAACTCCCGCGGGGCCAAAGAATTGGACAGCATTGCATTTTACCACATGAAAATAATACCAGAAGAAATAACTCATTTTTGTAATAAATCTTATGAGATTAATAAAAGCAAAAGGGGAAGGGAGAAGAATCGTCAAAGGGAGACCAACGAGGATAAGATACAAGGAATTGGATAAATAAAAAAGAAAAAGGAAAAAAAAACGCACTTTATTCTGTTCGTTCCTTATCTAAACAGAATATAAATCTCTTTACATGTATATACTTTTTTAGAAATAACTTTGCAAAGCAAGTATATAGTTTTTTTAAAGTTTTGAAAATAATTTATCGAAATTGAATTTAAATTTGATTTTAATTATTTATCAATATTTAGTAATTTTTTTTCACATGAATGACCCCATATTTTTATATCACGTAAGAATTTGCTTTTGATGATTTAGCAGATCCATCTCATCGTTCACTTCAGCTCGGAAGCACTGGACATAATTTACGAATCCCCATTTTAATAAAAATAAATAAATCTTGTTTTATTATTATTATTATAAAATCCAATTTGGTCTTGGTTTTTCTTTGCATTCACATTCAGAAATTTCGCCTTCACCAAACCAAGAGGAGACCAACCACCACACCAATTACTAAATCCCTTCATCCCCTTCCCCCGTCTTCCCTCCATGGCCGCTCCGGGCGGCAGAGTCCCCCGCTCGTTGTTCTCCAACCTCACCTCAGCCATCAACGTCACGGTTCCCGTCGACCAGCTCTGCCAGCCCTTCTGCGACCCCTTGAACGACTCCGGCTACTGCCTAACCCTCTGCCTCGACTACTGCCCCGATGTCTGCCACAGCTCCTTCCTCTCCTACGTCCCTCCCCTCCCCTCCCCCTCCATCTACTACTCCCCTGAAGTCTCCACCGGAGGATCCCACCAATCATCGCCCTTGTCCTTGCTCCTTTTCATGATCTTTGCAGCCATCTCGGTTGCGTTCCTCGTCACGGGCATCTACGGGCTGTTGGTTTGGGCCAGGAGGCGGAGGCGAGTTGCAGGGCCTGGGCCGGGGGAGGAGTTCTTGCAGAGGGATGTTGAGATTCGGGAGGACGAGTTCCTGGATGAGGACAGGGGACCGATCGTTGATCACCCGATTTGGTATATCCGGACTGTCGGGCTTGATGCGTCGGTTATAGATGCGATTGCGGTTTGTAGGTACAAGAGGGGTGAGGGGCTTGTTGAAGGGACCGATTGCTCGGTCTGCCTGAGCGAGTTCCAAGAGGACGAGACCTTGAGGTTGTTGCCCAAGTGTAGCCATGCCTTTCATGTACAGTGTATCGATACATGGCTGCAGTCACGCACGAATTGCCCTGTTTGCCGTGCTCCAATCCTGTCCGGTGGCCAGCAGCGGGTTCCCGATCCCATCCTCGCGGGGAACCCTGAGGATACCGTCTTAACGAATGAAGCAACTGACCATGAGTCCTCAGAGGGTGATGACTTTGCCGATAATTTGCGAGAATCCGGTAGAATGGAATTGGATGACGGGAGGAATATGCAGAGATCGGCATCTGATGACTCTCTCTCGGCAGCAAAGATCAGTGTCGCGGTCTCGAACGAGCCCAGAGAAGGGGATCCAGTAATCGGCTTGAAAAATGCAGCTGATCTGGATCAAAATCTGGTTACGGCAGCTTGTCGGAATTTATCATCATCCTCATCAGCTTCTTCGTCTAGTTCTATAAGGAGAACTAGATCTCTTTCATGGAGCGGAAGGTTCCTATCAACCGCCGCACGCCATGGACGGAATCGGACCGCAATTCTTCCGCTGTGAATCAAGAAAAGATCAAAACCACGGCTGGAGTTATGTGGCACCATCGAATCGCTACAAAGGGTGAGTTCTGATTCAAAGGAATCGAGGCTCATTGTAGAGAGATATGGTATCATGTGTAAGTAGAAACCTTTTGTTATATTAATACATAAAATTTTACATGATCAAAATGCTGCTCGGTACAAACGCGTCTATCCTGTCTACGTAGTGCGTCTGAATGCTAGAGAATGCCTGTCGAGCGCCGCAAGCTTGAGATGCTGAGTTGGGATTGGCAAATGTAATGGTACTGATCACTGGAGTGCAGATTCGGTTGAAAGCAGGAGACAGATGAATAGATGGCTTAACAAACGCAGGTGACAGCAGTTAGGTTAAGGCGTCGATGGGAGGCGACTATCTTTGGTGGAGATATGCGGGGAAGGTTGCTTTGTCACCGTCATGGGAGGTCATGGGTCCTCGTCAAGGGTTGCTTCCATGGTGGTGGTTGGTGAGACTCGTTGTCTCGGGACTTGTTGGTAGTGAGGGCGTACAATAGTCCAATTTGACCTAAAAAACATCCAATTCTAGCCAGAGCTTAAGCCGCTGGAGGTGCAGAACTAGGCGAGCTTGAGTATCAGTCTACTCGGCTTGACTAGGGCTTGATCGAGTGCTGAATCCGGTTGAACCGTACTTGAGCATGCTGGAAGTAGTGGACGGCCCTATTTCCCACCATGGATGATATATCAAAGAAATATGTAGAAAGTTGTGAAGATCTTGAGAGGCTGCCAGATGATTTGTATTGCCATAAATTTCTGAATGGGATGTCTGTTGGTGGTTGCCGGAAGCTCTCTTCCTTCCCCTACGCGGGCAGGGACTGCCGCCTGCTTTGACAAAACTGGAGCCTCACGATTGTCCAATTCTGCCAGTCACAGTTCACTAATACAAGATTTCAGGAAACTCTAGAGGAGCTTACGTTAACAAATCCTGGGGGGCTCATTTCAGTTATAGATCTCGTAGAAGGGAGTTGCCCCTCTGGATCTCTCTGCAAACTGGCCATTATCACGACCTTGCCAGGTGGCCTGGAACATCTTTCTTGTCTATCCGAGCTTTGTTTCTGGGGTTGCGAAGCATTAGAGATCGTCTGCTTCCCAGCTGTTCCTCTCACCTTATTGACTTTTCATCCACATTTGGGGCTGAATAATCTTTGAAATTCTTGACATAATCGATTCGGTTCTCAACTATAACGTTAAGTAAGTTTTAACCGCAACAACCCCAAGCTAACCGTCATAACAACGAAAATGTCAATCCGTCGTTTACAAGGATACTTCCTAACATTACGCCCTCACTTTGGAGGCTGTCCATATTTATTGCTCATGGAAGTGTCCTTGGGCATTGGACATCATTCTTGAGTATCGTTCGCATCATTCCATTCTTACGTATTCAAACCGTCCATTCACTTTTTCGGACTCAATCTTACCATCTCTCGAATTTTCCCCTTTTCATTACACATTCATACCATAGTACAACCCCATTTACATTAACCCATATGTACAAACTTTTACAATAACCCATATGTACAAATTTCTACTTTAACTCAGAGGGGCTAGCAATGGTTGATGTTATATGTTTGGGGTAGAGAAGAAATACTCGATCTCATCCTAGTTTGAGCCTCTTTTGTCGAAGGATCTGTCATCCGCCTGGACGTTTGTGTCTAAACCATCATAGTTGTTGCAATCATCTCTCTAGGTAAGTGTTTAGGAATTAGTTTGCCTTCTCCACTCTCGTCTAGAGGCATTATTATTGTAAAAAAAAAGTCTTTTGAAACTGTATGCAAATGGGCACACGAATGCTTAAGGAATGAATATGTTTAGGTACGCAAACTTCTTTGGAGATGTCGTACTGAGGTGATACTCTTGTGCAAGCTTAATGGGGGGAAAGTGTTTATACTTTCATGCCCTAGAGATATATTTTTTTTAAATTAGACTTGAAGAAGCTTCCACCCAACCACCCACGCCGTTGCCTAGGAGTTTGTATCGTACTGTACGGATGTTCATGTGTCTACACAGTTTACAACGAACAGAGACGAAGCTCACGTATTTCGACCCTCGCTTGGGGAGATAATATAAGGTTATGTATCCACTGGGGAAATGAGATGGATATGTCCATATCGATGGTCGTTATGGAAGAATATGCTTGTATGTGGTGTATGTAACCGACTCTAGTTTGGGGAAATGGAGGCATGACTCTAGTCGGGGAAATGGAGGTTTAAGTCCATCTAGGGAATGATGAGAGATTTTGTTAGAGAGCAGTGTATATGATACTCCCTTTTCATATGGTCATCCTTGGTAACAAACAAGGCAATCTCGAAGCTTTGGTTCGAAATTTTCCAACCGACTGCTCACGCCATTGTCTGTAATGTAGGATGATCATGTACCTATACAAGGCAAATGACAAACAACAAGTAAGCTCGTGTAACTTGTTTCTCTTGAAGTTTGCTCATGTAACTTTATTTATATGAAAGGCAAAGCAGAGTTTTGATATTTCTCTTTTCTATGCATTTAGTCATCGCATCTTTGTCCGTAGGAATCAAATGATTAATGAAATTGTTATTTTTGCCTAATGTCTATCGTGTGAGGATATTTTTGTTCGGGCGTATAAGGCATAGTATATTGTGGAACAATCTCACATTCCTGTAAGTACTTAGCAAATGGTCCCATTTGTTGTCCAGAACCATCATGTCTACCATAGTACTCACCACCATGATCAGACCTTGCTTCTCGACTTCAGTTTTAAAGACTTTAAATTTGTCAAGAGCTTCTGACGTCTCTTTAATGAAATAGAGATAGCCATACTGAGAAAAATCATCGATGAATGTTATAAAATATTTGTTTCCACACAAGGTAAGGTCTAGAGATATCAGTGTGAATGATTTCTAAAAGCTCTGAGCTTCGAGTATATCATTTCTTCTTAGACTTTGTGAATTTGACTTTAATACAATCAGCACAAATTTCTAAATCACTGAAATCAAGATAAGGTAGAATTTTACTTTTAACTAGCCTTTGAGTCCTTTCTCTCGATATGTGACCTAAGCGTTTATGCCACAGTAGAGAAGAATTTTCAATAGACAGAGATCTCTTGGAGAAACTCAACTCGACAGAAAAGTTTTGGAAAGGAGTAGAAGTCAAAAGCAATTGGAATAATCCATTATTTAAAATTCAAGAACCAACAATCTGGGAATTCAAAGACAACTAGACTGAACCTCGTTCGAAAAGAAAAGAGTAACCACTGGAGTTCAAAGCTGAAATAGAAATTAAGTTTCGTCTAATAGTGGGAACATAAAAGACATTTCTCAACATGAGAACATGATTTGACTCTAGAACAAGACGGACGACTCCTATGGACTCGACTTTGACTTCAACATCGTTTCCCACTTTAAGCTTTGACTCCGTCTCACTTGGTTTCCTTATTGTCTTGAACCCCTCCAGACTTATTTTGCTCACGTCGAGCCTTTAGCTTAAAGCAATATTTCTTTAAATGTCCTGACATTTGACAATAGAAACATTTGACATCTTTCTTAAAAACAACCTTAGATTCTCCCTCACTCTAATCGTGATCATACCTCTTAAAGCCCTTATTCTTGAAAGCACTAGGTTGAAATCGCTTAAAATGCTTCTTACCCTTTAAAAAAGGAGATCTAGAGGAAGACACAAGGAAAGCACTCTCACTCTTCTCCCACTTAAGTTTTTCCTCCTCCGCCATACACTTACTATTCAGATCATTGACAGTTCAACTCTAGTTTTGGGAGATGAAAGCAGTTTTGATTTGAGAGAAATTTGGAGGCAATGAATTGAGAGCATGAAGAATGATGAACTTATCTAGAAGAGGAATTTCAAGGCTTTAAAGCTTAGACTGAAGGGAAACCATTTTCGGGATATAATATCTCACGCCTCCCACATTGTCATAAGACATACTCATCAACTTTTTCAAAATGACACTAGATTCAGCCATATCCGGCACATTTCTCCAAGAGCAATGAACAACTCTCTAGCAATAGCAATCTCGGGTAGCCCACTCAACAGATGTTCTAAGATAAATCTCGTCATGGCTAGAAGGCTCATATAATTTGAGTGCTCCCACTTGTTAAAATACTCCATTTGCTCTAGAGAACTAGCCTCTGAAAGCGGAGCAGGGCGGTGCACACGCAAGGTAAGATTCAGATTGACAAAACCCGGGCATACAGAAGCTCATCCTTCCACTTATTGTAGTTAGATCCATTTAAGACCTCAACAACACCAACACCGGCGTTGTTTAAAGCAAGGGTGACTGAAAACAAAAAGGCAACAACACGTGAGTGAACAAAAATGTAATAGTCGATTACATAGACTATCAACTAGAGAATATCAGATGACACCAAATGTTGAAAATCCAACACCTTTGGGTAAAAGGACCAACACCAGCATAGCCAACTCCAGTAAACCTCAACAAGTTCGAGAAAATCTCACTTGTCACTTCAAGCGAGCCACTTTGGTGATTAAGCTCTCAAACCACAAATATGGATTCTCTCACTTACTGAGAGCATATACGATTGTAAGAAACTCCGATTTTCACTCTGGACGAGTCACTTTGGTAACCAAGCAACCGAAGCACAAATTCGAAAGTTACTTACCCTAAATGTACATGCCCGTGAGATGACTCACCTGTCACTGTAAGCTAGCCACTTTGGTGATCACGCTTATGACACAAATGTGAAGTCACCCCACATGTTTACTCACACAAAATCACATGCTGCCTTAGTCACATGATTCCAGAGGTTGGTCACATTCACATACTCAACTTGATGGTCATCGAGTAAGCCAGGCGATGAGAGGTGCACCGAGCGACACGACTCTCAGGCGATGAGCAACTCAAGAGACACTGTAAGCGAGGCGACGAGAGGTGCACCGAGCGACACGACTCTCAGGCGATGAGCAACCCAAGAGACGCTGTAAGCTAGGCGACGAGAGGTGTACCGAGCGACACGACTCTCAGGCGATGAGCAACCCAAGAGACGCTATAAGCCAGGCGACAACCAACCTCCTTTATTATTATTATTATTCATTTTAAGTGGTGCGGCCACACAAAGGTGTTGTGTGGCCACACGGAACAATATGTTCTTTTGGGATCCAACGATGTGGCCACACAAAAATGTGGTGTGGCCACACGGAACAATTTGTACTCTGATTGATTTTAATTTTAATTATTATTATTATTATTTTAGACAATAAAAAATTAGAAATACAAACCCTAATTCCCATTGTTATTTTAACAAATAGGGATGAACCCTAAATTCCAACGAACAAATCCCAAATCGGGAGGATGATATCTCAATCAATTTCTGAATTTATAATCAAACAATATATTGATCCAAATCGACATACGGAAGCTCTGATACCACATGTTAGCGAGTAAATCGCAAATTCAAGATCGTCGCAGTCTATTTGGATACCACGTAAAGAGAAAACGAAAGCTTACCTGATTGAGCGATGATCCCTAATGTAATTGCGGGAGCCGAAATCCTTAGATACAATATATTAGAAGCCATAAAAACTAGAGATGCTCTAGGTCTTCCCTCCCTCCTGACAATACGGTCGGTGGAATTGTCGTAATAATCATCAGTGGGAGAGGGGACCTAGCGCTTATAGGAATCGACGGGCCCTTTCATCACGGACCTACGCCGATACTGGGCGTACACCAAATGTCGTATAACCCACATCTAAAATAACCTGAGGTGTTGTAAAAGTCCAAATGAAATAGAAACCTGAATGAACTATCATACCATGTCTCGTATATCAACATACAGTCCACTAATTAAAAAAAAATTAATTATAGCCCAAAAAATTTTTATAAAATAAAATAAAATCTTTATAAAATTCCAACAGCTATCGCCATAGAAACAAGCCGTTGATTCGAGACGGGCCCGTCTTGAAGATTTTATTATGTATTAAGAAAAAGGCAAAATATCGGATTTTGGCCCTAATTATCGGGCTACTTTCATCTGTGGCCATAACTTTATTTATTTTTATTTATGGTCATAACTATGACATTGATTTTGTTTATGGCCTCGACGTAACACCGTTTTGTCTTTTTTCTAAAAGCCAGGATGGCCACGTTTGTTGCCACGAGTTCAGCCGTTAGTCCACGTAGGTAAGATCCACCAACGGCGTTACGTCGAGGCCATAAACAAAATCAATGTCATAGTTATGGCCATAAATAAAAAAAATAAAGTTGTGGTCGCAGATGAAAATAGCCCGATAATTGGGGCCAAAATCCGATATTTTGCCTAAGAAAAACATTCACAATTCAAGGCTTATCTTTGTTGTCTCCTGTGCCCAGACCTCATAAAACCAGGGACTGCCGCCTGCTTTGACAAAACTGGAGCTTCACCATTGTCCGATTCTGCAACAGTCACAATTCACTAATACAAGATTTCAGGAAACTCTAGGGGAGTTTACGTCAACAAATCCTGAGGGACTCATTTCAGTTAAAGATCTCGTAGAAGGGAGTTGCCCCTCTGGATCTCTCTGCAACCGCGGAATTTTTAACAGTTTCTTATGTGTATTCCTTAGCATGACATGAATTTTGAATCGAAAAGGTATGGAACCTTGATTTAGGTTCGTTGCTGACATGTAGAACCATCTCGAACCGATTCGTCATTGACAAACCGGATTTCGTAACGTGCTTGAAAGTTGAATATTTTTTATCCCCTCTAAAACCTGGCTTTTCTTCACATATGATCGTAACATCTCGCAATTTCTTTGCTGAAGACGACACAAACACCCTAATACCATAGTTTTTTAGGAATAACAATTAACAACTGCCACCGAAAAAGATGGCAGTGTTGATTATTAGTGGAAGCTCATCGGAAGGACAAATCTGTGCCCGGGCAGCGACAGCAATGAGTTAGTCATCGTTGTTGAATTTGTAATTCTCATACCTGAGTCGGCAGTCCATGAGCTGGATCCGTGCCCCTACGCTGCGGGTGCACTCGTCGAATATTTCCTTAGCGGCGTAGTCAATGCAGTCGTGACAATCCTTTGGATCGAGGTTCTCGGTGCAGACTCCGTGGCCATACAAGGTCAATTCCTGCGCCCTGACTGTGTACTGGCAATAGTAGTCCAACAGGGGGGACTCTGACGTGTTTGATTTCAGGTCATTCATTACATGCACAAAGGCGAAGTCATATGTGCTCCATAAGTCGAACTGGTTTCCATTGCCGATCCTCGACAGCAACTTGCCGTCAAAGGCTACGATGACCCTACAAGAAGCCCCGAGGAGGAGGAAAAGGACGACGCGGACGATGCTATAAGGCAACGAACCCATGATGTTCCAGAAAAAGGAGTTGGTTCGAAACACGCTAGGGACGTGAGACCTGTGGAATAGTTCAGGGCCATATAAAGCGAAGGGCGTGTCTCCTATAGATTTCTCCGTTGCCACCTGGGGGGTTGCTTAGGGCGCATCATCTAAATTTCTGGTATTCCAACGTCGTAAATTCTCCGGAAACAAAACCAGGAGGATGGGGATAGTCGGGGTAAGAAAATGGCTTCGACAACGGGACGAATTCGAATTCAAAAATCGGTGGTGTATAATACTAAGACAACATTGTTTTAGTGGCCTACCGGTCAGCAAAAATTTATACTTGTCCAGACAGATCGAGGAAAAGGGAATCTCAGCCCCTTACATTAACAACTGGTACATATAACAATTTCCAAAATAAGCCTGTGATGGATTTTTTTTTTCTTTCTGCCTTTCGTTTCTGCTCCTTGTTTCGATCCATCGTGTGAGAAGGAAGCACTCGATCCCTTCGTCTGTCCAGCTGCCGAATGACTCCGGGAATATGACAAAGGCTGTCAGTGGTTAAGTCGTATAGCCACTCACCGAGTTTTGTTACAGTTTGCAAAATATTGTGCGGAATAGCATCCCAAGTTTGTAATTTCCTTAACTAGTGTCACAAACTCGGCGTTTGTAACGTGGACTTCACTATAGTATGAAGTTATTATTACAAAGGCCGATTTTAGTTCGATCGTCCCGACACCGATTTAATAAGAACATGCTTATTCCTATGAGGTCGGTCTTACAAAGACCGACTACGGAAAACTTATAAAAAAAATTGATCTCCTTGGAAGTTCACCTTTTTGTAAGGCTAACTTCCTTTGGTTGGAGGAGGCAATAAAGAAGTCCGCCTTACAAAGGTCGACTTCAGTCCGACACCAGAAATTTTGATGCCGGATGGGAAGTCCTCTTTCAACCTAAGGAAGTCGGCATTACAAAGACCGA
This sequence comes from Melastoma dodecandrum, assembly GCA_029817715.1. NCBI lineage: Eukaryota > Viridiplantae > Streptophyta > Magnoliopsida > Myrtales > Melastomataceae > Melastoma > Melastoma dodecandrum. Next base: position 4,960,199 of record JARUPY010000182.1, read on the forward strand.
CTTCCTTAAGTCACTAAGGGAGTCAGCACTAGTAAGACCAACTCCCTTAGTTCTGCAACAAATAAGAAATTAAACATCCGATTGCCCACATGTAATGCATACAAATATTCATCACCTATACAAGAATGACAATTGAAGTAATCCGAAGTAATCCAAGCAAGTTTTTTCGCATGAGGTGCATTCAGATTAACCTGAAGTTTGAATCCTTTTTTATATTACATTCCGTCGATTTCATTGAAGAGCTATTAGCGCACAGCAAGTTTATATAACATGATAGAGGTGACCGTGTTCTGCTGCACCATCACTGTTATAGTTGTTCTACTATCAGGTTGCAAAACATGGGGAGCGTCCCGAACAAGGCCATTCGAGAGATTGAGTGCTCTACCGAAACCATCATGGTGCCTGAGTATGAAAACGTGGTCACACGCACAGTACATCACAGGCCTGAATGGTCCAACAATGATTATGCCTCACGTATAGAGCTGATGTATAAGGTGTTTGGTATAGATGCCGCCGAGCGGTATTTCGATGGTCTTCCAATTGAGGCAAAAAACTGTGAGGCTTACACCTCTATTCTTCATTGTTGCGCTGATGCAAAAGTCATTGATAAGGCTGAGGACCTGTACCGGAAAATTGAGTCTCCTAACATTGCTGTTAATGCTCTCGTGTACAATGACATGACGACTGTTCATGTCAGAGGGGCAGCTAGAAGAAGTTCAGTCTGTTGTAGAAGGAATGAAGTGCAAGAAGGTAGCCCTTGATATTTTCGCATACAATCCATGGATCAGTTCTTATGCACGAGGAATGAATATGGACCGGGATGGGAAAGTTCCCAATGAAATGAGCCCCTCTGGATCTCTCTGCAAACTGTCCATTATCACGACCATGCCAGAGCTTGAGCCGCTGGAGGTGCAGACCTAGGTCAGCTTGAGTATCAGTCCACTCGGCTTGACAAGGGCTTGATCGAGTGCTGAACCCGGTGGAACCATACTTGAGCATGCTGAAAGTAGTGGACGGACCTCTTTCCCACCATGGATATATATCAAAGAAATATGTAGAAAGTTGTGAAGATCTTGAGAGGCTGCCAGATGATTTGTATTGCCATAAATTTCTGAATGGGATGTCTGTTGGTGGTTGCCGGAAGCTCTCTTCCTTCCCCTACGCGGGCAGGGACTGCCGCCTGCTTTGACAAAACTGGAGCCTCACGATTGTCCAATTCTGCCAGTCACAGTTCACTAATACAAGATTTCAGGAAACTCTAGAGGAGCTTACGTTAACAAATCCTGGGGGGCTCATTTCAGTTATAGATCTCGTAGAAGGGAGTTGCCCCTCTGGATCTCTCTGCAAACTGGCCATTATCACGACCTTGCCAGGTGGCCTGGAACATCTTTCTTGTCTATCCGAGCTTTGTTTCTGGGGTTGCGAAGCATTAGAGATCGTCTGCTTCCCAGCTGTTCCTCTCACCTGAAGACTTTGCCTGATGACATGCATAAATTCACATCCCTCAAAGCAGAGGAGATTTGGAACTGCGACGGCATCAAGAGCTTGCTGAGAAGAGGTTTACCTCCAAATTTGGAGAACCTCTGCATAACGAAGTGCGGCAATCTGAATCGGCCATTGGAGGAGTGGTGCATTTCAGGGTTAACTGGCTTGCGAGGATTGACCATTCGGGGGAAGCAAAGTTTTCGGGAATGAAATGGTCTGCTTCCATCTTCTTCTGCCACTGACCACAATTCCCGGGGTTGACAGTTCTCTCCCTCCATAGTTCGCTTTTAGATGGATAAGATGGAGAGGCTGGCTGACGAACTCCACATCCCTCCAAGGGTTGCATATCCTTTGACTGTGAGAAGAGGAGGGACTTCCCGGTGATGATCTCCCCTACTCTCTGGAACTACTCGACGTTATCGGTTGCCGCTGGTTAGTTCAGAGATGCTCGGAACGCAGCAACCGAGATTACTGGCATCCCCACCTCCGACTAACCCCCCAAGTCAATTTGTTTTAATAATCTTAATATATTAACACCTGCTGACATCTGTATATACCAATTCCATGAATATGTCTTTTGAAAAAATAAATATTTCGAATTCCAACGTTGTCGGATCAACTGCTTGAAAAATATCGTAAGATTTTTACTCCTGAGAGAAGGCTGTGTATGAGCTTAATCTTGGCAGGGATGTTAATGAGTCGGGGCTTGCAAACTGCGGAGCCTGACTTGATAAATAAATTTTGGCGAGTTCGAGCTCAGACTTTAATCTTTGACGGCTAAACTCAGACCCACTTACTAATCTGTCAAGTCATCCGACTCGGCTCCGACAAATTTTATAATAAAATAAATATAAAAAATTATCAAATATATGAAGAAGAGGGTCGTATCCAAGCTTAGGGCCAAAAGTTTTTGGCTGGGCTTAAGCCCGTACTCGACTAAATAGAATTCGGTCAGGCTCGAGTTCAGTCTCAGGTCCGATAAGTTTCTACTTGAGCATAACACGAGTAGGAGATGTTTGAGCGAGGCCTGGCATCTGGGCCCCTTTGCTGGCAGCACACTCCTTAAAGATTTACAAAGTGGCATATGATATGCAGTGATTGCAGTCTTGTGGATGGAGGTTTCCGTGACCATACAAGGTGACATCTCTCTCCATAAAGACTTCAGACTTGTGTGTCCTGGCAATAGTACACCAGGTCGTGGGACTCCAACGTGTGCGAGATCAGGTCGATCAATATATAGTACACGGCGTAATCATATTGGCTCCCTACACTGAACAGACTTCTGTTGCAGATCCTCAACAGCAAATTGTGGTCAAAGGTCAGTACACACTTCGAGAAGCCAGGAGGAGGAGGAGGAACACTAGGACATTGACGATTCTATTCGGTCACGGAGGAACCCGTGATGTTCCTGAACGAGGCGTTCGAATCACGCAAGGGACACAGTCAAATCTGCAGAATAGTTCGTGGCCGCGTCTCCTATAGATTTCTGCGCGATTTCATAAATTCTTCCAAACAAAACCAGATGACCGGGGATGGCCAGCTACGAAAAAGGCACCGAAATTGCGACGAATTTTAATTCAAAATCAGATGGCGAAAAGTACTAAGGCAACATTTTTTAGGGACTCGGTGGTCGGCAGAAAACTGAAATTGCTTAAAGTTTTATGCGTATATACCCGGTGTAGTCGAGGAAGAGAGTCTTATCCCAACGTTAACAACGAACCGTTGTTTTGGATCCCTCGTTTTTAATTGTGAGAACGAAGAACTGTATCCTCATCATCCATATTCTGAAAATTTGTTACTTTTAGAGCATATTATTATAACGTAGATTGATTATTGTAAAACTGAATGGGCTGGGGCAAGCCTTCGGGCCGCAATCTCTGGTAGGACCAGCTCTGCTCATATGACGGGTGAGTCGGGCGTTCCTTCCGGGATCCAGAGTCGATCAAACTCCGGGTACGGTTCGGATGACGATAACCGAGAAACTCAGGATGGGCATCTCTAGTTCAATGCATAGTAGTTTGATTCTTGATTTATCCATTTGAGATATTGTTTCCTTTGCCACTTTTTGTGAACAACTGATGTAGCAGTTTACAATGTCCATACCATTATTCGATCACGGAAATTTTAACAGTTTCTTATGCGTATTCCTTAGCATGACATGAATTTTGAATCGGAAAAGTATGGAACCTTGATTTGAGTTCGTTGATGACCGGTAGAACCATCTCGAACCGATTCGTCATTGACAAACCTGATTTCGTAACGTGCTTGAAGATTGAATTTTTTATATCCAGTCTAAAACCTGGCTTTTCTTTACATATGATCATGAGATCTCGCGATTTCTTTACTGAAGACGACACAAACACCCTAATACCACAGTTTTTTGGAATAATAATTAACAACTGCCACCGGAAAAGATGGCAGTGTTGATTATTAGTAGAAGCTCATTGGAAGGACAAATCTGTGCCCGGGCAGCGACAACAATGAGTTAGTCATCGTTGTTGAATTTGTAATTCTCATACCTGAGTCGACAGTCCATGAGCTGGATCCGCGCCCCAACGCTGTGGGTGCACTCCTTGAACATTTCCTCAGAGGCGTAGTCGATGTAGTCGTGACAATCCTTTGGATCGAGGTTCTCGGTGCAGACTCCGTGGCCATACAAGGTGAGGTCTCTCTCCATATAGACCTCAGCCTTACTCGTGTCCTGGCAATAGTAGTCCAACTGGGGGGACTCTGACGTGTGCGATTTCAGGTCATTCATTACATCAATAAAGGCGAAGTCATTTTGGCTCCCTGAACTGAACTGCTTTCCATTGCATATCCTCGACAGCAACCTGCCGTCAAAGGCTACGACGACGCTACAAGCCCCGAGGAGGAGGAAAAGGACGACGCTGACGATGCCATAAGGCGACGAACACATGATGTTCCAGAAAAAGGAGTTGGTTTGAAACACGCAAGGGACGTGAGACCTGTGGAATAGTTCGGGGCCATATAAAAAGAACGTCACGTCTCCTATAGATTTCTCCGTTGCCGCCCGGGGGTTTCCTTCGGGCACATCATTTGGGTTTCTGGTATTCCAACGTCGTAAACTATCCGGAAACAAAACCATGAGGCTGGGGATTGTCGGGGTAAGAAATGGCTTCGACAACAGGACGAATTCGACTTCAAAATCGAGTGGCGTATAATACTAAGACAACATCGTTTTAGTGGCTTGCCGGTCGGCAGAAATTTGTACTTGTCTAGACAGATCGAGGAAAAGAGAGTCTCTCACAAGAAACCGTATGCGCTATCAATATTGGATCATGTGTTATATAATACTCTAATGTTGTTGTTATTGTTCGTCATATCCCCTTATCCGAAGGATTTTTTCATTCTTTTTTTCTCCTCGCTCATTTTGATCCATTGTGAGAACGAAGAACTCGACTAGTTCCTCGCCTCCGTCTGTCCAGCCGCAGAATGACTATGTGAACATGACAAAGGCTGCCAGTGGTTAAGTCGCATTGCTGACGCGATTCACCTTGAGTCCTCTTTAAGGCTCCTAATCGCGCATCGGCTACCATATACTTCAAGATGTAATTATCGGGACGAGATTTAGTATTTAGGGATTTGCCATTGGTTTAATACTTCCTCTTTAAAAATAATTTTACTGGCTCGCTAAATATCTTAATTTAAATCGTGTTATAATTTCGTATATTTATTAAAATTATACTCATGGATTAAAAAAAATTAATATCGATAATAGTGTATGCCCGTCCTCCGACCTAGCATGTGCGTATCGGTTCGAACGAATCAAGGATCCGGACACGCTCCCCCAAGGCCCAATCTGGTCAACGTCACGACTCTAAAGTGTGAAACCCTAGAAAGAGGTTGGCCTAAAGGATGCGAATCCCATTCAAACTTTATTCCATGGTATTTCCATGAGTTCCACGAAACCTCCTGATAATACCCATAAATGACTTATGCGAGCAGGTATATAGTATAACTCAGCAATAGAACCCCGTATCGGTTATCTCTCCAATTCCGAGAACCCGCCAATATTGGTAAAACAACAATTGGTCGCAGTGACAAGGCCCGGGCGACTGTTTACTAAAAACACAGGTCTCCGCAAAGTTCAATTGCAAAACAGAATATTTCCATGGAGTCAGACGCTACGGAAGGGAATTGCGTCGGGCCCTCCCTTGGTTCTCGAATGGGCTTGCGAGGCGTTTCGCCCTACTTAGAGATGACAAGCGAAAGGCTGCGTTAAGGCCTCATTTGGGAGCTTTTGGTAGGACTCAGGGAGCGGCTCGTTTCACAGTTTCCCATAAAAAATGGCTCCGTAAAAACAGTTGTTGTTGTTTAACCTAGGTAAACTATACGGAGTCGCCACCAACTTTAAGTTTGAAAAAAAATAGTTTAAGTCGGAAAAACCAGAGTGAATTCTTATTTACTAACTATTACATTCTAACATGTGAAAAGGAGGTGGCATTTGCTCCAAAACATTCGCTTTTGTTTAACGGGTGTTGGACCCGATCCAGGACTTGGGCCGGACTCGTATCAATGACAATGCATGATCAGCAAAGAAGTCCCAACCACAAGCAATGTTTATGGCCTTGATGCATTCACATGCTTTTGAGAATGGACGGTTCTCGGCCTACAAAGATTCAAATGACTTCAAATGACTTCAGAAAGATGCGTAATTAAGTAAGGAAGATATACCACCTGTATTTACAGTAATCCGATGAGTCAGCCCAATCGATGTGGGCATCATCTACCCAATCCCGGACAGCTCATGGGTCAGCCCTATCCAGTGCGTACAAGAAGGGTGAAATGACGGTAGTGGAAAATAGTAAAAATGAGTTGATTCCCACAAGAACTGTGACCAGATGAAGGGTATGCATGGACTACAGAAAGCTGAATGCAGCCAAAAGCAAGGATCACTTCCCATTGTCGTTTATCGACCAAATGTTTGATAGGTTAGCCGGTAAAAGTTTTTACTGCTTTCTTGACGGATATTCAGGATACAATCAGATTGCAATAGCTCCAGAGGACTAAGAGAAAACAACCTTTATCTGCCCATACGGAACATTCGCATTTAGGCGCATGCCATTTGGTGTATGCAACGCATCGACTACATGTCAAAGGTGCATGATGGCCATCTTTTCAAACATGATTGAGCGTAACATCGAGGTATTTATGAACGACTTCTCAGTGTTTGGAATTTCATTTGATAATTGTCTGAAAAATTTGTCTGCTGATTTACTACGTTGTGAGGAGACAAACCTCGTGTTAAATTGGGAGAAATGTCATTTTATGGTCCGAGAAGGTATTGTCTTAGGTCACAGGATCTCCGGGAAAGGAATCGAAGTGGATAGAGCAAAGGTTGAAACTATTGAAAGGCTGCCCCCACCAACTTCAATCAAGGGAGTGCGAAGCTTCCTAGGACACACGGGATTCTACAGACATTTCATCAAAGATTTCTCGAAGATCACCAAACCATTGTGCAATCTTATGGAAAAAGATACAACATTTATCTTAGATAATAAGTGTATGGATGCATTCTTAGAACTCAAGAAGAGGCTAGTTTCTGCTCCTATAATTTTTGCTCTAGACTAGTCTTTACCATTCAAGTTAATGTGCGATTTAAGCGATTTCGTCGTGGGAGCAATTTTAGGACAGAAACGAGACAAAGTCTTTCACGCCATTTATTACACTAGTAAGACGCCGGACGGAGCACATGTAAACTACACAATCACTGAGAAGGAGATGCTTGCAATAGCCTATGCTTTCGATAAGTTTCGTTCATATTTAATTGGTTCCAAAGTGATAGTGCATACTGATCATGCAACTATCAGGTACTTAATGCATAAGGCACATGCAAAGCCAAGGTTAATTAGATGGATTTTGTTGTTATCGGAATTTGACCTTGAGACTACAGACAGGAAAGGAGCAGAAAACCAATATGTCGATCATCTATCACGCTTGGAAGGTAATGAGCGACTTGTGGCCACAAAAATCATCAATGATACTTTTCCGGACGACCAACTTTTTGCGATTGAAATAATAGTGCCCGGTACGTGATTATGCCAACTACATTGTGTGTCTAACGTAATTCCTTCGGAGCTGACATCTCAGCAAAACAAAAAATTTTTACATGACGTTCGCTTCTATTTGTGGGACGAACCATTATTATTCAAGAGATGTGCATATCAGATGATCCGCAGGTGCGTACCGGAAGAGGAGGCGACATTAATTCTTCAGCAGTGTCATGCGTACCCTTATCGGGGTCACTTTGGAGGCCATAAAACTGCACTAAAAATTCTACAATCAGGTTTCTTCTGGCCCACACTGTTTAAGGATGCTCATAACTTTGTCACCCATGTGATCAATGCCAGATGATAGGTAATACTTCGCGCGTGATGAAATGCCGTTGCAAAACATTTTGGAGGTTGAAATATTCGATGTTTGGGGAATCGACTTTCTGGGTTCGTTTATTGAATCATTTAGGAACCGTTACATATTTGTGGTTGTTGACTACGTTTCTAAATGGGTGGAAGTCACTGCTCTGCAAACTAACGATGCTCATGTAGTGGTCAGATTTTTAAAGCAGATTTTTGCAAGGTTTGGAGCACCAAGGGCAATCATAAGTGATTGAGGATCCCGCTTCTACAACTTAAAGTTCAAGGCCTTCATGAAAAAGTATGGTGTGACGCATAGAATCGCTTTGGTCTATCATCCACAAACAAGTGGGCAGGTAGAAGTGTCAAATCGTGAAATTAAACGTATCATGGAGAAAACCGTCAGTCCAAATAGAAAGGATGGGCAAGCAAGCTTGACGAGGCACTATGGGCATATCGGACAGCCTATAAAACTCCTATAGGCACCGCACCGTACAAATTGGTTTATGGAAAGGCATGTCATCTACCGATGAAAATTGAGCATAAGGCTTATGGGCAATCCAAAAGCTAAATTTTGACCTAAGGGCCGTGAGTGAGCATCGAATGATGCAACTCAACGAGATGGAAGAATTTCGGAATAAGGTCTATGAGAATGCACGAATGTATAAGGAAAAGACCAAATGTTGACACGACCAACGAATTAAGGAACGACGTTTTGAACCAGGTCAGCGTATTTTGTTGTTTAATTCACGACTTCAATTGTTTTCAGGTAAGTTGAAGTCAAGATGGTCAGGATCATTTAAGGTGTCAAAAGTATTTCCCTATGGAGCATTGGAGTTGGAGAACCCGAAAGACCACGTAAGGTTTAAGGTTAACGCTAGTCGGGTCAAACATTATCATACAGGAGGTGTCGAACATGACATATCGACACCGACATTGAGTGAAGCATAACAATCGAGAAACGTCAAGCTGAGGTCGTTAAACCACGCGCTTGTTGGGAGGCAACCTGACCGCAATAAGATCGGCCACTGAGTAGGCAAATTTTCCATTTTTCTTTTCTTTTCTTTTCCTTTCTATTGAATAAACATCGGCACGATGTTAGATAGGTTTGGGGTGTGCATCGCCTGTTTAATGTTGCTGCTTTGCTTTAGTTGCCGTGGGTGTTACCGTTGAGTGTGTTCTGTTAAAAAAAAATTAATTTGCCTACTGTTAAAACTAATCTTGGGAAAATATTAGGAAGATTGTGCTTTGTGATGAATTAAGTCGGCTAACACAGACATAGGAGCATTAAAGCCTCAACTTGACTTGTGTTAGGCAGTTTTAAGTCTACATCTCATGCTAATTTTGTGTGTGGCCACAAAAATTTCTAACTCCTAGAACTGAAGAGGAAATGAAAAGTAGGACTTTTTAGTATTTTGAAAGAGAACCTTCAGGAATTTTAAATAAAAAAGAAGAAGATAAAATCCTACCAAGGCTCTAAATATCGTTGTTTGGGTGTGAAAGAAAAAAAAAAGAAGAGAAAAAAATAAACTGACAAAGTCAGAAAAACACCCGAATATGAGCTATGGTGCGAGTCATAGTGTGGTAGCTCGAGTTAGTAAATCCAATGGGTGCCTTATCACCCAGTGCCTTGGGCCATCTGGTTTGAGAGACACCGATTGAACACTTGATACATAAGCATTCCCGCTATTGATAAAGCATTTAGAGTCGTGTAGGGAACAAAAAAAAAAGAGAATAGAAAGTGCTTAATTGATGAATTCTTGAGGGAGCAATCTTAATGTTATTTTGTCCTATGACATAGACTCGAGTAGGTATGTGGAGTGACAGAATTGTCGTCTGTTGTATGTCGTGTGAGCGAAGCGTATGGGTATAAAAGACTGCCGAAGTATGAGTTGAGGGAAAGGGTTGAAATTCGAATGTGTTTGTGTATTACAGCTGATATCAGAGAACATATAATATATAATGATTCCACGGGTTATTATTTTCTAGTAGTATCATGTGTTCGTTTGGCTTGGGACTAACAAAATTTATGTTTAGGGGTGTGATAACTTGTTATAAATATATATATGTATTCATCCCTTTAATGCGCAATATTGGCCTAAATCTTTGAGTTATAGGGTAATATATGAGTATATTACTTAAATTGAGGTACTGCGGGTAGTTTTATTAATTTTATAGGTAAATTCGAAAGGAAAAAGGGCGGATGAAGTTTTGCAGAAAGTTGGGGCAACTGCGCCACTGGGTCAGAAAGTGCTCAGAGAGTTGGTGCAGCTGCACTAGAAATGTTGCAGGCGCACAGGATGGACAGAAATTGGACGGAATGTTTGGTGCACCTGCACTAGATTTTCGTGCAGCTGCACGTACGGACACGAGGAAATATTTTATTTCCTAGATTCTCTCTACCTTCGAGATTTTGAAGATATCCTAAGGTTGCAACCCCTGGAGGCATAAAAGGATGACTTGCTTGAGGGAGAGGGGTGTACCGAGAACGAGAGATCACGTCGGGCCGCATACGAAGACATTCGACAAAACTTCAAGCAATGTTTATGATGTTTTCCATTTCTTTAGTTTTGTGTTTAATTATTTTCAGCATGAACAAAATCTTTTTTCTAGGAATATGATGAACTCGGTTGTGGAGTTACTTTCTTAGTGAATTCCTTTGAACTATCTCGTTTTGTGTTTTGTTTGTTTACTTCACTTATTCTTAATGCTTGCGTGCGCGTGGCCAACATTCGTATTGATCGCTTGTGCTTGAGTGAGCTCGAGAGAAGATCTTAAGAGAAGAAGTTGTGGTGAAAGTAGGTCTGCTTCCATTGTCGCGGTAGGAAGACGCTATCACCACGGTGGTCGGAAACTTCCGCGGTTGTTGCAGCCGGTGCATTCAGTCGCGTTGAAGGCCATCTCGTTTGCTGTTGCCGCTGCCACCTCCAGTCGTGGTCGACGACCACCGGGTTTGAGTTGGTAACGAGGGGAGGCTTCCGCAAGGTTATTGAACCTACCTTGGGACTCGTTAAGGAAGATCGAGATGTTAGAGGTGTTGGACATTTTAATGTCAATGGTGAACATAATGGTTGGTATGGCCACACCAGATTTCAGTGCGGCCACATCGAGGAGTTCTTTGTGAACAGAAGGATTGATGTGGCCACACCAGATTTCGGTGTGGCCACACGAGGATATATGTCGTTCACAGGAACATTGGTGTGGCCACACTAGGGCGTCACTTGTTCACAGAAATATTAGCGTGACCATAAAAGATTTCAGTGTGGCCACACCGACTAGCAAACACATTGACAATAAAATAGTTTGTGCAGATCACATTGTTGAATGAATGAAGTGTTATTTGAATGGTTGTATATATTCATAGAAAACAACCAAATATAACTATTGGAAGTTGGAGACGGTTATCATTGAAGGAACACAACCCTTGATCCTTGAAGTTCGCATCCTTTGACGAACAACTATGATTCTTTATTTTTCAAGGAGTTGCTTCATGAAGAAACATATTCTCTTGTTTAGACAAGAATCTTTGTGAAATGACATGTCTCTTCCTAATGTCTCCATATCTGTTTAAGACATAATACTTGTGGAGAAATGGATTATCTCGGTTCAAAAGTATCTAAACACCATCTTCCTTTTGAGATTTCTTGTTGGAACACTCGGTTTTGCATAATCGCGTGTTAGTGATCTTCATTACTCCTGGAGGGATTTCGTGCTACTTCCCCAGCTAAAACTTTATAGTAGGGGCGAATAATTCCTTAAAGAGAGTGCACTTGTGCGAAGAATGTCTTTGCTAACATTGGTTTGTCTAGATCGCGTCCGCTCTCATCGTTCGAATTTTAAGCTTTTCCATCGGTTCGTGAAGAAGTTTTCCTACCAAGAGGAGGATTCGTGAGTAAGGGTTGTCAAATGGAAGAAGTTTCTTCTTTTTCTCCTAGGGGATGCTTCCAGGATGTTGGCCAAGTGTCCGTAATTGGGACTTGTTGCAAAATATTCCCGTTCCTTACGCCTTGCGACAATCATGTCCACGTTTTTTTTATTGATATCTGCTTATGACCGATTCACAATGCTCAGCCAACGACGTTGTAATCTGTAAGATCTTCCTTGGAGAACATCTAGAGCATTAGTTCCTATGTCCATCAGGTCGTCCAGCTTAGTTAGAACTCCAAATGTCCTGTCACCAGAGGAATCCACGTCTCTATCAAGCTTGATGGCATCGGATGTGGCAATATCTTGATTAGCAGGAGAAATTGCCAGTATAATGCCAGTTAGGATTGATTATCCACGTAAGATGGAACCATGGTCTCGATGTCTTGCACAATACTTTCGTGGATTTAATTAAAGGGGCTTGAGATTGCCAGGTGGCCGCCTTGGAGGTCGTACATAGGTGTGAGCAGGTTCCAGGTTTTCAGGTTCGGGACGTGGAACCTGGACCCTAGTTCTTAATTTTTAGAACCTAGAACCTACCCGATTAATCAAAGACTCACCCAAGAACCTACCCTTTCGGTTCTGGTACAGGTTCCGGTTCTATTTCGGTTCCGTTAGCGGCGTCACTCTCTGAGTTTTAATTCTGGTTCGGTCAACGGCGTCGCCCTATGAGCGGTTCGTGTTTCGATTTTGATTAAGACACCCAAACAGATGATCCAGAGCACCAACGCCTCAAATTACATCGAAATCAAAATCCAAACCCCACATAATCACCCCCTGATCGGCTATGTTCAGACAAAAAGAACTTTTAAGAAAATATTCCCATCACCAACGGCTCAACCTAACCTAACCCAGAAAGAATCGTAAATAAAAATTGACAAGGCAAGGCGGGGAAGAAGGGAAAAAGTAGATTAGGAGCTGACTTACCGTAAGAAACCGTAACCCCTGGAACCGTTTGATGAAGACGTTGTTGTGAAGAGGGGGATAATTGTTTGTGGTAGGGTAAAGTTTAAGTTAGGTTATTGGGTTGGGTAAGATTTAGGGTAGGTTATAGGGTTGGGTTGTATTCCAGGTTCTCCGGGTTGGTTCCGGGGGGAGAACCTGGAACCGTACTTGGTACCGCCGGTTTTGTAAAATTTAGAACCTAGAACCTACCCGATCTATTCGAGAACCTGTACTGACACCGACCCTATGGTACCGGTTCCGACAGGTTCCCGGTTTTACCCAGAACCTATGCTCACCCCTAGTCGTACCCCCCTACTCCCCTGAGAAAGTCGTTGGAGGGAATTAACACCCCCTCCGCCAGCTATCAAACGAAACTTTCGTATTATTAGGAGGATGCCCTTTGTATGTGTTTGGCCTTCTCCTATTGCTTGGTGAATGGTAGGAAGGCGAGATTGTTATTGAGAATAAAATTCAAAACATTAAAATGAATTTTGTAATTAAATAAAAGTAAAAATGAGAAATGGGTTTAAGGTGGGCTTTGGCCTATATTTATGGGCTTAGCCTATTTTATTTTGGACTGCGCTTATGTAATGGGCTAAGAAATAATGATTTATGACCCGTAGAATAATTTGAGATATTATAGTTTACTCATCCTTGTGAGAGAAACTGGAAAAATTTTCTCACAAAGATATCATAAATACCTTAAATTATGCTACGGAATCTTCTTAACCGATATCCATCCTGAGTTCTCATCGAGAAAATCATTAGCAGTGACTATGACTACATAAGACACAGGGTAATAAAGCATGTATGATTATGATGCACATGCATGTAATGTTTCATTTTAATGATTTCTCTCTAAAAACTTGCTTCTGAATGAAATGGAGAAGGGTTTCTTGACTTCTCTTGTGGTTTACTCTTGTTTCTGAAAGCCTCCTCGGTTGTACTTCAAAATTCCTTTGACTTGGATGTTCATGTACCAGTCGAAAGAGTCTTTGTTTGGGCTGTAATATGGTTTTGGCGTAAGGCCATTTTATCGAGGCTTTAAGTTCGTGTTTTTAAAAAACGAGTCTAAGGACCTCATCGGAAACAACTGACTATAGAGATTTCACCGTTCAAGCAAATTCTCCATCTCATAACACCCCGCCAGCTAAGGCGTTTCATTGGGGATGAATAGTTTGCTCACTATTAAGTGTTGATGATTCGCTTCGGGGAATGCTTTCTCTTGACTTATTAAAAAAATGACACCTTTTGCTTTTGTGACCGTCAATGCAGATCCTGGTGCTTTATTTTGCTCCTTCGACTTTCATCTTGCGCATGGCTTTTGAAGCTTTGGTCTTTGGGCTGATTCTGCTTTTTCTTTGTTGAATCGTAGAGATTTGCCATGCTTTCTTTCTCTTGTTAATATGTTGATCCTCTTTTGGAGATGTTTTGGGCTCCTTGAGGATTTGTATGTCTTGAAGAGTATGGTTGGAGAAATTTTATCCTTGAGGAAGACTTAATTGGCAGGCTTGACCGTTGATGGTACCTCTTCGCTTGAACCTTAAGGAAGTGTTATTTCTATGATTCATCGCTTTCGGTTTCTGACTACTGGATCTCCATTAACCTAAATGTGAGGCGGTCCTTAGACTCGATAGGAGTAGTGCATGTACAAACTTCTACTTTAACACACAGGGGCTAGCAACGGTTGATGTTTTGTGTTTGGGTAGAGAAGAAATACTCGATCTCATCCCAATTTGAGCATCTTTTGTCGAAGCATCTGTCATCCGCCTGGACGTTTGTGTCTGAATCCTCATAGTGTTTGCAATGATCTCTCTGGGTAAGTGCTAAGGAATGGGTTTGCTTTCTCCACTCTCGTCTACAAGCATTCTTATTGTAAAAAAAAAGTCTTTTGAAACTGTATGCAAATGGGCACACGAATGCTTAAGGAATGAATATGTTTAGGTACGCAAACTTCTTTGGAGATGTCGTACTGAGGTGATACTCTTGTGCAAGCTTAATGGGGGGGGGGGGAAGTGTTTGTACTTTCGTTCCCCAGAGATTTTTTTTAAAATTAGACTTGAAGAAGCTTCCACCCAACCACCCACGCCGTTGCCTAGGAGTTTGTATCGTACTGTACGGATGTTCATGTGTCTACACAGTTTACAACGAACAGAGACGAAGCTCATGTACTTCGACCCTTCGTTGGAGAGATAATATAAGATTGTGTATCCACAGGGGAAATGAGATGGATATATCCATCTCGATGATCGTTCTGGAAGAATATGCTTGTATGCGGTGTATGTAACCGACTCCAGTTTAGGGAAATGGGGGTATAAGTCCATCTGGGGAATGATGAGAGATTTTGTTAGAGAGCAGTGCAGATGATATTCCCTTTTCGTATGGTCATCCTTGGTAATAAATAAGACAATCTCGAAGCTTTGGTTCAAAATTTTCCACCCGACTGCCCGCGCCTTTCTCTGTAATGTAGGATGCTCATGTATCTATACAAGGCAAATGAAAAAACAACAAGTAAGCTCATGTAACTTGTTTCTGTTGAAGTTTGCTCATGTAACTTCATTTATATAGAAGGCAAAGCAGAGTTTTGATATTTCTTTTCGACGTATTTAGTCATTGCATCTTTGTCCGTAGGAATCAAATGATTAATGAAATTGTTATTTTTGCCCGATGTCTGTCGTGTGAGGATATTTTTGTTCGGGCCGTATAAGGCATAGTATATTGTGAAACAATCCCACACTCCTACAAGTACTTAGGAAAGGGTCCCATTTTTTATCTAAAACCATCATGTCTACTGTCATAGGGGTATTCTCTCTATCAAATAAAACTACCCTGTGGGCGTCGTGTCTCGCCCACGAGCACGACCAGCCTATGCACAACGGATGCAAACAAGTGTTTTAGGTGAATGACACCCTTTGTATTTCACTCAGAATCCCAGAATACAAGTTACTTGCCAACGCCCCTTTACAAGCCTTCTTATAAGGGGCGTGGCTTTACATCAAACATTACAACGTTACACGAAGGGGTATATGACTTCAGGGGGTGCCAACGCAACTGCCCCCTTAGTCACCCCTCGGGATCCCCCCTTTCCGGAAGGGGGGCCCCCTTCCCACTAGACAAGATCCTTCAGAACAGTCGTGCCCCCTCATAGTCACACCCTTTCTCGACCAGTCATGATTGTTCGTGCCTCCCTCACGAACGGTTGCTCATGGAGCCTTCCACGAAACGTCCTTCACCGTCCCATGCCTGCAGGCACGTAACAGACCTCCCCCACTAGAGGAAGTCGATGCCCTCTTCGACACCTTATCGAGGTACTCTCGCACCTCTTGCTCGATCCGTCGGTTCTTCTTACTCTGCCCCAAGACTCTATGATCAAGTATCCGCTCAATCTGAACATTGTACTGTTCTCTTGTCGTTGGGGGTGCTCGCTTGGCTTGGATTCGCCCCTCTGGGTTAGAATCCTCATGGAATGGCCTAAGGAAACTCACATGAAAGGTAGGATGGACCTTCATCCTTTCGGGCAGTCTCAATCGATAGGCCACCTGCCCAATACGCTGCAACACTTCAAACGGACCATCATACCTCGGGATAAGGCCACGATGAACCGTTTTGCTGCTGATCTTCTTCTAGATCTGCGGTGTCAATTTCAACATCACTCTACTGACCTCCGATGCTGATCAGCGTACTTCTTCATTCGCCGAGCAGCCTTAGCCATACTATCCCGCGCTTCCGCAGTCATCTCATGTTTATCTCGAGCGAATCGGTAAGCAGCCGGACAGGGTCCCCCTGACCGTTGTAGAGCAACGTCTTGAGGACACAAGGGCTGATGTCCCATAGCAAGTTCAAAGGGACTAAATCCCGTTGATGACGACCTGTGCAAATTGTTACAAAACTGAGCTGACATTTTCTTTCAAATCATCAAATGCAACCTGACATTTTCTCATCCCAACACCAGGCCCTATCCTTTCTCAACAAATCTGTCAATGGGGTAACTCTCCTTGAGTATCCCCTCACAAATCTACGATAATAATTTGCTAATCTAAGAAAACTTCGTACCTCCGAAACTTTCTTTGGTGCAGGCCAGTCCCGAATGGCTAGCACCTTTCTCGTATCCATTCTCACGCTTCCATGTCCGATCACATGTCCCAAGAAGCGTATTTCCTTCGAGCAAAACTCACACTTCTCTTTCTTCACGAACAGATAGTGTTCCCTTAGTTTCTTAAACACAAGCCGAAGGTGTCTTAGATGGTCCTCCAAACTCTCTGAGTAAACTACAATGTCATCCAAGTAAACCACAACAAAGTCGTCTATGTATTCATTGAAAACAATATTCATCAGATTACAAAAGGTAGCCGGGGCATTTGTCAAGCCAAACAGCATCACAAGGAACTCATACGATCCATATCTCGTAACCATAGCAGTTTTGGACTCATCACCCTCTGCGATTCGAACCTGCCAATATCCGGAACGCAGATCTAACTTCGAAAAGTATGAGGCCTTTGACAGTCTATCGAGCAGATCAGCAACAAGGGGCATTGGGTACTTGTTCTTCACTGTGACCTTGTTCAATCCACGATAGTAGACGCACAGCCGTAGACTACCGTCTTGCTTGTTCTGAAACAACACTGGTGCTCCATATGGTGCTTCCGATGGCTGAATCTTTCCTCCATCAATCAATTCACCCAACTGTTTTCTCAACTCACCGGGTTCCTTAGGGCCCATTCGATAAGGTGCTTTGGCAGGAGGTACTGTCCCTGAAAGGAGGTCTATGCGATACCGCCCTCCGAGGCGGCAGTCCTCTGGGAAGATCAGCCGTCATCATATCCTCAAATTCGGCCAACACTGGTACCACCTCCATAGGCACTACACTGGACACACTTTCATCCACATCAAAAATAGCCGCAAGGAATTCGCAAGACTCATTGCTGAGACAAGTTCTGAACTTATGCCATCACGTTCTTTCTCGATGTACTGCCCTTTCACAAAACACGGCTGAGAAAAGTCTCCGATAAACAACCCGCCCAAATGGGGTATCACTACCACACATGCCTCAAAAAAGAAGTTGTTTCCCAAGATTATATCAAAATCATCAAGAGGAACAACCATGAAGTTAACCGTACCATTCCATAAGCCGAGGGTGATCTTAACATTTCTAGCCATCCCACTGATAGGCTGACTCTCTGAATTCACAGCCTTGATTCGACACAACTGTTCATCTATTCTCAATCCCAAACGTTGCACCATACGATCAACCACAAAACTATGAGTCGCCCTTGTATCAACCATTGCCAACATGATGTGCTCATTCACGGTTAGCGAAACACACATCAATCCTTTACTTACGCCTTCCTTTCTCATTCTCAAGGCATTCAAAAGTTGGAGTAGGGCTACACGGGTCGGAGTCGTCTCTTCCTCCGATACTATTGCATTCAACTTTTCTTTCCGCGGACAGTCCCTCGCCCTATGAGGTCCTTCACAAATGAAACAACCAGAAAATGTTTTCAGATCCTTCTGAGTATCGTTACTTACATTGCCTGATTGCCCTTGAGACAAGCTACGAGCACCATTCCATTTCAACTTCATCTGCCCTTTACCTTTCTGAGTTCTTTGGGCACCGGTCCTTCCTTTATGGCCCCGCTCATCCTTCACGGGGTCATTTGCACCTGCCCAACGAAAATCTACAAGAGCATCTGCAGTCGCTATGGCAGTAGGGAGATCCTTCACCCTTTCCCGTTCGAACTCAACTTGAGCCCATGGTTGTAGCCCGTACATAAAATTAAAATATTTATCTGCAGTCGACATATATATATCAAAGAGGTAAATTGTTTCCCAAAACCCCCACCGTACCAACATGTTTGAGGCACTTCAAAGCCTCTCTCGCGACCCAACTTGTATTGCAAGGTAAGAACTGATCCGTCAATTCTTTCTTAAGGGACTCCCACGTATTGATCTGAGGACACCCCGCATTGAGATCCTCCTTTACTCTGGTCCGCCACCAAAGTTTCGCATCACCCGACATGTACATTGCCGTAATGGACACCTTCTCATTCTCGGGCACTCTTGATGCGAGAAAGTATTGCTCAACGTCCCACAAGAAGTTCTGCAACACCTTTGCGTCACGACAACCATCAAAGAACTGGAGTTCAGGGACCCTCGCCTTAGAACGCGTATCACCACCAACCACCGGAGCAGCGATCGCCCTCTTGAGGACGACCAACTCACCCTCGATATCACCAAGTTGACAGCACACTTTTTCTACCTCACCATTCAACAAGACAAGAGATGATTCAAAATGAGCCATCCCTGCCCAAAGTTCTTCCAACATATTGAATATCGGAATGAGATCCTCAGACGGGGGATCGCCCACAAGCCTCTCCAAGCGACCAAATCTCTCCATGATAGGTAACGCCATTTCCACTCACAACCTGGCTCTGATACCAACTGTCACAGGGGTATTCTCTCTATCAAGTAAAACTACCCTGTGGGCATCGTGTCTCGCCCACGAGCACGACCAGCCTATGCACAACGGAAGCAAATAAGTATTTTAGGTGAAGGACACCCTTTGTATTTCACTCTGAATCCCAGAATACAAGTTACTTGCCAACGCCCCTTTACAAGCCTTCTTATAGGGGGTCGTGGCTTTACGTCAAACATTACAACGTTACACGAAGGGGTATATGACTTCAGGGGGTGCCAACGCAACTGCCCCCTTAGTCACCCCTTGGGGTTCCCCCTTTCCGGAAGGGGGGCCCCTTCCCACTAGACATGATCCTTCAGAATAGTCGTGCCCCCTCATGGACACACCCTTTCACGACCAGTCATGATAGTTCGTGCCTCCCTCAGGAACGGTTGCTCATGGAGCCTTCCACGAAACGTCCTTCACCGTCCCATGCCTTCAGGCATGTAACAACTACCATAGTACTCACCACCACGATCAGGCAGTACTATTTTAATGACATTCTCTAACTGCTTCTCGACTTCAGTTTTAAAGACTTTAAATTTGTCAAGAGCTTCTGACGTCTCTTTAATGAAATAGAGATAGCCATACTGAGAAAAATCATCGATGAATGTTATAAAATATTTGTTTCCACACAAGGTAGTAGGATAAGGTCTAGAGATATCAGTGTGAATGATTTCTAAAAGCTCTGAGCTTCGAGTATATCATTTCTTCTTAGACTTTGTGAATTTGACTTTAATACAATCAGCACAAATTTCTAAATCACTGAAATCAAGATAAGGTAGAATTTTACTTTTAACTAGCCTTTGAGTCCTTTCTCTCGATATGTGACCTAAGCGTTTATGCCACAGTAGAGAAGAATTTTCAATAGACAGAGATCTCTTGGAGAAACTCAACTCGACAGAAAAGTTTTGGAAAGGAGTAGAAGTCAAAAGCAATTGGAATAATCCATTATTTAAAATTCAAGAACCAACAATCTGGGAATTCAAAGACAACTAGACTGAACCTCGTTCGAAAAGAAAAGAGTAACCACTGGAGTTCAAAGCTGAAATAGAAATTAAGTTTCGTCTAATAGTGGGAACATAAAAGACATTTCTCAACATGAGAACATGATTTGACTCTAGAACAAGACGGACGACTCCTATGGACTCGACTTTGACTTCAACATCGTTTCCCACTTTAAGCTTTGACTCCGTCTCACTTGGTTTCCTTATTGTCTTGAACCCCTCCAGACTTGTTTTGCTCAAGTCGAGCCATCAGCTTAAAGCAATCTTTCTTTAGATGTCCCGGCTTTTGACAATAGAAACATTTGACATATTTCTTAAAAACAACCTTAGATTCTCCCTCACTCTGATCATGACCATGCCTCTTAAAACTCTTATTCTTAGAAGCACTGAGGTGAAATCGCTTAAAATGCTTCTTACCCTTTAAAAAAGGAGATCTAGAGGAAGACACAAGGAAAGCACTCTCACTCTTCTCCCACTTAAGTTTTTCCTCCTCCGCCATACACTTACTATTCAGATCATTGACAGTTCAACTCTAGTTTTGGGAGATGAAAGCAGTTTTGATTTGAGAGAAATTTGGAGGCAATGAATTGAGAGCATGAAGAATGATGAACTTATCTAGAAGAGGAATTTCAAGGCTTTAAAGCTTAGACTGAAGGGAAACAATTCTCAGGAGGTAATCTCTCACGCCTCTCACATTGTCATAAGACATACTCATCAACTTTTTTAGAATGACACTAGATTCATCCATATCGAGTACAAGATATCTTTTCCCAAGAGCAATGAGCAACTCCCTAGCAATAGCAATCTCGGGTAGCCCACTCAACAGATGTTCTAAGATAAATCTCGTCATGGCTAGAAGGCTCATATAATTTGAGTGCTCCCACTTGTTAAAATACTCCATTTGCTCTAGAGAACTAGCCTCTGAAAGCGGAGCAGGGCGGTGCACACGCAAGGTAAGATTCAGATTGACAAAACCCGGGCATACAGAAGCCCATCCTTCCACTTATTGTAATTAGATCCATTTAGAACCTCAACAACACCAACACCAGCATTGTTCAAAGTAAGGGTGACTGAAAACAAAAAGGCAACAACACGTGAGTGGACAAAAATTTAATAGTCGATTACATAGACTATCAACTAGAGAATCTCAAATGACACCAAATGAAGAAAATCCAACACCTTTGGGTAGAAGGACCCCACACCAGCATAGCCAAGACACTCCAGGAAACCTCAACAACTCCGAGAAAATCCCATTTGTCACTTCAAGCGAGCCACTTTGGTGGCCAAGCACTCAAAGCACAAATATGGAATCTCTCACTTACTGAGAACATATACGATTGTAAGAAACTCCGGTTGTCACTCTGGTCGAGTCACTTTGGTAACCAAGCAACCAAAGCACAAATCCGAAAGTTACTTACCCTAAATGTACATGCCCATGAGATGACTCACCTGTCACTGCAAGCAAACCACTTTGGTGGTCACACTTCCGGCACAAATGTGAAGTCACCCCACATGTTTACTCACACAAAATCACATGCTACCTCAGTCACATGATTCCAGAGGTTGGTCACATTCACATACTCAACTTGATGGTCATCGAGTAAGCCAGGCGATGAGAGGTGCACCGAGCGACACGACTCTCAGGCGATGAGCAACTCAAGAGACACTGTAAGCGAGGCGACGAGAGGTGCACCGAGCGACACGACTCTCAGGCGATGAGCAACCCAAGAGACGCTATAAGCCAGGCGACGAGAGGTGTACTGAGCGACACGACTCTTAGGCGATGAGTAACCCAAGAGACTTTGTAAGCCAAGCGACAACCAACCTCATTTATTATTATTATTTTTCTAAGTGGTGTGGCACACGAAGGCGTCTGATCTTGGGTCCTCCATCTGTGTGGCCACATGAAGGTGTGGTGTGGCCACACGGAACAATCTGTTCTTTCGAGATCCGAACACGGAACAATCTGTACTCTGATTGATTTTAATTTTAATGAAACACAAACCCTAATTCCCATTGTTATTTTAACAAATAGGGATGAACCCTAAATTCCAACGAACAAATCCCAAATCGGGAGGATGATATCTCAATCAATTTCTGAATTTATAATCAAACAATATATTGATCCAAATCGACATACGGAAGCTCTGATACCACATGTTAGCGAGTAAATCGCAAACCCAATATCACCGTAGTCTATTTGGGACACCAAATAAAGGGAAAACGAAAGCGTACCTGATTAAGCAATGATCCCCAATATAATTGCGGAAGCCGAAAGCCTCAGATACAATTAGAAGCCACAAAAACCAGAGGTGCCCTATGTCTTCCCCTCTCTCTTGACAAGACGGCCGATGGAATTGTCGTAATAATCATCAGTGGGAGAGGGGACCTAGCGCTTATATGAATCGACGGGCCCTTTCATCACGGGCCTACGCCGATACTGGGCGTACACCAAATGTCGTATAACCCACATCTAAAATAAACTGAGGTGTTGTAAAAGTCCAAATAAAGCATCACTGAAAACTCAGTGAACTATCATACAATGTCTCGTATATCAACATACAGCCCGCTTATAAAAAAACAAAACAATTAATTGTAGACCAAAAAAATTTTATAAAACAAAATAAAATAAAATAAAATCTTTATAAAATTCCAACAACTATCGCCATTGAAACAAGCCATTGATTACGATCGAGACGGGCCCGTCTTGAAGATTTCATTCTGTATTAAGAAAAAAATTCACAATTCAAGGCTTAACTTTGTTGTCTACTGTGGCCAGAACTCATAAAACCAGGGACTGCCGCCTGCTTTGACAAAACAGGAGCTTCACGATTGTCCGATTCTGCCACAGTCACAGTTCACTAATACAAGATTTCAGGAAACTCTAGAGGAGCTTACGTTAACAAATTCTGAGGGACTCATTTAAGTTAAAGATCTTGTAGAAGGGAATTGCCCCTCTGGATCTCTCTGCAATCGCGGAATTTTTAACGGTTTCTTATGTGTATTCCTCAGCATGACATGAATTTTGAATCGAAAAGGTATGGAACCTTGATTTAAGTTCGTTGCCGACAGGTAGAACCATCGAGAACCAATTCGGCATTGACAAACCCAATTTCGTAATGTGCTTGAAGGTTGAATTAATGATATCCCATCTAAAACCTGGCTTTTCTTCACGTGTGATCATGATATCTCGGTTTCACTTTTTTTAATCCAAATAGATTCCGGCGAAAGGCGATTTCTTTGCTGAAGACGACACAAACACCCTAATACCACATTTTTTAGGAATAACGATTAACAACTGTCACCGGAAAAGATGGCAATGTTTATTATTAGTAGAAGCTCCTCGGAAGGACAAATCTGTGCCCGGGAAGCGACAGCAATGAGTTAGTCATCGTTGTTGAATTTATAATTCTCATACCTGAGTCGGCAGTCCATGAGCTGGATCTGCGCCCCTTTGCTGCGGGTGCACTCGTCGAACATTTCCTTAGCGGCGTAGTCGATGCAGTCATGACAATCCTTTGGATCGAGGTTCTTGGTGCAGACTCCGTGGCCATACAAGGTGACGTCCTTCTCGAAGTCACCACCCTCGTGTGTGTCCTGGCAATAGTAGTCAAACTGGGGGGACTCTGACGTGTGCGATTTCAGGTCATTCATTATATCCACGATGGCTAAATCATATGTGCTCCATAAAATGAACTGCTTTCCATTGCAGATCCTCGACAACAATCTGCCGTCAAAGGCTACGACGACGCTGCAAGAAGCCCCGAGGAAGAGGAAAAGGACGACGTTGACGATGCTATAAGGCAACGAACCCATGATGATCCAGAAAAAGGAGTTGGTTCGAAACACGCAAGGGAAGTGAGACCTGTGGAATAGTTCAGGGCCATATAAAGCGAAGGGCGTGTCTCCTATAGATTTCTCCGTTGCCGCCCGGGGGTTGCTTAGGGCGCATCATCTAAATTTCTGGTATTCCAACGTCGTAAATTCTCCGGAAACAAAACCAGGAGGATGGGGATAGTCGGGGTAAGAAAATGGCTTCGACAACGGGACGAATTCGAATTCAAAAATCGGTGGTGTATAATACTAAGACAACATTGTTTTAGTGGCCTACCGGTCAGCAAAAATTTATACTTGTCCAGACAGATCGAGGAAAAGGGAATCTCAGCCCCTTACATTAACAGCTGGTACATATAACAATTTCCAAAATAAGCCTTTGATGGATTTTTTTTTTCTTTCTGCCATTCGTTTTGGCTCCTTGTTTCGATCCATTGTGTGAGAAGGAAGAACTCGATCCCTTCATCTGTCCAGCTGCGGAATGAATCCGGGAATATGACAAAGACTGTCAATGGTTAAGTCGTATAGCCACTCATCGAGTTTTGTCACAAAGTCGGCGTTTGTAAAGTGGACTTCACTATAGAATGAAATTGTTATTACAAAGGCCGATTTTAGTTCTACCGCCCTGATACCGATTTAATAAGACCATGCTTATTCCTATGAGGTCGGTCTTACAAACACTGATTACGGAAAACTTATAAAAAAAAAATTGATCTCCTTGGCACCTTTTTGTAAGGCTAACTTCCTTAGGTTGGAGGAGACAATAAGGAAGTAAAGTTCGACTTCAGTCCGACACCAGAAATTTTGATGCCGGATGGGAAGTCCTCTTTCAACCTAAGGAAGTCGGCATTACAAAGACCGACTTCCTTAAGTCACTAAGGGAGTCAGCACTAGTAAGACCAACTCCCTTAGTTCTGCAACAAATAAGAAATTAAACATCCGATTGCCCACATGTAATGCATACAAATATTCATCACCTATACAAGAATGACAATTGAAGTAATCCGAAGTAATCCAAGCAAGTTTTTACGCATGAGGTGCACTCAGATTAACCTGAAGTTTGAATCCTTTTTTATATTACATTCCGTCGATTTCAGTGAAGAGCTATTAGAGCACAGCAAGTTTTTATAACATGATAGAGGTGACCGTGTGCTGCTGCACCATCACTGTTATGGTTGTTCTACTGTCAGGTTGCAAAACATGGGGAGCGTCCCGAACACGGCCATTCAAGAGATTGAGTGCTCTACCGAAACCATCAAGGTGCCTGAGTATGAAAACGTGGTCACACGCACAGTACATCACACGCCTGAATGGTCCAACAATGATTACGCCTCACGTATAGAGCTGATGTATAAGGTGTTTGGTATAGATGCCGCCGAGCGGTATTTCGATGGTCTTCCAATTGAGGCAAAAAACTGTGAGGCTTACACCTCTATTCTTCATTGTTGCGCTGATGCAAAAGTCATTGATAAGGCTGAGGACCTGTACGGGAAAATTGAGTCTCCTAACATTGCTTTTAATGCTCTCGTGTACAATGAAATGATGACTGTTCATGTCAGAGGGCAGCTAGAAGAAGTTCAGTCTGTTGTAGAAGGAATGAAGTGCAAGAAGGTTTTCGCATACAATCTATGGATCAGTTCTTATGCACGAGCAATGAATATGGACCGGGATGGGAAAGTTCCCAATGAAATGAGCCCCTCTGGATCTCTCTGCAAACTGTCCATTATCACGACCATGCCAGAGCTTGAGCCGCTGGAGGTGCAGACCTAGGTCAGCTTGAGTATCAGTCCACTCGGCTTGACAAGGGCTTGATCGAGTGCTGAACCCGGTGGAACCATACTTGAGCATGCTGAAAGTAGTGGACGGACCTCTTTCCCACCATGGATATATATCAAAGAAATATGTAGAAAGTTGTGAAGATCTTGAGAGGCTGCCAGATGATTTGTATCGCCACAAAATTCTGAATGGGATGTCTGTTGGTGGCTGCCGGAAGCGCTCTTCCTTCCCCTGCGCGGGCAGGGACTGCCGCCTGCTTTGACAAAATTGTCCGATTCTGCCAGAGTCACAGTTCACTAATACAAGATTTCAGGAAACTCTAGAGGAGCTTACGTTAACAAATCCTGAGGGACTCATTTCAGTTAAAGATCTCGTAGAAGAGAGTTGCCCCATCTCTCTGCAAATTGTCCATTATCACGACCATGCCAGGTGGCCTAGAACATCTTTCTTGTCTATCCGAGCTTTGTTTATGGGGTTGCGAAGCACTAGAGATCGTCTGCTTCCCAGCTGTCCCTCTCGCCTTATCAAGTTTTAAGCTTGTTGGGTTTCCAAAACTGAAGACTTTGCCTGATGACATGCATAAATTCACATCCCTCAAAGCAGAAGATATTTGGAACTGCGACGGCATCAAGAGCTTGCTGAGAAGAGGTTTACCTCCAAATTTGGAGATCATCTGCATAACGAAGTGCGGCAATCTGAATCGGCCATTGGAGGACTGGTGCTGAAACAACCTGAAATTTTTCAAATTTTTAATTAGAAGGTCAAGCCGTACGCGGAAACGACAAATTCAAAGTCTCCACCGCGTTGTCATTCTTTGACTGGTCTGATAAGCTTCGCCACGTGTATTCTTTCTCTCGTATTTCTGCATCACTAAAAATAAATTCCCTATTTGGGGTCAGCGATAATTCACTGAGTACGCACATCCATACGCACACAAAAGCAGTGAAACCACTAAGAGACCCCTAACGTGCGTTTTGAAAGGATTTATGCACATACATATCAGAATTCCACAATATCACATCAACATAACCATACTGAACAATGATAACGCTCATAAGATGTTAAGAACAAGATGGCCAATTGAAAACGAAAAACTCTCAATGCAACTCTCTTGAACCTCTCTCTCCATCAATGTCAACACTTCGAACGATGCCAGGACCACCGAAGTGCGTCCCCACCCACTCCTCCGAGAGCACCTGGTAACGCAGGAAGCACGACCGCGAGTGATCATCGCCTCCCCGTCCTCCTCCGACATTACAGTCGGATAATACATATACGGAGACCAACCCCTCTCTTTGAATCATTTCGAACTTATTTCAAACTTTTGTAAATCCAGCAGATGATTGAAGTGTTATTACCACGCGAACCCGTTATTTGTAAAACCTCTCCGACGTGGCTGGTCCAGTCCGGAGGATTTGAAGTCAGCCTCTGATCCAGCTCAAGGACGACAGTATATTCTCCGAAACCCAGCCACTGTCGATCTGAATCGGACGTGGCTGGTCCAATCCGGAGATCCCCGTCTCCTCGCCAGAACGACCTGTACAACGAACCCGCGGACCCCAGCCACCGTCTTCCTCATTCTGCCACTCTCAATTAGGGGTCCTCACAAGTCTCTTGATAGAAAACAATTCCACAGGCGATTATACACGCCACGGCCACAGAGTTACACACGAACAATCTCAGAAATCAAATCAGCGAAACGCCACCGCATATCCGACCCAGACAACAAGCGCGGATAAAATTTCCATCTCCACGGGCGACACAGTCTGTTCACCCACGAAGATACCATGCGTGGATTCAACTCGTCGTCAACGCACTGCAGGAAACTATCGTCCTGAAGCAACTCGCGACGGTAATACAACCTGTGGGGAAGTCCCATCTCACAATGGCCGTTCCCTGGAAGCAGGGGAAAGGAGCATATAGCTCCCTGCATTCCAAAACTCGTCGCCCCAACTCTGTTTCCAGGTGCTCTCAGCGCACCTCTGCCAGTTCGATTCGCACGTAGGGATGCAACCGGGAGAGCGGAACCGGGAAGGGGGAAGGGGAGCGTATGCTCCATCCTGTCCCGTTACCCCGTTCAGACTCAACAATCAATCAAAGGCGAAGACAGATAGCGGATTCGCCCCAAGAGCGAAGCCTTGCGGATCCAACGGCGGACTGTTGCGGACTGAACTGCTCCTGCCCCTCACAGCCGAGGATCCAACCTCGAAGACAACCGGCTTAAAATCCTGCGACTCCGACACATACCCGACCTACCCGCCTTCCCCTCACCCTACCCAAGTGGTTTATGCACGCGGCCACACACAGACAGGAAAGGAAGTAGCAAACCAGAAAACGAGGGGAAGGGGCATGGAACGTACACTCGGCTCCTAGTCTGTGGGTCCTCCTCCCCATGATCGTCCTTGATTCGAGCCCTTCGCAGCCGCGACAGTCCGCACGAGGCGCTGCTCTAATGCCGGAGAGGAAAGGTGTGCAGGGTTGTCCAGCGGCCGGAGCTTCCTGCTCCTCCCTCCTCCTCCTCTCCTCCGCGGACGCTAGGCTCGACGGCAGCACGCTCGTGTCCGAGATCCCCAAGCTCGGCTCAAGCGAGAATAAGACTCCCAGTTGGGTGAACTCCTCCGATGTCCACCTTCTATTTTTCCTCCACCCGATTTCCTTTTTCTGTCTTCCCTCTGTTCCTTCGCTTTTATTAACTTGACGATAAGAAGCGTATTGTAGGGGGAGTTCCCCGATTCCTTAACCAAAATTCTATCCTATCATCGGATAACACGGACGTTCCATAACTGTTAATCCTTTCGTTCAAGATGCATTTTGTTAACTCGATAATTTGGTTACGTAATTTTAATCACTAATTAAAATTTCCCCGATCAAAATCCACGCGTTGAACGAATCTTATCGCTGCTCGAATTCGATTCTGTTTGAGTCCAGACGTCTCCTTTCTCACGTAATCACACGAAATCGAATAAAAGTTTCGATAATATTCATTACTAACATGAGTCGACAACGAGAATCTTAAACTCTCGTGTCACGTCGAATTTTAACCCGGTCAACAATCGATTTTATTTGTTTACTAAAATCATAAACAGTTCTTATTTATACAATCGATATCGAATTCTCAAGTCGTTAAAGGTGCATTTCAGGGTTAACTGGCTTGCGAGGATTGACCATTCGGGGGAAGCAAAGTCTTCGGGAATGAAATGGTCTGCTTCCATCTTCTTCTGCCAGTAACCACAATTCCCGGGGTTGACAGTTCCCTCCCTCCATAGTTCGCTTTGAGATGGATAAGATGGAGAGGCTGGCTGACGGACTCCACATCCCTCCAAGGGTTTCATATCCTTTGACTGTGAGAAGACGAGGGACTTCCCGGTGATGATCTCCCCTACTCTCTGGAACTGCTCGACGTTATCGTTTACCGCTGGTTAGTTCAGAGATGCTCGGAACGCGGCAACCAAGATTACTGGCATCCCCACCTCCGATTAACCCCCCAAGTCAATTTGTTTTAATAATCTTAAATATACCAATTCCATCAATGTCTTTGGAAAAAATAAATATTACAAATTCCAACGTTGTCGGATCAGCTGCTTGAAACACATAATATTTGTAGGATTAGTAAGATTTTACCTGCTTACTCCTGAGAGACGGCTGTCTATGAGCTTAATCTTGGCAGGGATGTTAATGAGTCGAGGCTTGCAAACTGCAGAGCCTGACTTGTTAAATAAATTTTGGCGAGTTCGAACTCAGACTTTAATCTTTGACGGCTAAATTTTAATCTTGGCAGGGATGTTAATGAGTCAGGGCTTGCAAACTGCGGTACCTGACTTGATAAATAAATTTTGGCGAGTTCGAGCTCAAACTTTAATCTTTGACGGCTAAACTCAGACCCACTTACTAATCTGTCAAGTCATCCGACCCGGCTCCGACAAATTTTATAAAAAATTATCAAATATATGAAGAAGAGGTTAGTACCCAAGCTTAGGGCCAAAAGTTTTTGGCCGGGCAGCCCGTACTCGACTAAATAGAATTCGGTCAGGCTCGAGCTCAGTCTCAGGTCCGATAAGCTTCTACTTGAGCAGAACACGAGTAGGAGATGTTCGAGCCAGGCCTGGCATCTGGGCCCCTTTGCTGGCAGCACACTCCTTAAAGATTTACAAAGTGGCATATGATATGCAGTGATTGCAGTCTCGTGGATGGAGTGCTGACCCCGGGACCATACAAGGTGACATCTCTCTCCATAAAGACTTGTGTGTCCTGGTAATAGTACACCAGGTCGTGGTACTCCAACGTGTGCGAGATCAGGTCGATCAATACATAGTACACGTAATCATATTGGCTCCCTACACTGAACAGATTTCTATTGCAGATCCTCAACAGCAAATTGCGGTCAAAGGTCAGTACACCGCTTCGAGAAGCCAGGAGGAGGAGGAGGAACACTAGGACATTGACAATTTTATTCGGTCATGGAGGAACCCATGATGTTCCAGAACGAGGCGTTCGAATCACGCAAGGGACACAGTCAAATCTGCAGAATAGTTCGTGGCCGCGTCTCCTGTAGATTTCTACGAGATTTCATAAATTCTTCCAAACAAAACCAGATGACCGGGGATGGCCAGATACGAAAAAGGCACCGAAACTGCGACGAATTTTAATTCAAAATCAGATGGCCGAAAGTCCTAAGGCAACATTTTTTAGGGACTCGGTGGTCGGCAGAAAACTGAAATTTGCTTAAAGTTTTATGCACATATATCTGGTCTAGTCGAGGAAGAGAGAGTCTTATCCCAATATTAACATCGAACCGTTGTTTTGGATCCCTCGTTTTTAATTGTGAGAACGAAGAACTGTATCCTCATCATCCATATTCTGAAAATTTGTTACTTTTAGAGCATATTATTATAACGTAGATTGATTATTGTAAAACTGAATGGGCTGGGGCAAGCCTTCGGGCCGCAATCTCCGGCAGGACCAGCTCTGCTCATATGACAGGTGAGTCAGGCGTTCTTTCCGGGATCCAGAGTCGATGAAACTCCGGGTACGGTTCCGATGACGATAACCGAGAAGCTTAGGATGGGCATCTCTAGTTCAACGCATAGTAGTTTGATTCTTGATTTATCCAATTGAGCTATTGTTTCCTTTGCCACTTTTTGGGAACAACTGATGCTGCAGTTTACAATGTCCATAAAAATATTCGATCACGGAAATTTTAACAATTTCTGATGCATATTCCTTAGCATGACATGAATTTTGAATTGGAAAAGTATGGAATCTTGGGTTGAGTTCGTTGTTGACGGGTATAACCATCTCGAACCGATTCGTCATTGACAAACCCGATTTCGTACCGTGCTTGAAGATTGAATTTTTTATATCCAGTCTAAAACCAGGCTTTTCTTCACATATGATCATAACATCTCGCGATTTCTTTGCTGAAGACGACGCAAACACCCCAATACCACAGTTTTTAGGAACAACAATTAACAACTGCCACCGGAAAAGATGGCAGTGTTTATTATTAGTAGAAGCTTATTGGAAGGAAAAATCTGTGCCCGGGCAGCGAAAGCAAAGAGCTAGTCATCGTTGGTGAATTTGTAAGTCTCATACCTGAGTCGGCAGTCCATGAGGTGGATCTGCGCCCCTAGGCTGCGGGTGCACTCATCGAACATTTCCTTAGCGGCGTAGTCAATGCAGTCGTGACAATCCTTTGGATCGAGGTTCTCGGTGCAGACTCCGTGGCCATACAAGGTGCGTTCTTCCGACTTCCCATTGACAGGTTCATCGGCTGAGACTAGGCAATAGTAGTCCAACAGGGGGAACTCTGACGTGTGCGATTTCAGGGCATTCATTAATGCCTCATAGAGCCCATCATATGTGCTCCATAAAAGGAACTGGTGTCCATTGCAGATCCTCGACAGCAACCTGCCGTCAAAGGCTACGACGACGCTGCAAGAAGCCCCGAGGAGGAGGAAAAGGACGACGCTGACGATGCTATAAGGCGACGAACCCGTGATGTTCCAAGAAAAGGAGTTTTTTCGAAACACGCAAGGGACGTGAGACCTGTGGAATAGTTTGGGGTCATATAAAAAGAACGGCACGTCTCCCATAGATTTCTCCGTTGCCGCCCGGGGGGTTCCTTCAGGCGCATCATTTGGATTTCTGGTATTCTAACGTCGTAAACTATCCGGAAACAAAACCATGAGGCTGGGGATTGTCGGGGTAAGAAAATGGCTTCGACAACAGGACGAATTCGACTTCAAAATCGAGTGGCGTGTAATACTAAGACAACATTGTTTTAGTGGCCTGCCGGTCGACAGAAATTTATACTTGTCAAGACAGATCAAGGAAAAGAGAGTCTCTCACAAGAAATCGTATGCGCTATCAATATCGGATCATGTGTTATTTAATACTCTAATGTTGTTGTTACTGTCAGTCATATGCCCTTACACGAAGGATTTTTTTCATTGTTGTTTTCATCTCGCTCGTTTTGATCCATTGTGAGAACGAAGAACTCGACTAGTTCCTCGCCTCCGTCTGTCCAGCCGCAGAATGACTCTGTGAACATGACAAGGGCTGCCAGTGGTTAAGTCGCATTGCTGATGCGATTCACCATCGGACAAGTTGAGGACATAGACCAAACCGATTGAGTTCTCTTTAAGGTTCCTAATCACGCATCGACTGTCATATACTTCAAGATGTAATTACCGGGACGAGATTTAGTGTTTAGGGATGAGCCTTTGGTTTATAACTTCTTCTTTAAAAACAATTTTCCTGGCTCGCTTAAATATCTTGAATTAAATAAAGATGTTTCTCATGCTATAATTTCGTATACTCCTGGATTAAAAAAGAATTAATATCAATAATAGTTCAGGCCGAGTCAGCTAAATACTTTCCCCAAGCCCAATTACAAATATTAACATGTTAAGCTAGGCCTATGGGCTGCGACGGTTTGTGAAAACATCCCAAACGAAGGTTGGGCCGAGTGGGATTTACGGCCCCGAGCCCATAAACAGGCCCAGCTTCTATCATGGCGTCCTGCTTCCTTAGATTTCTCCTATGTAATTACGTCGCACAGAAATACGATGATCTTTTTCATTCTTCGAGGATGCATTCGCGATTTCTACCTCGGCCGAGAACCGAACATTTGTGGTGGACTCATGCAACTTGGGGTAATCACGTCTACAGCACGCGGCATCTCTTTCAATATGTTGAACGAAACTGTTATCATTGTGCTCTTGTTCGTGTTAACTGAGGATACAATAAGACACTGCCCGTCCGTCCATCCATTCGAATTGTCGTTCCCTCGACGCATTTCATGGTGACTATTGTTCTATTTTTGGGGTTGCCAAACTGTGGGGAGCATTTCCAAACACGACTCCATCAACACCGTCGAACGGCTTGTATCAATGACGTGGACCGGACACCGTAGTTACTACACTTAGTCCGAACTCAAATCAGCCGCGGTCGAATCAGTAGATCTACGTCATTTCGAGCAGGGAACACATACGAGGCTCACATACTGTTACATGAGATTTCGCGATTAATATAACCACCCAACTCAAATGGTAGTAATTATATGTTCATATAAACTTGTTCTAAAAAAAAAGTGACGCAATATTTTCGATAAATTTTGAGCTATTCCTAACATTAAGTATTTTTCCTAGGAGTTTGTTTGTACTATGTGCATTCAGAAAAACCTTAAGTTCCGTTAAAAATAAAAATATATAATATGTCACGTTTTCACCTAATAATTCGAGCTTTCATAATTGTTAGTGCGCAAAATGAAAAAAATAATTAAAAAATGGAAAAAAGTCAGAGAAGTCTCCGGGCGAAAGAAATGGGCCAAAGAAGCCCGCCTAATACCTGAATGAGGGAGTCACTAAAATGGCCAAAGACGCCAGCCAAATTTAGCGTGGAGCGTAATGAAAATGAAAATATATAGTATGCAACGCTTTCACCTAATTATTCAACTTTTTAGGACAGTGGCGTCAACGGCTGTACAACAAGTTCAACCTTTTATATACTCACCCGTTAGTTTCATCAGAAGCACCACTTTCATACGAAAAATATTTGAATTCCACAACTGCTATAACTGAGCAGCAAGGATGTTCCTTAACATCTCGAGTTGCTATCACCATTGAAACAAGCCGTTGATTACAATCGAGACGGCCCGTCTCAAAGATTTCATTATGTATTAAAAATAACATTACAATTCAAGGCTTATCTTCATTGTCTGCTGTGGCCAGAACTCATAAAACCGGAGACTGCCGCCTGCTTTGACAAAACAGGAGCTTCACGATTGTCCGATTCTGCCACAGTCACAGTTCACTAATACAAGATTTCAGGAAACTCTAGAGGAGCTTACGTTAACAAATTCTGAGGGACTCATTTAAGTTAAAGATCTTGTAGAAGGGAATTGCCCCTCTGGATCTCTGTGCAAACTGTCCATTATCACGACCATGCCAGGTGGCCTGGAACCTCTTTCTTGTCTATCCGAGCTTTGTTTCTGGGGTTGCGAAGCATTAGAGATCGTCTGCTTCCCAGCTGTCCCTCTCGCCTTATCGAGTTCTAAGCTTGTTGGGTGCCCGAAACTGAAGACTTTGCCTGATGACATGCATAAATTCACATCCCTCAAAGCAGAGGAGATTTGGTACTGCGACGGCATCAAGAGCTTGCTGAGAAGAGGTTTACCTCCAAATTTGGAGATCCTCTGCATAAGGAAGTGCGGCAATCTGAATCGGCCATTGGAGGAGTGGTGCATTTCAGGCTTAGTTTGCTTGAGGATTGACCATTCGGGGGAAGCAAAGTCTTCGGGAATGAAATGGTCTGCTTCCATCTTCTGCCAATGACCACAATTCCCGGGGTTGACTGTTCCCTCCCTCCATAGTTCGCTTTGAGATGAGATGGATAAGATGCAGAGGCTGGCTGACGGACTCCACATCCCTCCAAGGGTTGCATATCCTTTGACTGTGAGAAGACGAGGGATTTCCCGGTGATGATCTCCCCTACTCACTGGAACTGCTCGACGTTATCGGTTGCCGCTGGTTAGTTCAGAGATGCCCGGAACGCAGCAATAGAGATTACTGGCATCCCCACCTCCGACTAACCCCCCAAGTCAATGTGTTTTATCTTAATATATATACAGCTGCTGACATCTGTATATACCAATTCCATGCATATGTCTTTAGAAAAAATAAATATAAGAATTCCAATGTTGTCGGATCAACTGCTTGAAAAATATAATATTTGTAGGATTCGTAAGATTTTACCTGCTTACTGATGAGTTGCCCATCGTTGGTGAATTTGTAATTCTCGTACCTGAGAGACGGCTGTCTATGAGCTTGATCTTGGCTAGGGATGTTAATGAGTCGGGGTCTTGCGAACTGCGGAGCCTGAATTGATAAACAAATTTTGGCGAGCTCAAGCTCAGACTTTATTCTTTAACGGCTAGACTCAACCTGACCTACTAATCTGTCAAGCCATTCGACTCCACTTGGATAAATTTTATAATAAAATAAATATAAAAAAATTATCAAATATGTGAAGAAGAGAGTCGTTCCTGAACTTAGGGCGAAAAGTTTTTTGCTGGGCTGAAGCCCAAACTCAGGTCCGACAAGTTTCTACTTGAGCCGAACACGAGTAGGGGATGTCCAAGCCCGGCCTGGCATCTGGGCCCCTTTGCTGGCAGCGCACTCCTTAAAGATTTACAAAGTGGCATATGATATGCAGTGATTGCAGTCTTGTGGATAGAGGTTTGCGGTGCTGACCCCGTGACCATACAAGGTGACATCTCTCTCCATAAAGACTTCAAACTTGTGTGTGTCCTGGCAAATAGTACACCAGGTCGTGGTACTCCAACGTGTGCGAGATCAGGTCGATCAATATATAGTACACGGCGTAATCATATTGGCTCCCTACACTGAACAGACTTCTGTTGCAGATCCTCAACAGCAAATTGTGGTCAAAGGTCAGAACACACTTCGAGAAGCCAGGAGGAGGAGGAGGAACACTAGGACATTGACGATTCTATTCGGTCACGGAGGAGCCCATGATGTTCCAGAACGAGGCGTTCGAATCACGCAAGGGACACAGTCAAATCTGCAGAATAGTTCGTGGCCGCGTCACCTATAGATTTCAACGAGATTTCATAAATTCTTCCAAACAAAACCAGATGGCCGGGGGATGGCCAGATACGAAAAAGGCACCGAAACTGCGACGAATTTTAATTCAAAATCAGATGGCGGAAAGTACTAAGGCAACATTTTTTAGGGACTCGGTGGTCGGAAGAAAACTGAAATTTGATTCAAGTTTAATGCGTATATACCTGGTCTAGTCGAGGAAGAGAGTCTTATCCCCACATTAACAACGAACCGTTATTTTGGATCCCTCGTTTTTAATTGTGAGAACGAAGAACTGTATCCTCATCATCCATACTCTAAAAATTCGTTACTTTTAGAGCATAATATTATAACGTAGATTGATTATTATAAAACTGAACGGGCTGGGGCAAGCCTTCGGGCCGCAATCTCTGGCAGGACCAGCTCTGCTCATATGACGGGTGAGTCGGGTGTTCCTTCCGGGATCCAGAGTCTATAAAATTCCAGGTACTGTTCGGATGATGATAACCGAGAAACTCAGGATGGGCATCTCTAGTTCAATGCAAAGTAGTTTGATTCTTGATTTATCCAGTTGAGATATTGTTTCCTTTGCCACTTTTTGGGAACAACTGATGCTACAGTTTACAATGTCCATACCAATATTCGATCACGGAAATTTTAACAATTTCTAATGCGTATTCCTTAGCATGACATGAATTTTGAATTGGAAAAGTATGCAATCCTGGTTTGAATTCGTTGCTGACCGGTATAACCATCTCGAACCGATTCGTCATTGACAAACCCGATTTTGTACCGTGCTTGAAGGTTGAATTTTTTATATCCAGTCTAAAACCAGGCTTTTCTTCACATATGATCATGACATCTCGCGATGTCTTTGCTGAAGACGATACAAACACCTTAATACCACAGTTTCTAGGAATAACAATTAACAACTGCCACCGGAAAAGATGGCAGTATTTATTATTAGTAGAAGCTCATCGGAAGGATAAATCTGTGCCCGGGCAGCGACAGCAATGAGTTAGTCATCGTTGTTGAATTTGTAATTCTCATACCTGAGTCGGCAGTCCATGAGCTGGATCCGCGCCCCTATGCTGTGGGTGCACTCCTTGAACATTTCCTCAGAGGCGTAGACGATGCAGTCGTGACAATCTTTTGGATCGAGGTTCTCGGTGCATACTCCGTGGCCATACAAGGTGAGGTCTCTCTCCATATAGACCTCAGCCGTCTGGGTGTCCTGGCAATAGTAGTCCAACTGGGGGGACTCTGACGTGTGCGATTTCAGGTCATTCATTACATCCATAAAGGCGAAGTCATTTTGGCTCCCTGAACTGAACTGCTTTCCATTGCATATCCTTGACAGCAACCTGCCGTCAAAGGCTACGACGACGCTGCAAGAAGCCCCGAGGAGGAGGAAAAGGACGACGCTGACGATGCTATAAGGCAACGAACCCATGATGTTCCAGAAAAAGGAGTTGGTTTGAAACACGCAAGGGACGTGAGACCTGTGGAATAGTTCGGGGCCGAATAAAAAGAACGGCACGTCTCCTATAGATTTCTCCGTTGCCGCCCTGGGGGTTCCTTCGGGCGCATCATTTGGATTTCTGGTATTCCAACGTCGTAAACTATTCGGAAACAAAACCATGCGGTTGGGGATTGTCGGGGTAAGAAAATGGCTTCGACAACAGGACAAATTCGATTTCAAAATCGAGTGGCGTATAATACTAAGACAACATCGTTTTAGTGGCTTGCCGGTCGGCAGAAATTTGTACTTGTCTAGACAGATCGAGGAAAAGAGAGTCTCTCACAAGAAACCGTATGCGCTATCAATATTGGATCATGTGTTATATAATACTCTAATGTTGTTGTTATTGTTCGTCATATGCCCTTATCCGAAGGATTTTTTCATTCTTTTCTGTTCCTCGCTCGTTTTGATCCATTGTGAGAACGAAGAACTCGACTAGTTCCTCGCCTCCGTCTGTCCAGCCGCAGAATGACTATGTGAACATGACAAAGGCTGCCAGTGGTTAAGTCGCATTGCTGACGCGATTCACCTTGAGTCCTCTTTAAGGCTCCTAATCGCGCATCGGCTACCATATACTTCAAGATGTAATTATCGGGACGCGATTTAGTATTTAGGGAGTTGCCATTGGTTTAATACTTCCTCTTTAAAAATAATTTTACTGGCTCGCTAAATATCTTAATTTAAATCGTGTTATAATTTCGTATATTTATTAAAATTATACTCATGGATTAAAAAAAATTAATATCGATAATAGTGTATGCCCGTCCTCCGACCTAGCATGTGCGTATCGGTTCGAACGAATCAAGGATCCGGACACGCTCCCCCAAGGCCCAATCTGGTCAACGTCACGACTCTAAAGTGTGAAACCCTAGAAAGAGGTTGGCCTAAAGGATGCGAATCCCATTCAAACTTTATTCCATGGTATTTCCATGAGTTCCACGAAACCTCCTGATAATACCCATAAATGACTTATGCGAGCAGGTATATAGTATAACTCAGCAATAGAACCCCGTATCGGTTATCTCTCCAATTCCGAGAACCCGCCAATATTGGTAAAACAACAATTGGTCGCAGTGACAAGGCCCGGGCGACTGTTTACTAAAAACACAGGTCTCCGCAAAGTTCAATTGCAAAACAGAATATTTCCATGGAGTCAGACGCTACGGAAGGGAATTGCGTCGGGCCCTCCCTTGGTTCTCGAATGGGCTTGCGAGGCGTTTCGCCCTACTTAGAGATGACAAGCGAAAGGCTGCGTTAAGGCCTCATTTGGGAGCTTTTGGTAGGACTCAGGGAGCGGCTCGTTTCACAGTTTCCCATAAAAAATGGCTCCGTAAAAACAGTTGTTGTTGTTGTTTAACCTAGGTAAACTATACGGAGTCGCCACCAACTTTAAGTTTGAAAAAAATTAGTTTAAGTCGGAAAACCAAAGTGAGTTCAGATTCTTATTTACTAACTCTTACATTCTAACATGCGAAAAGGAGGTGGCGTTTGCTCCAAAAGATTCGCTTTTGTTTAACGGGTGTTGGACCCGATCCAGGAGTTGGGCCGGACTCGTATCAATGTTTTACAGGTGTTGGATCCGATTCGGGCTTTGGACCGGAACTCATGTTTGTTTAGTTAAAAATCAACACATGACATAAATCCTAAAGGCCTAAAACATGCATGCAAACACACTCAATTATTTAGATAAAAGGGACGGGGAAGGGCGGTGACTGCGGGCCTATACACTTGGACCCGCAACCCGTTACAAGTGGGCTTTGAATTATTTTAGGGAGGCCCGTTGAAAGGACCTACGGATTCCAAAAAGAAAATGCATCGACCATTTCATTAATAGTTGGAGAGTATAACACAATTTGGTTACAATTGAGTTGTAAAAATTTATGCAACGGAAGCTTTTTATCAAACTTGAATATAAACATGTATGGGTCACTTCTATGACCTGCCAAAACACGCAATAACGTTAGTCAAATGACTAAGTACGGCAGCTCAAGCACACACCATCAATCGCTCATAACATCCATTGACGTATCTCAAAATCGAGACCTCATCTCAAAATTTCGACATACACCGTTGCGTTTCCAAATCCTCAAGGATCGCAAATAAGTTGTTTCCAGGGGCATCCAGGAACGTCGCATTTACAGCCTACGCACGCCCCATAAAAGCCTCATGTTCATATACTTTCAGCCGCACAACATCCCGCTACCACGGATCAAACCATCCAGGTGTGTAAAACCACGGAACTTCCCTCCGTGCCTTCGCTTTTCGCCCAACTTTTCCAGCCAACTGGGCTGTCCAGTACACCATTTCGAGGATGTATTCCTTCTGTCCAAACCCTCCTCATATCCGCCTCATAAGGCAGCCCATGGGCGTATCAAAGTATCATCGTAAACTTCCATTCCGCCCACGATACATTGATCGTTCGATCATTTTCATTTATCAGTGCCTTCTGCACTTAATAAACGCTCCTCTTACCGAGGAGTATCAACTCCAGACCAGCTATGAATGACCATAACAAGTCCCCTTTCCAGCCAATGTTCATTTAATAACATTGCTCAATATTCATGTGTTCGCATCCACGAGTGTTCGTGCGTGTCCGCAATCATGTCATTCGGAGTTTCGACCTATCCTTTTCTCAATACCGATGGACCAACCCGTCCATCCCCATTTGCCCTATTCCCGAGCCTCAATTATATGCCAAGGTATACACTCCGAATGGGCAGCCACGTACCCGCATGAACATACGCAAAATAATCCAATTTTCAGCCCAATATACGCGCACACAAACCTGAAGATTCACTCCCGAACAGCCCATACTCATCATGAGTATCCGTTCATAACTCAATACAACCTCAATCTCATACACACGGTTGAGTTCCCGCATGGCCAGCCCCCACACGATCGTCATTCGACACAAACGCTCAACCGCGAAT
Organism: Melastoma dodecandrum; assembly: GCA_029817715.1. Taxonomy (NCBI): domain Eukaryota; kingdom Viridiplantae; phylum Streptophyta; class Magnoliopsida; order Myrtales; family Melastomataceae; genus Melastoma; species Melastoma dodecandrum. Next base: position 5,000,553 of record JARUPY010000182.1, read on the forward strand.
CAACGGCCAGCCCATGCGGTGTTAATCTGCTCATCCGTCACATAACCAAGGGTCCGAGGTGCCATCTCCTACCATCCCAAGGGTCTGGCCAGCCCCTTTCCCTCACCAAACAACACATTCACAACGAGCAAAACTTAAGGCTAACAAGTTTTATGGCCATTTCGCAAGAAGGAAAACGAAGGGGGATCGAGTACTGTACCTTTCGTCTTCTCCGGAGCAAAAACGCTTTAACACCTTCCTCCTCCGGACAACCTCTCCATGAAAGGGTCCTGTCACGCTCCTCCTTGATGGCAGCCCTTCCGTTTCGCTCCTTTCTTCGCCACCGAACCAACCCCCTCCTTCTTCTTCTTCTTCTTCCTCCAACCTTTCCTAAGGATGTTTTCAGATCTGTCCTCTCTCCTTTTCCACCTCTTCCAAGCTTCTTATTAGTGTCCTTTAATGATGAAAAGTGGACCCCACCATCCATGGCTTGTGGAAGAAGTCTTGGCCCCGATTAACACTAATTAATCACGCTTAATTAACGCTAATAATCCAGCTTAATTAACCTTAATTAATCCAACTCTTAAATCATTATTTTGTCTTATTTGACCAGCTTTGTCTTGCTTCTAAACTTGTAGGACTTGCGACCAAATTTCAGCCATTAATTCGCACGAAAGTGGGCTGTCTGCTAGCGACGTCGAGGAGTATTTTGGCAGCCCTTTCGCGCACATCGACCACCCCTTCTCCGCTTCATATTATTCACTTTTCATCCACATTTGGGGCTGAATAATCTTTGAAATTCTTGCCATAATCGATTCGGTTCTCATCTATAACGTTAAGTACGTTTGAACCGCAACAACCCCCAGCTTACCGTCATAACAACGAAAATGTCAATCCGTCGTTTACAAGGATACTTCCAAACATTACTCCCTCACTTAGGAGACTGTCCATATTTATTGCTCATGGAAGTGTCCTTGGGCATTGGACATCATTCTTGAGTATCGTTCGCATCATTCCATTCTTACGTATTCAAACCGTCCATTCACTTTTTCGGACTCAATCTTACCATCTCTCGAATTTTCCCCTTTTCATTACACATTCATACCATAGTACAACCCCATTTACATTCATAAACTAAAAAGAAAATATGGGTTATTATACCTGTACGTCCCCATTTGTACTTTATATGACAGTTGGGGCCGCTTTATCATCTTAACATCGCGATTTTTACACACACGGAAATGTTTGATATACATGCCTTCAAGTAGTCTTCGAAAACTCGGAGTTGGACCTCCCAAAGTTGCATGCCTGGTGGACATGCAAAATAAAATACTAGTGTAATAATGGTGAGGGACATGTTATGTCAAATGACGTAGAGAACTGCCCGGGCAAACATCAGAAAACCAGTCCAAACTCAACCAAAGCATGTCGAAACATTATGAAATTGGTAGCAAAATTTTCGAAACTTAAAGGGAAGCATGCCTGTGTAAATCGTTTGGCTACATAATTCACATAAAGTTTTAGGAATCAAGTTTTTTGGGATAGCAGTGTGCTGTTGGACAGTATAGGAGGCTTGAAAGAAAAAATAGAAAATATATCGTATACATAAAATAAAAATACCAGACAACCCCACCTAATTGACAAACATGCTCGTCAAGTTTGATGGCGATCTAACGGTTCGTTCGGCATCATATAAGGAATAGGACTGTAATGTGTGGAAAATCCAATCCTATGCATGTTGTGTTCCCTAGATTGTATCTAAACTTACCAAAAATTTTAACGGTCAAAATATATATGTTTACAACTGTCATCTAGCATAGTTTATTTCTAAAAAATTTGAAGACGATCAAACGAACGGATCTCCCGAAATCCCTACGAAAGTGGGACTATAGTAAGTTGTCTGTTAGGAAATTACACGTACGCCCTCAACTTCCGGGATCCTATCCTGATCCTCTATCATCAAAAAAATGCCAAGAAATTTTCTTCAGACCGTCACTTGTTGAAGATCATTTGATCTGAAGACATTGTGGTTGGCTTATGTGCCTAACCCCTTGGAAAAGACTGGTTTTGGGACTGCAACGTAGGAGAGACGATGAAATTAAGAACCTGAAGGTTCTTCGCCAATCCCAAGCCATCGACAGACCCAAAACAAGGTCTCGAGCTACCTTGCAATCTTGGTAACCTTGGAAGAAAGTGTATACACATTTTTTTTGAAGAAGTTTAAGCATCGAACAATGACAATGCATGATCAGCAAAGAAGTCCCAACCACAAGCAATGTTTATGGCCTTGATGCATTCACATGCCTATGAGAATGGACGGTTCTCAGCCTACAAAGCTTCAAATGATTTCAAATTACTTCAGAAAGATGAGTAATTAAGTAAGGAAGATATACCACCTGGTTTTACCGTAATTCGATGAATCAGCCCAATCGATGCGGGCATCATCTACCCAATCCCGGACAGCACAAAGTCAGCCCTATCCAGTGCGTACAAGAAGGGTGAAATGACGGTCGTGAAAAATAGTAAAAATGAGTTGATTCCCACAAGAACTGTGACCAGATGAAGGGTATACATGGACTATAGAAAGCTGAATGCAGCCAAAAGCAAGGATCACTTCCCATTGTCGTTTATCGACCAAATGTTTGACTTGTTAGCCGGTAAAAGTTTTAACTGCTTTCTTGACAGATATTCAGCATACAATCAGATTGCAATAGCTCCAGAGGACTAAGAGAAAACAACCGTTACCTGCCCATATGGAACATTCGCATTTAGGCGCATGCCATTTGGTGTATGCAACGCACCGATTACATTTCAAAGGTGCATGATGGCCATCTTTTCAAACATGATTGAGCCTAACATTGAGGTATTTATGGACGACTTCTCAGTGTTTGGAATTTCATTTGATAATTATTTGGAAAATTTGTCTATTATTTTACTACGTTGTGAGGAGACAAACCTCGTGTTAAATTGGGAGAAATGTCATTTTATGGTTCGAGAAGGTAGTGTCTTAAGTCATATGATTTCCGAGAAAGGAATCGAAGTAGATAGAACCAAGGTTGAAACGATTGAAAGGCTGCCCCCACCAACTTCAATCAAGGGAGTGCGAAGCTTCCTAGGACACGCGGGATTCTACAGACATTTCATCAAAGATTTCTCGAAGATCACCAAACCATTGTGCAATATTTTGGAAAAAGATACAACATTTATCTTAGATTGTATGTGTACGGAGGCATTCTTAGAACTCAAGAAGAGGTTAGTTTCTGCTCCTATAATTGTTACTCCAGACTGGTCTTTACCATTCAAGTTAATGTGCGATGCAAGCGATTTCGTCGTGGGAGCAATTTTTGGACAGAAACAAGACAAAGTCTTTCACGCCATTTATTACACTAGTAAGACCTTGAACGGAGCACAGGTAAACTACACAATCACTGAGAAGGAGATGCTCGCAATAGCCTATTCTTTCGATAAGTTTCGTTCATATTTAATTGATACCAAAGTGATAGTGCATACTGATCTTGCAACTATCAGGTACTTGATGCATAAGGCACAGCAAAGCCAAGGTTAATTAGATGGATTTTGTTGTCATCAGAATTTGACCTTGAGACTATAGACAGGAAAGGAGCATAAAACCAATATGCCGATCATCTATCACGCTTGGAAGGTAATGAGCGACTTGCGGCCACAACAATCAACAATGATACTTTTCCGGAGGGGCAACTTTTTGCGATTGAAACAATACTGCCCTGGTGCGTGAATATGCCAACTACATTGTGTGGCTAACGTAATTCCTTCGGAGCTGACATCTCAGTACAAGAAAAAATTTTTACATGACGTTCGCTTCTATTTATGGGGCGAACCAATATTATTCAAGAGATGTGCAGATCAGATGATCCGCAGGTGCGTATCGGAAGTGGAGACGACATTAATTCTTCAGCAGTGTCATGCGTTCCCTTATGGTGGTCCCTTTGGAGGCCATAAAACTGCACTAAAAATTCTACAATCAGGTTTCTTCTGGCCCACACTGTTTAAGGATGCTCATAACTTTATCACCCATTGTGATCGATGCCAGATGATAGATAATACTTCGCGCGTGATGAAATGTCGTTGTAAAACATTTTGGAGGTTGAAATATTCGATGTTTGGGGAATCGACTTTCTGGGTTTGTTTATTGAATCATTTAGGAACCACTACAAATTTGTGGCTGTTGACTACGTTTCTCAATGGGTGGAAGTCACCGCTCTGCAAACTACCGATGCTCATGTAGTGGTTAGATTTTTAAAGTAGATTTTTGCAAGGTTTGGAGTACCAAGGGCAATCATAAGTGATTGGGGATCCCACTTTTTCAACTTAAAGTTCAAGGCCTTGATGAAATAGTATGGTGTGACGCATAGAATCGCTTTGGTAGGTAGAAGTGTCAAATCGTGAAATTAAACGTATCCTGGAGAAAACCGTCAGTCCAAATAGAAAGGATAGACAAGCAAGCTTGACGAGACACTATGGGCATATCGGACAGCCTATAAATCTCCTATAGGCACCTCACCGTACAAATTGGTTTATGGAAAGGCATGTCATCTACCGATGAAAATTGAGCATAAGGCTTATGGGCAATCCAAAAGCTGAATTTTGACCTAAGGGTCGTGAGTGAGCATCGAATGATGCAACTCAACGAGATGGAAGAATTTCGGAATGAGGTCTATGAGAATGCACGAATGTATAAGGAAAAGACCAAATGTTGGCAAGACCAACGAATTAAGGAACGACATTTTGAACCAGGTCAGCGTATTTTGTTGTTTAATTCCCGGCTTCAATTGTTTTCAGGTAAGTTGAAGTCAAGATGGTCAAGATCACTTAAGGTGTCAAAAGTATTTCCCTATGGAGCATTGGTGTTGGAGAACTCGAAAGACCACACAAGGTTTAAAGTTAACACTAGTCGGGTCAAACATTATCATAGGGAGGTGTCGAACATGACATTTCGACACTGACATTGAGTGAAGCAAAACAACCGAGAAACGTCAAGCTGAGGTCGTTAAACCATGTGCTTGTTGGGAAGCAACCTGACCGCAATAAGATCGGCCACTGAGCAGGCAAGTTTTCCATTTTTCTTTTCTATTGAATAAACATCGGGACGATGTTAGATAGGTTTGGGGTGTGCATCGCCTGTTTGATGTTGCTGCTTTGCTTTAGTTGCCGTGGGTGTTACCGTTGAGTGTGTTCTGTTATAAAAAAATTGATTTGCCTACTGTTAAAACTAATCTTGAGAAAATATTAGGAAGATTGTGCTTTATATGAATTAAGTCGGCTAACACAGACATAGGAGCATTGAAACCTCAACTTGACTTTTGTTAGGCAGTTTTAAGTCTCCATCTCATGCTAATTTTGTGTGAGGCCACAAACATTTCTAACTCCTAGAACCGAAAGAGGAAATGAAAAGTAGGACTTTTTAGCATTTTGAAAGAGAACCTTCAGGAATTTTTAATAAAAAAAGAAGATAAAATCCTACCAAGGCTCTAAGTATCGTTGTTTGGGTGTGAAGAAAAAAACGAAGAGAAAAAATAAACTGACCCGGTGCCTTAGGCCATCTTGTTCGGGAGACACCGATTGATAAAGCTTATGATACATAAGCATTCCCGCTATTGATAAAGCATTTAGAGTCGTGTAGGGAACAAAAAAAAAAGAGAATAGAAAGTGCTTAATTGATGAATTCTTGAGGGAGCAATCTTAATGTTATTTTGTCCTATGACATAGACTCGAGTAGGTATGTGGAGTGACAGAATTGTCGTCTGTTGTATGTCGTGTGAGCGAAGCGTATGGGTATAAAAGACTGTCGAAGTATGAGTTGAGGGAAATGGTTGAAATTCGAATGTGTTTGTGTATTACAGCTGATATCAGAGAACATATAATATATAATGATTTTACGAGTTATTATTTTCTAGTAGTTTCATGTGTTTGTTTTGCTCGGGACTAGCAAAATCTATGTGTTGGGGGTGTGATAACTTGTTATAAATATATATATTTTCATCCTTTTAATGCGCAATATTGGCCTAAATCTTCGAGATATAGGGTAATATATGAGTATATTACTTAAATTGAGGTACTGCGGGTAGTTTTATTAATTTTGTAGGTAAATTCGAATGGAAAAAGGGCGGATGAAGTTTTGCAGAAAGTTGGTGCAACTGCGCCACTGGGTCAGAAAGTGCTCAGAGAGTTGGTGCAGCTGCACTAGAAATGTTGCAGCCGCACAGGATGGACAGAATGTTTGGTGCACCTGCACCAAATTTTCGTGCAGCTGCTTGTACGGACATGAGGAAATATTTTATTTCCTAGATTCTCTCTACCTTCGAGATTTTGAAGATATCCTGAGGTTGCAACCCCTGGAGGCATAAAAGGATGACTTGCTTGAGGGAGAGGGGTGCACCGGGAACGAGAGATCACGTCGGGCCGCATACGAAGATATTCGACAAAGCTTCGAGCGATGTTTATGATGTTTTCCATTTCTTTAGTTTTGTGTTTAATTATTTTCAGCATGAACAAAATCTCTTTTCTCGGAATATGATGAACTCAGTTGTGGAGTTACTTTCTTAGTGAATTCCTTTGAACTGTTTCGTTTTGTGTTTTGTTTGTTTACTTCGCTTATTCTTAATGCTTGCATGCGTGTGGCCAACGTTCGTATTGATCACTTGTGCTTGAGTGAGCTCGAGAGAAGATCTTAAGAGAAGAAGTAGTGGTGAAAGTAGGTCTGCTTCCATCGTCGCGGTAGGAAGACACTACCACCACGATGGTCGGAAACCTCCGCGGTTGTTGCATCCGGTGCATTCAGTCACGTTGAAGGACATCTCGTTTGTTGTTGCCGCTGCCACCTCCAATCGTGGTCGACAGCCACCGGGTTTGAGTTGGTAATGAGGGGGAGGCTTCCGCAAGGTTATTGAACCTAACTTGGGACTCGTTAAGGAAGATTGAGATGTTGGAGGTGCTGGACATTTTAATGTCAATGGTGAACATAATGGTTGGTATGGCCACACCAGATTTCAGTGCGGCCACATCGAGGAGTTCTTTGTGAGCAAAAGGATTGATGTGGGCACACCATATTTCGGTGTGGCCACACAGGGTATATGTCGTTCACAGGAACATTGGTGTGGCCACACCAGGGCGTCACTTGTTCACAGAAACATTAGTGTGGCCATAAAAATTTCAGTGTGGCCACACCGACTAGCAAACACATTGACAATAAAAAAGTTTGTGTAGATCACATTGTTGAATGAATGAAGTGTTATTTGAATGGTTGTATATATTCATAGAAAACAACTAAATATAACTATTGGAAGTTGGAGACGGTTATTATTGAGGGAACACAACCCTTGATCTTTGATGTTCGCATCCTTTGACGAACAATTATGACTCTTTATTTTTCAAGGAGTTGCTTCATGAAGAAACATATTCTCTTGTTTAGACAAGAATCTTCATGAAATGACATGTCTCTTCCTAATGTCTCCATATCTATTTAAGACAATACTTGTGGAGAAATTGATTATCTCGCTTCAAAAGTATCTAAACACCATCTTCCTTTTGAGATTTCTTGTTGAAACACTCGGTCTTGTTAGTGATCTTCATTACACCTGGAGGGATTTCGTGCTACTTCCCCAGCTAAAACTTCATAGTAGGGGCGAATAATACCTTAAAGAGAGTGCACTTGCACGAAGAATATCTTTGCTAACATTGGTTTGTCTAGATCGCGTCCGCTCTCATCGTTCGGATTTGAAGCTTTTTCATTGGTTCGTGAAGAAATTTTCCCAACAAGAGGAGGATTCGTGAGTAAGGGTTGCCAAATGGAAGAAGTTTTTTCTTTTTCTCCTAGGGGATGCTTCCAGGATGTTGGCCAAGTGTCCGTAATTGGGAATTGTTGCAAAATATTCCCGTTCCTTACGCCTTGCACCAATCATATCCACGTTTTTTTATTAATATCTGCTTATGACCGATTCACAATGCTCACCCAAGGACGATGTAATTTGTAAAATCTTCCTTGAAGAACATCTAGAGCATTAGTTCCTTTGTCTATCAGGTCATCTAGCTTGGTTAGAACTCCAAAAGTCCTGTCACCAGAGGAATCCACCTCTCTATCAAGCTTGATGGCATCGGATGTGGCAATATCTTGATTAGCAGGAGAAATTGCCAGCATGATGCCAGTTAGGATTGATTATCCACGTAAGATGGAACCATGGTCTCGATGTCTTGCACAATACTTTCTAGTTGTCACTCAGCAGCAACTTTTTGTCAGCCCAGGTAAATCAATCAGGGTCAAATTGACAAACATTGGGAGAAGAAATGCTCAGATGTATAGGAACAGGTGAAAGTTTCTGGAGTGATGGCCCCTTTTTCCTTTTTATGAAAATAGCTCTAATCCCTCTCCCCCCACGTTCCCTCGACTTTTTATTTTATTCCTCTTTCGTGGATTTTAATTATAGGGGCTTGAGAATGCCAGGTGGCCGCCTTGGAGGTCGTACCCCCCTACTCCCCCCGTTTGTGGGAATCTGGAAAAAATTTCTCACGAAGATATCATAAATACATCAAATTATGCTTCGAAATCATCTTAATCGATATGTATCCTGAGTGCTCGTCAATAAAATCATTAGCAATGACTATGACTTCATAAGACACAGGGTAATTAAGCATGTATGATTACGATGCACATGCATGTCATGCTTCATTTTAATGATTTCTCCCTAAAAACTTGCTTCTGAATGAAATGGAGAAGGGTTTCTTGACTTCTCTTATGGTTTAGTCTTGTTTCTGAAAGCCTCCTCGGTTGTACTTCAAAATTCCTTTGACTGGGATATTCATATACTAGTCGAAAGATTCTTTGTTTGGGTTGTAATATGGTTTCGGCGTAAGGCCATTTTATTGAGGATTTAAGTTCGTGTTTTTAAAAAACGAGTCTGAGGACCTCATCGGAAACAACTGACTATAGAGATTACACCGTTCAAGTAAATTCTCCATCTCATAACACCCCGCCAGCTAAGGCGTTTCATTGGGGATGAACAATTTGCTCACTATTAAGTGTTGATGATTCGCTTCGGGGAATGCTTTCTCTTGACTTATTAAAAAAATGACACATGTTGCTTTTGCGACAGTCAATGTCGGTCCTGGTGCTTTATTTTGCTCTTTCGATTTTCATCTTGCGCTTTGCTTTTGAAGCTTTGGTCTTTGGGCTGATTCTACTTAGCAGTAGCAGTCTCGGGTACCCCACTCAACAAATGTTCTAAGATAAATCTCCTTATGGCTAGAAGGCTCATATAATTTGAGTGCTCCCACTTGTTAAAATACTCCATTTGCTCTAGAGTACTTAGCCTCTGAAAGTGGAGCAGGGCGGTCCACACGCAAGGCAAGATCCAGATTGACAAAACCCAGGGCATACAGAAGCTCATCCTTCCACTTATTGTAATTGGATCCATTTAGGACCTCAACAACACCAACACAGGCATTGTTCAAAACAAGGGTGACTAAAAACAAAAAGGTAACAACATGTGAGTGAACAAAAATGTAATAATCGATTACATAGACTATCAACTAGAGAATCTCAGAGGACACCAAATGCAGAAAATCCAACACCTTTGGGCAGAAGGACCCCACACCAACATAGCCAACACACTCCAGTAAATCTTAACAAGTACGAGAAAATCCCACTTGCCACTTCCAGCGAGCCACTTTGGTGGCCAAGCACTCAAAGCACAAATATGGAATCTCTCACTTACTAAGAATATATACGATTGTAAGAAACTCCGGTTGTAACTCTGTCGAATCACTTTGGTAACCAAGCAACCAAAGCACAAATCCAAAAGTTATTTGCCCTAAATGTACATGCCTGTGAGCTGACTCACCTGTCACTGCAAGCAAGCCAGTTTGGTGGTCACGCTTACGGCACAAATGTGAAGTCACCACACATGTTTACTCACACAAAATCACATGCTGCCTCGGTCACATGATTCCAGAGGCCGGTCACATTCACATACTCAACTTGATGGTCATCGAGTAAGCCAGGCAACGAGAGGTGTACCAAGCGGCACGACTCTCAGGCAATGAGCAACTCAAGAGACGTTGTAAGCTAGGCGACGAGAGGTGCACCGAGCGACACGACTCTCAGACGATGAGCAACCCAAGAGATGCTATAAGCCAGGCGACGAGAGGTGCACCGAGCGACACGACTCTCAGGTGATGAGCAACCCAAGAGACTTTATAAGCTAGGCGACAACCAACCTCCTTTATTATTATTATTTAAGTGGTGTGGCCACACGGAGGCGTCTGATCTTGGGTCCTCCGTCTGTGTGGCCACACGGAACAATCTGTTCTTTCGGGATCCGACGGTGTTTAATTTTAATAATCTGTACTCTGATTGATTTTAATTTTAATAATAATAATTATTATTATTTTAGACAATAAAAATTAGAAACACAAACCCTAATTCCCATCGTTATTTTAACAAATAGGGATGAACCCTAAATTCCAACGAACAAATCCCAAATCGGGAGATGATATCTCAAACAATTTCTGAATTTATTATCAAACAATATATTGATCCGAATAGACATACGGAAGCTCTGATACCACATGTTAGCGAGTAAATCGCAAACCCAAGATCACCGCAGTCTATTTGGGACACCAAATAAAGGGAAAACGAAAGTGTACCTAATTGAGCCATGATCCCCAATATAATTGCGGAAGCCAAAATTCTTAGATACAATGTATTATAAGCCACAAAAACCAGAGGGCCTTAGGTCTTCCCCTCCCTCCGGACGAGACGGCCAGTGGAATTGTCGTAATAATCATCAGTTTGAGAGGGGACCTATCGCTTATATGAATCGACGGGCTCTTCCATCACGGGCTTATGCCGATACTAGGCTTACACCAAATGCCGTATGACCCACATCTAAAATAAACTAAGATGTTGTAAAAGTCCAAATAAAACATCACCGAAACCTGAATGAACTGTCTCACCATGTCTCGTATATCAACATATAGCCTGCTTATTAAAAAAACAATTAATTATAGCGCAAAAAATTTTATAAAATGAAATAAAATAAAATAAAATCTTTTTAAAATTCCAATAACTATCACTATCGAAACAAGCCATTGATTACGATCGAGACGGGCCCGTCTTGAAGATTTCATTATGTATTAAGAAAAACATTCACAATTCAAGGCATATCTTTGTTGTCTGCCGTGGCCAGAACTCATAAAACCAGGTCGAACCATCTCGAACCGATCGTCATTGACAAACCTGATTTCGTAACGTGCTTGAAGGTTGAATTTTTTATATCCCCTCTACAACCAGGCTTTTCTTCACGTGTGATCATGATATCTCGCGATTTCTTTACTGAAGACGACACAAACACTCTAATACCATAGTTTTTAGGAATAACAATTAACAACTGGCACCGGAAAAGATGCCAGTGTTGATTATTAGTAGAAGCTCATCATAAGGACAAATCTGTGCCCGGGCAGCGACAGCAATGAGTTAGTCATCGTTGTTGAATTTGTAATTCTCATACCTGAGTCGGCAGTCCATGAGCTGGATCTGCGCCCCTACGCTGCGGATGCACTCGTCGAACATTTCCTTAGCGGCGTAGTCCATGCAGTCATGACAATCCTTTGGATCGAGGTTCTCGGTGCAGACTCCGTGGCCATACAAGGTGACTTCACCAGTCAAGAACTTAATCCCGTGTGTGTGCTGGCAATAGTAGTCCAACTGGGGGGACTCTGACGTGTGCGATTTCAGTTCATTAATTACATCCACATAGGCGAAGTCATTTGTGCTTCATAATTTGAACTACATTCCATTGCAGATCCTCGACAGCAACCTGCCATCGAAGGCTACGACGACGCTGCAAGAAGCCCCGAGGAGGAGGAAAAGGATGACGCTGACGATGCTATAAGGCAACAAACCCATGATGATCCAGAAAAAGGTGTTGGTTCGAAACACGCACGGGACGTGAAACCTATGGAATAGTTCGGGGCCATATAAAGCGAAGGGCGCGACTCCTATAGATTTCTCCGTTGCCGCCCGGGGGTTGCTTAGGGCGCATCATCTAAATTTCTGGTATTCCAACGTCGTAAATTCTCCGGGCTTCGACAACGGGACGAATTCGAATTCAAAAATCGGTGGTGTATAATACTAAGACAACACTGTTTTAGTGGCGTACCGGTCAGCAAAAATTTATACTTGTCCAGACAGATCGAGGAAAAGGGAATCTCAGCCCCTTACATTAACAACAAGTACATATAACAATTTCCAAAATAAGCCTGTGATGGATTTTTTTTTCTATCTGCCTTTCGTTTCTGCTCCTTGTTTCGATCCATTGTGTGAGAAGGAAGCACTCGATCCCTTCGTCTGTCCAACTGCCGAATGACTCCGGGAATATGACAAAGGCTATCAGTGGTTAAGTTGTATAGCCACTCACCGAGTTTTGTTATAGTTTGCAAAATATTGTGCGGAATAGCATCCCAAGTTTGTAATTTCCTTGCTAGTGCTACAAAGTCGGCGTTTGTAACGTGGACTTCACTATAGAATGAAGTTGTTATTACAAAGGCCGATTTTAGTTCGCCCGCCCCGACTCCAATTTAATAAGAACATGCTTATTCCTATGAGGTCGGTCTTACAAAGACTGACTATGGAAAACTTACAAAAAAAATTGATCGCCTTGGAAGTTCACCTTTTTGTAAGGCTAACTTCCTTAGGTTGGAGGAAACAATAAGGAAGTCCACCTTACAAAGGTCGACTTTAATCCGACACCAGAAATTTTGATGCTAGATGGGAGGTCGTCTTTCAATATAAGGAAGTCGTCGTTACAAAGACCGACTTTCTTAATTCACTAAGGGAGTCGTCCTTAGTAAGACCAACTCCCTTAGTTTTGCAACAAATAAGAAATTAAACATCCGATTTCCCACATGTAATGCATACAAATATTCATCACCTATACAAGAACGACAATATCAAGCAATTGAAGTAATCCGATGTAATCCAGGCAAGTTTTTTCGCATGAGGTGCATTCAGATTAACCTGAAGTTTGAATCCTTTTTATATTACTTTCCGTTGACTTCATTGAAGAGCAATTAGCGCGCAGCAAGTTTATATAACATGAAAGAGGTGACCATGTTCTGCTGCACCATCACTGTTATGGTGGGGAGCGTCCCGAACACGGCCATTCGAGAGATTGAGTGCTCTACCGAAACCATCAAGGTGCCTGAGTATGAAAACGTGGTCACACGCACAGTACATCACAGGCCTGAATGGTCCAACAATGATTATGCCTCTCGTAGAGCTGATGTGTAAGGTGTCTGGTATAGATGCTGCCGATTTCGATGGTTTTCCAATTGAGGCAAAAAGCTGTGAGGCTTACACCTCTATTCTTCATTGTGGCGCTGATGCAAAACTCATTGATAAGGCTGAGGACCTGTACAGGAAAATTGAGTCTCCTAACACTGCTTTTAATGATCTCGTGTACAATGAAATGATGACTATTCATGTCAGAGGGGCAGCTAGAAGAAGCTCAGTCTGTTGTAGAAGGAATGAAGTGCACGAAGGTAGCCCTTGATATTTTCGCATACAATCTATGGATCAGTTCTTATGCACGAGCAATGAATATGGACCACGATGGGAAAGTTCCCAATGAAATGAGCCCCTCTGGATCTCTCTGCAAACTGTCCATTATCACGACCATGCCAGAGCTTGAGCCGCTGGAGGTGTAGACCTAGGCCAACTTGAGTATCAGTCCACTCGGCTTGACTAGAGCTTGATCGAGAGCCGAACCCAGTTGAACCGTACTTGAGTATGCTGGAAGTAGTGGACGGACCTCTTTCCCACCATGGATATATATCAAAGAAATATGTAGAAAGTTGTGAAGATCTTGAGAGGCTGCAAGATGATTTGTATCGCCATAAATTTCTGAATGGGATTTCTATTGGTGGTTGCCGGAAGCTCTCTTCCTTCCCCTACGCGGGCAGGGACTGCCACCTGCTTTGACAAAATTGTCCGATTCTGCCACAGTCACAGTTCACTAATACCAGATTTCAGGAAACTCTAGAGGAGCTTACGTTAACAAATCCTGAGGGACTCATTTCAGTGAAAGATCACGTAGAAGAGAGTTGCCCCTCTGGATCTCTCTGCAGATTGTCCATTATCACGACCATGCCAGGTGGCCGGGAACATCTTTCTTGTCTATCCGAGCTTTGTTTCTGGGGTTGCGAAGCATTAGAGATCGTCTACTTCCCAGCTGTCCCTCTCACCTTATCGAGTTTTAAGCTTGTTGGGCGCCCGAAACTGAAGACTTTGCCCGATGACATGCATAAATTCACATCCCTCAAAGCAGAGGAGATTTGAAACTGCGACGGCATCAAGAGCTTGCGGAGAAGAGGTTTACCTCCAAATTTGGAGATCCTCTGCATAACGAAGTTCGGCAATATGAATCGGCCATTGGAGGAGTGGTGCATTTCAGGGTTATCTGGCTTGCAAGGATTGACCATTCGGGGGAACCAAAGTCTTCGGGAATGAAATGGTGTGCTTCCATCTTCTTCTGCCAATGACCACAAATTTTGGCGAGTTCGAGCTCAGACTTTAATCTTTGACGACTAGACTCAGATCCACTTACTAATCTGTCAAGCCATCCGACACGGTTTGGACAAATTTTATAATAAAATAAATATAAAAAATTATCAAATATATGAAGAAGAGGGTCGTACCCAAGCTTAGGGCCAAAAGTTTTTGGCTGGGCTTAAGCCCGTACTCGACTAAATAGAATTTGGTCAGGCTCGAGCTCAGTCTTAGGTCCGATGAGCTTCTTCTTGAGCAGAACACGAGTACGAGATGTCCGAGCCAGGCCTGGCATCTGGGCCCCTTTGCTGGCGGCACACTCCTTAAAGATTTACAAAGTGGCATATGATATGCAGTGATTGCAGTCTTGTGGATGGAGGTTTGCGGTGCTGACTCAGTGACCATGCAAGGTGACATCTCTCTCCATAAAGACTTCAGACTTGTGTGTGTCCTGGCAATAGTACACCAGGTCGTGGTACTCCAACGTGTGCGAGATCAGGTCGATCAATATATAGTACACGGCGTAATCATATTGGCTCCCTACACTGAACAGATTTCTGTTGCAGATCCTCAACAGTAAATCGTGGTCAAAGGTCAGTACACCGCTTCAAGAAGCCAGGAGGAGGAGGAGGAACTCTAGGACATTGACGATTCTATTCGATCACGGAGGACATGATGTTCCAGAACGAGGCGTTCGAATCACGCAAGGGACACAGTCAAATCTACAGAATAGTTCGTGGCCACGTCTCCTATAGATTTCTGCGTGATTTCATAAATTCTTCCAAACAAAACCAGATGGCCGGGGATGGCCAGATACGAAAAAGGCACCGAAACTGCGACGAATTTTAATTCAAAATCAGATGGCCGAAAGTACTAAGGCAACACTTTTTAGGGACTCGGTGGTCGGCAGAAAACTGAAATTTGCTTAATGTTTTATGCACATATACCTGCTCTAGTCGAGGAAGAGAGAGTCTTATCCCAACATTAACAACGAACCGTTGTTTTGGATCCCTCGTTTTTAATTCTGAGAACGAAGAACTGTATCCTCATCATCCATACTCTGAAAATTCGTTACTTTTAGAGCATATTATTATAACGTAGATTGATTATTGTAAAACTGAAAGGGCTGGGGCAGGCCTTCGGGCCGCAATCTCCGGCAGGACCAGCTCTGCACATATGACGGGTGAGTCAGGCGTTCTTTCCGAGATCCAGAGTCAATGAAACTCTGGGTACGGTTCGGATGACGATAACCGAGAAACTCAGGATGGGCATCTCTAGTTCAACGCATAGTAGTTTGATTCTTGATTTATCCAGTTGAGATATTGTTTCCTTTGCCACTTTTTGGGAACAACTGATACTGCAGTTTACAATGTCCATACCATTATTCGATCACGGAAATTTTAACAGTTTCTGATGCGTATTCCTTAGCATAACATGAATTTTGAATCGGAAAAGCATGGAACCTTGACTTGAGTTCGTTGCTGACAGGTAGAACCATCTCGAACCGATTCGTCATTGACAAACCTGATTTCGTAACGTGCTTGAAGGTTGAATTTTTTATATCCAGTCTAAAACCTGGCTTTTCTACATATATGATCATGAGATCTTGCGATTTCTTTGCTGAAGACGTAACAAACACCCTAATACCATAGTTTTTAGGAATAACAATTAACAACTGCCACTGGAAAAGATGGCAATGTTGATTATTAGTAGAAGCTCATTGGAAGGATAAATCTGTGCCCAGGCAGCGACAGCAATGAGTTAGTCATCGTTGTTGAATTTGTAATTCTCATACCTGAGTCGGCAGTCCATGAGCTGGATCCGCGCCCCTATGCTGTGGGTGCACTCCTTGAACATTTCCTCAGAGGCGTAGTCGATGTAGTCGTGACAATCCTTTGGATCGAGGTTCTCGGTGCAGACTCCGTGGCCATACAAGGTGAGGTCTCTCTCCATATAGACCTCAGCCTTACTCGTGTCCTGGCAATAGTAGTCCAACTGGGGGGACTCTGACGTGTGCGATTTCAGGTCATTCATTACATCCATAAAGGCGAAGTCATTTTGGCTCCCTGAACTGAACTGCTTTCCATTGCATATCCTTGACAGCAACCTGCCGTCAAAGGCTACGACGACGCTGCAAGAAGCCCCGAGGAGGAGGAAAAGGATGACGCCGACGATGCTATAAGGCGATGAACTCATGATGTTCCAGAAAAAGGAGTTGGTTCGAAACAGGCAAGGACGTGAGACCTGTGGAATAGTTCGGGGCCATATAAAAAGAACGGCACGTCTCCTATAGATTTCTCCGTTGCCGCCCGGGGGGTACCTTCGGGCGCATCATTTGGATTTCTGGTCTTCCAACGTCATAAACTATCCGGAAACAAAACCATGAGGCTGGGATTGTCGGGGTAAGAAAATGGCTTCGACAATAGGACGAATTCGACTTCAAAATCGAGTGGCGTATAATACTAAGACAACATCGTTTTAGTGGCTTGCCGGTCGGCAGAAATTTGTACTTGTCTAGACAGATCGAGAAAAAGAGTCTCTCACAAGAAATCGTATGTGCTATCAATATTGGATCATGTGTTATATAATACTCTAATGTTGTTGTTATTGTTCGTCATATGCCCTTATCCGAAGGATTTTTTCATTCTTTTTTTCTCCTCGCTCGTTTTGATCCATTGTGAGAACGAAGAACTCGACTAATTCCTCGCCTCCGTCTGTCCAGCCGCAGAATGACTATGTGAACATGACAAAGGCAGCCAGTGGTTAAGTCGCATTGCTGACGCGATTCACCTTGAGTCCTCTTTAAGGCTCCTAATCGCACATCGCCTACCATATACTTCAAGATGTAATTATCGGGACGAGATTTAGTTTTTAGGGATTTGCCTTTGGTTTAATACTTCCACTTCAAAAATAATTTTAGTGGCTCGCTAAATATCTTAATTTAATCGTGTTATAATTTCGTATATTTATTAAAATTATACTCATGGATTAAAAAAATTAATATCGAAAATATTGTACGCCCGTCCTCTGACCTAGCATGCGCATGCCGGTTCGAACAAATCAAGGATCCGGGCACGCTCACCCAAGGCCCAATCTGGTCAACGTCACGACTCCAAAGTGTGAAACCCCATGAAGAGGCTGGCCCAAAGGGTGCGAATCCCATTCAAACTTTATTCCATTGTATTTCCATGAGTTCCATGAAACATCCTGATAATATCCATAAATGACTTTTGCGAGCAGGTATATGGTATAACTCAGCGGTAGAACCCCATATCGGTTATCTCTCCATTTCCGAGAACCCGCCAATATTGGTAAAACAACAATTGGTCGCAGTGACAAGGCCTGAGCGACTGTTTACTAAAAAAATAGGCCTCCTCAAAGTTCATTTGCAAAACTGAATATTCCCATGGAGACAGACGCTACGGAAGGCAATTGGGTTGGGCCCTCCCTTGGTTCTCGAATGGGCTTGCGAGGCGTTTCGCCCTCCTTAGAGATGATAGGCGAAAGGCTGCGTTAATGCCTCATTTAGGAGCTTTTGGTAGGACTCAGGGAGCAGCTCGTTTCGCAGTTTCCCATCAAAAATGGCTCCGTAAAAACAGTTGTTGTTGTTGTTTAACCTAGGTAAACTATACGGAGTTGCCACCAACTTTAAGTTTGAAAAAAATTAGTTTAAGTCGGAAAAACCAGAGTGAGTTCATATTCTTATTTACTAACTCTTACATTCTAATATGTGAAAATGAGGTGGCATTTGCTCCAAAACATTCGCTTTTGTTTAACGGGGGTTGGACCCGATCCAGGACTTGGGCCGGACTCGTATCAATGGCAATGCATGATCAGCAAAGAAGTCCCAACCACAAGCAATGTTTGTGGCCTTGATGCATTCACATGCTTATGAGAATGGACGGTTCTCAGACTACAAAGATTCAAATGACTTCAAATTACTTCAGAAAGATGCGTAATTAAGTAAGGAAGATATACCACCTGGTTTTACCGTAATCCGATGAGTCAGCCCAATCGATGTGGGCATCATCTACCCAATCCCGGACAGCTCATGGGTCAGCCCTATCCAGTGCGTACAAGAAGGGTGAAATGACGGTCGTGGAAAATAGTAAAAATGAGTTGATTCCCACAAGAACTGTGACCAGATGAAGGGTATGCATGGACTACAGAAAGCTGAATGCAGCCAAAAGCAAGGATCACTTCCCATTATCGTTTGTCGACCAAATGTTTGACAGGATAGCCGGTAAAAGTTTTTACTGCTTTCTTGACGGATATTCAGGATACAATCAGATTGCAATAGCTCCAGAGGACTAAAAGAAAACAACCTTTACCTGCCCATCCGGAACATTCGCATTTAGGCGCATGCCATTTGGTGAATACAACGCACCAACTACATGTCAAAGGCGCATGATGGCCATCTTTTCAAACATGATTGAGCGTAATATCGAGGTATTTATGGACGACTTTCCAGTGTTTAGAATTTCATTTGATAATTGTCTGGAAAATTTGTCCGCTGATTTACTATGTTGGGAGGAGACAAACCTTGTGTTAAGTTAGGGGAAATGTCATTTTATGGTCCGAGAAGATATTGTCTTAGGTCACAGGATCCCTGAGAAAGGAATCCAAATGGATAGAGCAAAGGTTGAAACCATTGAAAGGCTGCCCCCACCAACTTCAATCAAGGGAGTGCGAAGCTTCCTAGGACACGCGGGATTCTACAGACATTTCATCAAAGATTTCTCGAAGATCACCAAACCATTGTGCAATCTTATGGAAAAAGATACAACATTTATCTTTGATAATAAGTGTGTGGAGGCATTCTTAGAACTCAAGAAGAGGTTAGTTTCTGCTCCTATAATTGTTTCTCCAGACTAGTCTTTACCATTCAAGTTAATGTGAGATTTAAGCGATTTCGTCGTGGGAGAAATTTTAGGACAGAAATGAGACAAAGTCTTTCACGCCATTTATTACACTAGTAAGACGTCGGACGGAGCACAGGTAAACTACACAATCACTGTGAAGAAGATGCTCGCAATAGCCTATGCTTTCGATAAGTTTCGTTCATATTTAATTGGGTCCAAAGTGATAGTGCATACTGATCATGCAACTATCAGGTACTTAATGCATAAGGCACATGCAAAGCCAAGGTTAATTAGATGGATTTTGTTGTTATCGGAATTTGACCTTGAGACTACAGACAGGAAAGGAGCAGAAAACCAATATGTCGATCATCTATCACGCTTGGAAGGTAATGAGCGACTTGTGGCCACAAAAATCATCAATGATACTTTTCCGGACGACCAACTTTTTGCGATTGAAATAATAGTGCCCGGTACGTGATTATGCCAACTACATTGTGTGTCTAACGTAATTCCTTCGGAGCTGACATCTCAGCAAAACAAAAAATTTTTACATGACGTTCGCTTCTATTTGTGGGACGAACCATTATTATTCAAGAGATGTGCATATCAGATGATCCGCAGGTGCGTACCGGAAGAGGAGGCGACATTAATTCTTCAGCAGTGTCATGCGTACCCTTATCGGGGTCACTTTGGAGGCCATAAAACTGCACTAAAAATTCTACAATCAGGTTTCTTCTGGCCCACACTGTTTAAGGATGCTCATAACTTTGTCACCCATGTGATCAATGCCAGATGATAGGTAATACTTCGCGCGTGATGAAATGCCGTTGCAAAACATTTTGGAGGTTGAAATATTCGATGTTTGGGGAATCGACTTTCTGGGTTCGTTTATTGAATCATTTAGGAACTGTTGCGTATTTGTGGCTGTTGACTACGTTTCTAAATGGGTGGAAGTCACTGCTCTGCAAACTAACGATGCTCATGTAGTGGTCAGATTTTTAAAGCAGATTTTTGCAAGGTTTGGAGCACCAAGGGCAATCATAAGTGATTGAGGATCCCGCTTCTACAACTTAAAGTTCAAGGCCTTCATGAAAAAGTATGGTGTGACGCATATAATCGCTTTGATCTATCATCCAAAAACAAGTGGGCAGGTAGAAGTGTCAAATCGTGAAATTAAACGTATCCTGGAGAAAACCGTTAGTCCAAATAGAAAGGATGGGCAAGCAAGCTTGACGAGACACTATGGGCATATCAGGCAGCCTATAAAACTCCCATAGGCACCTCACCGTACAAATTGGTTTATGGAAAGGCTTGTCATCTACCGATGAAATTTGAGCGTAAGGCTTATGGGCAATCCAAAAGCTGAATTTTGACCTAAGGGCCGAGAGTGAGCATCGAATGATGCAATTCAACGAGATGGAAGAATTTCGGAATAAAGTCTATGAGAATGCACGAATGTATTAGGAAAAAACCAAATGTTGGCACGACCAACGAATTAAGGAACGACATTTTGAATCAGGTTAGCGTATTTTGTTGTTTAATTCATGACTTCAATTGTTTTCAGGTAAGTTGAAGTCAAGATGGTCAGGATCATTTAAGGTGTCAAAAGTATTTCCCTATGGAGCATTGGAGTTGGAGAATCCGAAAGACCACATAAGGTTTAAGGTCAATGCAAGTCGGGTCAAACATTATCATAGAGGAGGTGTTGAACATGACATATCGACACCGACATTGAGTGATGCATAACAATCGAGAAACGTCAAGCTGAGGTTGTTAAACCACGCTCTTGTTGAGAGGCAACCTGACCGCAATAAGATCGGCCACTGAGCAGGCAAGTTTTCCATTTTTCTTTTCTTTTCTTTTCCTTTCTATTGAATAAACATCGGGACGATGTTAGATAGGTTTGGGGTGTGCATCGCCTGTTTGATGTTGCTGCTTTGCTTTAATTGCCGTGGGTGTTACCGTTGAGTGTGTTCTGTTAAAAAAAAATTAATTTGCCTACTGTTAAAACTAATCTTGGGAAAATATTAGGAAGATTGTGCTTTGTGATGAATTAAGTCGGTTAACACAGACATAGGAGCATTAAATCCTCAGCTTGACTTGTGTTAGGCTGTTTTAAGTCCCCGTCTCATGCTAATTTTGTGTGTGGCCACAAAAATTTCTAACTCCTAGAACCGAAAGAGGAAATGAAAAGTAGGACTTTTTAGTATTTTGAAAGAGAACCTTTAGGAATTTTAAATAAAAAAGAAGATAAAATCCTACCAAGGCTCTAAGTATCGTTGTTTGGGTGTGAAATAAAAAAAACAGAGAAAAAAATAATTTGACAAAGTCGGAAAAACACCCGAACATGAGCTTATGGTGCGAGTCATAGTGTGTTAGCTCGAGTTAGTAAATCCGATGGGTGCCTTATCACTCGGTGCCTTGGGCCATCTGGATCGGGAGACACCGATTGAACACTTGATACATAAGCATTCCCGCTATTGATAAAGCATTTAGAGTCGTGTAGAGAACAAAAGAAAAGAGAATAGAAAGTGCTTAATTGATGAATTCTTGATGGAGCAATCTTAATGTTATTTTGTCCTATGGCATGGACTTGAGTAGGTATGTGGAGTGACAGAATTGTCGTCTGTTGTATGTCGTGTGAGCGAAGTGTATGGGTATAAAAGACTGCCGAAGTATGAGTTGAGGGAAAGGGTTGAAATTCTAATGTGTTTGTGTATTACACCTAATATCAGAGAACATATAATATATAATGATTCCACGGGTTATTATTTTCTAGTAGTATCATGTGTTTGTTTTGCTCGAGACTAGCAAAATCTAGGTTTGGGGGTGTGATAACTTGTTAATATATATATATATATATATACATATATATATTCATCCCTTTAATGCGCCATATTGGCCTAAATCTTTGAGGTATAGGGTAATATATGAGTATATTACTTAAATTGAGGTACTGCGGGTAATTTTATTAATTTTGTAGGTAAATTCGAAAGAAAAAAGGGCCGATGAAGTTTTGCAGAAAGTTGGTGCTATTGCGCCACTGGGTCAGAAAGTGCTCAGATAGTTGGTGCAGCTGCACCAGAAATGTTGCAGCCGCACAGGATGGACAGAAATTGGACAGAATGTGTGGTGCACCTGCACCAGATTTTCGTGCAGCTGCACGTACGGACACGAGGAAATATTTTATTTCCTAAATTCTCTCTACCTTCGAGATTTTGTAGATATCCTAAGGTTGCAACCCCTGGAGGCATAAAAGGATGACTTGCTTGAGGGAGAGGGGTGTACCGGGAACGAGAGATCACATCGGGCCGCATACGAAGATATTCGACAAAGCTTCGAGCGATGTTTATGATGTTTTTCATTTCTTTAGTTTTGTGTTTAATTATTTTCAGCATGAACAAAATCTCTTTTCTAGGAATATGATGAACTCGGTTGTGGAGTTACTTTCTTAGTGAATTCCTTTGAGCTATCTCGTTTTGTGTTTTTTTTTGTTTATTATTCTTAATGCTTGCGTGCGCGTGGCCAACGTTCGTATTGATCGCTTGTGCTTGAGTGAGCTCAAGAGAGGATCTTAAGAGAAGAAGTAGTGGTGAAAGTAGGTCTGCTTCCATCGTCGCGGTAGGAAGACGCTATCACCACGATGGTCGGAAACTTCCGCGGTTGTTGCAGCCGGTGCATTCAGTCGCGTTGAAGGCCATCTTGTTTGCTGTTGCCGTTGCCACCTCCAATCGGGGTCGACGACCACCGGGTTTGAGTTGGAAACGAGTGGGAGGCTTCCGCAAGGTTATTGAACCTACCTTGGGACTCGTTAAGGAAGATCGAGATGTTAGAGGTGTTGGACATTTTAATGTCAATGGTGAACATAATACTTGGTATGCCCACACCAGATTTCAGTGCAGCCACATCGAAGAGTTCTTTGTGAACAAAAGGATTGATGTGGCCACACCATATTTCGGTGTGGCCACACGAGGGTATATGTCGTTCACAGGAACATTGGTGTGGCCACACCAGGGCGTCACTTGTTCACAGAAACATTAGCGTGGCCATCAAAGATTTCAGTGTGGCCACACAGACTAGCAAACTCATTGACAATAAAATAGTTTGTATAGATCGCATTGTGGAATGAATGAAGTGTTATTTGAATGATTGTATATATTCATAGAAAACAACTAAATATAACTATTGGAAGTTGGAGACGGTTATCATTGAGGGAACACAACCCTTGATCTTTGAAGTTCGCATCATTTGACGAACAACTATGATTCTTTATTTTTCAAGGAGTTTCTTCATGACGAAACAGATTCTCTTGTTTAGACAAGAATCTTCGTGAAATGACATGTCTCTTCCTAATGTCTCCATATCTATTTAAGACATAATACTTGTGGAGAAATGGATTATCTTGCTTCAAAAGTATCTAAAAACCATCTTCCTATTGAGATTTCTTGTTGGAACACTCGGTTTTGCCGAATCGCGTGTTAGTGATCTTCATTACTCCTGGTGGGATTTCGTGCTACTTCCCCAGCTAAAACTTCATAGTAGGGGCGAATAATTCCTTAAAAAGAGTACACTTACGCGAAGAATGTCTTTGCTAACATTGGTTTGTCTAGATCGCGTCCGCTCTCATCGTTCGGATTTGAAATTTCCATCAGTTCGTGAAGAAGTTTTCCCAACAAGAGGAGGATTCGTGAGTAAGGGTTGTCAAATGGAAGAAGTTTTTTCTTTTTCTCCTAGGGGATGCTTCCAGGATGTTGGCCAAGTGTCCGTAATTGGGAATTGTTGCAAAATATTCCCGTTCCTTACGCCTTGCGACAATCATATCCACATTTTTTTTTATTGATATCTGCTTATGACCGATTCACAATGCTCACCCAAGGACGTTGTAATCTGTAAGATCTTCCTCGGAGAACATCTAGAGCATTAGTTCCTATGTCCATCAGGTCGTCCAGCTTAGTTAGAACTCCAAAAGTCCTATCACATCTCTATCAAGCTTGATGGCGTTGGATGTGGCAATATCTTGATTAGCAGGAGAAATTGCCAGTATGATGCCAGTTAGGATTGATTATCCACGTAAGGTGGAACCATGGTCTCGATGTCTTGCACAATACTTTCGTGGATTGTCGTACCCCCCTAATCCCTGAGAAAGTCGTTGGAGGGAATTGACACCCCCACCGCCAGCTATCATACGAAACTTTTGTATTATTAGGAGGATGCCCTTTGTATGTGTTTGGCCTTCTCCTATTGCTCGGTAAATGGTACGGAGGCGAGATTGTTGGAAAAAGATAAAGTTGAGAATAAAATTAAAAAAATTAAAATGAATTTGTAATTAAATAAAAGTAAAAATAGGAAATGGGTTTAAGATAGGCTTTGTCCTATTGAATCGACGGGCACTTCCATCACGGGCTTACGCCGATACTGAGCTTACACCAAAAGTCATATAACCCACATCTAAAATAAACCGAGATGTTGTAAAAGTCCAAATGAAACATCACTGAAACATGAATGAATTGTGATATTATGTCTCGTATATCAACATACAACCCGCTTATTTAAAAAAAACAATTAATTATAGCCCAAAAAAAATTTATAAAATAAAATAAAATCTTTATAAAATTCCAACAACAATCGCCATCGAAACAAGCCATTGATTACGATCGAGATAGGCCCGTCTTGAAGATTTCATTCTGTATTAAGGAAAACTTTCACAATTCAAGGCTTATCCTTGTTGTCTGCTGTGGCCAGAACTCATAAAACCATGGACTGCAGCCTGCTTTGACAAACTGGAGCTACACGATTGTCCGATTCCGCCACAGTCACAGTTCACTGATACAAGATTTCACGAAACTCTAGGGGAGTTTACATCAACAAATCCTGAGGGACTCATTTCATTTAAAGATCTCGTAGAAGGGAGTTGCCCCTCTGGAACTCTTTAAAATCGCGGAATTTTTAACAGTTTCTTATGTGTATTCCTTAGCATAACATGAATTTTGAATCGAAAATGTATGGAACCTTGATTTTAGTTCGTTGCTGACAGGTAGAATCATCTCGAACCAATCGTTATTGACAAACCTGATTTTGTAACGTGCTTGAAGATTGAATTTTTTATATCCCCTTTCAAACCTGGCTTTTCTTCACATCATGATATCTCGCGACTTCTTTGTTGAAGACGACACAAACACCCTAATACCATAGTTTTTAGGAAGAAGCTCATCGGAAGGACAAATATGTGCCCGGGCAGCGACAGCAATGAGTTAGTCATCGTTGTTGAATTTGTAATTCTCATACCTGAGTCGGCAGTCCATGAGCTGGATCTGCGCCCCTACGCTGCAGTTGCACTCGTTGAACATTTCCTCAGCGGCGTAGTCGATGCAGTCGTGACAATCCTTTGGATCGAGGTTCTCGGTGCAGACTCCGTGGCCATACATGGTGTTTTCACTATTCGAGAAATGAATCTCGGATGAGTCCTGGCAATAGTAGTCCAACAGGGGGGACTCCGACGTGTGCGATTTCAGGTCGTTCATTACAGCCATAAAGGCAAAATAACGTGCGGTCCATATTTCAAACTGCATTCTATTGCAAATCCTCGACAGCAACCTACCGTCAAAAGCAACGACAACGCTGCAAGAAGCCCCGAGGAGGAGGAAAAGGACGACACTGACGCTGTAAGGCAACGAACCCATGATGATCCAGAAAAAGGGGTTGGTTCGTAACACGCAAGGGACGTGAGACCTGTGGAATAGTTCGGGGACATCTAAAGCGAAGGGCGCGTCTCCTATAGATTTCTCAGTCGGGGGTTTGCTTAGGACGCATAATCTAAATTTCTGGTATTCCAACGTCGTAAATTCTCCGGAAACAAAACCAGGAGGATGGGGATAGTCGGGGTAAGAAAATGGCTTCGACAACGAGACGAATTCGAATTCAAAAATCGGTGGTGTATAATACTAAGGCAACATTGTTTTAGTGGCCTACCGGTCAGCAAAAATTTATACTTGTCCAGACAGATAGAGGAAAAGGGAATTTCATCCCCTTACATTAACAACTGGTACATATAACAATTTTCAAAATAAGCCTGTGATGGATTTTTTTTTCTTTCTGCCTTTCGTTTCTGCTCCTTGTTTCGATCCATTGTGTGAGAAGGAAGCACTTGATACCTTCGTCTGTCCAGCTGCCGAATGACTCCGGGAATATGACAATGGCTGTCAGTGGTTAAGTCGTATAGCCACTCACCGAGTTTTGTTACAGTTTTCAAAATATTGTGCGGAATAGCGTACCTTGTAATTTTCTTGACTAGCGCTACAAAGTCGGCGTTTGTAACGTGGACTTCACTATAGAATGAAGTTGTTATTACAAAGGCCGATTTTAGTTCGACTGTCCTGACAACGATTTAATAAGAACATGCTTATTCCTATGAGGTCGGTCTTACAAAGACTGACTACGGAAAACTTATAAAAAACAATTGATCTCTTTGGAAGTTCACCTTTTTGTAAGGCTAACTTCCTTAGGTTGGAGGAAACAATAAGTAAGTCCGCCTTACAAAGGTCGACTTCAATTCGACACCAGAAATTTTGATGCCAGATGGGAGGTCCTCTTTCAATCTAAGGAAGTCGACGTTACAAATACCGACTTTCTTAAGTCACTAAGGGAGTCGTCCTTAGTAAGACCAACTCCCTTAGTTCTGCAACAAATAAGAAATTAAACATCCGATTTCCCACATGTAATGCATACAAATATTCATCACCTATACAAGAATGACAATATCAAGCAATTGAAGTAATCCAAAGTAATCCAAGCAAGTTTTTACGCATGAGGTGCACTCAGATTAACCTGAAGTTTGAATCCTTTTTTATATTACATTCCGTCGATTTCAGTGAAGAGCTATTAGAGCAGTTCTCGGAGAAGTTCTTACAGATTATTAAGGCTGATGTTCTGTTTTTTTTTTCCTGGTTTACCGACTCTTCTCATCAACTGAATAGGAAATGGTAATGAAGGTGTTTGAAATTCTGAATTGAACTAGACAGTCGGAGGATTACGCAGGCACCTAAACCTGTATTGATTATTGATCCATGTATTGATTCTAAGATGTTGTGAATATCGAAGAAGTGTAGAATAAGAAGACGTGTATTGCTTGCGAGGTCTTTTACAGTGACAACGAGTCATGCACAGTGATAATACTTATTCATGGGAGATTATTGATGTGGTCATAACTCCTCTCCATTAGGCTTTAGCATATCCTCCTTGACGATCCAATGTCTCAGTACTCTTGGAGCACTGTTCGCCATCACAGAGGGTCTGGTTTCAAGTCGGACAGAGTGGTGGTAGTGGGAAGCTTGTGACTTTCATCGAACTCCTGCTTACCAGGAACTGGTTCTTCTGATTCGGGGATTGGAGGCAACTTGGGACTCTCTTGGACTTTCGGCTCTTCCGATTCAGTGATAGGAGGCAGCTCAGACGCCTTAGGCTCAACCAGGACCTTTGGACTCTTGAGGACTTTAGTCTCTTCGGTCTCAGGATAATGATGAGGGAACTCAGGTACTAGTGATTGATCTGGGGCCTGAGGCTCTTCTGGGATCTCAGGGCACGTTGGCACTTCCCAGGGCTGTGGCTCCTGGGCTACTCCTGGTTCACCAGGCACTTTCAGCTTTGGGAATCCCAGTAATCCTATCTCGGGGAACCTGGGGAAACCGAACTTCGGGTTGGTGGGAGGTGTGGGCCTCAGGATGGTGAGAATTATTGGCAGAAGGTGAGACATTGCCGGCAAATCCCTCTCGAGTAAATGGCGAGCACTCACCACCGGAGTGACGAAACTGTGAAGACAAACAAGACTGCAAGCAAACCAGGCCGGCACGCCTCCATTTTCTTACAAACCACTGAGGTCAAGGGAGGTGGAGTTGTGCGTGCAAGAATTTAAGGTTGCAATTGGGTGGAATTTGTAGAGGAAAGTGAATAACAGTAGTAGTAGTAGTAGTAGTACATTGTCATGTCATTAGTTGAACAATTTCAAAATATGAAAGAGATTAGACTCATCACATGCATATGCCATTGCCACTTTCAATTAATTGGAACTACTTTCCCAATCAACCTCAGGAACTAAACTTGAGAACTCCCAAATGTTTTGCCGGCCCTATGTTTCTAGATCCCTCCAAAATTCCTTGATTGTGTTGGCTCTACAGAACTTCAATGAGGAGATACTTTGGTGCACCATAAACATGGTCCAAATGGGATGTCATACATCCAATTTCAAGCAAACTTTTGGTCCCACCGACACAAGTCAACTAAGATAATCGGATACCAAACTATATGTAGAATAAACATCTCCAAATGAACCAAATAATGCAATGAAAAGAGCCTTGACTATATGTGGAAGTCTATCTGCATGGGAAAAGAGCATGCCTACCAACACGACGTGCATGGACTAAGTGTTCTATAAATGAAGATGGGAGTAACGTGGGGAGAAAGTCATTAATTGTATGGCTTTTTAAATACTGGATCAAGGCGCAACATGACATGATTTCGAATGGCGTGGCCGCCCAGGGTGCTGTGATTCCACTGCTGACCTCCTTTAAGCATCCAGGGTGCCATTATGAAGGTAACCGCCTGACCATCTTCTGGAAAATGATGGCAAAGTCGACGAGACCACGTCCTACAGGGACCAAGCCACGTTAACAGCATCCTGTACTTGTTCCTGCCCATGTGAAACAACCCGAGCTCTGGAAAACAACGCCGATGCCACTCGGACCCACAGGAAACAAAGACTCCGATCTACCATGAGCTCACTTATGCCAGCTTTCCAACATCAACACAAAGTCAGTTCAATCAGACAGATTAGCAACAAACAGGTGAGAGGTCACAGTACTACACGAGAGTGAGACCAGCGGCAATGAACTCAACAGATAGATTAAGATAAGTTTTCTTACAAGGACATAGACAACACCAAGATCAGGAATGGATAATACCTGATTAGGCAGCACAAACAAAATCCACTTGAACATCTTACTCTAGTTCCAAATCAGCTGAGCAAGCAGTCAGAAGAAGTTAAAGGCAGCAGGTCCCAGATCTTTAGAATACCCAGCTTACAGCAATGCAAAAGAAAAGCAATTGGACATATCACAAATGCCATGACAAGAAACAACAGTGTACCAACCATCAAGAAGTCTTACATCTGATCAATCAGGATTACTTATGGTGTCGAGTTAAGTAAACTGACAATCAATAATCATGAATGAGGGAAAAGACCATGGGAATGAAGATGATGGAAAAGAATCAGATAGGAAGCAGGAGTAC
This sequence comes from Melastoma dodecandrum, assembly GCA_029817715.1. Taxonomy (NCBI): domain Eukaryota; kingdom Viridiplantae; phylum Streptophyta; class Magnoliopsida; order Myrtales; family Melastomataceae; genus Melastoma; species Melastoma dodecandrum. The sequence continues at coordinate 5,030,253 of JARUPY010000182.1, forward strand.
AAGTTCCACCGACACTAGTTTAACAAAAAAATGAAGACAAATTCAGGAGGACGACCATGAATGGGGCGTAGTAGAGCGCACCTGATTGTAGTCAGCAAGGGTTAAGTTGAGCATGAGTATGTTGTAATATTATATATGCAAATATTTATCAAGAGATTGGTTTCATACCTCGATCCCGACTCACCAAAAATATCATTCGCCAATGCACTAAGGGTTCCGAAGAACGCCCATGCAGGATGATCTCAACGAAAGGGGTTTACTTTCAGATATTCACAAATTTTGTCCTCATAAAGGCTTTGAGATCAACAAAACTACGGAACAACTGCTGCTCCCACAACAGCTACAGCTTCGTCTAAATAATACAACAGACAGCCTAGCATTAGAGCACTGCTGATAATATATCGAGAAAGTTCAGAGTCTTCGTACTTTTGCTAACTTCTAAGCAGCCTTAACTTTATCATCACCGACAACAGAAAGTATAGGCAAGCTGCTCAAAAACTCATCAAGACCTTCAAAGAACCCGGTCCCCTCGATGGTGTCCTCCTTCCCATGCCCACCCCCCTTACTAGTCCCAACCACTGCAATCCGTATCGGCTCCTCCACCTGATCGTTACTAAATTCCACATTCAAATCCAACTTCCCCAACTCCTTGGTGCCCCTCCCAAAACGCTTCTGCATGGGATTGCCAGTGGCCTTCTTGCTCGATTCTACCCTATCACTATCCCCATTTTTAGCACCACTCAACATGGTACCTTGGGTTGCGCCTCTACTACTACCACTACCATCAACATTAGTCGTCTCTTTGTTCACCACATTTGGGTTCTCGGTATCTCTCAATTTTCTCGGCCTACCAACTTGTCTTTTTGCAACCCCATTCCTCCCTCTCCTCCCTTTCCTTGTTTTCCTTCCTACACTGTGATTCCTCCAGTCCACATCTGAATCATCTCTGTCATCCGAAAGCTCCACATATATTTCGTCGTCATCATAATACACCCTCGGTCCGGCATTCCTTCCCCCGCCCCTCTTCTTCAGCCCAGGAAACAAGTCACAACCCTCCACCATTGCACTCATTGGAATCCAACCCTTCCCCAACCCGCCGTTATTCTTCCCTCCAGGGCAACCAATGGGGAAACGCCCCCAACATGAATGGTAGCTATCCTTCTCAGCAACAGGCGGTGGGTCGATCACCACCCCTTGGAATGCCCTCTTACAATTTTGACACTTCAGAACACAGTCCTCATAGATTTTAGCATACTCATACAAGTAAAAACAATAAGGACACGATGTCCAGAAACTCTTCTCCCGGGCTACAGTCCCTGCAGAACTCTCCGGTGCATGCGACGAAGAGATAGTTTGGGCTGGCCGAGCGGGCGTCACAGGGGGATTCAGCAAAGTCAGAGTAGTGTTCTGTCTACTACTGCCGCTATTATTCTGGCTATTACCAATACTAATATCCACTCCATTCATGAACAGGGACAGGAGCCCCGATTCTGGAGGCAGGGCCTGCGCCTGCACGGGGGCAGGAGCATGGGTGGCGAAATTACCCAACGTGCCATGCCCTAGGAGGCTCAAGCGGAGCTCATTGTCGTAGAGGACCTTCTTGGCAGAATTCGAAAGGACCGACCACGCATTCGACACGATCTTAAATGCATGCTCAGCGAAGGGGAACGGGTTCCTTTCTGGGCTCAGCAGGAGGGCGAGTCGTCGGAAGTGGGTGGCGATGAGGTCGAGCGACTGGGTGAGCTGCGGCAGCTGGAGGACAGAATAGTAATCCATTCCGGAAGTATCGGACGATGACAGGATCAGGGTGTCCGCGATTGCGAGGATGCGGTCGGCGGCCTCATATATGGAGCCGGAGAGGTCGGCGTCCCGCGCCCTGACCGCGAAGGTCTTCGTTCCATGGAAGTCACGGGCCGCGAGGAGCTTCGCTGCCGCAGTCAGCCACCGGTCCGCCTCGGACCGGGGGTTGGAATCGGGATGGTTCATTCCCGGTTTTCTGGGGGCGGTATTACGATGCAAATGGATGGCAAGTGCAGCAGTTAAGGTAGCTGTGGCTGGGAAGGAAGATGTGAAGTCTGGAGCTACTAAGGGGGGACGACTGTTATATCAATTGTGTATTGGTGGGTTGAATTTGGGCTTGTATGGAACGGGTTGGGTAGTCGGGTCGGGTGACCCGAGTTGTTGTAATTCTGTTGAAAGACAGTTGGATCGGGAGGGGGGAAGTTAGTTAGCATTCTGTCATTGGCATTAGAAGTAGTGCGCCTGAGGCGGTGAAACTGTGGAATCAACCTCGCTTGGGCTGTCGGAGGAATTCTGACGAGGTCTATCTGTAGTTGGTGGTGGTGTTGAAGTAATCGATTGGGTTAGTGTTGAATTGCTGTTACTGCTGTTGTTGTTCTGTTGCGTTACTGCAGTTTAGTGTGCGATTTCGTGTATTCAACTAGTTTATACGGATCAAGGGTATCAGAGCAATAATCCTGAGTTACAATGGTGGAGACTCGTTCGGAAGAGTCGAGGAGGGAGCAAGAAGCGTTCGGCGCATTTGTAAAAGGTCTGGTTGAAAAATTGAAGTCGCTAACAGCGCAAGTGCAGGAAATTCAAGCATAGACTTCGTCTCGTTGGGAGCTGATGGAGAAACGTTTGAGCGGGGTAGAAAAACAAAGGGATCCAGATCTTTCGACCGGGAACAAGTTTACGCAGGAGTTTGGGTCGGAAATAGGACGGGACAGGAGATTTCGGAGTTTCGACAGTTTCGCTTTACCAAAGATCGAGTTTCCTGCCTTTGATGGATCGAATCTGGAAGATTGGTTATACAGATGTCATAGATACTTTGAATTGGAGAATGTACCGGATGATATGAAGGTGAAATTGGCTTCGTTGTATATGTTCGGTGGATCGTTACAGTGGCACTATACGTACGTTAAGAATCGAGGCAAGGATTCAGGGCTGTGTTGGGAAGAATATGTAGTTGCTTTGAATAGGAGGTTTGGGAAGGAGGTGTTTGAAGATCCGATGGGAAAGACGAAAAACTTGAAACAGGAAGGGGCATTTGAGAACCTGTACGATTATATGGAGGAATTTGATGTTTGCTTGAGGAGAGTTCTAGAAAAATTGGATCTACCAATGACTTTCCAAGTTAGCTTATTCATTAATGGGCTTAAGGAGGAATATCGAAGCACACTCTAGAAGTTAAAACCCATGGATCTGTTGACTGTGCAAGCTAATGCCCGTATCCTCATCAAGGATGTACCTCCAGAAGGGATTAAGAATTTGGGGAACAACCCACCAAGGTTGATCAAGAGTAATTTTCCAATATCAGTGGGCAAAGGAGAATTTAGGGAGAAAACTAAGGAGCAGGGAGTGGCTCAGCTAAAGTCGAGTACATCTATTGACTCTAAAACGAGTACTATGGGTTCAACAGGAGGTTCTGCATCAATTGGCAGGAGGAGGTTGACTCAGGAAGAGGTAGAAGAAAGGAGACTTAAAGGGTTGTGCTTCACTTGTAATGAACCCTTTAACAAAAATCATAAATGCCCAAGAAAGCAGATGTATTCATTGCTTGTGGAGTCTGTGCAGGATGAGGGTGTTGGAGATTATGGAAAAATGTGTATTGATGCTACAGAGATTGATGATGGGTGGAAGATTGCTTTGTATGCCCTTAATGGTGAAATTGGACAGAAAGGTATCCAAACTATGAGGATTAAAGGAAATTATAAAAAGAAGTCATTGTATATTTTGATTGACAGCGGGAGCACACATAATTTTTTGGACTGTAACATGGTCAAAGGAGTCAATATCAGTACTGAATCGATCAAACCTGTGACAGTGATAGTAGTAGATGGTAGAAGAGACCTCTGTAACAAAATGGTGCATCAGTTCTCTTGGAGTATGCAGGGCATTGCATTCCAATCTGATTTCTACATGTTGGCATTAGGTGGTTGTGAGATGATTCTGGGGGTTGATTGGTTAAGTCAATTGGGAGATATAATCTGGAATTTTAAATTGTCTTTGATGAAATTTCAGTGGAAGGGAGAGGCTATTATGTTACAGGGAATTACAGCCAAGGAAGAAGGGGCTATGTTACATATGGTTACTGGAGAACAATCGAAATATTATACATCTTTTAATAACAGTGAGTGGATGGTATGTTTTGGGCAGTCGCTGTTAGATTGTGCAGCAGAGGTGGAGAAGTTGGATTCTGCAGTGGAGGAAGTTCTATCCGACTTACAGGATGTATTCCAAGAACCTAAAGAGCTACCACCTTTCAGGGGGCATGATCACTCTATAGTGCTTAAGGATGGGATTCAAGGAATCAGTGTGCGCCCTTACAAGCATTCGGCAGCTCAAAAAGATGTGATAGAGCGCATGGTGCAGGAATTGTTGGAATCGGGAGTAATACAGGATAGCAAGAGTACTTTCCCATCTCCTATTGTATTGGTTAAGAAGAAGGATGGTACGTGGAGGATGTGCATTGACTATCAGGAATTGAATAAGCAAACGGTGAAGGATAAGTATCCGATTCCTATCATTGAAGAATTATTAGATGAGTTGCATGGAGCAACTATTTTCTCTAAGATTGATTTGAGGGCTGGTTATCATCAGATTCGAATGGACCCGAGAGATGTACATAAGACAGCATTTCGCACTCATGACGACCACTATGAATTTCTTGTTATGCCCTTTGGGCTCACTAATGCCCCTGCTACTTTCAAGGGCTAATGAATGCAATCTTTAGACCTTACTTAAGGAAATTCATACTGGTTTTTTTTGACGATATTTTGGTGTACAGCAGGTCACGAGCAGATCATATGCAGCAGTTGAGGTTGACTCTTTCCTTGCTGCGGGAGAATACACTATTTGCCAAGCGATCAAAGTGTGTTTTTGGGAGTTTGAGAGTGGAGTACCTTGGACATTTCATCGACAAGGAGGGAGTTTCCACTGACCCATCGAAGATCAAAGCTGTGGTGAATTGGCCTGTTCCAAATTCGGTTAAACAACTCAGGGGTTTCTTGGGGTTGAGTGGATACTACAGGCGCTTTATCAAAGGTTACGGAGTTATTAGTAAGCCACTCACCGAATTGTTGAAGAAAGATGGCTTTAAGTGGACTGTAGAAGCTGAGTCTGTTTTTAATCAACTCAAGCAGCTGTTGGTGACAGCCCCTGTGTTGGCTTTACCTAATTTCGAGGAGACTTTTATTTTGGAGACAGATGCTTCTGATGCGGGAATCGGGGCTGTCCTGTTACAGAATGACCATCCTATCGCATTCTTGAGTAAACATTTGTCCAAGAGGCATCAGGCTATGTCCGTTTATGAGAAGGAGTTATATTCCATAGTTCATGCGGTGGGAAAGTGGCACCAATACTTGGTTGGCCGTCAATTCATTATTAGGACGAATCATAAAAGTTTGAAGTTCTTGTTAGATCAAAGATTACATACCGAGAGCCAATTCCGGTGGCTTTCTAAACTCATGGGATATGACTATGAAATTTGTTATAAAAAGGGTCGAGAGAATGTGGCTGCAGACTCTCTCTCTCGAGTACAAGGTGTTGAGCTACTGTCCTTGACCATGAACGTTTCGGAGCAAACTCTTTTGGATGATATTAAAGGTTCTTGGACCTCTGATGCACAGTTAGCTGCATTATTGCCACTGTTGCAGAATGGTAGCTTGATACATAGACATTACAAATGGCATCAAGGCCTATTGCAAAGGAATTCTCGTATTGTGGTGGGTAATGACCCTATCCTTCGATCTAAAATCATTCAGATTTTTCATTGTAGTGCGATTGGGGGACATTCGGGTATACTAGCTACAGAGAAGAGAATTCGGAGTTTGTTCTTTTGGAAGGGATTGGCCAAAGATGTTAAGCACTTTGTGAGGGCTTGTGATGTTTGTTCTCGCTGCAAACCAGAAAATGTAGCCTACCCGGGTTCTCTACAACCTCTGCCTATTCCTACTGGGGCTTGGAAGGACATCTCTATGGACTTTATCGAAGGTTTACCGAGGTCGCACGGAAGGGAAGTGATTTATGTTGTGGTGGATCAACTTACAAAGTATGCACACTTTTTGGCACTGACCCATCCTTTTACTGCTCAAACTGTAGCCCAAGTATTTCTGGATAATGTGTTCAAATTGCATGGGTTGTTGTCAGTGATAGAGACTCCATCTTGTTGAGTAATTTTTGGCAACAGTTGTTCACATTGCAAGGGGTTGAGTTGCATTTGTCTTTTGCCTATCATCCTAAAACGGAGGTTGTTAATAGGTGTTTAGAGACTTATCCGAGTTGTATGGCGGGGGGATTGTCCTCATGAGTGATTTAAGTGGCTATCTCTTGCGAAATGGTGGTATGATAGCACCTTTCACTCCACTATTCGCATGTCTCCTTTTGAAGCATTATATGGTTATTCTCCCCCAGTTCACCTTCCATATTTCTCTTCTGAGTTGACAGTAGCAGCTGTGGATGATGTTTTGAAGGATAGAGAATCTATGTTGCAATTGTTGCGTTTCCATTTGGCGAGGGCTCAACATAGGATGAAGCAATTGGCTGATGCGAATAGAACTGACAGAGAATTTGCTATAGGTGATTTGGTTTATGTTAAGTTGCATCCTTACCGCCAGTCTAGTGTGGTGGCCAGGATGAATCAAAAGTTGTCCCCATTATACTATGGCCCTTATAAGATCCTTGATAGAGTTGGGAAGGTTGCTTACAGGTTGGAATTGCCAAGTGGGACTGTTGTTCATCCGACCTTCCATGTTTCGAAGTTGCGCGCTGTTGTTTCTGATGTTACAAGAGTGTCTGCTGAACTACCTGTCTTCTGTGCTGCTAAGTCTCGAGTTCCAGTGGCCATATTGGCTAGGAAGATGGTGAAGCGTGGGACTGTGGCTGCTACTAAAGTTCTGATCCAGTGGCAAGATGATGGAGTGGAGGATGCAACTTGGGAGTTCTTGTTCGATCTGCAGAAAAAATTTCCTACCTGTACACTTGAGGGCAAGTGTTCTTGAAGGGGGAAAACTTGTTACGATGCAAATGGATGGCAAGTGCAGCAGTTAAGGTAGCTGTGGCTGGGAAGGAAGATGTGAAGTCTGGAGCTACTAAGGGGGGACGACTGTTATATCAATTGGGTATTGGTGGGTCGAGTTTGGGCTTGTATGGAACGGGTTGGGTAGTCGGGTCGGGTGACCCGAGTTGTTGTAATTCTGTTGAAAGACAGTTGGATCGGGAGGGGGGAAGTTAGTTAGCATTCTGTCATTGGCATTAGAAGTAGTGCGCCTGAGGCGGTGAAACTGTGGAATCAACCTCGCTTGGCCTGTCGGAGGAATTCTGACGAGGTCTATCTGTAGTTGGTGGTGGTGTTGAAGTAATCGATTGGGTTAGTGTTGAATTGCTGTTACTGCTGTTGTTGTTCTGTTGCGTTACTGCAGTTTAGTGTGCGATTTCGTGTATTAAACGAGTTTACACGGATCAGGCGGATAAAGGTGGGAAATTGATGGCGGAAGTGTGGTTTTCTGGAGGATTTGATTAGGGCATTGTTGGGAAGTTGACGATGTAGATTGATGAAAATGAAGGCGAAGGAGAGGAGTTTTATACGAAAATTAAAAAAAACATGTCGAACTTTCAAAAATATTCTACTTAGGCTGCGTTTTAAAAAGTCGACTTTTAATATACAAAAGAAGATAGATGGGTTTTTAAAATTGGTCGTGGAACTATTTGGGAGAGGGAGAGAGAGAGGGGGACGAGTTTAAAAAAATCATTTTTTTTTATAAATTGAAAGACCAATAATATTTCCGTAAGACTCGAAGAAGACGGCGGACAGAGCAAGCGGGAGGAAATTTGGTATTTGTTTTGTATAACAGGACTACATTTCATTTCATCTTTGTTGCAAATCAATTATTGCAGACATTGTTGTTGTTGCTGTCCTATTTTTTCCCATTTGGATTATGTCAGTCTGTCTGTCTGTCTAAACAGAAGTTCAGAATCAGGATCCCATGATTTCATCCCAGAAAAAGTCAGGTGTAAAAAAGAAGGTCAATCAAATTGTTATTTCATCCAAGAAGGAAAGGATGACTTCCATTCAATTGTTACTGAACCAGTTCATCCGTTAGTGCAGGGAAAAGAATAGCTAGAACAACAATACAACAGATAGCTGCTCTTCCTAGGGAAATAGATCAGATGGGCAATGGCCTAGAGACATTCAACTGTACATAAACCACTCAAAACACCACAAGGTCGAGACTGCACAATCATAGGGACCCACGACAAATTGTTGGAGCCTTTTTTTTTTTTTAGCCTTGATTGTTAGAAAAGATCCCGATCAAACTTCCTCTGGCACCAGTAATTGCTCCAGTTCCTCTCGTCGCCGCTCTAAGTCCTACGACAATTGGAGGCAGAAGAAAAGCAAAGGTCATTGGCGTTCAAGCTAAAGTCCTCATCTTTAATTTCACAAGGATCCTCGATATAACAACCTACCTCTAAATCTCTCACTGCCTGCTCCCTTGAGATCTCTTTCTCCTGACGTTTACGTTTCAGGAAGCCAATGCAAAGGATGCCCTGCCCAGTTGGAGGATAATTTCAGATACTATAATCAACACCGCATATTTAACAGATAAAGTGGGGAGAAACAAGTGCATTCTGCAAAAGGTTTAAATTGCATATCCAGGCAAATTGGTGGAAAGTTATAAGCCACCAGGAAAAATGAAGAAATCAAAAAGCTTTATCCCCAGGAATCATCTCACCGCAATTACATACACCACTCCACAGCCGAGAAGCAGGTAGGCAGCGACATCCTGAAGAAGGACAAGCTCCTTTTGCTCACTCGTATAGTTTGGGAAAGCCCTTGTCATGACAGCAACACTGCAGGAGAAGTCGGAAATAAGTTCATAGAGTAAAAAACGAATGGTCCCGGTGAAATGTGCTCAAACAGAAGGCAATTTATCCAAGAGGAAAGCTTTTAGTCCTGTTGAGCAGTTCAAAGGTATGTAGACCGTAATGTGCGATTAAAGCGAGTAACATTGCGAGTAGCTAGTTCCCAGGAATCTTTGTCTATTAAAAGCAGGCCAATTATGTTTCCTGGATCAAGTTCCGACACAAAAAAAGGTGCAGTACCCAGAGTTTGAGAACTCTATAAGTCAACAGCATGAAACACAAGCCATATAATTGAATTCAACAAGAAAGATATTCTACTTTAGAAAAATACCCTGAAAAGTTAAAAAAATAAAGAATCGTAGACAAGATTCCCTCAAAGTTACATACAAGATTTGCAGCATACCCCTTCCTGCCCAATATTCCAATATCTGCAATACATTGAAACGCAGTAGACTTCAGTTAAAAGCTGAAATGATCTTCCTAGGAATGCGATCACAAAATACTACTCGAAATGGAAAAATCCACATGATCAACGTAGAAAACTTCTAGAAAATTAAGACTTCATTTTTTTCATTTTCTTCCCTAACATGTTATGCAAGCACCGTTTCGAATCATACTTCAGACAGTGAGCTCATATATCTGGAAGATAAGCAGGTGTTAAGCTGGTGTTAGGTTAGAGTAATATAAGTTTAGAACCACCACAGAATAATGCAGCAAATAAACACTTTTACACCAGCAACCTGTTTTTGTGATCAAATTAACCTTTTCATTAATATTTATCCATATAACTAGTTACGAGAAACAGAATCTTGCAAATTTCTCCAATCTTTTAGAGGCAAAGTAATATTAGATTCTTACAAATTAAATTACTATGACATCTATTATTAATCGGAAAACTAGCCCCAACAACAACTCTATTGCCACAGAATACTTCTAACAAACACAGCAGCGGAAATCAACTGGTGGTGACTGCTTCTTCCACGTGAAGGCTGACTCTGTATATCTTCACAATTTTAAGCTAAATGTTTCTTTAAATTTTGCTGGAGCGACAGCAAAGGTACATAATTAGTCCATCTGTGAAAACAATGTTGCAGAGGAGACACTTCTGCTCAGTATTGGACCTAGGTTAAACTATACAAGTTGATGCTACTACAAGTAAAGATACAACCATAACATCCTCCAACAATTAACACCATACAACACAAATATAGCAAGACAACAACAGGATTCAAAGACGAACAAAGAAGCGTAGCCAAACCTTCCAGAACTTGATGATGAATCCCCATTCCGTCTCTGCCAAAACCACAAAAGCTGCTATGATGACCGCATAACACCGGAAGATTCCATCAAATACCTGAATTCAGGTCCAATCCAAGGATTTATTTAACATACCACAGATATCTCCAATCTAAGAGCAGACCAACTGGTCTTGCAAATTAAACGTTATAGTCACCACAATAACAAATAAAAAGGCCATGAATATGCAAGCAACAAACGTACATCAACAGCATTGAGATGTCAGCGAGTCAAAGAGGATGCTGAAAGCATGTTCAGTTTCCACAGATTTTGATTCCATCACGGTCTATTCCAATCTAATATTTGGTGGATCAATTCCATTACCCCACCCATTTCTCCACTAAGAGAGAAGGACATTCCATCCTATGTACTATCCATTTCTACCAAACCGAACGTGCAACCAGTCTCATTACTCCCGGAATTTTCGATCCCTCACGAACACCATAACCATTCAACAATGTCGGGCATCCTAAAAGTTACCAACTTGGAGCTCTGAGTGCGAAAATATCCCACGAAACACAGTCCTAAAGCAGTAAGGCAGGCTAAGCCAAGAAGAGACAGAGAAAGAAAAACGAGATCCAATCTAACAAGATTACATCGTATCCGCCCTCGAAAGACCGGATCGCGGAGAGGACATTGACGACGATGCAGAGGACCGCGACGATGGAAGTGACGACGCTGAAGCAGCGGCAGACGACAAGAAAGGGGTCGGGCCTGGCCCTAAGCCGCCTCCGCCTGGGGGTAGCTCCTGCGTTGCCTCCAGTCTGCGGGGAAGAAGCCGGCTGCTGTTCCCCGTTACCGCCGTTGTCCCTGGCCATCTCAGGAGGAATCCGATGGGTTCATACGAACTTATCTTTTGTCGGGGGTCGGGAGGAGGAAGTGGGAATTGAAGAAGCAAGGAATTTTTCTGTTAAGGAGGCGGTCGGTGATTCCTATTTTTCTTGTCGGGTAGTGGTTTCATTACATTATCACTTAACAGCTGCAGGTCAATCGTTTTCTGAAGGGGGAGATTAAATGGACGTGTTTGTTCTTACCAGGTTTAAGGTTAGTTAGTTTCCATGAGTTAGAATGCAGATTAGGTTTGAAGAGCTTGGTTTTAAGCTGGTTGGGTTAATTGAATTTGGGAGAGTTTCGCAGAGACCAAAGAAAGGGAGGAAAATGAAAGCGTGGAAGAGTTCCACCATGGACTAAACTCCCTTATCTCTCTCTCTCTCTCTATCTCCTTGTCTGAACCAATCTCCTCTCTTCTTCTTCTTCCCCCAAATCACCCTTTTTCTTTCCCTTTTCCTAAATTCCTCTTCACCCAATTCCCCATCTCTTCCCTTATTACCATCCCGCAGAAAAGATCCCACCTTTTTTTTTTCTCTTTTTGCATGCTTTCGTCCTCATTAGCCTCCTCCAATGGCGCCCCCTTCCTCCCTCCTTACCCACCCTCCTCCCTCCTACTTCAACCTACCCTTCCCTTCCCGACGTCCCTCCTTCTGCTCCCCCCCACCTCCTCCCCCGCTGTTTCCCTCCCCCCGGACCTCTCCCGATCCTCGAGCCTGTGCCTCCCCCTCCCCACTTCTCTGCCGCTGCCGCCACGGGAAGGACGGCGATGATTCTGCCTGGGGCAACGATGGCCCTCTCGCCAGGTTGGGGATTGGAGTAATGGATTTGCTGAAGAGTGCGGGTAGGGTTATTGGGTTTGGTGATGGGGAGTGGGAGGAGGAGGAAGGGGAGAAGAAGACGGAGGTGGTGGTGGAGGAGGAGGGTGAGTGGGATTGGGAGAGGTGGAAAAAGCACTTTGTCGAGATTGATGAGCAGGAGCTCCTGATTTCTTTGCTCAAGGTGCGCTCCTCTTGCCCCTTCCCGGGAAGGCTTGGCTCCTGTTTGATTGATTACGGTCTTGTTTTCCTGGTTTTTTTATGATCGTCTATGATTGTGCCGTCATGTGTGTTATAAGCATAAATGACGAGTTTCTGTGTCGGATTGGATTAGTCGGTTGGTGTTTTTGAAAAACTATAGCTTGTATTTTTTTTTGCCTGATTATATTAACCAGAATGGGAACCGGCAAGACTGATGGATTCGGATAGGACGTCGCAATCTGATGAGCTTGCATGCCTAATTTTTGGAGAGAGGAGAAAGAGTGTGTTGTTATTTTGCCTGTCAAAGTTTGATGCCTAAGTCTTGTTGTTCAATGTGTCTGCAGTCACAGTTAAGTCACGCCGTGCTTAGCGAGGAATATGAAGAGGCTGGAAGACTCAAGGTGGCAATTGCAGCTGCGTCTACAAGTGATACTGTTGGCAGGGCAATGTTTTACCTCAAAGTACGATGCTTTTCTTCTCCTTTAGGTGGAAAGCATTATGGTTTCACTTGTGCCTACGTTTCATTTTTATTTTTTTATCCAATAGTTGACTGGTTCATTATGCTGCAGAGAGCAATTGAGGAAGAGCGTTATCATGATGCTGCTCTGGTGCGGGATGACGCTGGTGCAGGACTGGTATGGTTGATTAGCTTCCTTCTATTTCATAAAGCTAGGATAGTGCTTTGGCTCCGTGCAATACTAGAGAAAAGTTTATGTAAATGGAGGAATTGGCAAGTAATTAGTTTTTTGTCCTTGATCAATGTTAAGGTCCCAGAGAACTCATACTTTTTCATGACCTAAAATTGCCCCTACCACTTGGTTGAAGCTCAATCACATGCCTAGTGAGCTGCACCATCCGAATGGGAATAGCCAAGTGGGCATAAACTAGCGGCTTAACAAAATGCCAGAATAATCGCATAATATAAACCTTGTGTATATAATATATCGAATTTTCTGGTAAATGCCAGAATATTTTTGGATGCTTGGAAACAACCAGGTATAAGATATATGTTATTGTACAGTAAGAATCACTAGTTTAAGCAGTTGTTTTCCCTCCACTGAGGATTGTGAGCTCATGAAATCTCAGAAAGCTGGTTAGGCAGAAGGTTTTCCTGTCCTAGATTAACTAACGCATATTCTAGTCTGCTTTAGCTATCTTCCAGCAAAGCATGTTTACTGTATATATTGGAGGCTGACTACATCACGAGGTCTATTGAGCAGTCGGCACTCCTGTGTAGATGATCCCCATTGTTGATTAAAGCAAAACTCTGTCAAGGGGAAAATAGGACTGTTTATGTTAATGTCGTATGGCCATTTTACTTCTGGCATCCTTAACGTCTTCTATCACCTGATTGCACAATCCACATATTCCTTGGTTCATCCAACAAGGGGGATTTCTGAATCAAGCTGTTATGTTTTACTATGAACTGCATATCGCACCTTCTCGTTTGGCTCCTTGGCCAGTACTGGTAACATGATGCTGTGAACTTTTGGCTGTGCTTTTAGGTTGGTTGGTGGGCTGGAACTTCTCAAGATACATATGATCCATATGGCATAATTGTTCGTATTACTGCTGAACATGGAAGATACGTAGCCCGGAGTTACAGTCCTCGGTAGATTCTTTAGCCGACCATCAGTTTAAGAGGCTCTATATAATGGTGAATTTACAGGTTGCATGTATAGTATGTGGTTTACTAATTAAATTCTTTTATGTTAAGTTTTTTTTCCTGTTACGACTGTTAAATATTGTTGTCAAACCTTGCTATAATTGTTTAGGTGGTGGTACATTTCTTTATTTTCTTAAAACTGTGAGGTTATTATTCCTAGTTAATGTTCTGACTTTTGTTATTATGATGCCTTTGTTCTCACACTACATTGATGCTGTATGTTTACATTCTCAGGCAACTTGCAACGGCTTCATCTGGAGTACCTTTGTTTGAACTCTTCTTGAAAGTAAACAAAAAAGGTGAATACCAGCAGCAGGTACATATTTCAAAACCTACTACTATGTATGTTTAAGGTTTCCTTAGTTCCTAGCTGGAAGCTTTGTTTCTTAGTTCCAAGCTGGAAGCTTTCCTTGTCGGCAACTGCTACTCTAAGATTACGTCAAAACTGCTAGTCCATCCTGATAATCAATGGTGATTGGATGCCCAACAGAAATCATATCTTTCTGGATGCACACGATGGAATGGATTGCCTCTCAGATGTTGCTCAACTGCATTAGACTTGATTGTTGTGTCCTATCCTGTGCAATTCTTTTTAATGAAGTCCTCCATGCACTGTGATGCAATGGATTTATATTTTAGTTTTGCGAGGCGCAGGGCAAAAGCATTTTGCATTTCAATTCTCTTTGAATCTTGTAGCACATATGGATAAAGAGAAACATATACTTTGATGTGTTTGATATTATTTCTTCATTTCTCTCTGATGTTGTTTGACTAGGTTAACAGTATTGTTAGTTTTTGTAACTTCAGTATATCTCTGATTTATCTCTTGGGTCAAACTATTTCTTATTTATCAAAAACTTTGCATGAAGGTGTTCCGCTTATGGCATCGTAGTTAATTTTCAGGCAGTGTACTTGAAATGGAGGGAGGTTTCTTCCCAGACTTCTCCTTTTGAGTCTTCAAATGCTCTGAGAAGCACAAGCAATCTTTATCCAGGAGATTCAACTGAAGAAAAAAGTGACATCATTATTACCACTGTGGAAGAGGAGAGTGATAGTAATGATAGAGAAGATACTGCTGACTTTTCAGAGGAAATCCCTAGTTTCCAGAATATTTTACGAGACATAGTTCCCGGTGTCAAGGTTAAGGTCATAAAAGTAACAGCTCCAGGGAAAGTGGACAGAGACTTGATCGCCAAGGTGATTGAGGATATGATGGATGAAGAAGAGCAAGACAATGAGACAGATGCAGATAATTTAGAAGCAGAAGATGAAGATAAGAGTGATCGTGAGAAGGAAGAGATAGAGTTGGATGCCGGTCCTGACGTTCTTGAGAATGAAGGCCAGAATGAGTTTGCGGTCAAAGTTGTCATGGGTGGGCTTATTCAAAAGCTCTCTAGCAACATGCCTGCGAAAGACTTAATCAGGATACCAGCCAAGTTAGAGAAGAGAGGGCTATCTTCATTCTCTTTCTCGATGGTTCAAAAACCCAGCAGTTTGGATTCTGGTCGCAGAAAACGATTTACATCTGACAAAGAAGAAAAGCTTCGTAATCAGCGCAGTATCGATCAAGTTGTGTTTGATCTCACTAAGTTAATCGGAGGGGAGAAGATACCAGTGAAGGTTAGATTTAATTTCTATTTATTGGCCGGGGATCCTCTAGGAAGCGGGGTGTACTTAATCCTATTCTTTCTTGTCTGACAGGTTCTTAAGGACGTCGGCGAATTGATAAGTCTCACTCTTAGCCAGGCTCACAGTCATCGTTCTCTTTCTGAATCAACTCTGTTTAATCGCATTGACATACTGGACTCCCTTGATCCTCTTAGTGGTACACGTCCCTCTTTGTTAATATGAGGTTTCGTGGCTTCATTTTGAACCTCCCTTCTCGGAAGATCCCGCATGTTGTTTTGCTCTTGGGTCTTCCTGGGCAGATTAATTTTTTTTAATAATTGATTAAAGCAAAGGGTGTTCTGTTTCTCAGGATTGTACATTGGTGCTCACGGGATCTATACCTCAGAAGTGATTCATCTCAAGCGGAAATTTGGACAGTGGAAAGAGGACAAGCGTAAAAAAGATCCAAAAGATGTTTGCTTTTATGAATATGTGGAAGCTGTAAAACTCACGGGGGATCGTTATGTGCCTGCAGGCAAGGTAACAAATTGTTTTGAATTGGTGTGGTTTGATTTCATGTGAAATAGTTGTAAGAAAAATTATGTCATGGAGCCTTTCTCTTTTGGTATTGACAGCATGAATCCTTGTACATTTTGTGGAGAAGTTTGACAATGGATAACCAAGGGTCTACTACTTTCAGGTTGCATTTCGTGCTAAGATTGGCAAAAGTTATCAGCTTCCTCACAAGGGGATTATTCCAGAAGAACTTGGAGTGGTATTGTAGTACTATGAGTTTTCATTTGCCCAATATGCTTGTTTCATCCCAATTTCAGCTCCAGTCACTTGAATTTATTGATGATCTTGTTCTCCTACTGCTGTTTAGATTGCCAGATATCGGGGCCAGGGCCGGCTCGCAGAACCGGGATTTCGGAACCCCAGATGGGTAGATGGCGAGCTTGTCATTTTGGATGGCAAGGTCTGTTTGAGTCCCTCTGTCACTCCAGTCACTTAATACTGTAACAAAGTCATCTCACTTGATATTTTATTGAACCTTTGCAGTATATCAGAGGGGGTCCCGTTGTTGGGTTTGTCTATTGGGCTCCGGAGTATCACTTCTTGGTGTTTTTCAACCGCTTGAGACTCTAGGAGTAGATGCTCATGGCATTCGGCTCTCGTTGTTCATGACCACTTTCAACAATCAGTACAGGTTTTCTTTTTATCCTATTTCTCACGAAGTTTATCTTTGAAATTCCCGTCTGTCCTAAATGGCCTAACCTTTCTTCAAATGCATCGGAACATAAGCTAGAATAGGTTCTAAGGACATGCCTCCAGTATATGGTTGTCAAATTATGTAGCGCCATGACCTCGTGATGACATGTGATCAGCATTTAGAAATTTAGACTTTGATTTCAAGGAGAAACAAGGGTGGTTGTGAGAAAGAGCCAGAAGAAGATGACTAAAGCAGCGTCTTTTATACTCCTCACAGGAGCTTATCCGGTGGCCCCTTCCCGGTAGAACACTGTCCTGCTGAATGCTTACTTCACCGCCGATTGCTTTTTGCCTGCAATCTCTCATTCGTCGACAAAACGGATCCTCTTTAAACGAAGGTTCGGACTTTTTGTAGTCTGCTCTGCTCATGTAGCCACCGTCGTAAGCGAATGGCCTTATCGATGGTAAAACAATTCAGGGATTTGTTCGATCCGACTGTATATGGACGACATGGGATTTGGTTACTGCAGATGGTGTGTTTGGCGTTGAAGACGTTGATTGCTGTTTACTTTCCGAATGTGAAGGCATTCTTTCTTGACCAGGATCATGATCATGATTGGTGTATGTATAGTTTAATGGAGGATGTAGTGAATTATGTTTTATTCATTTTTGTTCTTTTGTCAAATCCGAGAAGTCCTGCAATAATGATAATGAAAGAACTCTGAAACCATGTTGCTGACATTTTTTGGATGTACATTTCGGACAAACTCAGTATATCTCCAAACTCCCAGTCAACCCCTTTATAATTAGAATGTAAGATTTTGGGGTTCCTATCTTTACAATAAGAACTACGCAAGTACACATTGGAAGTAGCTGCACTGTCTTAATTGCTTCCACAAAGTCTTATACTTTCACATTAACTTGTCCTGAAATCATGAGAAGAAGGAAATTCAAATGGGGAAGATTGTTGTTGGGTTTAAAGCTGATATCAGTTTGTCCGAAGTCGTTCTAAAACTATTTGGTGATAAAAAGAGTTGCTTACAGACCATGCCTTTGTAGATGTACTCTGGGGCAAGGTACCCAAGAGTCCTTATTCGGTATTATTCTTAGAGGTCGAAGAAAAGTCGTGTGAGTAAGGCAGGGGGGTCCAGCGATGATCAACGTAGTCGTGTGAAGGCAAGTCCGAAGGAGAAGGAAAACGGGAGCATCTGACTGGCTGTCGAGCGCTGGCCCTTAACTTCGAGGACGCGCTGCCAACCTCGCCCGCCGGAGCTGCCTGTCCTGAGGAATTCAGACCGAAGGTGGGATTATCCGGGCAAAGCATCCATTCCATCTTCCATAGGAAGTTACATGTCGTCCGTCCCGTCGTGTCGTGATCTTTTTATATTTTATATGAGTTTTCTTAACAGTTGGTCGGACGGAGTAAATGATATAAATATGATGTAATTAAATATAATTTTATAACTATGAAAAAACACTTACCATGAAAAAACATAACTTATTAAACAGATTAAATATTAAATACTAAATTTAAATCACCGCACCTTAAGTGGCCTCGTTAACAAAATCCACTTTTACATTTCATAATTGCGGGATGGGGGCATTAAAGCAAAAGTTGACTCGTAGTCTTCCCTCTCCCCCCCGAGCCCACCACACCCTCCACTCACTGAATAGGATGATAGAATTCACATTAAATGCTGTTTACCTTTGTAGTCTTAGAGTTTTAGAGAGAGATTTCATCACAGGAAACAATTGTTTCTTGAACTCCCATTTTGACTAAAATGGCATGCCACCACCACGACCACGACCAAGTTGTTAAATTTCCAGGAACATTTCGGACAGAGATGTCGGCATGGCATGCCTTTTTTATTTCTTTTCTATTTTCTTGTAGTATGGACACGAACCACTGTTAGTGCTCTCTCTCTCTCTCTCGCTCTCTAATTTCATACATGAAGGGGAAATTGAGAAGACTTGGCAACTGCACTTGTAAATAAAAACAAGGCACACACTCTCTCTAATTACTCGGTGGGGAACGAAGCTTCTGCCCGGAAGCCGGGAAATTTCATTACATAGATTTACTAAATTCATTTGTGTTGGATTTAGGTTGTACGATGTCATCTCTTAACTAATTGAAAGCCCTCTTATATTTCCAACACCACCCCCGTCATCACTTCGCTCTTCACTTCACCGTATTCATCATCAATCATGGCGAATTCCAGATTCAGATGCCTCACCTTCATTGCCCCGTCGTTGCTGCTGCTGTGGCTTCAGGTTCAGTTTCCCGCCACTAGCTCCATCTCGACCGAGGCCCGTGCGTCCGGGGCGGTCTCTTTCAATTTCCTTAGCTTCGACAACTCGAGCAGCCTCTCCCTCATCGACGCCAGGGGCAGCGCCAGGTTTGCCGCCCCTGTCCTTGAGCTCACACCCGGCAGGCCCGGGAATGGCCCGTACCACACCGGAAGGGCCACGTATCGCCGGCCGATGCGGCTCTGGGACCAGTCGACCGGGAAGATGGCCGACTTCACCGTGCGGTTCTCTTTCTCCATCGATTCCATGGGGAACGCGTCGTACGGCGATGGGCTGGCTTTCTTTCTCGCCCCGGAAGGATCGTTTGCGGTTCCGTCTTACTCCGATGGCTCATTCCTCGGCCTCGCTAGGGATCCAGACAGAAAAACCAGGGACTACACCTCATTCGTTGCTGTCGAGATTGACACGAACCATGACCCCTCCCTGGATGCATGGGATCCGAATTGCGACCACCTCGGCGTCGACGTGGACGATGTCTCCTCGACCAAGAACTTATGCGTCCCTTGGTTGAGAGAGATGATTATGACTGGCGGGCGAGCTAATGCTACGATTACCTACCGTTCAGGCGATCAGGTCCTACGAGTTGTTTTGACCGATCTCAGCAACCCCACAAACTCTTCGGCCTTGGATTTCAACGTGAACCTTTCGCTTTACCTGCCAGAGATGGTGACATTCGGGTTTTCAGCAACAACCGGCCCATCTTTCGAGTCTCATACAATACACTCGTGGGAGATGAACTCTACTCTACTAGAAGGGTCCAGGGAGGGCCGGAAATTGTCGCTCGTGGTTGGAATATGTTCGGCTATAGCGGTCACGCTGTGTTTGGTTGTTGCTGCTTTCCTTTGCTTCGTTTGTCGATCGACCAAGCGATGGAATGGTGCTAAAGTCGACGGATTATCAGCAAACGACAGCAATTTGGAGAACATAGTCATCGGACCAGCACCTCCTCCCAGGACAACTAGCCAATCCCCTGAGCTCGACAGGCTGGGGTCTCAGGTCGGGCCAAAGGAGTACACCTACGAGGCTTTGGAGGAAGCTACCAGCCACTTTGATGAGGAGAAGAAGCTCGGGAAAGGGGGATTCGGGGATGTTTACAAGGGCATCTTTGGTGACACAGAAGAGGTTGCCATCAAGAAAATCAAGCGGCACTCCGGGGAAGACCAAATACGGGACTACGCGAGGGAACTGAAGATTATCAGTGGACTAAGCCATCGTAATCTGGTGAAGCTCCTCGGTTGGTGCCACGAGAAAGCAGATGAGTACCTCTTCCTCGTTTACGAGTTCATGCCAAAGCTGAGCCTCGATCACCACCTGTTTGGAAACAACGAGCCAGTCCTGCCGTGGAACAAGAGGTACAACATCGCCAAAGGCTTGGCCTCGTCCCTGGCCTACCTTCATGGCGACAAGGTGATTCACAGGTACGGCCATTATAAATTTACTCTAACACGAACGTGATGGGGACTCAAACAGATGCAGTCGAACACGAGCAAAGAAATTCTTACTATTGTTCTGATCATCGACACAATTTGCAGGGACATTAAGTGCAGCAACGTGATGCTCGACTCCGAGTTCAACCCAAAGCTGGGAGATTTCGGGACGGTGAAGGTCCTCGACGAGAAATCAACGAGGATGGTGGGGACATACGGGTACTTAGCCCCCGAGTACTGGCACACAGGGAAGCCTTCCGAGAAATCCGACATGTACAGCTTCGGGCTCGTCCTGCTGGAGATAGCATGCGGGAAGAAGGTAAGGGGGCCATTCGTGCACTCGCTGGTCAGGCTCCACATCAGCGGACGCCTACTCGAGGCGGCAGACGCACGGCTGGGTGAAAAATACGACAATGAACAGGCGAAGCGGGTGATGATCGTGGGCCTTTGCTGCTCCCTCCTGGATATGGATCTCCGGCCCACAATAGAATGGGCGGCCATCTATCTACGGCCCGAGTCCGACCTAAGTCAACTGGTGAAGTCGTGTCTGGAACCGGCGATAAGGAACGGGCTGCTCGTGTCCAGCATCGGGCGTTCTCTCTCCATGGAGGAGCCCGCCGAAGAAGAGGGGAAACGGGAGGACGGTGCCGGGTCGCTGGCCGTGGCGACAACTACCACTATTTACGAAGACGCTCGGTCATCGTTTACTTTCTCCTCGATACCGAGGAAAGTGGTCAAGTTTCTGGGTGTATAGAGAATTAATAGGGGAAATGATTATATGACTCTTCAAGTTCCGATAGGATTAAAAATTTTAAGTTTCGTCTGCCCTCCTCACTTGACTTGGCTTGTGTTTGTTGATGTACTCGGAGGGCACGCGGCCGCGGTAACCCCTGAAAGAAAGGGAACGAGACCAAAGCGTCGTGACACCCGTTTTGGTCACAAAATGTTACATCAGCGACAGCCGCGACATGCACACGGGATTGGGGAAGGTTCTGGATTTATTCGAGGGCTGATTATTTCCTAGTGTGTTGATGATGGTCGAACTTGGACAAGGACACCGTTGGTTCTTTCCGTCATGTAATAAATGTTCATTGGCCGAGAAGACGGAGTGTGGTAGGACATTTATTCTTAGTCCGTAATTTATTTCGTCGTTGTCGTGTTTGTCAAAATTTTTCACACAATGGAACAAAGTAGATGGGTATGATTCATCCCTATGTTAAGGAAGTTGACTTGAAAAGTCTTCTTCCAACCAATCCCCGATCGATTGTCCAACGCCACCCAAGGATATAAAACATTTAATTTAATCGGGTTGGGCGGTTCCCGTGTTGAGAAGTGGGCCCTATTTTCTGACATCACAGAAATTTAAAATAATACATGCCTCTTGTTTTTTTAAGAAGGAAAAAAAAAGGAAGAACGAAAGAAAGAAACATTGACTGACTTCAAGCCTTTCTTTCATCCCCTATCAGTTCACCACCTCTTTTTGAGATGGCACCCGAGTTCAGGCCAACAAGTTTTGGATAACCCCGCACGACTGAAATCGACATACAGGGGACCTCTTCTTCATCCATGACAGTTGTATTCACGTATAAACAAAATAAAATAAGAAAAGATTTATCAAATGACCCTTGCATGGCAAGTTTGTGTTAATGGAAGATTTCCTTTGGGACTTAGAAAAATAATGAAATTATTATCATTATTATTTCTTTTGCAAGAACAAGAAGTTGTCAAAAGGGATACCGAAACGTGACTGATTTATACAAATAAAAATCATAAACGTATCGGTAAAAGCGTGACGTTATCCTCGACCTTCGACTCTGTTTTCAAAGTTGTATCCTAAAAATATATGTAATGAGATGAAAGTATAAATTAATCTTTTTATATTAATCACTCCGGCTATAAATGACTGGCCTTCATTTCCCTTGTAGATGCATTAATAACCAGTGTTTCCCTTTCTCTAGCAGTATATGGCCTCCTTCTTGTCGTTGCTGCTGCTTGTTCTATTCCCAGGTTACTGTTTCGTGTCGGCCATGGCCGATGCATCCCGGGATGCTGTCTCTTTCAGCTTCCCCAGCTTCGACGACTCCCTGCCGATTGACACCCAGGGCAGCTCCGGGGTTGTTCCCCCTGTTCTTCTGCTCACCCCTGGTGGCCCAGGGAACGGCTCGTACTACACTGGACGCGCGACGTACCTCCACCCAATGCACCTCTGGGATCAGTCGACCGGCATGATGGCCGACTTCATCGTTCGGTTCACTTTCTCCATCGATTCCAAGGGGAACGCGTCCTTCGGCGACGGACTGACTTTCTTCTTCGCCCCGGAAGGATCGTACCGGATACCGGAGTTCAGCAAGGGAGGATTCCTAGGTCTCGCGAGGGATCCTGAAGAAAACTCCACGGATTCAACCTTGTTTGTCGCAGTCGAGATTGACCCCTCTCGGGATGTGTGGGATCCCGATTGTGAGCACATCGGTATCGATGTGGATGACATCTCCTCGACCAAGTACACCTGTGTCCCGTGGTTGAGGGATAGAATTCTTGTCGGAGGGCGAGTTAATGCTACAATTGCTTACCGCTCAAGCGATTTGATGCTAGGCATCGTTTTAACCGACGCCAGCGACCCCTCAAACACTTCAAGCTTGTATTATAATGTGAACCTGTCACAGTACCTGCCAGAGACGGTGACGTTTGGTTTTTCGGCAACAACTGGCCCATCGTTCGAGTCCCATACGATACACTCGTGGGAGATGAACTCCACTGCCATCGGAGGGGGCAAGAAAGGACGGAAATGGCAACTCGTGGTTGGATTGTGTGTTGGCATCACGGTCATGCTGGGTTTGGTTGCTGTTGCGATTGCTTGTCTGGGTCGTTATTGGAGCAGCCGTAGGAATTGCAGGAAAGTCAATGGATTACCTACGAGCGCCAACAACTTGGAGATCAGAGTCATTTGCCCTCCTTGCAGGACGGCAAGCCGTGCACCTGGGCTCGAAAGGCTGGAGTCACAGGCTGGGCCAAAGGAGTACACGTACGAGGCTCTGGAGAAAGCTACCGACGGATTCAGCGAGGAGAAGAAGCTAGGCAAAGGGGGATTTGGAGAAGTGTACAAGGCTAACTTTGGCGGCTCGGAAGAGGTGGCGATCAAGAAGATCAAAAGGAACTCTGAAGAAGACCAAATCCAAGACTACGCCAGGGAATTGAAGATAATCAGCGGACTTAGCCATCGGAACTTGGTGAAGCTCCTTGGTTGGTGCCACGAGAAGGCGGACGAGTTCCTCTTCCTCGTCTACGAGTTCATGCCGAAGCTCAGCCTCGATCACCACCTCTTCAATATCAACGAGCCCGTGTTACAGTGGAACAAGAGGTACAACATCGCGAAAGGCTTGGCCTCTGCCCTGGCCTATCTTCACGGCGACAAGGTGATTCACAGGTATGGCTATAAAACCTGTTGCGCCATACGATTTCTGCTCACAAGGACGTGATGGGACTCAAAGAAACGCTAATCCTAACTCAACTCGCAAACCCGATTTGCAGGGACATTAAGTGTAGCAATGTGATGCTGGACTCCGAGTTCAACCCGAAGCTGGGGGATTTCGGCACCGTTAAGGTCCTCGATGAGAAAACGACCAGATTGATGGGGACTCACGGGTACTTAGCCCCCGAGTACTGGCATACGGGGAAGCCTTCCGAGAAATCCGACATTTACAGCTTCGGGCTCGTCCTGCTGGAGATAGCATGTGGGAAGAAGGTAAGGGGGCCATTCGTGTACTCTCTGGTTAGGCTCCACACGGGCGGCCGCTTACTCGAGGCAGTAGACCCACGGCTGGGGAATAACTACAACGAGGATCAGGTGAAGAGGGTGATGATCGTGGGGATATGCTGCTCCCTCCCAGATATGGATCACCGACCCAACATCGACTGGGCAGCGATCTACCTACGACCCGAGTCCGACATCAGCCACCTCATAAGGTCGTGCTTGGAGCCGGCGATAAGGGACGGGCTGCTCGTGTCGAGCTTTGGGCGTGTTCTCTCCATGGAAGAGCCGGCAAATGAACAGGAAGACCACGGGGGGTCTCCGATCGACGCCACGACCTCATCGGTCTTCGAAGACGCCCGGTCATCATTCTCCTTGTCCTTTAAACCGAGGAAAGTGGTCAAGTTCGACGGCGTTTAGAGTTAATACGATTTTTCATCATGCGTTATGTTAAAGATTTTATGGTGCAGTAGCAATACTAGTAATTCCTCTTGATTGAAATTAAATATTTGTATATCCATGTAGAGATAGATGTGTGGAAAAATAGATACACGCGTTTGTAGAGTTACATTATTATTCGGAAAAATATTTATAAAATAAAATAGATAATTTTAAATTTTTTATAGAATTCATAAAATTAGGCTCTCTTTAATAAAGTCAAAACTTTATAAGTTGATTTTAAAGAAAATAAAATTAAATAAAAAAGAAAAGGAGATAATTTTTGGAAGCATCGGCCATGTTTTTTTCATACTGGAACTGGAACATGTACAACAAGACCGGAGGTGGGGAGGACCCAACAAACTTGAGCCTCAAGTGTTGGGATTGATATTTTTCTCATTTGGTGGGAAGTCACGACTTTGCTAAGTCGTCGGTCAACGAAAAGCAAATTATTCGGCGGAGGGATATGAATAAGATTTACAATGTATAAAAGGATTCACGATCCATTTTGACTGAATGGACAATTATTAAAAGTAAGAGAGTTGAATTTTTTTATTTTTTATTTTTTTGGATGATGACATGGACCAATTGAATATAGGCCCAAGCTCGGGATCATCCGGCCCAATATGAGGCCCAAATTCATGCCCGGGGGGTGAAGAAGTATAAGAAATGATAATTTGAAGGGCGCCATTTTCTTCCCTCCATTTTCCTTCTTTCACTTTCAACTACGAGATCGAGATCTTCATTTCTCGGGAGTAGTTCGTCATCCGGTGACCGCGACTTCATTTGTAGCCTTAGGTTTACGACCCTGTTCTTTTTTTATTCGGGGGGGAAAGGGGGGGTTTGCTTTTGATTTGGTGAAGGGTTAATTTTGTTCCTCTTTGTTTCAGGGATTTCTGAAGAAATGGGAAAGCAACAGAAGGGCAAGAGGTCAGCGCCCGGCGGCAGTGCGGCCGGGAAAGGCCAGGTGACCCCCGTTCAGGTGGCTTTCATCGTGGACCGGTATCTGTCCGACAATGGGTTCACTGAGAGCCGATCGGCGTTCCGGAAAGAGGCCTCCTCCCTCATCGGCAGGTCGCCTCTTCATGAGGTATGGGGATTGACCCCGACTTGTCGATTTTGGCCCTCCGGAAGGGGTAAAGTAAACCGTGATTTACTCATTCGTTGTTGTTGTGTCGTGGGTTAGGCGCCAGAGGGGCTGCTGAGTTTGGACGCGATGTTGAACGAGTATATAAGGTTGAAGGAACAGAAAGTTGCGATAGATCAGGATAGAGTGAGTTTGGATAGAGAGAAGTGGAGGATACAATCCCTCTTGCAGGGGATGCAACAAGTCATGAATGTGTACAACGTTGGTGCTTCCTGTAGTCCGACCACTCCGGCCATGCAGGCACTTCTGACAAAAACCACAGTCGTCGATTTCTCGGCGGACCCAAAAAATGGATCGCCTCCTGGTAATCTTAAAAAAAATATAAACTTGCAACGGTAGAGATAATTTTGGTGGCCAGGAGATTTCATATTAGTTTAGGTAAACAGTTGCTGTCTAGATGGGAAATGTGGCATCTTTTGATCTTACGGCGAACAAACAGACATTCTGCAGTAATTACAGGCCTAAATATTCAATATCTGCTCAGGATGATTATTCTCCATTTTTGCACCTGCAGAACATAATGGAAAAGAAGATTTGAGGTCATGTTCTAGTGTTAATTTCTGAATTCTAAGCATGTTCTTCTGGGATAAAACCTCGGTAATTGTTGTTCTTCTTGTTTGGAGAAGCTGTGGTGATGGGTTGCATTAGTATGCTGCTCTTGGTGTCTAATGGTTGTCTTGTTTGTGATAGGTGTGGCAGGTTGCACTACATACAGTACACCTTCAGCAGTGCCACAACTAAAATGCTCTAGCTCCACTTTGGAGCTCGAGAAAGCATCACTGCAATCAGTACTTCACCCATCTTCTAACAAACGGAAACCCCTTAATGATGCCGCTGAAGCAACGTCTGCATCAAAGAGAACTCGCTCCTATGTCAAGCTGCCAGAAAAATGTAGGTCCTTCCTTACACAAGCTATGGTTTCACTTATCTAAGCTCATTTTGCTTACTTTTTTTTCCAACTTTTCATTTCTGCAGCGTCTGGATCAGTAGCACGATTGAAAGAAAATTATGTTTCCGTGCCATCAATCCCTAGAGATACCACAGATGTGCAGATAGTTACTGGGTCAGGTGTCGTGAAGAGGTTGTTTAATCTCTCTGCTGCATCATCTCCAGTGAAATCCTCTGGTACCATTACGCCTCCGCAGGAGATATCTTCCGGGAGTGGTGAATGTGCATCCTCCTCAGCAGTGCCCTCTGTTGCTGGTTGCAGCAATGACAGCACCCCTCAAGAGCTCACTCCATCTCGTTGTACGGTAATCTCCTACGAAAAGGTGACAGTGAGTCCTTACAAGTACACAATTGAGAGGAGCCAGTGCATAGCTTCTTCGTCGCCGGCCAAGGTAAATTCAAAAAAGATTAATCGGAGGGATCACGTTAAAGGACGACTAGATTTCGACGAGCCATCTAAGCTGAACAGTGAAGAAGTAGCTTGTGTTACCACATCCTCTCCATCACAAGAGGACATCGATATTTTTAACTGGGACTTTCCAGATTTAGGTTTACTGGGAAACTTCTCATTCTCAGAGTTGTTAGGTGATCTATATCTCGACTTGGATAACCAATCTGATAACCCGACAACAGAGGCTTCACCCGAGACGTTCTCCAGGTATATTACCTGTCACCTCGGCATCTTCAGTTCATGTTCTGTAATCCAACAGAAGCCTCTCATCAAATGTTGTTGAAACTTGTCTGCAGGTCATCTCACGAGTCCATGGAGATTAATGTAGGGCCAGAACAGTTTATTGAAGAGTGTTCAACCACTGTCGCTGAAATCACCTCTTCTGATTCGCCAGGTGTGTTTTGAGAATGAATTGTCCGATCCCATTAACAGATGGATGTGAAATTTTACTGTGATCTCTATGTCTCAGGATTGCAGCAACAAGACTGAGGGCTTTGTCCCAGCCTGGGAATCATGCCACCTGCATTTGACATGATTACCTCTTCGTGAACATGTGACTCCACTGATCTGGTTTGCTGAATGCCAAGTCACTCCAGCCAAGAGATGCTAACCCAACATCCTATAATTCAATGCCCGCAGATTCATGGAAAGGCATACCCTGAAGTCTGGTTTAACCCATTGATTTGTTTCTGACATTATTATGGTTGATGATCTTTTTAATCTTAACGCCGATGTCTGCATCTTCATTATACAGCCTAATGCTTTGACTCTGTCTGTGTGACTTTATAAATATGCTCATGATTTTGTACAAGAAGACGAGTCTGCGTTTCTCGAAAAAGACATGAGTAGGCACAAGTCCATGATCTCGGCACAAAGATCAAATAACCAACCTGGCACAATTCACCCACAAATACAGGTATTATTAGATTGTGTGGCTCTGTTCCCAATTAACGTTGTCGGTGAAACATGAAATGAACACCTGGGAGATGTGTTTGGGGCTTGAGTGTTTGATTAATAACCGGGCATCAATTGAAGTCATCAGCAAGGATACGGATGGTGCTTCTTCGTTTTTTCGGAATCTGTTCGATGCAAACGACAAGAAACATGACAAGTTGTGGAATGGAATAATCTTTAATTATACACACGGAGGAGGGGCATTTGCATCCTCCTTAATCCTGTCCATC
Source organism: Melastoma dodecandrum (assembly GCA_029817715.1). Lineage (NCBI taxonomy): Eukaryota > Viridiplantae > Streptophyta > Magnoliopsida > Myrtales > Melastomataceae > Melastoma > Melastoma dodecandrum. Next base: position 5,058,391 of record JARUPY010000182.1, read on the forward strand.
TCAAGAAAGCCAAAGGATGTCGTCCTCCTGTCGGGAACATTCCCAGCAGATCCTCTTCCCAAGTGACAGGTTCGGTAACAAACGAATCAAATTTCTTCGTGAGGTTAGCACGGCTTTCTTATTTGGAAAAAAAGAAAGTATGAAATACAACTTCTTGACTTTCATATATTTTAGTTTTCTGATTATAAGTTGTTTGAACCGGGCGATTTTATTTTAAAATTTTTGAAAACTCGAATCTTATTTTATAATTTTTTTTTCAATTTCCAACTTCGTAAACATTTATTCTTTTATTTATTTATGAAATTTGAAATTGACTTCCACTACCTGGCCACTTAAAAAAAAGAGAGAATAAATTAATTATTTAATTTCTCATTATGTGACAGGGCGGCGTCACCAATGACGTTTCATGATAAAAGAAGTAGAAAGAGTAAAATGTTTGGTGGTGTTGTTGCATACATAATGCCCAGGGAACCGACTCCCCCCCCTAATTCGTCCATTCTGACTGATCAGGTCAATAATTTATAGTATTTTTGCAGCGCGGCGGTCATTTCACGGCCGACGGCGCGTGTCTTGCCACGAACGGCGGTGGCGGCGGCATCAGAAGGGATCTAACTACATGCCGTTAAACGATACCTCAAGTCGGTGCAGGACTAACGAATCATATAGAAAGGGATGACTAAATCACGGCTGATTTATTAACAAGTAGATACAAACTTGACGTCCGAATTCCCTCCCTCCCTCATTCGTCATCTGATCACGACAAAACTCTATCTGCCATTTTGGTATGCTGACACACCTAGGGAGGTTGGTTGGTTTGTTGGACTTGAATTTAATTATTCTTTCCTATCCCAAAAATAATAATAATAATAATAAATATGTTGATGATGATGATGTAAGGTTCTCAGGACAGGTTCATGTATCAAATGGTCATGCGATACTCGAGTTTAAAGAGAGTCATATAAGTAAGAAGCAACCTAGGATTAGGATGAACACTGTCCTGTACTACTCATCCATGGAAGAGCCCTCCCTTGCCTTTGCTACCACCACCCTCGTCGTGGCGATCCTCCTGATCTCATGGATCGGCAAACACGCCAACAAGTACCTCTACGAGAGGAACCTGGGCGAGACGAAGGGGTACCTCCCTCCTGGAGACTATGGGCTGCCCATCATCGGCAACATGTGGTCTTTCCTCCTCTCTTTCATGTCCGGCGACCCAGAATCATTCACGTCCAGATTCGTCAAGAGGTAACGCCTCTTCCATTCTCCTGTACATAGTCCCACGGTCGTTCTTTTTCTTCTGTGTTTCGACCTTATGTTACGGGTGACTGGACCCCGGAACGGAAAATGGATTTCCCGTAATGAGTTGATGCATGGCAGATTTGGACGAGCAGGGATGTACAAGGCCCTCATGTACGGTTCCCCGAGCGTCATCGTAACTGCCCCTGAACCATGTAGAAGGATACTGTTTGACGATGAGCGGTTTTGTCCCGGATGGCCCACCTCTACCCAAGTGCTGATGGGAAAGCACTCGTTCGTCGGTATCTTTGACGAGCAGCACAGGTTTCTCAGGCGACTGACCGCGGCTCCCGTCACTGGTCACGAAGCGCTATCTCTCTACATCCCGTACATCGAACAAAAAGTGAAAAGCGCGCTCGAACAGTGGTCCAAGATGGGTGAGATCGAGTTCTTGACTGAGATTCGAAAGCTCACTTTCAAGATAATCATGTACATATTCCTCAGCTCGGAGAGCGAGCGAGTTGTGGATGTCCTAGAGAAGGAATACACGCATCTCAATCACGGACTTAGGGCCATGGCAATCAATATACCTGGCTTCGTCTATCACAGAGCTCGAAAGGTGAATTTAATCAAATCGCTCGCTCATCCCGAGTTATTGTTTTCCATTTAGTGTTGTTTAGCTTTGGAGTTTGCACAGATAGGCTATATCATGTCCGAACACGTGGTTCTCCCTCGCAGGCCAGGGTAAATCTAGTGACGACACTACAGTCTGTTCTCGATGAGAGGAGGAGGAAGAGGAGTTTGGAAGGCAAAAATTATGGCAAGAAGAAGGACATGATGGATGGGCTCATGGAAATCGAGGACGAGAGTGGAAGAAAGTTGAGGGATGAGGAGATCATCGATATCCTAATCATGTACCTGAATGCCGGCCATGAATCCTCTGCGCACATAGCGATGTGGTCTGTCGTGCTCCTGCAGCAACACCCTGAATTCCTCGAGAAGGCAAGGGTAAGTGCCTGGGAGTAGTACCATGACAAACCACTCTCGTAAGCTTTCTCCGACCTCCACCATCATCAATTCAGTCGCTGCAGAAAGAGCAAGACGAGATCTCAAAGAGGATACCACCAACACAAGAGGGGCTGACACTGAAGGAATACAGACAGATGGAATACTTGTCGAACGTGACGGACGAGACATTGCGCCTGATCAGCTTCTCTCTGATGGCCTTCAGGGAGGCGAGACAGGACGTGGAAATCAATGGTCCGTTCCTTACCTTCGGCTTTTGACCTCGATCAATGGACCCCGAATCATGTACTAATCATTACTATGCTGTTTGAACAGGTTACATAATTCCGAAAGGTTGGAAGGTTCTGCTGTGGTTCAGATCTATTCATCTGGATCCAGAGATCTACCCCGACCCTAAAAGATTCGATCCATCAAGGTGGAAGGTAGAAGCTTCCCGAAAATTTACCCATTGTTAACCAAAGAGCTCTTTATGCCCCGAGAATTCTTCTGATGCTGATCTTTTCTCATCAGGATTTCAAACCAAGGCCTGGAACTTTTCTTCCATTCGGAGGGGGTGGCCGTCTCTGCCCAGGAAATGACCTTGCCAAATTGGAGATCGCCATTTTCCTTCATTACTTCCTCCTCAACTATAGGTACGGAGACACCTTCGTTCAACTGGCCCCTGGCATTTGGCATGTCTGATGTGTCATTCTTTGGCAGGCTGGAGAGGGTCGACCCGAAAGCGCCGACATTGTACTTGCCGCACACAAGGCCTAAGGACAACTGCTTGGCGAGGATCAGGAAGCTGTCTTCTCCCTCAACAGCTTGAATGAATAGACAAAGTGAAATTAGGAAGGATGGGAGAACCTTTCCTTGGACCAATGTTTGTAAGCTTGGCTCCTTGGGGAGTTGTCTTGACTAGCCTGGCATGGCGTAGCTTGAATAAAATGCTCTCAAATAAAAACTGATTAAATGGCATGGTTAATCTGATTCCCCCGACATCAGACGCTATCAAATGTTCGAACGAAATTCACATTTTTCAAGTACAATGGAACTTTTAAGGAAACCACATGAGACCAGATAAAGTAGCAACCGGACAGTCCAGTCGCTAAAACTTCAGGCCGATAAACGATCGATTAAACGCTAGATAATCCTTGTAAAACAGATGTTTTGGGCCTTGAACAGACATGGCGGAGAGGAATTCTCATGGCTTGCTTGTTCAACAATCTGGGAGAGGAGAGTACTGAGTCAACCAGAGGGAATGAATTCATAGCAGCAGCACCATCTAATATGAAGCTAAGGTTGGCTGACACACGGCCACACCTTAAAAGGACTTCTTTTCATAGGAAACTAGCCAATGAACTCCGCCTTCGATTTATGCAGCACCAGTTCGTACATGTGAAAGACAAACATAGCCAGAGATGAGTTTGACCTGTTATCGACCAAAATGATCATCTACTTGGCTAACAAATAGGATCCATCTGCTGCAGTTGTCGTTCAGATTGTTCCCGAGTAAGGAAATCTCAAACTGCTTTCAGGAGTAGTAGTCCTCTGGCTGTGTCTAGGCATGGCTAATTACTCTAGGTTGGCATTCTTCCTTCGCGGTTTAGGAATGAGTTGGGGCGAGAACCACGATTTACATCTACTGTTCGCAAAATGAAGGGGATCAGTGTCGTGTGATCTTAATGAATTTATTCAGAACCAGGCCAGAGAAGAGGAAGGGTGTGAGGATGAACTAGCCCTTCAATGAGAGAATCGAGATCGATGCATAATCCCAGGGTCTGATCGCTGGATCCAAATGAAACCCGAAAACCATTTGGGCGCTCGAGCTGGTGGGCATGATCTGCCGCCCAAGTTGAAATATTTCCAATAAAATTTTCATTCAGCAAACAACTCTTTGCTAAGAACATACAATCTACAAAACTTTTGCTAATTCATCTCGAAATTAGCCGGTAACTTATATATACGTACAATTATTTCATACCACGACACAGTCACGACAACCTCACGTCGTAATAAATGTTACACGACACAATCACGACAACCTCATGTCGTGATAAATGTCACAACATTTATCGAAGTTCGTCTAATCCATTTCGCACAAACGGATTAGGAATCAATTTAGGTGATATTCGTGCATCGCCCCATCTCGTGGGGATTTCAACCGAGACCCTGACCATACGAGGTCTCCACACGTGTTGTTCACCGTGTTCTTCAAGTAATGATTGACGAGCTCGTGATTTGCAGCAGACAGAGACTCAGCAGACCCATCTGGATCGAATCGGCCGGACGTCGGATCACCCGGGTCCGGCCATGCCAGGATGACCCTCATGATTTAAGCAGGAGAGAGCAAAAAGAAACTGTAGAGGTGGTGCTGGGTGCGGAGGGGGAGGAAGAAGAAGATAGAGGAAGGGAGGGGAGAATCAGATGAAATGACAAGGAAATCCCAGCAGGCCAACTCTATATATAATATTATTTTTTGCTTTTGTTTTTTATTACCCACCTTAGGAAGTTGGGTTTTATTGCACATGTGGAGTGGACCACCCACCGGACAACCTTGTTGAGCAAGGCAAAGATGCTTTACTCTTTTTCTTTTCCATCGTTTTCCACCGGCATCAGAACACGGCGTCAAACTAAAATATGGAGACGCATCGTACTTTGTCCTCCCCTTCCCCTTTCTTTTTGCTTTACTCGTAAATTTGAATCGTGGTGGACACGTTTTCTTTTTTTAAGTGTCATGTTTTATTGAGGTTGGTATGTTCGCATCGTTGGTATGGGAAAAAATTGACCCGTAGTTTTAAACTACGGCCATCGCTACTTTCATTTAACAAAAAAGTCACGGTTCATAATCGCGTTAGTAAAATTCAGTTCCACAAGTAATGACTGGCGAGCTCATCTCAAGCAGAGGACTGATCCCGGGCGCACCTGTGGGGATTCAGCTCCAAAGATCCTCGAATCGCCGGGGGAAGCCATGGTTTAGGAATCAAAAGAGAAAGAACCTTTAGGAGGCGGTTGGAAGGCCGAGCAAAGAAGACTATGATAGAGACGACGAAGAAGAAGAAGTCTTTTTTGTGTCAATTCATGGCAAACTTCCGGGGCAAGTTATTTCTTAATTTATTAAACAAATGCTCTCTGATAACTCTATGAAAGTAGAGTTATTTATGTCAATTTCATACCTAGGATTTGTTAGATTTGTAAAATATTGCGCTTATTTCATATTATTTCTTGTTATTTTACATTATTCTCGAGAATTGGGATACTGCCGAATTGTTGGTTTATTTCAGATAAAAATGGAAACAAGAAGATTTCGGCATATCTACAAAGATTCTAGACAAAGGGAAATACTTGAAGGACACGTGGGAGGAGGACTAATTGAAGAAAAAAAAAATATTTTATCCAGATTTTCAGAGATTCTCTAGGTTTTATTTCTTTAGGACTATAATAAGACTTTGTTCCTTCGACTAGAGGAGGGCGGACGAAGAGAAGGATTCGACCAGAGGGACGAAGAGAAGGATTCGACCAGAGGGAGAAGAAGGGAGTTAGCTTATTGTTTTAGGATGCTTTTCGTTTATTTGAATTGTGTCTCGAAAACAATGTCCGGCTAAACTTTCTTTGCTAGGATTATGTTGAACCGAATTGCGTAGTTGAATTTCCTGAACTCGTTTTAGAACAAATTTGTGCTTTGGATGTTTATTTATTTCGTTTGATCTTAATGCATGCAATTTGTCTGATCACCGAATTGTATTGATTTGTTATCCTAATTTAAACTCGGGAGAGGAATTTTAGGAGAGAACGGGAACGAAATAGCCTTGGTTAATATCGCGGGAGCGAATTGGCTAGTAAGTAGTATCGGGAGATATACTTCTAGGTAACCGATAAAGGATTGAATCTTAATGTGTTCTGGCCTTCGTAATTCACTATAGGGATATAGGTTTATGGTGGTTTAGAATAATCCTTTGTAAACTCGGGAGAGGCACTTAGGGACATAAGAATCCGGTTAGTAAACAGAATTAGTATAAATTTGGGATAAACGAGTGAAGGGGTTTAACGAAACAATGAGGGGATACTTGATCCTAGGCTTTTCCGTCTATTGAATTCAGATTCTTTGCTTTTCGATATTTATTTCTTGCTAGTTTAGTTTTCTGATTTAAAAACTCAATTTTTCGTATTTGCTTGGCTACATAAAAATTGCAATTATGCATGCTAAAGGATTTTAATTGCTATCCTCGTGGGAACGATAACTCTACTCATATCTATATTACTTGTTGCGATCCGTATACTTGCGGTGTGCGAATTCTGCGATCAAGTTTTTGGCGCCGTTGCCGGGGATAGATTTTAGAATCTTTTACTTGCTACGAAAGCAATTTGTGTTGACCAAGTAGTTTAATTTTCTTTCTTTCTTTCTCTCTTTTTCAGGTGTATGCGCCGCTCGCACAGCGAAGATTTATTTGCATTCGATCCTGAGATTGAGAGGACATTTCGAGCACTCAGAAGAAGTCAACGGAGCACGATGGCAGACAGAAATCAGAACAACGAGATTCAAGAAGTTAATCCACCAGCTCCGAGAAGGACGATGCGAGACTTCGCTCAACCTACTCCCCATGAGCCCACCAGATTTCTTCGTCCAGCAATTCAGGCTCAGAATTTTGAGATCAAGCCGTCCATACTCCACATGATTGTGAATTCAAGTTTTGGAGGCTTGACAAACGAAGACCCTCACTGGCACCTCACTCGCTTTGAGGATTTATATGACACGTTTAGATGCAATGGAGTGTCAGCCGAGGCAGTTCGAATGAGATTGTTTCCGTTTTCTTTACGGGACAAGGCTCGATCATGGCTTTATTCCTTGCCGGAAGAGGCAGTCCGATCATGGGAGGATCTTTCGAAGCTATTCTTGGCCAAATACTTCCCACCGAGCCGAACCGTAAGGATCAGAAATGAGATCACAACTTTCCGTCAACATTCAACTGAATCCATGTATGAAGCTTGGGAGCGTTTCAAAGAATTATTACGTCTATGCCCACACCATGAGATCCCAAAGTGGATGCTCGTGCAAAGCTTCTACGATGGTTTGGCGGATCAGCTTCAATCCACAGTGGATTCTGCTGCAGGAGGAACTTTGATGAACAAGACACCTGAGGAATCCTTGGAGTTGTTCGAACAAATCGCCAACAACGGTCAGCGGAAAACATCAACAAGAGGAGTCGCCGGGCTGCATCAAATGGATACAATGACATCTATAAACGCTCAGCTTGAGCAACTCACCAGGGAAGTCGCTGCGCTCCGAACTCCAAAATCGGTATCTAATAGCATGTATTATGATGTGCAGGGAGATGAGGACCAGAGAGAAGCGCCAGAAGTAAATTATGTAGGCTCCAATCCACGGAACAACCCGTTTTCCAACACCTACAATCCTGGATGGAGAAATCACCCAAACTTCTCATGGAGAAATAACACAGGGCCACAAGAACCAAGTCAACCGAGGATGAATCAGCCTCCTGGTTTTATGACCACAAAACAGCCACCTGCAGGTGAGAATAGGCCTAATGTTGATGAATTACTAACCCGGTTGCTTGCTAGTCAGGAGGAAACTCGGAAACAACAAGAGGAGGTTCAAAAGCGTCAAGAGATGATCCTGAAGGACCATGCTACGTCCATTAAACAATTGGAAGTGCAAATGGGGCAAATTGCAAGTTCTATTACCAGCAGACCATATGGAACTTTACCAAGCAACACTGAGGTAAATCCCAAAAGAGAGCATTGCAACGCCGTCACCCTTCGCAGTGGTCGAGATTTCGAAGAAGCCTTCGAGAAGATGGAGGTGGAGAAGGAACAAGCTAGAGAGAAGCGCCACAAACAGAAAACAAGCGAAGGAGGAGGCGAGACAAATGATAAGGGGCCGACCGATGAAGCAACCACAAAGGTACACACTTCGAAACCACCATTTGTACCCAAAATTCCTTTTCCGCAAAGGCTTAAAAAATCTACTGACGAGCATCAATTCAGAAAGTTTCTAGATGTCTTTAAGCAATTGCAGATTAATATTCCATTTGCGGAAGCTTTGGAGCAAATGCCCAAATATGCCAAATTCATGAAAGATGTGTTGTCAAGGAAGAGAAAAATCGGTGAGCATGAGACAATTGCACTTACCGAGGAGTGCAGTGCCATATTGAAAAAGAAGTTACCACCTAAATTAAAAGACCCAGGTAAGTTCACTATCCCATGTAGCATTGGAACTCAAGTTTCATGTTATGCCCTCTGTGATTTAGGTGCAAGCATCAATTTGATGCCATTTTCCATCTTTGAGAAGTTGAACATCGGGGAGGTAAAACCGACATCTTTAACTTTGCAATTAGCTGATCGGTCTTACACTTATCCAAAGGGCGTAATTGAAAACGTGCTGGTAAAGGTCGATAAATTTATTTTCCCAGCTGACTTTGTCATTTTAGATTATGAAGAAGATCGAGAAATTCCAATCATATTGGGAAGACCTTTCTTAGCCACAGGACGAACTTTGATTGACGTACAAAAGGGCGAACTTACCATGCGTGTCCATGATCAAGAGGTAACTTTTAACATATGTAATGCCATGAGTATTCCTAACGAGATTGATGAATGCAGCTTCGTGGACGTGAACGATGAAATCTTGTGTGGAGACTTGTTTGAAAAATACGTGCGTGCACCAATCGAAGAGTGGCCACAAGAGGATGAACCGGAATGTGTTGTAAATAAGAGTGATGAAGTTGAGATAGAGCAGGCTGTGTATATGCGTCATGTGCCACGGGCTGAACCATTAGAACGCCCCATCTCTGCAGCAAAACCATCAATAGAAGAGCCGCCGGATTTAGAACTTAAACCGCTACCGGAGCACCTGAGGTATTCATTTTTAGGTTCAGGTAAAACTCTTCCAGTTATTATTTCGGCTGCATTATCTAACGAACAGGAAGAGGAACTATTGCGAGTGCTTCGAGAACACAAAACAGCTCTTGGATGGAGCATTGCAGACATTAAGGGAATTAGTCCTACGCTATGCATGCACAAGATCAGGCTTGAAGACAACAAGAAAGCTTCGATCGAGCAACAGAGGAGGCTCAACCCGAATATGAAAGAGGTGGTAAGAAAAGAAATAATAAAGTGGTTAGATGCAGGAATCATATACCCCATCTCAGACAGTTCGTGGGTGAGTCCAATTCAGTGCGTTCCAAAGAAAGGTGGCATGACCGTGGTAGAAAACGAAAAGAACGAGCTCATCCCAATGCGAACAGTCACCGGTTGGAGAGTCTGCATGGATTATCGAAAACTAAATGCAGCCACTTGCAAAGATCATTTTCCTTTACCTTTTATTGATCAAATGCTTGATCGTTTAGCTGGAAAAAGTTTTTATTGTTTTCTTGATGGATATTCAGGTTACAATCAAATTGCAATCGCACCGGAAGACCAGGAAAAGACAACATTCACCTGCCCTTATGGAACGTTCGCCTTCCGCCGTATGCCTTTCGGATTGTGTAACGCACCTGCCACTTTTCAAAGGTGCATGACTGCAATTTTTTCTGATATGATCGAACAAAGTATTGAGGTATTTATGGACGATTTCTCTGTTTTTGGAGTATCTTTCGAGAATTGCCTTGATAATTTATCTGCGGTGCTTACACGATGCGAAGAAACTAATCTTATTCTCAATTGGGAGAAATGTCACTTTATGGTGCGTGAAGGAATTGTTTTAGGCCTCCGAATTTCAGAAAGCGGAATTGAAGTCGACAAAGATAAGGTGGAAACAATTGAACGCTTACCACCACCTTCATCTGTGAAGGGAATGCGTAGTTTTCTTGGCCATGCAGGTTTTTATAGAAGATTTATCAAGGATTTCTCCAAGATAACGAAACCACTTTGCAACCTGCTAGAGAAGGATACCGCCTTTGTCTTTGATGGCAAATGCATGGAGGCATTCATCGAGCTTAAAAAGAGGTTAGTTTCTGCACCAATTATTGTTGCACCGGATTGGTCAATGCCTTTTGAGCTAATGTGTGATGCAAGTGACTTTGCTGTGGGAGCTGTGCTTGGCCAGAAGAAAGATAAGGTATTCCATGCAATTTATTATTCTAGTAAAACCTTGGATAGTGCACAGGTAAATTACACAACCACGGAGAAAGAAATGTTAGCCATAGTTCATGCTTTTGATAAATTCAGATCTTATCTTATTGGATCGAAAGTTATTGTACACACTGACCATGCAGCAATAAGATATTTAATTTCAAAGGCTAATGCAAAACCGCGACTAATCCGATGGGTGTTATTGCTTCAAGAATTCGATCTTGAGATTGTGGACAAGAAATGAGCGAACAATCAGGTGGCAGACCATTTATCAAGGCTAGAAACTGACAACAGGATCCTAGACGGGACACATATAAATGATGCGTTTCCTGACGAACAACTGTTTGGGGTTGATGTGGCTACACCATGGTATGCTGATTACGTGAACTACATTGTAGCTGATATCCTACCACCGGATCAGTCATACCAACAAAGGAAAAGGTTTTTACATGATGTTAGATATTACTTTTGGGATGAACCACTTTTATTCAAAAAGTGTGCAGATCAAATCATTCGACGATGTGTACCGGAGGAGGAAATGCAGAAGATATTGGAACAGTGCCACGCGTCACCTTATGGTGGGCACCACGGTGGCCACAAAACCTACCACTGCTAAGCACGCTTCCTACTGGGAGATCTCTCTTTTTTTTTTCTAAAAATTTGGCACACTAAGCAAAGAATTTCATCTTTTCGCACTTACGAATGCAACCCTTAAGCACATCATTGAATAAAGACATTCCCTGTTCAAGTTTCTAAGGCTACGCTGAGGAGTACCTAAACATGACTCACCCCTAGTAAATATCACTTCTAAAATTAGCACCACTCAATTTTCATGTTATGCCCTCTGTGATTTAGGCGCAAGCATCAATTTGATGCCATTTTCCATCTTTGAGAAGTTGAACATCGGGGAGGTAAAACCGACATCTTTAACTTTGCAATTAGCTGATCGGTCTTACACTTATCCAAAGGGCGTAATTGAAAACGTGCTGGTAAAGGTCGATAAATTTATTTTCCCAGCTGACTTTGTCATTTTAGATTATGAAGAAGATCGAGAAATTCCAATCATATTGGGAAGACCTTTCTTAGCCACAGGACGAACTTTGATTGACGTACAAAAGGGCGAACTTACCATGCGTGTCCATGATCAAGAGGTAACTTTTAACATATGTAATGCCATGAGTATTCCTAACGAGATTGATGAATGCAGCTTCGTGGACGTGAACGATGAAATCTTGTGTGGAGACTTGTTTGAAAAATACGTGCGTGCACCAATCGAAGAGTGGCCACAAGAGGATGAACCGGAATGTGTTGTAAATAAGAGTGATGAAGTTGAGATAGAGCAGGCTGTGTATATGCGTCATGTGCCACGGGCTGAACCATTAGAACGCCCCATCTCTGCAGCAAAACCATCAATAGAAGAGCCGCCGGATTTAGAACTTAAACCGCTACCGGAGCACCTGAGGTATTCATTTTTAGGTTCAGGTAAAACTCTTCCAGTTATTATTTCGGCTGCATTATCTAACGAACAGGAAGAGGAACTATTGTGAGTGCTTCGAGAACACAAAACAGCTCTTGGATGGAGCATTGCAGACATTAAGGGAATTAGTCCTACGCTATGCATGCACAAGATCAGGCTTGAAGACAACAAGAAAGCTTCGATCGAGCAACAGAGGAGGCTCAACCCGAATATGAAAGAGGTGGTAAGAAAAGAAATAATAAAGTGGTTAGATGCAGGAATCATATACCCCATCTCAGACAGTTCGTGGGTGAGTCCAATTCAGTGCGTTCCAAAGAAAGGTGGCATGACCGTGGTAGAAAACGAAAAGAACGAGCTCATCCCAATGCGAACAGTCACCGGTTGGAGAGTCTGCATGGATTATCGAAAACTAAATGCAGCCACTTGCAAAGATCATTTTCCTTTACCTTTTATTGATCAAATGCTTGATCGTTTGGCTGGAAAAAGCTTTTATTGTTTTCTTGATGGATATTCAGGTTACAATCAAATCGCAATCGCACCGGAAGACCAGGAAAAGACAACATTCACCTGCCCTTATGGAACGTTCGCCTTCCGCCGGATGCCTTTCGGATTGTGTAACGCACCTGCCACTTTTCAAAGATGCATGACTGCAATTTTTTCTGATATGATCGAACAAAGTATTGAGGTATTTATGGACGATTTCTCTGTTTTTGGAGTATCTTTCGAGAATTGCCTTGATAATTTATCTGCAGTGCTTACACGATGCGAAGAAACTAATCTTGTTCTCAATTGGGAGAAATGTCACTTTATGGTGCGTGAAGGAATTGTTTTAGGCCACCGAATTTCAGAAAGCGGAATTAAAGTCGACAAAGCTAAGGTGGAAACAATTGAACGCTTACCACCACCTTCATCTGTGAAGGGAATGCGTAGTTTTCTTGGCCATGCAGGTTTTTATAGAAGATTTATCAAGGATTTCTCCAAGATAACGAAACCACTTTGCAACCTGCTAGAGAAGGATACCGCCTTTGTCTTTGATGGCAAATGCATGGAGGCATTCATCGAGCTTAAAAAGAGGTTAGTTTCTGCACCAATTATTGTTGCACCGGATTGGTCAATGCCTTTTGAGCTAATGTGTGATGCAAGTGACTTTGCTGTGGGAGCTGTGCTTGGCCAGAAGAAAGATAAGGTATTCCATGCAATTTATTATTCTAGTAAAACCTTGGATAGTGCACAGGTAAATTACACAACCACGGAGAAAGAAATGTTAGCCATAGTTCATGCTTTTGATAAATTCAGATCTTATCTTATTGGATCGAAAGTTATTGTACACACTGACCATGCAGCAATAAGATATTTAATTTCAAAGGCTAATGCAAAACCGCGACTAATCCGATGGGTGTTATTGCTTCAAGAATTCGATCTTGAGATTGTGGACAGGAAAGGAGCGGACAATCAGGTGGCAGACCATTTATCAAGGCTAGAAACTGACAACAGGATCCTAGACGGGACACATATAAATGATGCGTTTCCTGACGAACAACTGTTTGGGGTTGATGTGGCTACACCATGGTATGCTGATTACGTGAACTACATTGTAGCTGATATCCTACCACCGGATCAGTCATACCAACAAAGGAAAAGGTTTTTACATGATGTTAGATATTACTTTTGGGATGAACCGCTTTTATTCAAAAAGTGTGCAGATCAAATCATTCGAAGGTGTGTACCGGAGGAGGAAATGCAGAAGATATTGGAACAGTGCCACGCGTCGCCTTATGGTGGGCACCACGGTGGCCACAAAACCGCGGCAAAGGTTCTTCAATCAGGTTTTTTCTGGCCTTCACTATTTAAGGATGCACACCAATTTGTTGCTCATTGTGATAGCTGTCAACGTGTTGGTAATATATCTCGCCGCGATGAAATGCCTTTGAAAAATATTTTAGAGGTTGAAATTTTTGACGTATGGGGGATTGATTTCATGGGACCATTCGTTGAATCATTTAGAAACCGATATATTCTTGTAGCTGTGGATTACGTGTCTAAATGGGTAGAAGCTATTGCTTTGCCTACTAACGATGCTAGTGGAGTTTTGAAGTTTCTAAAGCAGATATTCACACGATTTGGGACACCGCGCGCAATAATAAGTGACGGAGGTTCACACTTCTGTAATGCCAAATTCAATGCCCTCATGAAGAAATATGGCGTGAATCATAAGGTAGCATTGGCCTATCATCCTCAGACGAGTGGTCAAGTTGAAGTATCCAATAGAGAAATCAAAAGAATCTTGGAAAAGACGGTTAGCCCAAATCGGAAGGATTGGTCGCGTAAATTGGATGATGCTTTATGGGCTTATAGGACAGCTTACAAGACACCAATTGGGACCTCACCGTACAAATTGGTTTACGGGAAAGCTTGTCACTTACCCGTTGAGCTAGAGCACAAAGCGTTTTGGGCGATCCATAAGCTTAATCTTGATCTTGAAATTGCAGGTAAACGACGATTACTTCAACTCGATGAACTTGAAGAATTTCGGCTAGATGCATATGAGAATTCCAGGATCTATAAAGATAAAACGAAGAAATGGCATGACCAACGCATTAAAGATCGACAGTTCAAACCAGGCCAGCTCGTTTTACTTTTTAACTCACGTTTAAAATTGTTTCCTGGCAAATTGAAATCTCGTTGGTCAGGGCCGTTCAAGATTACCCAAGTGTTTCCGTATGGAGCTCTTGAATTGGAGAGGTTGAACGACCAAGGTAAGTTCAAAGTAAATGCAAGTAGAGTGAAGCTCTATTTGGGAGGAAATGTCGATCAAGGACAATCGACATTGTTGATGAGCGAAGCATGATTACTTGAGAACGTCAAGCCGAGGACGTAAAATCAAGCGCTTCTTGGGAGGCAACCCAAGTTCTTTCGTATTTTCGTAGGTCTAGTTACTTTCATTTTGATTGCTATTTCAATTTAATGTCTTCTATTGTCATATTTAGTGGTGAAAAGCAGAAAAGTCGGCCAGCTGCATCGCAGACGGATGGGAAGTCACAGAAACTTTGTGCTGCTGCACGGAAATTTCGTGCAGCTGCACTGACGGGAGCACAGAACCACAGAAACTTTGTGCAGTGGCATCAAAATTTCGTGCAGCTGCACTGCTGAGATAACATAACCACAGAAACTTCGTGCAGCTGCACGGAAATCTCGCGCAGCTGCACCATGACGACCTCAAATCCACAGAAACTTCGTGCAGCTGCATCGGATATCTTGTGCAGCTGCACCAAAAAAAAAAAATTATTTAAAAAAAAAAAATAAAATAATATCTCAGTCAATTATTCCTTCTTACCATAATCCATTTATTTCTCTTTTCCAGGGAAGTGCTCACGCACCGAAAATCACGAAGCAACCAACTCCACCCTCGATGTTTGATGAGGACGATGAGGATAGCGACTCGGATGCTATAGCGGAGTGAGTACACATACCCTCTATCTCTTTTTGAGTATATCTCACTTATTCACTTTCGCACCGAGGACGTTGCTTTGTTTAGGCTTGGGGGTGTCGTGTGACATTGAGTGGTGTTAATTTTAGAAGTGATATTTACTAGGGGTGAGTCATGTTTAGGTACTCCTCAGCGTAGCCTTAGAAACTTGAACAGGGAATGTCTTTATTCAATGATGTGCTTAAGGGTTGCATTCGTAAGTGCGAAAAGATGAAATTCTTTGCTTAGTGTGCCAAATTTTTAGAAAAAAAAAGAGAGATCTCCCAGTAGGAAGCGTGCTTAGCAGTGGTAGGTTACATCTCCTTAGAATGCATGGTGACTAGTGACGAGTGGAGTAGCCTGAATTATCTCTTGAAACGAAGTCTTTGGTCATTTTGTTAAAAAAAAAGAGAAAAGAGACAATAAGGTTGCCAAGGCTCTGAGTACCAATGTTCAGGTAAAAATTGAAAAAAAAAGAGAAGAAAGAAAAAAAGAATAGAGAAAAAATGATGTTGCCTGAATATGTGCTTGTGGTGTGAGTCTTCCGTGCTAGCTTGAGTGATTGATCCGAGGGGTGCCTTATCACCTAATGCCTTGGTTCAACTGAACCGGGAGTCATTGATTGAGAACTCGCTACATGAGCTTTTGCCGGAATTAGATGATACATTTAGAGTCGTGCAACCGTAAAAAAAGAAAAAGAAAGAGTAATAATAAAAAAAAAAAAAAACCTTTGATAAGTGGAGAGGGATGTTTGTGGTGATCTTTGCAAGTTCCTGGTTGACATGAGCTATTGGGAGTGTATGCTTGTTAATGTTGAGTGTGCAACCTGCTGGGATGAAGATATTGTGTTTTAAAGTTTTTAATTGAGCATGTTAGGTACTGAATGGAATCGAGATGCATGAGTAGAATGCGACCATGTCTGAGAATGTTATGAGAGGTGTTTCTACGTTTGAGTGACTTGGGTTTGCTGAGGAGAGTCGTTTAGTTTTTATCTTTGCTCGGGACTAGCAAAATTTAGGTTTGGGGGTGTGATAACTCTATGAAAGTAGAGTTATTTATGTCAATTTCATACCTAGGATTTGTTAGATTTGTAAAATATTGCGCTTATTTCATATTATTTCTTGTTATTTTACATTATTCTCGAGAATTGGGATACTGCCGAATTGTTGGTTTATTTCAGATAAAAATGGAAACAAGAAGATTTCGGCATATCTACAAAGATTCTAGACAAAGGGAAATACTTGAAGGACACGTGGGAGGAGGACTAATTGAAGAGAAAAAAATATTTTATCCAGATTTTCAGAGATTCTCTAGGTTTTATTTCTTTAGGACTATAATAAGACTTTGTTCCTTCGACTAGAGGAGGGCGGACGAAGAGAAGGATTCGACCAGAGGGACGAAGAGAAGGATTCGACCAGAGGGAGAAGAAGGGAGTTAGCTTATTGTTTTAGGATGCTTTTCGTTTATTTGAATTGTGTCTCGAAAACAATGTCCGGCTAAACTTTCTTTGCTAGGATTATGTTGAACCGAATTGCGTAGTTGAATTTCCTGAACTCGTTTTAGAACAAATTTGTGCTTTGGATGTTTATTTATTTCGTTTGATCTTAATGCATGCAATTTGTCTGATCACCGAATTGTATTGATTTGTTATCCTAATTTAAACTCGGGAGAGGAATTTTAGGAGAGAACGGGAACGAAATAGCCTTGGTTAATATCGCGGGAGCGAATTAGCTAGTAAGTAGTATCGGGAGATATACTTCTAGGTAGCCGATAAAGGATTGAATCTTAATGTGTTCTGGCCTTCGTAATTCACTATAGGGATATAGGTTTATGGTGGTTTAGAATAATCCTTTGTAAACTCGGGAGAGGCACTTAGGGACATAAGAATCCGGTTAGTAAACAGAATTAGTATAAATTTGGGATAAACGAGTGAAGGGGTTTAACGAAACAATGAGGGGATACTTGATCCTAGGCTTTTCCGTCTATTGAATTCAGATTCTTTGCTTTTCGATATTTATTTCTTGCTAGTTTAGTTTTCTGATTTAAAAACTCAATTTTTCGTATTTGCTTGGCTACATAAAAATTGCAATTATGCATGCTAAAGGATTTTAATTGCTATCCTCGTGGGAACGATAACTCTACTCATATCTATATTACTTGTTGCGATCCGTATACTTGCGGTGTGCGAATTCTGCGATCACTCTCCTATTGGAATCCGTTGCTAAAAAGCTCATGTTCTGTATTGTGATGACATCGGGTGTTAACTTCATGTTATAGTGTTCCTACATCGAGTGAGACCGACCCGCGATTGTTTTGTCGCTGCCGCAGAGTTCCTGCGGCATTACATTCTCAGCGCGGAACCCTAGTCCCGACCGTGATTCCTATTTTTGTTTGGAGTGTGGTGAACTTTTTCCATATTTTCAAGCCTTCCTCGAGAAGGCAAGACTAGTTTTTAGAATAAGAATAGATTTTAATTCAATTCTGGATCACTGTTTTATCGATCTGAGATAGAAAAACCTGAAGCAGAAAACGATATACTTGTATATACAGTTGAATGCAGATTCTTAATTAAGCAGCGTTGCAGATGCTTCGAGATTTATAACGGAGAGATTACAGAGTCGACGTGGCCGAGCTTCGAGAACTCCACCGATCACGTCGAGAGGCTTGTGTTTAGGAAGTTGGGTTTTCTTGCAAAACTAAAAAGAAAAAAAACTTATCATCGTCCTTGTTTGGGACATGGCAAAGATGCCTGATTCCATTTCCCTTTACTTCTTTTTATCGGGTATTTGTCCCTTTTCCATTATTAATCTGATAAGGAGAGTGGGCAGATGGAAATGGCTTATATAATTCTAAAAGAAAAAAAGAAAACGAAGTCTAAGACATTGTCCTTTCGACTCACAACCCGAATAACCTGAAAGTATGTATTTGGTTTGTTAGATTGTTTCGTGATTTTAGTATAAGATTCTGTTTCCTCACAACTTCCTTTGGAGGTTATTCTGTTTCCTCACAACTTCCTTTGGAGGTTCATAAACTTACATTACAATTCTTACAACATGGTACGTACACTAAGGACACACCCGAACTAAAATCCCAGAATTTCCCAGATCGACAGTCCACATAATACGATGGTAGCAACTACTAACACACACCACGATACAACATGCTACAAACTGGTGCCGGGGATCACTGTGGTTCTTATGGCGTTCCCACCAAATCTGAGACGGACATCGCATTAATATCATCAAGATTGGGAAAACTGGGATCAATAGCATTGCCGCTGCTCCTGCTGCTGCTGCACCCACCGGCAAGGAATTCATCATCATTATTAAACAGAAGTTGTTCCAAATACTCATAGTACTCCATCAGCTCCCTAGTATCTGCATCCTTGTCCTTGCGGTTCGAACTCCTGCAAATCTGAAACTTAAACAAGTAGATTAGGACACAGTTTTCCGGCTATTTCAAAACTAATCACTTGGGCAGTACGTTTTGCTAACTAGGAACCGACTGATCTGAAACCACTAGCCCAGAGAGGAAGTTACCTGTGGACTTTCTATGTCGTCCGAATGGTTCACGGTGGTACTGGCACCGGGAATAACCGGATCAGGGTCAATACATTCGGACGACGGAGTATCAGGATAAGTCATCTTATCCTCCTTGTTAATTACGCGACACAGCACTAGTTCCGTCTGCAAAGATTCAATAACGAGGAAAACTAAATTCTCCATCTGATTAAAGGATACTATGAGTAACAGGCTCGTACAAGGAGATGATTACCTCGGGGCCTTTGGTCTTAGGCTTAGAGGGAGAACATAGGTGATACTCGTGCATCGAGTAATGAGACTTCTTTCCTTTCGGTTGTCGACCCTCGTGATACACGAGGATCTTCTTGTACCAGATCGGATTCCTGTCTCGACCGTTGACAATATGCGGCTTCCTGGTTTCCTTCCAGTACCCAGTTTCAGTCATCCTGTTGCTCCCCTTGCGGGTACAGAAGAAGAAGCACTCCCTGCCATCTGACGGCAGGGCCGACATCTTGTCATACTGCTCGAACAAACCTTGTGGTTGCCACCGGTAGATGTTGAGTTCAGGAATCAGTTCACAATCCTCCCAAAGGCCTTGGATCTTCCTCTTCAAGTAGTGAAAGATGAGCTCGTTTTCCGTTGGCCGGAAACCTATCCCCACTGGTCGCACAACCCCTGTTCCTAGTTTCGCAAAAATTCCCATTAGTGAAGAACGCATTCGTTGAGTTGAGAATGATGATTGTTCTAAGAAAGAACTATGTAGTGAAAATGAGTCGAATATATAATTGACCATAAAGTTGTTGTTGTACTGTTTTCTTGATTACTTTCCTCTTTCTCACTCTTGAAGTCCAGCCTTCCACAAGAAGGTGGCCAGGACTACTTTGGAATCTCCCAGCCGAGCCTGTTAAGCCGGTTAAGCCGGAATGAGGCTCGGTTCAGCTGCCGTGGATAGGCCTCGAGATGTTTCTCGAAGATTTTACGTGATTGCAGTGCAAGCTTCATGTACCCGGTGATCATTGGTGACTTTGAATGTGACACACCCAATTCAAAGTGAGATTCAGAAAAAAAGAAAAAAAGATGAGATGTCCCAAATGGCTCAATTCTCAACTGGGAATGTAATCATATCAACGGCATGATTAGTAGCTGAGACAGACAAAGACACCAACATTTGTCGATAAAACATTCATTTCTGCAAACCTCAACTGACAATCAAGATTCCGCATTCAACTCACCGGGAACTTAGGGACCAACCAGGATCCCACCCCTTAACGATACAAATTCTTAAGGTTGAGAATCTGCCTGCTCCAGTACACTTCTGGATTCCGACTTCTGTTAGTTTTCAAGACAATCTATGTCGAATTGCAGCTGTTCTTGCCCATGGAATGATTGTTAACATTGCCACTGGGAAAGTCAAGTCCAGCAGGGATTTTCCCTGGATAGATGGTCGTGGTTGGATCCGAACCGTGCATGCTGAAGACAATATCAAAATGCTTTTATTTTCAGTTCCAGGTACGACAATAACTCAAGAGACGACAAAATAACAGCTCACCTCCGGTCGACAATGACCACAGAGCGGAGTTCACAGTTTGCAAAGCTGTTTTGATTTTCGTAGAAGTGAAACTCCATTAGAATTAGCATAGAAATAATGAGAATATGATCGAATCCTAAACATATCGGAGCAAGCAAACAATGAGAAGCAAATTCCTGATTTCTCACTATGAGATTGCTTTGCTAAATTGCTCAGATGAAACAACATCAGATCCAGCCAGAGAATATTTAATGACCAGGAATTTTAGAAGAATGGAGAATACTTACTGCTTACAAATCTCGGTTTTAATTGAAGGGTGACAGTCGTTTCCAAAGGAACTCAGCATGTGGAATAAGAAACCACTGTGAGTAACAACTGCTATCTCCTTCTCCCTCCGCGTCCACAGCCTGTTTTAGTAGAATATGTGGCACGATTACGCAGGGGACAGTAACCTTTCATCGACACCAAAAACGACATTATAATACTTAGGCACAGAAATGCTTACCAATTGAGGAATTGCCGACCCCTTTCTGCAAGTTCTTCATTGGCCTCCCGAATGTTAGCCTTCCATAGGATGTCCTCATCGCTCTCAACCTGCCGCATACACCATTCAACCGCAAGGTTAGACTTAAAATGGATGAAAAGGGGGATATGGACTCAAGCACTTGCCATTGAAAAATCAACTCCAGGGAAAAGTGTGCGGTAGTTGCTGATGCTGCTCCGCTTATCGCAAGGACGAACACCCTGCAAACAGCTACGATTGATTCGGCATTTATCATATTCAGCCGAATGAAATCAACTCAATGAGATCACGTAAATTGTGTTTTGCATCTAGAGAACATGTAACTGGTAAATCAGTACCAAATGTTCTCGACAGAGTTCAACTGCAAGTATTGGAGGACAATTCAGGCTTGAAATGGCAGCACGGCCACTCTTTCCTGCATTCTCCATCATAAGCGTGGGATATCTGGCTCGTGCAAAGATCCTTCGCCACCGAAAACTCCCACGGCAGTTTGAAGTGTCCTGTAATGGTATATGAAAGAAGAATCTTAAGATAATGGTATTAAGGGACATGGATCAGAATATAAGTCAGCCACCAATTAAGAGCAAAAATAAAAACTTTGGGCAATCAAAAGAATTAACGAACAATACTGGCGTCCATGTCTCAGCCAATGACTTCCAGTAAATGAATGATGAATCTCAATGGCTTGAAAAATATCGGCACTGACAGGAGAGTACCTCATTAGAGGAGAGGTAATCACTAAGTCAACCTTCTTGGAAAGTCCACTCGTTTGGACATGCTTCCTCAAATTATCAACCTGTCGTAACCAAGAGAATATGCATAGTCCTTCTCAATCTCTACAGCATAGACTTCCAAAAGAAAACCAGTCTATATTATTTAGACAGAAAAAGCGAAGGACTGGGTTACCTGCCACCAACCCAGTTCAGTTAGATGTGCATCAAGGTATTGAGGATTCAACAAGGCATCGGCAATCTTATCTCCCTCTACATTGTGGATTCCTTGCCCATGCCTCACCTAGTTGCAGGCCCACAAGAATTTAGGCAATGGTGTATCTAATTTAAAGTTTAGGCCAGCAAACATGAGAAGTTCTGATTTATTCACTCAGGGTGCTGATTAAAGATGGCAACAAAGAAATTGTATCAGAAAATAAAATGAGGACGAACCAGGTGAAGGATCTTGCAACGGTGTAATGGAAACAGGCCTGGGGTTGAACTGCATTCCATTACTGCCAAAGATGCATAGTTGCAGATATCAGGAGCTCAAAGTGCAGTTAAAATACAACCATTTGACATGATCTCAAGAACATGTGAATTTGAATGATCAGTGCAAAAGATATATACTATCAATTGGGTAGGCAAAAATATATGGCAACAATTCATAGAAATTGGCAATCATTCAAAGCCTCCAGCTAATAGATCCATAAAGCAACAAAAACCACAAACAAAAAACTTAATCTAGTGTAGTTATCAAATCAAGGTTCAAATTGTTAGTCAGAATCACATTTTCCTGAATGCTGAATTGAGTAAAATGATAGGATTCAGGAAAAAGAAATTACTAATACATTCTTTAGAAAGTCAATTAGTATGGTTCGGATAATGTTGTCTAGAATGAAACGCGTTAAAGACTTATGAGATGTGCCTCTCGTTCGTCATCCCTGAATCTACCAAATGTTGTGCATGCTCGGAATTCTCTATAACTTGCACCTTTCAAAATGGTAGCAGGCAAGCAACTTCCAAGGTATCCAACAGTAGCAGAAGTCCCAGCCTAAAATGGCAAGATTTCTGAAACTCTGTATAAGGAATACCCTCAACATATCTTTCCAACTGATTGAAATGAAGTGAGCATTTACAAAACAATCAATAATTTGATGTAGATTCAATGAGGCTTTTCTCCAGCCTCCGTAGGAGCAATTACTTCCTTCATAGCTCAACACAAGAATTCCTTACCTTCTTGTGACTTCATAGCGAAACATGACCCGGCAAAATTGGCCATTTCACCAAGTTATGGACTCGAGATTGCAGGCTACCAAGGAAGAGACCACGGGAAAAAGAAGATTCGAAGATCAACGCCAGCAAATGAGATAGAAGATGTGTAATTTTCTCGTGTTACACCAAATATTTTCCGGCCTGGGCAAAGAATTGCTAGTTCTAACGAGCAACTAACACTCTCTAAGCTGCTCAATGCATATCCAGAAAAGTAAGGCTCCAGTTTTAGCAATAATGTTCTTCATCTCAGAGGAGAAAAACCAAAACGAACAAAACGAAAAGCTTACAACTAACTGCAAAACAACACCCAAGAGTAGTCCATTCAATATCAGAAGAAAATAGGCAACAATTAAACAACTCATCCAAACATTAGCCACTAAACCAAAAAAAACTAATCAACGAGGTTATGGGAGAGGAAAAAGGCTATTTTTACCAGAAACTGAGGAGGGAATGAGGACAGAAGAATAAGGAGATCGGATTGTGGGGGGAGGATGAAAGGGATTGTGGGTATTGGGGGGGGGTGGGGTGTTGGAAAAACTACAAAAAAGGATTGAATCTTTTTGCCAAGTTGACAGGGAACGGGACTCATGGAAGAACAGACACAGAAAACAGAACATATGCTGATGATGATGATGATGATGCAGCCATTAGACAGGACTGGATGATGGAAGTGGTGGGTAGGGGGGGGAAGGAATGGCGTCCTGGATTGTGTTCCTTTTTATTATTCCTTGTCTGCTTGTCCTGAACCTGATTGAATGTCCCATGATTCTTCCTAGAAACTTCATTCATGTAATAATAACACGCCGCAGTGGTAATCAAGTGGCGTGGATTAGTCATCACAAACCTTTTGTCCAGCCGGGGCAGCGCACCCAGGGACTGCCCAGAAGTCCGAGGAAGCATTGCGGGCCGTCCTATTCCCCCGGCAATTGCGTCTCCTCAGGAGGAAGGTCACAGAGGACGCGAAGCAGTCCCTTTCGTTTCCATCTGACTTATTCATTGTTTGCTTAATTAGATTGATCAGGAAATCGAGGGATTGACGATTAATGAGTGTTTGTGGTGGTTTAGCTGTTTGGGCCAAAGGTTTGTCGATTATTGAGCTGCCATGGTTGTGGAGCGTGCTTTCGGATGGATGTCGAGAAGATTATGCGTTAGCATTCATGATCGCAGTGGAATTTCGCCCAGTTAGTACTAGCCCTAGTCGCTTTATGGTTTATTTATCTGGGGTAATGTTGGATGGTGATGGAGATCGCGAGTGTGCTCAAGTCTGTATTGGTTATCCTTGAGGCAGACGACTAAGTGATACAACAGGATCTATCATGGTAACTTTTTGTCTCTGTGATTACGTGGATAACACGTTGTGATGTCGGCGTAACTTGTAACGATGCAAGGCAAGCTCTCGAGCACGGGGATTATTAACCTCGGCTGTCGATGCAATGTGAAATTCCAGTTTCCTGTCATGAGAAGTAAGACATCCATTAGGGGTGGTAGGATAGAGACTGCTGGAATAATGTAACTTTGAGGGGTATGCCTAAAGTGATAAGTGGATGAGATCTCTGGAGACACACCGCAAGAAACAGCCACATGCCTGAGCAACGTGTATCGACTTCGTTGGCCGGAAAGATATCCTGGAACGGGCGAGCGCTACAAATCCTGGCCAGAGGGTATATACAATGTACGATTGTGCTGGATGCGGTGCTCCTTTGTACAGGACAGCCAACAAATTCAATTCAGGTGGTGGTGGTGTTGGTTGATGGTCCACTTTCAACAAAGGCTTCCCGGGGGGGGAGGGGGGGGGGGGCAGCCGTTAACCGTAAGCTAAGCTCAACCTATCTTCTTGGTCTCCATTACAAATGCTTTATCAAGTCTGAATTACAGTTCCGTAGCTGGATGTTTCTTTTCTTACAGACCCTGACTCATTGGTAGACGAATGCCGCAGCGTCAAAAGCATCTCCCTCGATTTCGATAGTGATGTCTTCATTAGTTTCATGAGGGGTTCTCGGAATCAACAAGAACGGTGGCCAGGGAAATGGATTACGGAAGCGAGACTGTAAGTAATTTAAGGAATTATGCATGTGTATTGTGTCATAGAACATATAATTCCACACAATTTGATTCCGGACAACTGCGTCAAGATTTTTTCTGAATCGATTGTGTACATGTTCTCTCATTTACTCGAGCACGAAATTCCACAGTTCTCTGTCCGGCAGAATGCCAGTCTGTATCCCTACTAAGCTGCTGCGAAGCAAGTTCGTCACCGTGTCTTCTCCAGTGATGTATTCTGACCTGTGCACCATATCGAATATGAGGGAAACGTCATTGGATCCTCAGTCATTTCTCGCCGGAACTACCGTCTAAGTTCAATAGGGTTCGCCACTTACCGTTTTCCCTGGTAGGTGACGCTGCCAACAGGGGACACACCCACCGCAGTTCCAGTGCAGAACACTTCATCCGCGCTCATGGCTTCCTCAACAGTGATGGGTCGTTCCTCTACCTGATTGATTAAAACTTGCGCAATTAGCAGGCAGACACATTCACGAAGAAAGGGACCCCGTGAATGATTATACTTCACCTGTATCCCAAGCCATCGTGCTATCTTCATGATGCTCCTTCTAGTAATCCCCGGCAAAATGACATCATCAGTTGGTGGCGTCGAGATGACATTTTCCTGTGAGGAGACCACTCATGATCTCGAGTTTTCAATTAGCTTACCAATAATGACTTCTGCTTTTTACCTTGACGATGAACACATTACATGAAGAGGCCTCTTCGATGTACTTTCCAGTTGCAGCATCCAGAAACAACACGTCAGAGAAACCGGCAGCCTTGGCTTCAGTTGTCGGCTTGTAAACCTATGAACACAGAACAAGAAATAGGGAATCGGCCACGGGATTAAGTGGCACAACCCAACATATTTCCAAGCAGTTTATTTTCGGACCGGTGAGTAGTTGGTGATAGACTTGATCCCGCCTGTTCCGCCGGGAGTGGCCCTATGGAACTTATCCTGTATAATCAAGCTCATCGGAGCAGATGCCTGCAAGGCGAAAAGTGATGAATCGCGATGCAGATCTTTTGGGATGACGGGACTCTGCCGAAACATGATTAGTACCTCGTGGAAGTTACCAACAGGATTAGCATAGACCATGAATGTGACCTCAGTTGCAGGCCGTGGTGCTAAGCCTGGCCCTGTTCCAATAAGCAGAGGCCTGATGTACAACGAACCTTTCCCAGGAGGAGGGACCTGAGGTTCTCGAA
The DNA here is from genome assembly GCA_029817715.1 of Melastoma dodecandrum. Taxonomy (NCBI): domain Eukaryota; kingdom Viridiplantae; phylum Streptophyta; class Magnoliopsida; order Myrtales; family Melastomataceae; genus Melastoma; species Melastoma dodecandrum. The sequence continues at coordinate 5,084,475 of JARUPY010000182.1, forward strand.
CACAAATTCTGGCAAATCAAGTTGTGTCCTTAGTCAAGGAATCTTCTTACAACAAAAAACAACCCAAAAGTACCCAATGCCTGTTCGCTGTAACGGTTTGCTTCACCGCATCGAGGAATTGCTCGACCGACGGTGCAGGCATGCAGAGCCTTTCCGCACCCAACCTCATCCGTGATGCATTCTCCTCCGGCCTGAACAGGAGGATCCGACTGTCCTCCGTCCTGTATGCCTTAACACCCTCGAGCACGCCCTGAGACATTTTCAAACCCTCTTAGCAGATCTAGATGGCGGATTTCGGGGAACATTCTGGTCAACGTTAAACAAGTCGACCACATCAATCCTCAAAAATTACAATACAGACAAAGCCAGCTTCTTACCTGTCCATAGTTCAATATCCCGGCCGCGGGATCTAAACTGATGGGTCCGTAGGGGGTGACCTTTCCGCCAGAGAAGTCCCCATCGGCCGAGCTCTTCGCGATGAACATGTACTCGGCGGGGTTCAGGCCAAACCCGAGTTCATCCCAGTTGACATTGGCAGACATATGACAGTATTTGTCGGAACAGAGGTTAGATGTTAACAGGGTTGAATCCAATGTACTTAGAAGGGGTGGTATCAGATGAAGATCACAAAGAAATTTCGACCGAGTCTATCCAATCCAATTGTTTATATTCGTTTGAAAATTCATAACAGCAGCAGCAGCCATGTGCGGGGGTGAGTTTGGTGAAGATCGTGCCCTTCCCATTTGACCGGTCTGAATGGCCCATGAGAGGATTGACTGGATCTCGGCCCAACAATAGGGCCTTCCTTCCTTAATTAGGCCCAATATATGGAGGCCCAATTCAGGCCCACTATGACTATCAATCTTGTCTCAAGCATCGCTTGGTAAACGATGCTGACGAGTAGTAAGTGTTTCCTTCGGGTGTTAGAAAAGCGACAAGGAAAATAGATAGAATTGGTCAAACAATGGAAGAGGAAACCAGTTAGGTGCAATCCCTGCAAACTAACTCAAAGTAAGAAATATCATCACGTCGCATGTCCAAATATCACCCCCCCCCCTCTTTTAACCCTATCCATCTATATATCATCGGTCGTTTAATGTCGATGTACGAATCACTCCGACGTCGATTTCTTGTTTGTTGCATTCGTAATGACCGTACGCGACGTCGGATCGAAGCCGATGGGTAATCGCGCCGCCCTCCTTTTCGTGTTACTCTCTCTAATTTTCTCCGTACTTCTGTTCGAATCTGCGTGCGCCCAGAACAAGATTAGGAACTACCTCAAGGCACACAACGCTGTCCGCAAGGCGGTCGGAGTGCCGATGCCAAACATGGTTTGGAACACCACCGTGGCCACCTACGCGCGGAACTACGCGAAGTTGCGGGCCGAGGACTGCAAGCTCTTGCACTCAAACGGGCCTTATGGGGAGAACCTGGCCTACGGATATAGCCGGAGGTTCTCTGGGAGGTACGCGGTCGGTCTTTGGGCGGCGGAGAAGAAGTATTACAGCTACAGATCAAACTCGTGCATAGGTAAGCAAGAGTGCCTCCACTACACCCAGATTGTCTGGTCTGACTCTATACATCTGGGCTGCGCGAGGGTGAAGTGTTCAAACGGGTACGACTGGTTCGTTGTCTGCAACTACGACCCACCGGGAAATTGGGTAGGGGAGCTTCCCTACTAATAAGCATGAACCAGTCCACAAAAGGAAACATCTAATTCCATTTAGTTACCAAATAATGGATGTGCCCAAGTCTTCGCTCTTTTGAACAATATTTCAAGAACTCTTCCCCATGATCATGATGATGATGATCATGCGTGGCCAATAATTATCAGTTTTTTATGTATTTTTCTACATGGGTGTGATTTAATAATTATCGTACTTTGTTTGTGCTTTCTGGTATTTTAGTACGAAAAACTTATTTTTGTTTCTAAATTTTGTTTAACTCGTAGTACTTAACAGTTCTAAGGACCGATGGTAAAGATGTCACAATAGTCGGAATTAAATTCCCCAAAACATTTCTTGAAGAATTTACTCCCCATTTACTTCCATTTAGAAAAGAATTAATGTCCTGATATTATTTGGTGTTTTTTCGGATTAAGTTTCTGTCATGAAATTCGATATAAATTGACTTGATATTTCTTAAATTTTCGCTCTCTTATGTTGTCCCTGGATCAATTTCCTTGTGATGATAAATGTGGTACTTGATTTGATTGAATAATAATAAATAGAGGAAACATTTTTTTAGGTTAAAATCGAGTGACATAGTCGCCTATATCCATATTAGACTTAAAGTGGGCTAATTCTAATTCTCAATTAAGTCTAAAATAGAAAAACAAAACAATAATTAAAACAAAATCCTAAAAAACTAGGCCTGACGTCCGCTTGCCCTCGACTTGAAGCTTTTTCGAGTTCCCTGAAGTGAACGGATGCTTGATCTCGAGACGTTTCTCGATCTCGAGATAAACTCTCTACTTTTCGAGTGAGCGAATCAACTCGACCACTTCAATAGCGTGAAGGTGCTCCTCGTCTCGAACATTCCTCTCGACTTGCTCTCAACTCGACCCTGCTCAATCCAACTCGCATCACACAGGACGATGAGAATGCTGGCCAATAAGAGCCCAATAGTACAGGATTCGGAGACAGGTTAAGTGAATATGAAGCTATTAATCCGAGCGAGAAAGACAGCAGTGCAACTGCTATCACTAAGTCAGAAGCAAACTTCGATGTCTCTGAAAGGAATAAGCAAGCCTTGCGCTGTTTGAGTCCTCAGAGGCACACAAATTACTGGTCGCCGGGAGTGTCATTGACCTGCCTGCAGCTCAGAAGTTAGCTGCCCCCACAAAGATAGAGATGATGTTTCCCTTTGAGCAAAATTACTGGCATGTGACAAACAAGTAATGTGTGTACTAATAGTGAATCTGAGGCATTACTGAAGTAAGAAGAAGAGAAGAGTAGCAAGGAAGAAGAAGAAGGAATGAAGGAAGAAGAAGAAGAGAGAAAACAGAGAGAAGGGAAAAATCCCTTGAGATTCTCATTGATTGCTCGTGCACTGTTTATAACAGCCACACACTACAAACAAAGTAACAGAATTACATTGGCAATGACCAAGTAGCCCCTTCGTTCAAGCTTCAGTATACTTGGGGGCTTGGGCATTGGATTGAGGCCTTCTGATAGTCCAACAGCATGGAGACGGAAAATGTCTCCTCTGCCAAGAAGACAAAATCATCAGAAAGATTCTACGCCAACCCTAGAACCTGTGAAACCTTCAGATTTGTCGAACAAGCAAACACTGCGTGTATCAGATGACGTCCCCAGCAGGGACAAAGGACATGAGATTGATGGTGGTTTGAAAACTCAACCTGCCGGGGAAGATCAAGGAAATGTGATTCGGATGGAGTTGCCGAAGAAGCACAACTGGTGGGAGAGTCGAACACAGTGAGGCCTGGTAGCCGGTAAAAGTGTAGATCTTTAGTTTTGGGTTTGTGCCCGACACTGAAATAGGTGTGCAGAGAGCTCGTTTGTGTCCTGAGTTTACTACACAGATAAGAGTTCACTTCGCGCATTGATCTTTCTTCCCGGACATTCTCTGTTTTGGGTTTTGGGTTGGTGAGAAAAAAAGGCTACTGACTTGATGCATCTATTTTCTCTTTGTAGTTACATACTCAAGGCCAGTCCCTAAGTGTCTTAAGAATCATAACATCATGGTTCATTTCTTTTTTCGAAGGAGGCACATCCGCTAATCGGACCAACCCGGGTTGATCATCCTGCATGTTTAGTTAGCTTCAGTGAGTTACCGGGCAAATCAAACATAGCCTCGGATGGCTAGAACTGACGATGAGCAGTCAAGATCCAATCAGAAGATTCCATCGTCCCGACGGAAATTGAGGTAGTTGGAAAATGCAGGGGCGCTGCTGCTGCCGATGTCGCCATTGACGTGGTCGAGCGGCTTCGTCTCCAGAACGTCCTCACAGTCCTGGAACTGTATACTCCCATGAACACGATCGACAGTGCCAAAGAGCTCCATCCCACTCCTGTGATCGCCAACCAGCATGCTCGACTGCTCGACGACATTCCTCCTGAGCTCCTCCATCGCCAGCTTCAGCTGCTCGAGTTCCCCTGTTCCGAGCCTCTCAATAGGCAATTCCCACCAGACCCCCTTCTCATTGGCAATCCTAAACCGCTCGAGCTCCTCCCCGTTCTTCCTCTCGAACTCAACCTGGTTCAGGAGGTGGGCCAGCACGAAGTTGAGCTCGCGGATGTTGTTGTTCCGGTGGGCCTCGAGGATCTGGAAAGCCGGCACATTTTCTGCCGGCTTCGGCCGTCGGGTGAGGAAACGGTCGATGACGGTATCGACCTCATGGTGGCCGAACGAGAAGGGCTTGCCTGCAGGGGAGAAGACAATGATAGCAACCTCCACCCCGCAGAGGGTGCACAGCTCGCTCGCCTTCTTGAACAGGCCAGAGCGACGCTTCGAGAACGTGACCTGGAGGTGGTTCTTCTTCGGAATCTTCGCGATGGCGATCTTCTGACGTCCCATGCTCGACTTCTTCGCCATGGCTACTGACGGTATCGATCTCCGGGACGCTAATCAGATCAATTACAGATAACCAAAGGTAGAAAAACTTGGAATAATGATCTTGGGAAAGTCGCGTTAAGTTGGTTTTATAGGGTCCCAAAAATTAATACTCAAGCTGTCTGAAATTATTACTAGCATAAGAAAATTTGATGGGCATGAGATTTGTAGGTTACGATATCTTTTGTTCATATTAATTATTCTTAGTGTAATGTAGCACTCACTAATGTTGTCCCAATGATATTTTTTTTAATGTAAATTAATGGGTAGCTTTAGTTGGCACCAACATAGGAAACTAGTTTGACACTACGTGATGTAATAAATATTATTACTTAAATGATTTACATTATCATTGAAAAAAAAACCCATTTTGGGGGGTAGATTTATTAGAGATCAGATCTTTAGCCACTTATTGTTATTCAATTCAATCTCACGTTCATCCATGAATTTTCATTCATTTTCTATTTTACAAACGAAGTAATTTACAAAAATCAAAGTGAAACGTTACCATTTGTTTTCACCTATGTAAAAAGTTTTTCGCTTTATTCTATTAATGACATAAAGAAGAACTATACCAATTCGGCACACGAGTAATATTTTTATGAAATAAATACTTACAACGAATGCGAATCGAGAAAATAATCCGCTTATTACAGAAACTTTTATTTTTTTTTTGGTATATGGACGTTATGTTATGTGATTTCTCGATTGCAATAACCTTAATTGTAGTGTCCAAAAAGGGGTAGACAAGAAGTGTCCCACAATGAAAATATCGAAATAAATTTATACGATGAAATGAGAGGAGGTAGGCCCCATGCAAGGATCATTATCTGAGTTATACCACCCAACAACCTTAGAAAGTTGCCACAATATCTCTCGGACATCACCCAAATCTTAACCAGTCAGAATCATCCCGGGTTGGAGGTCCCTCCGAACCACAGAACAAAACAAACCGAACCGTAAGTTTCATCCACAAGTTCAGGGTAAGGAAAGGACAGACCAGGAAACATAACATGACATCAAGTTCTCAAACGAAATATACGTAGGCGCAGAAGCTTACAGACACCAACACCATCATCGTCACAGACCCACTTCCAACGCGCTCTCAGTATTCTTCGTTATCATCATCCTCCCCCTCGGGCATTTCTGCACCGACCTCCTCGTAGTCCTTCTCCAGGGCAGCCAAATCCTCACGGGCCTCGGAGAACTCGCCCTCCTCCATTCCCTCACCGACATACCAGTGCACGAAGGCGCGCTTGGCGTACATCAGGTCAAACTTGTGGTCAATACGGGAGAACACCTCGGCCACGCTGGTCGAGTTGGAGATCATGCACACAGCCCTCTGCACCTTGGCAAGGTCGCCACCGGGGACAACAGTTGGGGGCTGGTAGTTGATACCACACTTGAAGCCGGTTGGGCACCAGTCCACAAACTGGATGGTGCGCTTGGTCTTGATAGTGGCGACGGCGGCATTCACGTCCTTGGGGACAACATCACCACGGTACATCAGGCAGCAGGCCATGTACTTGCCATGGCGGGGATCGCACTTGGCCATCATGGAGGATGGCTCAAAGGCGCTGTTGGTGATCTCAGCAACAGAGAGCTGCTCGTGGTAGGCCTTCTCTGCAGAAATCACAGGGGCATAGGACGAAAGCATGAAGTGGATCCTCGGGTAGGGAACCAAGTTGGTCTGGAACTCAGTAACATCAACATTCAGGGCACCATCAAACCTCAGAGATGCAGTCAATGAGGAGATAACCTGGACCAAAGCATGCCAATCATCCAGTCAGATCACACCACAAATCTATAAACCTTCAGCAAAATTGAAGATCATCAACAATTGGCACCTGAGAAACCAGGCGGTTGAGATTGGTGTAGGTAGGGCGCTCAATGTCAAGGGATCGCCTGCAGATATCATAGATGGCCTCATTGTCAAGAAGCACGGCAACATCAGTGTGTTCCAGCAGGGAGTGGGTTGACAGGACACTGTTGTATGGCTCCACGACGGAGGTCGAGACTTGCGGGGAAGGGTACACAGTGAACCCAAGCTTTGATTTCTTGCCATAGTCAACAGAGAGACGCTCAAGAAGGAGAGATCCAAGACCAGATCCCGTGCCACCACCAACAGCATTGAACACAAGGAATCCCTGGAGACCAGTGCAATTATCGGCCAGCTTCCTGATGCGGTCCAGGCAGAGGTCAACAATTTCTTTTCCAACTGCAACAAACCAGAAAGCATCCGTTGTAAGACAAACAGATCATACATTATAATGAGAGAGCAATATAATGCAATCATAAAGTGATTACTTGTGTAGTGGCCACGAGCAAAGTTGTTGGCAGCATCTTCCTTGCCGCTGATGAGCTGCTCAGGGTGGAACAGCTGACGGTAGGCTCCCGTCCTCACTTCATCAATCACAGTCGGCTCTAGATCCACAAACACAGCACGGGGAACATGCTTCCCAGCACCAGTCTCGCTGAAGAAGGTGTTGAAGGCATCATCTCCTCCGCCAACAGTCTTGTCACTTGGCATTTGGCCATCAGGCTGCACCAACAACTAAAATGATAAGCATCCCAACTCATCCACACAGGAACCAATTCATAATGGAAAGGTCCATCCATCACAACAGATCACAATAACGACAGCCACAATAGCATAACATTTTAGAAAACTCGGCTACAATCACGCCAATCATTCCGTATGCAACAGATCTGAACAAAACTACCCAACTCCCTCTACTATATCATCAGAACAACGTAAACATCTCTCGAACAACAAAACAGCCTCAGATCTACACGATCCGGTAATATTCAAAACAAACCAAGCTCGTTCCACAGAATCATGAGACCCATTGCGTTCCGAAGATAACAAGCAACGCCTAAACAGGAACATTAAAAACACACAAAAACTTGCCGATAAACAGAATGATTCCAAAAAACCGCAAAAAAGACAACAGATCCCAAGGATCGAGAAGCATTCGCACCATTCCTCAGCAAAAAGTTCACATCCACTAATAACTACAGCAGATCTGACAGATTATAGGACATAACCATGAGAGATCTGAGATCCACGGATATGCCTCACCTGGATGCCGTGCTCGAGGCAGTAAAGCTCCCAGCAGGCATTGCCGACCTGGATACCAGCCTGACCAATGTGGATCGAGATGCACTCCCTCATCTTCGTCTGAAGCTACAAAAAAGGGACGATGCGATCGCAACCACGAAATCGAGAGGGAAAGGAGAAATAGAGAGCGTTTATGAAGACGCTCTCGAGGGGACGCAAATTGGCGAAGAAGGTGCCGAGGGAGGGGGGTGTTGATAAATAGGGAGGAGGGGGTTAGGTTTGGATGATATGGACGGACGGTGGGGGACGCGTGGGGTCTGTATGTTTGAAGATGGACGGATGGGATTGCTTCGAAGGTGCTGCTTTCGGTTTGGAGGTGGGGGAGGTTCGGTTTTCATCTGATTTTTTTTTTTTTGAAATTTGAATGATTGGCGCTTTTGGGGTTTTTAATTTGGTTTTGGTACGGGAATTTGTCTTATATGTAGGAAAGAAACATCTCACCCAATCATTTATTATTTATGGGGGTCTTGTAATTATCAATTAATTTGATTAATGATTATTATGTTAGTTCAATATAAAAAACCTACAACTTCTCTTACAAAACGTCTTACAAAATAATTACTCGATGTCAATTCCTATATTTACAAGTTTAAAAAATTACTTTATAAAAAGTTTGAATTCATTTAAGAAAAAGTATTGTATTCGAAATCTATCGTCGCCCACTTGAAACCAGCCCAGGTGTTTAAGGCAAACAAAATAATGGTTTCTTATACATATAAATGGTTTTTATAAATACAGAGGGTAAAAATGTAAGATCACATTGTATAAAATTTGAAAACCATTTCCTCCCAATCCCAACAAATGCCGTCTAATCCCCTCGTTCCCAAACAATAAGAGTTAACATATTGTCGGTCCTTATTACAGCGTACGGCCGTCCCAATTGCAGCTCATTTGGATCTTCAGGCCTTTCTAAAATAAAAAATTGCGGATTAGTATACCTTTGATCTCTTCCAGCCTCCCATGTGATAAGGCAGTCTTCGGATTAGCCATCCCTGTCAAGTTGCTGGTCTTACGCCGGTCCATGCACTGCGATCATTGTCCATTTCGTTCATCTGGGGGTTACTCTGGGTTTCCTGAAAGTATGCGACCCCAGACCAGACTCCTCGAATGACCAAGATGCTTATGAAAACTGCGCTACCCAGCGTGCACACAACCTGATGAAAGGCAGGAATCCCAAAAATGCTATTCAGTAGGAATTGGCCTTGACGATGCAGGGGAGAGAGCAACTGGAAAAATGAGAGAATACGATCACTCGGAACATAGGCAATGATTGACAGGTAGATGGATTCATTAGGAATGCTATTGTAATGAAACGGATCCTTCATGGTCCGTCTCAGTCACTGATCACGATTGTGATGCATGGAAAGGAATGATGGAGAAGCCTTCATTTGCTAACAAGAACCACTTTATATAGGTGCTACTGACACGCATCGTTGTGTTGGCGATCAGAAGAGCTTTTTACCAATGCAAAAGAGGTTTCATGCTTTGGTAAGGACTAATACCCGAAACATTTCAAAAAGTAGAAAATGAGATCGAATTATTATTGCATACCTCAAGAAATGCTTTCAAAACCCACAAAAAAGTGAGGATCAGAGCTCCGTTGACAGAAAATCCCACCTGGCAAGCATCACAACTGGTAAGTATTGGGAAATCAGCATATGCATCATTCACTGCATTTTAGTTTACCCCCCTAAAATTGGTAAAAAAAATTTTAATGGAGCTCAATAAGATTTACATAAGACCTCCATTGAGTTCGAATTTCCGTTTCTATGTAAGCTTACATCTAATTCTCTTATGGTAGTTTGAATATTCACAACATAGGGATCTTAACATGAAAGAAGAACCCAAAACATTTTACGATTACAGAACCAGATGCAGTGATCGGATAAATAAAGAACTTTCCTCTATCCTAGGCACTCATTGGCCACATGATGTCTTTATTAATATTGAATAGGATAATATATGACCAGTAAATTTACCAGCTTCGTGGATATGGAACTCGGCAGAACAGAACGCACTGCCTTTCTCGCCCTCTTGGAAACCTTGTTGAAGACATTCTGCACAAACCTAATCAGAAGGTCCAAACTTCTATCTTCCTCCTCTTCATCATCACTTTCTTCATCCTCATCTCCACCGCCTTCCCCATACATCGAGTTGATGGCACGCCCCCAGTTTCGGGCATCTTCCACCAGATCACCATTACCGCCTCCTTCCTGGCAATGCAGTGAAAAGTATCCCCTTGTAAATTGGTCAAATTCCAAAACATTATGAAATTTCGATACCAGATGTAGACATCCCAAAAAACTAACAATTCATCAACCAATCGAGGCACTACTGTAAGTTGAAGGCACAGAACGTGGGGGTTATTAAAATGGACTCCATTCACATGCAAGCCAACGAATTTTGATCCTGGGATCCCCAATAGAGGTCACCAAAAGACCCTCCCAAGATCTCCTTACACAAGCATGTAGGAGCGTGAATCATATTAACATGAAATCCATCGCCTTCAGAAACTACTACAGATAGCCATTCCTGAGCTCAACATTGACCAATCAAATCCAAAATCCATTCCACTGAGACAACCCACTGGCTCTCACCTTCTCCTCAAAGTAAACCCAGCAGAGGCATCATCAAGTCAATTCCCTCCCAAAAGAATAAGAAACCATCAAAATGGGAACCGTCAAACACTCCGCCATATCCCTAACATGCACGGCCCTCAATCCGACCCACGCAGACAATCCGATCAACGCCCAGTTACAATACCATAAATTGACGCAAACCCACAAACAAGGAATGGTAGATACCTGGGGATAACTGGAAGCGCGGCGAGCAGCGGCGGCGGGAGGTAAGAGAATGCGGAAGCAAAGGCTGGGGAGGGTATTGGTCGTGGTGGTATCGGGGAAGGAGTGATGATGAGGAAGAGGTAGATGTGGATATACGGAATCGGATGGAGAAGTTGGCGGGGGTGTTGATCGGGGAAGTGACCAGGACTTCAACATTACAACATCTGCGGCGGAGGATGTAAAGAACATGGGAAGTAGTCGTAGTAGAAAGGGGAAAGAACAGATGATCTGGACCCGTTTGGTTCAACCAAAAGAATTTCTACTTATCATATATAATGCTTTCGCCCTCTTTTCGATTTTTGTTGTTTTACTAGTGAAATTTTAGGATTTATGAACAAAGATAGATATTGGTTTCTTGGAAAATATTTTATTCTCTCGATGAAATACGAATGGAGCGAAAGCTGAACTACTTTGGGTCAATTTAGTCAAACCAGGCTTTAACGTAATATGATTTATCTATGTGTTTCCAATGTTATTTCCTTCTTTTTATTTTTTTATCGATTTATGACATTTTTGTTTGATTTATCTATGTGTTTACTAAAGTGGTAAAAGTAAATCTAATTTATTATGTAACAAAGTTATTGAGAGTAGAACATGATGATGGGTGATTTTGATGCCCACTTCCCTCCCAAAAAGGTTTATTCTTAGGCTTAAATTCTTACATTATGAAATAAGATGGACATGAGGCTCGTGGGAAGCGGCTAATGGTACGTGCACGTAACCGTTACGTTGTTTACTAAAAATCGATGTTTTTTAGTAAAATCGTAGTAAATTACTAAAAAACATTAGTAATCCGTTACTAATTTTTCACTGTTTGACCATTAGGAAAGTTACTAAACTAGGTTTAGTAAATCTGCGAAAAAATTTACTAAACTTTTTAGTAACCGATTACTAAAAATAACGGTGATTTGACAGTTTTTTTTAGTAATCGTTACTAAAATTTCACTGTTCAACTTTAGTAATCGGTTACTAAAAAGTTTAGTAATTTTTTCCGCCGATTTACTAAACCTAGTTTAGTAACTTTCAGAATGGTCAAACAGTGAAAAATTAGTAGCGGTTACTAATTTTTTGTAATAAAATTTGTAATACTAGTAATTTTCCAGGTAGGCCGTCCGGAGATTTTAGTAATGATTTACTAATTTTGTAAGCGAAATTAGTAAATTACTGTTTGACATAGTAAAGTCGTTAGTAAATTACTAATTTTTTTAGTTTTTTTCGTAATCGTTTACTACTTTTTGAACAAAATTCAGTAATCAATTACTAAACTTTTTAGTAATTTTCGTAAATGAACAGTACATTCCGAACCTAAAACTGAACCGGTTTTCAGTGTGAAATTACCATTTTACCCCTCCGGTAAAATTATAAATAGGTTCGGTTTTAGGTTCAGACTGAAAATTCATAAACGATTTTGTAATTTATGGCAGGGGTAAAATGGTAATTTCACACTGAAAACAGGTTCAGTTTTAGGTTCGGAATGTACTGTTCATTTTAGAAAATTACTAAAAAAATTAGTAATTGGTTACGAAATTTTTTCCCAAAAGTAGTAAACCATTACGAATTTTTTTTTTTTAAATTAGTAATTTACTAACGACTTTACTATGTTACACAGTAATTTACTAATTTTTTTAACACAATTAGTAAATCATTACTAAAATCTCCGGATGGGAAACCTGGAAAATTACTACTATTACTAATTTTTTAACAAAATATTAGTAACCGTTACTAATTTTTCACTGTTTGACCATTCGGAAAGTTACTAAACTAGGTTTAGTAAATCGGCAGAAAAATTTACTAAACTTTTTAGTAACCGATTGCTAAAGTTGAACAGTGAAATTTTAGTAACGATTACTAAAAAAAACTGTCAAATCAACGTTATTTTTAGTAATCGGTTACTAAAAAGTTTAGTAAATTTTCCGGCCGATTTACTAAACCTAGTTTAGTAACTTTCCGAATGGTCAAACAGTGAAAAATTAGTAACCGATTACTAATTTTTTTTAGTAATTTACTAATCATTTTACTAAAAAAAGTCGATTTTTAGTAAATATTACTAAAATTTTGGTCGAATTTAGTAAAGCACGTAACGGTTACGTGCACGTACCGTTAGCCGCTTCCATCATCTTGCTGTGTTATGTGGAATAGTATTATGACGACTTCATACCCATACAATTCAAGCATTATTCCCCCAACAATTTCGAACTACACAAACACCCAGAAACCTTGATGCCGGAAACAAAACGTATCCTTCATTTTTTTTATAAGTGTAATGGCCACGTGTTTGAAGACCAGTCTTCTCAAAGAAGACCAAACTTACTCGATAGTCTCGAAGTCGGCTCAATTGGTTCGAAAACATATTTATTAATAGTTTTAATTCGCGGATCACCGAGGTATAAATGTTAAGACTCGAGCCCGATCAAGGTCGTGAGTAATCTTTTTCTAAACTAGCCACGTATGTCAATTTTGCATGCCTAACCTGAACCTGAATCCGCATATTTATCTAAAAGCCCTAAATGAGCAACCAATTACATCGGCCAAATCGGCAACTAAAAATTTTCTAAGCACCCTAATTCACGAGGGAGATCTTGGATGAAGGGCTCTTAAAACTTAATCTTAATCTCGATATTTGCTCATCCAAAAGCCTTAATTCGCGAGGGAGATACAGCCGGAATCCGAGACCAAGAAATCGGTCAGATAGGCCATTCGATACTTACAATCGGCAGTGGCGAGGGAGACGGCCACGACGAGGTCTTAGAGAACCGGTCCAACAACCGCGAGTTCTGGGAGGGAGGGGAAGTTGCATGGTTTCTGTATGACAACATGACATAAAAATCAAACAATTTTTTTCCCGTTTCTTCTCCAGGGAAGATATATACCGATATTTTTGGAGTATCATAAGTAAAAAAGGCGAAGTATTTGTGCTTCTTCTGCATGCATATAGAAATTTAGTTTCCTTAAAAATGATGTGAATTAGAAGTCAAAGATGATTTCTTTATGGTACAATGAATTAATTAATCAACGGGGAGTCCTCTAAACCCAGCATATGCGTTATCAGTGTAAACATAAAATAGCATAACCCACAAGAGAAGCAAAGCACCCACCCGCACAAGGAAGGCTTTTTGGATCAGGCAAAAGCCAGGATGATCCAAAAGCCATAAACACGGCATGATCAGTAGCTTACGTGTCTGTTATAACTAATTTGTGTCATTATGGTGTTAACCAGTTATATACGATAATTTAACGGGTTGATTTCGGGCCGTGTCCATCTTACCTATTAGCCCGTTTTAATAAAAAGTAAGTGTTCATTAAATATTAGGTTTTCGACATTTATGAATATTTATTAATTTTTCATCCTTTTCGATCGTTTTTATTAATTTTGTAACATTTATATTAACACAAATCTTTTCGTAAGAAATGAAAATACATTATGTACAATCAAAGTTGTTGTTATGAATACCAAACTCTTTATTTTACATAATTTTATCATAAAATTAATATGAATTTATTATTTTTTGGGTATGATGTAATTCAAATCTTAAATCTATTTTAGACTGAATTTTTTTTGTTTAACAAATCATTGCAATTTATTTTTTATTTAAACAATTCCATTTTTTATTCAAAATATTACAAAAACTATCCAATTGAAAAAAAAAGACAAAATATCGATATTTGGCCCAATCAATTTGTCAACTTTACGTTTTGACGTATCGTTTCAAAAGTTTTCAATTTGGCCTTATTTTAATTTTACTTTTCAATTTGGCCCTATTCGTAACAGCGTTAATACATGTCATTTGTTTTCTCTTACGTGGCAATGATATCGAAATAAATCAAGGACAAAATATTGATATTTGGTCCAATGAATTTTCTAACTTTACGTTTTGGCCTAACGTTTTAAAAGTTTTCAATTTGACCTTAAATCAAATTTAAGCCAGGAAGGGACATCGGCGGGGAAGCAAGAAGCTTGTTGCCTGTGACCAATCACACGTTTATTGAGCATATCTCGCCCTTCGTCGTTATGACAAGGGGAACTCTTCTTCTCAACAACCAATAAAAATGTTAGATCGGTTTTTCGAACCTCAACTCTAGGTATGTGGAAGCCCGGTCTTCGACAACTTACCTTGAAGCCGATTCTGGCAGCATTGAAACCCAAGCGTCAAGGTGGGATCCCTTGATTGATTCCTACGCCGACTAGGGGCAAAGGGTATCTATCCAGTACTGAATGATTGGCCCACGGACTCTTATTCTACTAACGACTTGGTTTTCCTCACGGAACAAGGGATGGAGCGAGGCCTCAAGACATGTTCATTGAGGAGAAAAGAAAATGCAATAATTAAAGCAAAAACAGACTCCACACGACCTAAACGTAAATCCCTTATGTCATTACACGAGTCGAAAATGAACCTGATGGCGCAAATCTCAGCCAACATCGACAAAAGTAAAGAGAGAAGCAAAGCCGAAGACAGGACGGGGGGATGAAAGCCCAATTGTCACTGAGGTAGACTCCTGTTTTCCTGGATTTTTTATTCCTGTTCCTCAAATTTCTCCTCGAATTAAAATTGATTTAATGACAAATTGAAAACTTTTAAAACGTTAGGCCAAAACGTAAAGTTGATAAATTCATTGGGCCACACATCGATATTTTACCCTTGATTTATTTCATTATCATTGTCACGTAGGAAAAATAAATGACACGTATTAACGCTAACGGCGAAATCGCAAACGCTGTTACGAATATAGCCAAATTAAAAAGTAAAATTGAAAAAAGACCAAATTAAAAGTCTTTGAAATGACATGTCTAAAATGTAAAGTTGGCAAATTGACTGGCCAAGTAGTTAAAAAAAAAATATTTTTTTATTCCTACCCAAACAAGTTGTATATTTTAAGAAAAGATATTTTGCCTTTCAAGCACCTCTGCTTCACCCAATCCCCTTCTTCTCTTCCTTTTTTTTCTCATCTACTACCAAAAGCAGCGAGACCATCCCCCAACATCCCGTCGACCAAGTAAAGAGGTAAATCCATACGCAGACGACCCACGAATCGGGAAGTCGGAAGAAGAGATCTTCCAGTCTGTGAGAGGATGAGTTACTACAACCAACAACAGCCCCCTGTCGGAGTCCCACCCCCTCAAGGTGATCGAATTATTTGTTTTTCTTTGGGTCTTCGAAGTGTTCCTGTGGGTCGATCTCAGTTTTTTCGTTGTTTCGTTGTGTTGATCTGTTCGGATCTGCTGCGGTGGTGCGGTTTCTTGCTTTTATTTCTATTTGTGGATTGGGGGGGGGGGGGTTGTGCAGTCGATCTGTGGGGTTTATGTTTCTGTTTGATTGTGATTATGACCCCTACTAGTTGATTTTGTCGTCAGGGGAGATGGGCAGTGATTACTATTCGGTAGGAATTTTTTTATTGAGATTGTTGCATGATTATTGTGCGATCTTGATCGATTTTGTTGATGGTTTGATTGAAATAGGTTACCCGCCCGAAGGATACCCTAAGGATGCTTACCCACCGCCGGGATACCCGCCTCAGGGTTACCCAGCAGGTGGTTATCCACCACAGGGTTACCCGCCTCAGCAAGGGTACCCACCGCCGCAGTACGCCCCCCAGTATGCTGCGCCACCCCCGCAGCAGAACCAGAATGCTGGCATGCTAGAAGGATGGTAAGCTTTCCTTCCTGTTGCTTTTCGGCACAGTTTTCAATTGGAGTTTGTTTGGTTGCTTGTGTGAATGATGTGGTTGTGGTGAGTCTTGATTTCGTACTGCGTCCTCTTCTGATGTTTGAAACCATTTGGGTGAACTCAAATTTCAAAACAGATGGAAGTTCTTCTTTTCTTTCGGGTGGAAGAAGGCAAGCAGTTTCAGGATACTAACAATAGTAATAAATTTTTGGGTCTTTCTTTGATCCGAATAAAAATAGTAATAAAGGTTTTGTTTGGAAATTCTGCTTTCATAATTAATACAGCATTAATTGCCATTAATTTCTAAATCGTTCGGTTCAAAATTCATTTTCCTTAATTTAATTCTTCTCAGAAAGTACCATTTGTATCTTCATGTGCCATGATTCGACCAGCTTTGAGATTTTTTATAACTCTCTTCTGTGATAATTCGACAATCAAATTATAAATCTATTTAGCAATTACATTTGTTTTCTGTGTGAATGGGTCAATTTTGACCAGTAAAAGCTTGATTGGAAGTTGAGCTGGCTTGTGCCATTTGGGTAAGGCACATTTAGGCTATGATGTTCTAGGGGAAGTTAGGTTTCTTTCATCTTCTATTCAAACATTTCTATTTTTTGACCTTGACATTGAAGAAACTGACGGTTGTGATTCAAATAATTTATTTTTGTCCTTTCACAAGGAGGCTGTAATCAATATGATGTTAAGCTGGGCATCATCAGGGTAGTTGGGATTTGGTGAAGGGTATTGGGTGTTTATAGCCTATCTGACTTGATCATATTTAATTGTAATCCTTTTCTTTTAAGATATCAAATAGTTCATTGTTAAATGCAACGCCTAAAAAGTGTTTGACTGGGGTTGAGAAGTTAGATGAACCTCCCTGCTTTGATATGTTTCTGGGTAGTTGCCATCTATTGGACGATGAGATTGGACAAGCTGGGTTTTTAAATGTTTTTGCCGTTGTTACCTTTTAGTATGAGGATCTTTCAGTGCCAATTGGTTACCGTGTTCACTAATCGACATATTCCTTTATCCAACAGCTTGGCTGCGTTGTGCTGTTGCTGCCTGTTGGAAGCCTGCTTCTGAGGACGGGCTGTCACCCCGCCGATATATCCCGAGCACACGGGACACGGCTCTATCATTTCCTTGATTTCCTACATTGTCTCACATCTTTAGTTACTAGTCGCTCCTTCACTTTGTGAGTGTCGAAACTTCAGGTTTGTTAGTACAAAAGATGACGTGTTCTCCCATGTCGATTATTTGTGTATCAGTTCCGAGACTATTTGGACATTGATGAATGAGGAAAACCTGTTCCTGTGTGTTGAAGAGGTCTCTGTTGCGACGAAAATGCTTTCCTTCTCTATAAACAATCTAGATTCGATCGCTCATAAGTACCTGTAGTAGATGTGTATATATGTAAATATCCTTACCAAATATAACTTCATCTCACTAGCCTGTAATTATATATAAAAGAAATCCTAGATTGTTATATCTGGGTTTATATTGTATAGTTTAACACACCTGGTTTCCCTTTTATCAACGGGACGTCTGACCACGACCTGTCTGTCACGAGCACTGCAAAGTGCAAACAGCTCCTCCAGAGCAGCCAGCGAACGAATTCCTGGGACCTGCCCCTCATCTCCCTTATATCCATCGAGCTCGCTTTGCCCTCAAGCAGGCGAGATACAACCTCGGGGGATTTGCTGGATACCGTGACAGCTCAACCGACCCAAGTACTGTTTGACCCAAGCGCGAGACAGATCTCAGGGTATCTTGAGGGATGGAGAGAACTGTGGGCTGTCAAGATTAAGCACGATAAAGAGAGAACCAACTGTTATCTCGCCTTGTATTTTTACCCGAAGAGAATTCAGTTACTTAGAGGGATGAAAGTGAAATTCAAATCCACACTTTCATTGCAATTCCAACCAATCGTATCAGTGTACCGGGGTTGGCAACACTCTGTCAGCACATCAAAGGCAACTATCACCTTGGCGCGTGACTGGATACTGAGGGACGCGTTTTAAGGACATCGTTTTAATTCTTACAATACTTCCTTTCAATGGCATCATAGATCTCGGCTCGACTGCCCGTGCCAGTCTCCCCGTCTCGATTCTTGTTGCTCCATGAGCTCTTAGCAATCGGAATTCAGTCATGGGCCATTCCATATTCTCACAGAAGGTTATGAACAACCCAATCCGAGGTACAAAAACTTATTGCAACGTTTACATTTACTTGTTTTGAATGCAACTTGTGGAACCAACGAAATCTACAGCAAAAAGCGCATGCACCCGGCCGCAGAGTCCCTTCATTTCCTGCGATGCAAGTGGTTCAATCCTCTGTCATCTCTGCTGGTGATTCTGCTGACATCCGAAGCAATAGTCACGACCGGGGAAGGACCGGGTACCCTCTGGCTCATAAACTCGTAAACCGGGTGCTTCTCTGTCACGGGGAGCTGGAACTCGGACCGAGTACGACGGTGGGAAGAACCTTCGGAGGGGCGCTCTCCTTCCATGAGCAGGTGGTAGCTGCGGTGGGACGAGCCGCCGGCAGAGAGGGAGCGGTAGCCTTGGCGAAGCTTCTGGTTCCTGACAGCTTGGATAAGGAAAGGGATGAGGCCTTCCATGACAAGAGTATGCTTCCTAGGATCAACTTTGGTCTTTGTAATGAAATGATTTGATGTCGTGTGTGGCAGCATGTATATATAAGGATTTGGTTGAAGTCTCTGAATGACAGACAGCTGGGTTTGGCCTTGTGTTTGTAATAATATAAAAATCCAATTTGAGTTTTGGGGAGTTTTAAGATTAGAGCATTTGACAAATCCACAACATCTTGCCTGACCATGCAAAACAACAAATCCAAATCCTTCTTTCTACGAAAAACTCAGTAAGGTTCGAAGTTATCCATAATCCTAATCGAGTTTGAGGGTTAATAAAAAAAATTTGAAAGAAAAGTCAGCAATTTTGACTTTTATGAAATTGTTCGGTCAGAGATGGCAT
The DNA here is from genome assembly GCA_029817715.1 of Melastoma dodecandrum. NCBI lineage: Eukaryota > Viridiplantae > Streptophyta > Magnoliopsida > Myrtales > Melastomataceae > Melastoma > Melastoma dodecandrum. The sequence continues at coordinate 5,103,673 of JARUPY010000182.1, forward strand.
AAAAGTTCGGGGGAATGCGTGTCGTGCCTAAACAATGCGAGAAGTCCCGAGCCTTAAAATCAATGGAAACCAGGGGGCGCCCCCGATTTGTCATCCAATCCAAATCTTATTCAACGTGAATTAGATTTAGTCACAAAAAAACTTTAATAAATAATATATATATATATATATATATATATATATATATATATATATATATATATATATATATATATATTTAAATTTCGTATAATAATATTTTTAAATCCGAATTTATTTACTTTAGAGTTTCTTGAAACAGGGTTTAAAAAATCCAATTTCATAGTTTCTTGAACGTCGAATTTCAAAACTTCGAATTCAAAGTTAATATATTATGTTTATTAAGTAGTTTATCAACGGTCAGTGTACAATATCCAAACAAAATGTCCAAATGGACCGCACCCCCGGTTTCCATGTTCATGAATATGATAAAATAAAGGAACTTTTTGTTTTATTATTATTTTAATTTATCATATAATTTTATCATCAACTTTTGCTTTTATATTAATTTTGACAAATTTTAAATTTTTTCTATCAACAAGGCATTAATATAGTCTGTCCTGTATGTTATAAAAGTGGAGTTCCAACCCATTATTCATTCGTCTCATAATTCACTTTACTCATAACAGTGATATCTCAATAGAGCATTCATTTGACCTTCATCAATTTTGTATATTTTTTACAGCATCAGCAATTATCGTTCAACTTCGACTTTCACCTTACTTGATCTGACCATCAAAATTTTAAAATAAGATAACGTATCAAAGGTTTTGATAATATATACTATTTTTTTTTCCTTTTTAGTCAATAAATAAAAACCATGTATTAAGTCTTGTTTGGCTTTCACGGGATAAAATTTAAGATGGACCAAAATCAAATGTTTACAAACTAAATTAATAATAAAATAGAAAATTCGCAAGCCTAAAATTCTCAAATTTTCGTGTAGTCGTTAGTCTTGTGATTCATCATCCGCTCTACAAATCAGTAAAAAGGGGATGAATTGGGCAGCAAAACGGAAGGAAACGTGGGGGTTCCCAATGTTTTGGTTGGAGAACAACAATACAAGAGACACAGAGAGATTTATGTTGACCCTCCATCCTTGGAATAACTAAATCTTGCACATCATAACTATCCGTTAACAATCAAATGATATTCCTCACATGAAAGTAAAGCAAGCACCGACTCTGTTCTTGAATTTTACTTGTTTCTTGGGGTGACATTCATCTAGCTAAAGTGATTTGATTGTGTTGCTTCCTGCCCGACAACAAACGAAGGCAACCCGATCCAGTTTCTGATTTCACCCTGTAAGCAAACCTAAAGAAAAGATCGAAAGGCCCATCCTTTTTCTTTTTCCTTTGTTATTTGTCGATTTGCATCTCGTCCAGATCAACCGCAACGGCCAGGCCTGGAGAATCTCTGTCTGTCCGACCGGACCGGACACCCATCTCTAACTCCTCCATTCCTCCCTTTCCCATTTCTTCCTTCCCCGCGGAAACGCCAGAAATCCGCCCCCCCTCACGATCCCTCAGTGTTCTCCGCCTGAAAAGTTCCTTCCTTTGTTGGAATCCAGCCCGACCCACATTGGTTTTTCGGGATTTGGGTTGTGGGGAAGCGAGTGAGATGGCCGATTCGGGATCAGGGTTTCGGTTTCATTCGTTTCTCCTGGGGCTTTTGGTGGCTTCGTGTCTTCCCGGGGCGATGTGTAGGTTCGTCGTGGAGAAGAACAGCTTGAGGGTGACGTCGCCCGACAGTGTGAAGGGGACCTACGACAGCGCGATAGGCAACTTTGGGATTCCTCAGTATGGGGGCAGCATGGCGGGCGTCGCCGTTTATCCTAAGGATGGGATTTCCTTCCAAAGCAAACCCCGGTCTCTTCCCACCTTTGTCTTGGTGGATCGAGGAGGTAATTCTTTTGTGTATTTTGACTGTTACTGCCAAGTATAGGTGTGTGGGCTCGGTTAGGATGCTGGAGGAGTGATTGAATTAGTTTAGATTGGTGCAGTTCTCCCACTCGGGTTGGTTCGCTTGTTTCCGTCTGTTATGCGAAGACTGCATATAAGCCTGATGTTGTACTGATTTGAGATTCCTTCTTTTTGTGATCGTTGGGGCTTGAGTTGCCTGGGATGTGTTGTGAACTGTTCTTTATGAATTTCTTAGTTTCTGTTAACTGGGGTTGTGCACAATACTAGAAGAGGAATTCACTGGATTTGGCTTTTGTGTTTCTAGCTATTATTAGAAGTGTCTGTATCCATGCATGTATGGATTTGGGTTATTTCTGATGATTCTGTGTTCTTTTCTGATTGCACCCCTCTGGTGATTTTTTGTTGCACACTGTCAGTAAAATGAGTTTGTTTGTCGAATATTTGTTATCTGGGACTTTTGAAATGGAAGAGGTGGTGATTGAGTAAGTTTGACTTGGTGTATTTCTGGAATTAAATATGTTTGTGCTTTCATCTCTGACTGGAAGATTCCTGCAAGTCTGAAATTCGGGCATGAGAACATTTTAGATTATTTGTGAAAGTGAAAGGTATTATAGTGACAGAGATGAATTCATACGAAGTGATTTTGGAGGTCTTGAGCCTTTGCTATTTACAAGGGATTTTTGTCTCATATGAACGTTGTATATTTGGATGAGCTTTCTTTTGTTCTTTTCTTTGATTATGCTAACATAGTTTGATCTGTCAAAATCATTTAGTAAAATTTGAAGATATATTGTGCAGAAGTTTCTTCAGTAAACTACAAAAATAAATAATAAATAAACAAAAATGATTTGTGCTTATTTTCTGGACTGTTGAGATAAATACAAATTAATTATTCAATATACTTTTCTTGTCTTCTGCATTTTGAAACATTAGTTTTGCCTTTTTTTCCCTCCAGATTGCTTCTTTGCTCTAAAAGTTTGGAATGCACAGAAGGCCGGTGCTTCTGCAGTGCTAGTTGCAGATGACAATGATGAAGCCCTAATAACCATGGATTCACCTCAAGAGGAGGGGACTCCAAGCTACATTGAGAACATTACCATTCCTTCTGCACTCATTGAGAAAGAATTTGGGGAAAGGTTGAAGAAAGCAATAGGTATTGGAGAAATGGTCAATGTAAATCTTGATTGGAGAGAAGCAGTCCCACACCCTGATGACCGCGTGGAATATGAGCTATGGACTAATAGCAACGACGAATGCGGAGTTAAATGCGATATGTTGTTGGAATTCATGAAGGATTTCAAGTGTCCCGCTTAGATTCTTGAGAAAGGAGGCTATACACAATTTACTCCCCATTATATTACTTGGTACTGTCCTCAGGCGTTTACACTGAGCAAGCAATGCAAGTCTCAATGTATCAATCATGGCAGATATCGTGCCCCTGATCCCGAGCAAGATTTTAGTAGCGATTATGATGGGAAGGATGTGGTTATTGAAAATCTAAGGCAATTGTGTGTTTTTCGGTTGGCCAACGAAACTGACAAGCCGTGGGTTTGGTGGGACTACGCCACTGATTTTCAGATTAGATGTCCCATGAAGGAGAAGAAGTACAACAAAGAATGTGCCAATGGTGTCCTCAAATCTCTTGGTGACGACTGCTGATTGTTAAAGTTTTTCTTGGGCTTATCACTTTGAGTTTTAACCGTTTGAGGAAATTGGCTTAATAAGGTTCTGTATTTGCAGGGCTTGATATACAAAAGATTGAGAAGTGCATGGGTGACCCGAATGCCGATTCAGACAATCCTGTTCTTAAAGAAGAGCAAGATGCTCAAGTATGATTGCTTACTGACCTAAATAATTTAAGTCACGCTTAGGTTAATGTTATGAGATGTGTTTTATTGGCATGTGGATTATTTCTGGAGATTGGAAAAGGATCAAGAGGTGATGTTACCATCTTGCCAACACTCGTAGTCAATAATAGACAATATCGAGGTTTGCTCATTATCCTTTTTGTATCCGTTAATCTCCTTCTCTATATGTGTTCTGTATGACGAATCATTGCAACCGTTTTCCAGGTAAGTTGGAGAAGGGTGCTGTTGTGAAAGCCATCTGTGCTGGTTTTCAGGAAACCACAGAGCCAGCCGTATGTTTGAGTAGCGGTATGCAATAGATATTTTCAAATATGAATTCCAAACATGGAAGTTCTCTCAAGTTTTTTTAATGTCATTAAGAGAATTGCTTATCTGTACGGCAGAGGTTGAGACTAATGAATGCCTGGAGAACAATGGTGGTTGCTGGCAAGATAAGACTGCTAACATTACAGCCTGCAAGGTAACTTTAGGGTTTTCTGCTGTTGATGGAATTTCCAGGTTCCAATTTTGTGCATTTATTTTAGGTGGGTGTTTTAGGATACTTTCCGTGGGAGGGTATGTGAATGCCCTTGGGTTGGTGGGGTGCAATTCAAAGGAGATGGCTATACCACCTGTGAATGTTAGAAATTTATTTTCGGTAGAAAATCTATACTTTCTGTCCTTCTACATTTGTTGATTTCATGATGGAAAAGTGACCCTGTTAAGCTTCAGCCAATGGACCTGGTAGATGCCAGATCAATAATGGAGGTTGTTGGCAGGATTCCCGCGACGGCCGTTCATATTCAGCATGTTTGCTAAGTGCAAGTTTCCCACTGACCACTCTGCGGGACATGAACATATCTATTTTGGCTTGAAATTTTTGGAGGTTATCTGCATTCCGTCTTTTCTCAGGATGTTGGGAACACGACATGCAAATGTCCTCCAGGATTTAAAGGAGACGGCGTGAAAAGCTGTGAAGGTGAGATGTTCTCTTAGAATGGAAGTTCACAATTGTTGAATTTGTCATGATGTGGATGATTGGATTGTATTGCATTTGTGGTATGACTTTCGAATTGATAGGATCCACTCTTTTCTTTGGCTTCATTTTTCTTTCCTTTGAACTCAAGGAATTATGCACAGTGGCGTGATAATTAGTCATTTGTCAGAAGTTGATTGAGTGTAGAAATTAAGAAGTTTGTCTGGCCTATTTCTGCGAGTATGACAATCATCAATTAATCCTATCTATTGCTTGTCTTGCGGGCGTAGGGGAATACAATACTTATAATAAAAGTATGGAGTTCAGAATCTGCAAGTGTTACCATCATTTTGTTCATATATCTGAAGACCTGTCAGAAACTAGAAAGGAATCTATATCCCTCTGTTTTTTCTCTGTTGCTATGCATGTCCTGTTCCTCATCTGTTTCCCTCCTAGCCGATTCTGATGTAGAACTTGTTTGGTTGTTCTAACAATTTTTTAATTAGAATTGACACCGCTAGAGCAATCTCAAAATGAAGTTTGATCAGTTTGGATGGTTGATTTACGTTTATTCTTGTTGAGCTGCCAGATATCAATGAATGCAAAGAGAAGAAAGCCTGTCAATGTCCTGAATGTAGCTGCAAGAATACCTGGGGAAGCTATGAGTGCACTTGTAGCGGAGATCTTCTCTTCATGAAGGATAACGATATTTGCATAAGTGAGTGCATCCCATTGATGTCATTTAATGCTCCTCTTTATTCGAGTTTTCAGTTCAGTTCCTCTGTTCACCGGCAGTGTGATTGGCTTTTTCACATCTGTATCTCTTTTTGGATAATGTAGGTAAGACGGGTGCTGAGCCGAGATCTTCCTGGACTGCTTTCTGGGTCATTGTGATCGGTTTAGCTATGGCGGCTTCTGGAGGCTACCTCATCTACAAATATAGATTGCGAGTGAGTCACTTCTGTCGCTTTACCGTCCTTGACCACGTGCATGTCCTAGTGTTTCATTTATATTTTCACCTCTTGCAAAAAATACTTATTAGAAAAGAGATGCCAGTATGTTATAGAAGGGAGTATGGAACGTACACAACACTTCTCTGGTAGCTCATAGAATGCATCCCACGATATACCGAGTTCTGGATACACATGAGAACTCAATATATTGGAATTTATGTGCTCCTTGTTGCAAAGCTAATACCTTGTCCCATGTCTTCTTGGTTTCTTCAGTCCTACATGGATTCTGAGATTCGAGCCATTATGGCACAATACATGCCCCTGGACAACCAAGCAGAGGTACCTAACCATTTCAACGAGCAGCACCCGTAAAGAAGGACCAGACTGATGGGCGGCCGCTCTCTCGTGGAATCAAGACGATCAAGCCACACAGCCTGAGGCAGGCGTGCCATGCCGGGGGTTTAATGCGAACTCACGGAGTTTTCAACGTGAATCTCATCTTCATGTAAATTCTTCAAAGTTTATTCTGGAGTGTGATCGTGGTGGGCCTGAAGAGTTAGGAGGATTAGGAGAGGAGTGTCATATTTTTAGTTTATTTATTCCTTTCTTTCTTTCATCTTATACCAATCCTTTTTACATTTGATAAAAGAAAAAAAAGGGAAAAACCACAAGCATTGGTTTCCTTTCTTTTATAAAAGTCTGTAAGTACATTGCATTTGGACACTGTAAACTCTAATGCCTTGGACAAAAATTATCCGTAATCATAAGTTGCCTTACTGTTTGAGAAAGTAGATATTTTTGTTTATATGTTGTTTTACAAAATAATTTATCGTGGTTCATTAAACTCGGGTTTCATGATAGAAAATTCAGAGTTTGATCGACTAAATTATTTTTCGGTGGTGGTTGGTGTAACTCTTTGGATATCAATTAATCCCAATTAAAACTGAAGGTAGGTGGAACATCCCACACCCATGTAAAGATTCCAGTTGCTGCTCTTTCTTACATTACATATTGTCCTGCGTAGGAAGAAAACACCCACACTTTGTGGACCGTAGAGCCAGAGTCAGTCCCAGTGCCCAGACCTAAGACCTCATCGTCAGATGGCTTCAGCCAGACTGATCCCCGCGGCCGCCTCCACCAACGCCGCCGCTTCCACTTGCTTTTTCAGGACCACCCCTTCTCTCCTATCCCGGAGATCCTCTTCCCTGGCTGCTGCTCCCGTTACTTGTGTCGCTGCTGCTCTTTCCTGCGCGAATTCGTCCCTCTTCGGCGGGAAGAGGGTTGTGGTCTCCCCGCCGTTGTCCAAGGGGAGGAGGAGTAGGGTTTTCACCTGCAGTGCAATCCATAACCCTCAGGTTCAGGTTCAGGAGGAAGGCAAGCCCGAGACCCTCGATTACCGGGTCTTCTTCGTGGACGGTTCGGGGAAAAAGGTCCCGTCTTTCTGTACCCAAATGAGTGTTGGTGTTGCGTTATTTCACTTGGGATTCTGCTGAGTGGATGATTGATGTTTTTAACTGTGTTTGGGATTTATGGATCTTGCGTAAAGTTTGAAACTTTATTTGTTGTTAGTTACCAGTGCGGGTAGAGTTAGTTTGATTGCTGGTTCAGCGGTTCTTCCATGGTGATGGATTGTGGATAGAGTATTTTGACCCTGCATTAGGTGAAATTGAACGTATCATTAGTCTAAATGGCTAAGAGTCGTCCTGTCCTGTCTAGTAATTGTTCTCGTATTATTACATAAATTTACGCTTGGTTGAATGCTGGTAGGGAGCAGGGTGCCATAAATGTCCAAGCATGTTTTCTCGAGGTTACATAGTCAGGTGGGGTGAAGTTGCAGTGTTGTTTATGCAATCTAACGCCTGTTCAGACGCTTTCTTATTCTCAATCCTCTGAACTTTTATGCACTTTTCCATCCGAAACTGTGGTAGTTTTGGCTTCACCGAGGATGTTAGGATGTTCTATGTGACATCATCATTGGTGATACTTGACTTTATTGTCTCTTCATCCCTGTTAAAAAATATTGGATTTCCTCAATCTTGTCTGTTGTAATGTTGTTCCACTGGGAAGCAAAAAGCATCCTGTGGATTTCGGTGGAATAAGAATTATCAGTGCTCAAGCGATTCCTGGAGGGTTGCCTTATCCGAGTGTGATGGATTTTGTTTATTCAACATGTTGAAAATTAAGTGTATAATTATTACGCAGGTCTCTCCTTGGCATGACATCCCATTGCAATTAGGTGATGGTGTTTTTAACTTTGTCGTTGAAATACCCAAAGAATCGAGTGCAAAGATGGAGGTTGCAACCGATGAGCCATTTACTCCAATAAAGCAAGATACAAAGAAGGGGAACCTCCGATATTACCCGTAAGACAAAATCATTTCCTCCCGAAACTGGGAAGAAGATACTACAGCATTGAATGAATGATATTATTTTTTAATAAGTGATTGCTAAAAGAACTCTCCTCTTTTTTTTTGGGGGGGGGGGGGGCTGTGGTTCTTCTTTTATTTTCTTAACTCAGTAAACATACTGCAACTGGGCAGAGTTCTATAGTAATTATTTCTTTGAATCATTTGCTGTTAGTTAATTTCTAGTGATTGTTTTATCAGATACAACATCCATTGGAATTATGGATTACTTCCTCAAACATGGGAGGACCCATCTTTGGCCAATAGTGAAGTCGAAGGAGCATTTGGAGATAATGATCCAGGTATAATCGAACTACTTCCTGCTTGTTTATTAGCTTTAACTGTCCATTTGGAGATATCTTGCGGGAAAGTGAGATGATAGTTTGAAGAGGTGGTGATTGACTATGTGTCCTACTCAAGACGAGAGAAACTAAAGGACACTCGCTAATGCGTGGAAAGTTTGATTAAACTTTTTTTTAGATGGAAGCGATCAAAGGTTTCACATTTTTCATGGAAAAATGTCTCCTCTTTCCCGTCAGGATGTAATAGACCTTTAAATCAGAGGAATGTTGATCGATTGGTTTCACAGTCCGGTTTTTCTGATTTGCAGTCGATGTTGTTGAGATTGGTGAAACTCGAAGAAAGATTGGTGAGGTCCTCAAAGTCAAGCCCCTGGCCGCATTGGCAATGATCGATGAGGGTGAGCTAGACTGGAAGATTATTGCAATTTCCCTGGATGATCCCAAAGCTTCCCTGGTGAATGATGTCGACGATGTCGAGAAGCATTTTCCCGTATGTCTCAAAATATCAAAAAACCTTGTGTTTGCTTTCACCTATCTAGAAGTTGGAGATTAACATTATATCCGGTTTTCCACAGGGGACCCTTGCTGCTATTAGAGACTGGTTTAGAGATTACAAAATCCCTGACGGCAAGCCTGCTAATAAGTTTGGCCTCGGAAACAAGCCCGCTAATAAGGTACTACTAGTAGCTCATAACTCATTTTATGCTGGATACTATTATATGACCCAAATGTTGCATACTTATTTGGAGGTAGATCGGTAATTCATCTAATGCTTACATGGAAAATTATGAGCAGGATTATGCATTGAAGGTGATTACAGAGACGAATGAATCCTGGGCAAAGCTCGTGAAAAGAACAATCCCTTCCGGTGAACTCTCTCTTGTCTAATAATTTAAGTCCTTGCCCTGCTCCTAAAAGTCGTAATCTATGTATAGATGGAGTGGGTAACATTCTTTTCCCTTTATTGGGACTGGCATTAGACTGGCGACTCTGCAGTCATCGAATAGTTGTACTGTGTAGTCCAGTTTGACCTTTTCGGAGAAAGTTTTTTATCCGACATCAGATATTGTGAATCTTGATTCAGGTTGAGCATTGTTGGGAAATTCATTCTGTGTTTAGCAACTTGCCATACGTGGTCACGTAATCATATGATTTTCTACTGTGCCTGGTTTTCATCCTCTTGCTTGTCCGGTTCAATTATGAGGTTGAGCCGTCACTCTACTTTACGTGTTAGCCAAATGACTCGTTTCGAGGGAAATAGGAACTGGAGGTGGGTCTGCAATGTTCAACTTGTGCCGATTTGCTAAAAAGTGGCTGTCTCCTGTGCGATTAAATCCCACCTGACCCTGGTTCTGGAAAGGCCTATGTGCTGTTGAGAGACATGATGGTGCCTAGCTCGTGCCTTGACCTGAGGGTTTGCGCACGAAGTACTCGATATCTCTCCAACCCAGTTGCATGACTGACGGACTCGTCATTCTATAAGTCCGAGCAATGCTGCATATCAAGTGCAGCCCTTATTTTAATGGTCATCATGCTGGCACTTGGTAGTAATGCCTCTTCATCACCGCCCTTGGAGTGGGCACTCTCGGCAGCATGTAAGAAGACTACACAAGGTTGACGCAAGAACCATTGACATCAGAAACATATCCTTCCAATATATCCAGAAGAATGTAAAAATGCAACAATACACTCGGGGACAAAAGAAGAACTCAGGAACAACATCCTCATTCTGAGCAATCTTGCCGTAGTTTTACCTCCGCCCTGTCCTAGTTTTACATTGAGAAGTACACAAGCTTCTCACTCATCCTACTGCATTCTCTGGCTGACTAACTATCCAATTATCATCCGAACTCCTAGGCTTCTCGTTTGTGTGATGATTACCGCAACAAAAGTTGCCCAGCTCCAAAGATGGAAAAAGCCCGAGAGCAAGGTGAAGTGTTCCCAGGGGACGCTATTTCTTCCCCCAACATATCTCAAAGCATGGCAGGCTAAACCCCAGCTTCTCCCATGGACAAACCAGGCCGTCAAAATCTGTATAGCTCATCGGTCGTCAGGGATTTGCCGCTGGTTCTCTGCTCATAAGCCGTTAAAGACATCACAACCACTCACAGGCACTTCCTCCAACCTATCCTCATTCGGCAAGAAATTTGTTAATGCATTTTGTCCAGGGTCTGGATTATCTTGGTTCTGATTAATTACTGAATTCCCACCACTGATCTCCTTGTTATGGTGCTCTGGCATAGGCTCGACATCTTTAGATCCATTACAAGCTACTTCGCTGACAACATTACCCAAATTGTTCTCGCAGAGCTCTACATTCACTTCAAGCAACGTGCTGGCCCTTTTAACATGTCTACCAAAAACGGTCACTTTTCTTGCTCCCGGGTGGTTATAACTCCACCGAGAATTCTCAAACCATTTTCTCACCTGCTCTCGGAGATATGAGATGCTTTTGGTTAGTCCACAGGAGAAGAAAGAGGGAGAGATAATGGCTACAAGGTAATCACCTGCTGGGAAGTTATTCCGAGCTCTTCTGCCAATCTATCCCTTGATGCTGCATCAGGATATTGATTTTTCTGGAAGGCTTCATAAAGTTTCTGCAAGGAAAAGATAAAAATCAAATCACTATCATAACAACACACTGCTTATATATTATACCGGACTAGGCATGGAAATGCAGACAACCAGAAGAAAAGATAAAATGACAGACATTTCCATAAACAGACAGGTGAATGAAATGTCAACTCCCCTCTGGAGAACTTCAAACCCTAGACAATGTAGGCGCACGACATCTACATTCGAGTTAATTTCATAAACAAACAAACGCCAGTTGATTGACATTCTCATGCCCCAGTCCATTGGTATCTGTAGATTATAAACTAAAGCAACTAAAATACCAAAAACAGATAGTAGTTGCCTGAGAAAAATATAACAAGCAGACAGACAGTGCAAACCACCATGACGCAGTTAGACGGACGAACAAATCTTACAAAACAGTAGTACTACACAAAACTAATAGGACCAATAAAAAAAAACTGCCAATTTACCAGAGTAACAGTTTCTCCAAGTCTTCTATAAGTTGACCGTCCAGATCCTCTACTAGTTGAAACTGATTTTGGAGTACGATTATCATGGCTGTGGGGACTCTCTCTTTTATTTCGGGAATTGACTCTTCTGATAGATCTCTTCCTTGGCGTTGACACATTTCGTCTTCCGCGTGGCTTAAAGTCATCCTCACTCAAAGAGCTCCCATCTGGTGATGAAGAAGCACCAGCAGAATGCCTGTTCCTTTTCCCTGAGTGAACAGTCCAGTCTTCATCCTCGCTTGAATCATAAGAAATGTTCCCATATGCCTCCTTTTGTCAGTCCACAATAAAGGAGTACATCAAAACATTAAAACTGCTGAATAAAAAGTTTGATAAACCATACGAAGCAACTGGTTATTTCCATTTATCATTTTTTATAGCCTGCACAATATCTAGGAAACACCGTCAAATAATGAAACCACATATACATGCAACCAAAAACATATTTCCATCACCACTGAAGTAAACCCATTAATGAAAATGGAAAACCAGGATATAATAACTTTGTAAATGATCCACCATATTCCTTCAGGTGTAAATAAAAGCAACCACCATAGTTGTGATAAACTAGAGCAACGAAAAGAAGCTGTCATTCTGCTGTGTTAGCAAATATCTCGTCTATTTAGTAGATACAAAAGGAAAGTTTACCCTATTATTTCAGAAGCAAAATGCTGATAAAGTAAGGACTTACATCGTGTAACTTTTTGTAGTCCAACCTATCCACAATTCTTTTCCCAACAACATTGCCGGAATCATCTTCACCACTATCAGCCTCCAGTGGAGATTGCATCTCTTTGTTGAAGATTTCTTTCCGCGCTGCCCCTTGAAGAGAATCTCCATCATCCATTTTGGAAGAACGACTATCCTTCAGAACAGCGGCAAGATCCTCAGAATCAGAAGAAAAATCCGAATATGAACTCAAGCTCTCCTCCTCATCCTTCTTGGGGTCAGCGGCATCTGGATCATAATCATTGTCATCAGAGTCATCAGAAGGAAGGGCTGTGTACATCTGATTTTTATGTGAAATCTCCAACTTCTCCGAAGCAGTAGCATATCCAGATTCACTTGAGCTTGAACCAACACCAGAAGAGAGCCCAGGATCCACAGAATTTCCTGATGCCGCAACCTCAGGAAAGATCTTCTGCTTTGCAAAAAGCAGCACTAAAACAGCTTAATAACAAGATGACAGAGACACAATTCTAATAACTGGGCAGGTCATTATTACCTCCCAACTGTCCCTGAAGGACAGGTCTGTTCCTTGAGATTTGTTAAGCATATCAATACAATCGACCTTGCAATCACAAGCAGGGCATAGCCACCCCTCATCACCAGGAGGAACTTTAACAAGAAACAAAATACATAGTTAGCTAGGAGCAATAAGTGGTTGACTAATACAATCAAGATGGCTTGATGTGTTTACTCTGTTCCTTGAGCAGAGGTGGTTCTAAACAGAACTGATGAAAGCCACGATCACAACCACCATCACAAAGTATTATGTCGTTATCGAGAGTCAAATCTTTAGACCCACACTTGGCACAGAATATCTACGAGCACAAAACAGTTGTTACAGGATAATCATTAATAATTAAAACAAACGAAAAATAAGGGCATGTTCTGTGTACTCCAGAATGTTTCAAAAGCAAACAAGAAATCTAATTACAGGGCTTCCTTACATCCTCACTATCAATCATTCCTTCACCATCAAATAATTCTTCAGGCAGCTTGCCTTGCAAACAATGAGAATCGATTTGATGAAATAAATCCCGAATCCTCATTTTGCGATGAACAATTTCAGACGTCGCTCTTTGAAGCTCCTTTTTTGGCTTTAGTTTTTCTGAGCTGCCAAAAATCCAAAAATAAAGAGAGGGACTAACATAAAAATATTGTCCTGTGAACAAGTTAGTGTACCAAGTAAAACCAAAACAGGCGACCTTTACAGGTAACAGGAAGACCAGACCTGCATGGTAATCTAAATGCAGTGCCTATTCAACAGATAAACCAGCGCAGGAAAAGGTAGATCATAGGCTCTAGCAAGATTTAGAAAAAAAAGAGAAGGAATATGGAATAAACATTTGCGTTCTCATGGTCCCCCCTTCTTTGCTTTCAATATTATAATTGACCAGCTGCTCCTGATAAGAACACAAGCATGCAACACAAAAGCCAACAACACGAAACATATGATGATCCGGAGTCCCCTTACATGAATAACATAACAATAGCGAATCAAAATGCCATAATAATTATCAAATCTACCGAATTCGATTGCACCGCCAAAAGCTCGATAGTCAATCAGAGCTTCATTATCTTCACAGCACCAAGTAGCCCTAACCAACCCTACAATAAAGCACGTGAATCAAACGATTCCCCTACCTCATCCCCTTCCAGCCTTCCCCCGAATATGCATCGATCAAGCTCCGCTCGTAACGAATCTTGTGCAACATGTAGCTCAAATTGTTCCTTATCCTGGAGAACTCGTTCCCCGCCTTCCCATCCCCATTCTTCCCCCTCTTATTATTCCTTACCCTCTTCCTTCCCCTTCCCCTGCCCGTCCTACTCACCTCCTCATCCTCATCCTCATCCCCATCCCCGTCCCCACCCGCGCCACTCGACAACGCTTTGAGACGCCTCGCATTAGCCTTGGAACCCGAGCTCAGGTCCCGATCACCCCTCGAATTGGACCTCAACCTGTACTTCCGCTTCACTCTCCTCCCACTGCGGCTCCTCAGCTCGCCGCCCCCGCCGCCGCCGTCCATTTCCTCCGTCGCCGGTTCCTTGAGCTCCCGTCCCCGAGCCATACCGTCGCATCCTACGCGGACGGATGACGACGGGGTTTACTTTACTTTCACCAGATCGGGGCGGGGGAGAACGGATATGACGTCGCAGTAGGTGATTCAGACGACGCCGTTGGGGTGTGATGTTTCCATCTTAGCGTCGGGACGAGTCGAGAAGGTAATAAAGAATAAAAAGAAAACGACGAAAAAAGCAAACGAAAAAAAGGAAAAAGAAAGAAAAAGAAAAAGGTAACGAGACAAGAATGGATGTACGGGAAGAGTGGAGGATGAGGGAAGGGAAGGAACGTAGGGTTGAGATAAAATGGGCTTTTACATGGGCTTTTAAGGCCCAATATTTTGGCCCATTAAAAAATTCGGTGGCCCGACCGGATCGAGTTTGCATGAAAATAAAAAGATTCAAGACAAAAGAGGCGTTTCGTGGCTTTCTTTATTTGCATGCTTGATCCGATTCTCAGTCTCCCACAACCACCGCAACATGGGGAGAAAGCAGAAAAGAAGAGAAGCATGCAACAGCATAACACTTGTATTGAAGCCGAATCTAATAATCTCGGCTGGCTCCTCCGTGTGCACGACAAGGCACTCCTCGACCGCCTTGAACTGTCCGCTGGCCCTCAGCTTGTCCTCCTTGAGCTCCTCTGCCTTCAGTCGTACTCCATATCCACGTGGTATTCGCTTGTCATCTTGCACATGCATCGCCCAGAGGGATCTGCCTGAAACTTGAACTAGTACACGATGGACTCAACCTTCTCGAAGTCAACTTCCCATCCGATGAGGGTGTACTTGCAGTAAAGGTTATCAGCATCGAGCACGTCGATCTTGTGCATCATGTACTTGAGCTTCCCTCATGTTTTCATCGATGTGATCATAAAATAAGTTTACGTGATTTTATAACTTTAGTAAAAATAATGTAATTCGTTGCGCTTTTATTTTAATATATAATTAATATAATGGGCCTCATATGGTTTGCCTTATGTCAATTTAATTCCAAATTTTTTTGATACAATATTAGCCCAACTCATGAATAATAATGTATTTTTATGGATGATACACACTTATATATATATATATAATATATATATATATATATATTTAAATGTGGTTTATTATGGTCTGGCACAGCTTAGCCCTGACCCAATTTAAGTTCAACTCATGGTCTAGCCCATGAAAAATATTTTATATTTAAGTAATAATCCCCGGAGCCTATAAATAGGGGTCTTCTTTCCCGAGGGACACCTTTTAGTGATGAAATTATAAGCTTAACGAAACTCTCGCCCTTCTCTCTTCACACGATCCACGGTGAAGTTATGAATATGTTCCTATAGTCCGAAGTTCTTTGTCAATCTTCGTAAGCCAGATCAAAGCTTTTACATCCTTGTCATTCTTCGCCGCTATATAAAAGACTCTCGATTAAACTTTTACAATTTTGGTGATTAAACTTTTACAATTTGGTGATCTTTGTCAGTCTCGAAGACTCGCGGATCAAGCTTTACAGCCCCATTAACATAATCCTTGAAGCTCCGACGGATGTTCACTAAAGCGTTAAGCCCATCCACATCTTAATATATCCCACGAGTATAGGATTAAGAATTTTACGTCTATTCTCGTGATTAGAAATCGTAATCGTACCACATTCAATTTCATAATTTGATACATCATTCAATGCACTAACCGTAGACGAGGTTGGTCTGCTTGATGCTGCCGACACCGCCATCCCGATAGTCAGGATGGGATACGAGGAAGAATGAGAATAAACGGAGGCTTTAATGGACATATGTGTTACCTCGTCAATATTAAGATCCTTTGAAAAGTTTTTGAATAATAAATTAACCTCCGAGATTAAATACGAAAGAATAACACCGTATTATTAAAAATCAACCTAAAATGATATAACAATCCTCAAATTATATTATCCAAAAATACAAAAATGTAGCGACTCAGACTCGGCTCAAATCCAATAAGCGAAATAGCAGATGAAGTAAAAATATACATATATATATATATAGAGAGAGAGAGAGAGAGAGAGAGTAGGAATAATGGGAATGATGTGATGAAAACAAATGTCTAAAGCATCAAGGAGGAGGAGAAGAAGAGGAGAGCCCATCCCCATGCCAAACTCTCCATCATCCTTCTCGTACTCCACATCTTCTCAACCCCACTCTGCAACCACCACAACAACAACAATCCCACGAGTCTTACGTTGTATTTGATGCTAACTGACGTGACGTTTTAAGAGAAGTGCACAGACTTTGCTGTACCTGAGTGGACTGTGATGGTCCGGGAGCTAAGGTCGTAAGGCTTGGTGCGGGAGCCTCAGTGGGAGGAGCAGGGGGGCTCTCTAAGGCCGGCGATGGCGCCGGGGAACTCGGCTTCTTGGCAGGGGCAGGAGCAGGGACCGACACTGGTGGAGACGCGAGAGGAGCCGGAGGGGGGACAGCCGGAGGAGGAGTTGCAGGTGGCGGGACCGCTGGAGGAGGAGTTGCGGGTGGCGGGGTGGCTGGTGGTGGAGTAGCGGGAGGGGGAGGTAAGTTTGGGGGAGGGGCGGAGACAGGGGGCGGGGTGGCAGGGGGAGGGGTGGCAGGGGGAGGGGAGGAGACAGGAGGAGGTGTTGATGGGGGGGGAGGTGTCAATGGCGGAGTGGGAGGCGCGGCTACTGCCACGGGAGGGGAGGCTGTAGGAGCTGTTGGGGTGGGAGTGGCCGTAGGGGATGCACCTGGGGACTGTCCACTGACACCAGCGATCGCAAACGCAGTGCAGGCAAGAGCGAGCCATAAAAGCCACCTCATTTTAATGCTTACAAACGTCACGCGGCCGGGACTCGGACGAGTGGAGCCCGGGGGGGGGGGGGGCGGCAGGCAATATCTTTGGCACTAACCGGGGGGGGGGAGGGGGGGGGGAGATGAGAAGAGTGCAGGGGAGAACAGGTTTGTAGAAGGAAGTAATAAATAGGCCTCCAGTCATTCCCATTGCCTTTTCCTTTTTCCATTTCTGAATTTGTATCACTAATAAATACTTTTTAGATGTAGTTAACTTTCATAAACCTTAAATGACATTTGGCCTATTGGGGTTGTGCTTATAATATTATATTTCAACTATATTTTCCTCATTTTCTCCACTCATATGAATTGGGTGACATGGCAACTTTCTACATAACTCTTGTTTATTAAAAAGCATTAGTCAACCAAAAAACTAAAAAAAAAAAAAAAATTGCATGCACGCCTTGTTTTGAGACAAAGTATAAGAGAAACTGTGATTACACGCCAAGACACATTTGAAATCTGGACAATGATGAGTTTTGCAATTGATTTTTTTCATGTCATAGGATAGATATTCAGGAACATGTCCGAAAAATCAATCCTTGCCCGAAGAGGGTCGAGAATTTCGAACTGGAAAGTGTGTTCTTGTGTAGGGCCACCAAAGCAAACCAATCCTCTCCATTTCCAGCTATCATATATTTCATAACAGGTGGAATTGCCAAACTCTCCCCCTCCCTTAACATATGCAACAAAGTCTATTCAAAAGACCCATCATTCTAAACTCAAAACAACAGTTCCAACTGATCGACCCGGGTGGGGGTTTCTTGGCCAAAGTTATACGAGTGTCACGATCATAATCATACCTTAGGGAGAAAGAATTTGACACCCAATTTTCATGTAGGGTTTATACACGAAACCTTGCAAATAACTATTATTAATGTAGTATAAGCCATGCTTTAATTATGCGAGTTGTGAAGGGAATGATAGATAACAAACACAAACACTTACCAACCGGTAGGACCACCACCCGCCACACCAACCGATACTGATATGATGATGATATCAAGACTCACTAAATTCTCTACTCAATAAAACCATTTAAAAGAAGAAGGAAAAAGAAAACCTTTGCTTCTAAATCAATCCACCACCAAATAAACCAATCCATCCTACAAGTTGTTGGCATGTCCCTTTTGTTCTTCTCTTACTACAAATCCACCCCCCGTCACTACAAGACATCGGAGATGGAGGACGAGACTGTTTGGTTTCATTCTAGTAAGGTCATCATCATCATTTTTTCGACCATCCATCCATCAAACTGTTTAACGAAATCGGGGGTCACGTTAAAAAAGAATCACCCAAATGATTTCGGATCGAGTGTCCATCATTGGGGGTGGCGCCGGTGCCATCATTTTGTTCGTGTCCCACACAAACTAAGCCCCTCTTTTTACCCTTGGTACATGCAAAAATAGAATAGACGAGCTACTTCTTTTGTGTTCGTCACGTTATGACATCTAGGGCATGTAATAATGTGTGTCTCTAATAACTTCGATGACATAATTCACGTGCCAAGGACAGCAGAGCCAGTTGTGCATGTTCAATGAAGTTGATCGTACTAATTCGTGACCACGATAGCCTTAAATAAATTCTCGAGTTTGAGTCTCATTCTATATGCATTTTTTTAATCTAAATCAACTTCGAAATTATGCTTAAAAAACGAACTATGTAAATTTAAATAAAGCTAATAAGAGATATAAAAAACAAAAAACAAAAGTGCATAATATTAAGACGTAATATCGGCCTTAACTTTGAGCCAATTTTCTGTTTTGTCATTAATTTAGTTTATTATATATAATTTTATCACAAAATTTTATTTTTATTTTTAATTTTGGCCAATTTTTAAATTTTATTGCACGAAAGCCGAATATATCTTCTTAGACTATTTTCATTTATCGACTAATGAAAGAAAAAAAATTAAAAAAAATGAGAAATAATTTGCAATGGCCAGATTAAGTGAGTCGTTAGCAGAAGATAGTTGCTGATTCTGTTAAAAATACGAAAAATTGATAAAGGCAGAGTAATGGCTGAATTGTGAGGCGGATAAATGAGAAGATGGAAATCCCCTAATTATAGGAAACGTGTCATACTATATATTAAAGTATTGTTGGCTTTCGCTCGAAGAAATTCAAAATTGGTCAAAATAAAATATTTATGATAAAATAATATAACAAACTAAGTTAATGATAAATCAGAAAGTCTGCATTGAGGCCATTTTGCCTAATATAAGCATAGCGATCGCAACAATGTCCGGGTCGGGTCTAATCGTCAAGACTCATCCAAATCCGGTCCATCCAAATCTTCGGGTCTAATCGTGAAGACCCTGAGGCGCAGGACCATTATCAGGTCCATAAAAAAGCCCATGTAAGTAGTGGAGAGAAATTCCGAAGAAAGAATCCCTCCATCCCATTCATTACCCCCTCGACTTCCTCTCTATCTCTCCCCAGTCTATCTTGTTTCTTTCCCGCAAAAATACAATGGCAGCAGCGCCTCCCGCCTCCGCAGCTACGAACCCCCGCTCCCTCTACGCCGTCGTCTCCCTCGCCCACTTCTCCTTGTCCTCCCCTTCCTTACTCCCCGGTCCCATCCTCCGCCGGGGTGACTCCCCCGCTGTCAGAGTGAGGGCGGTGGCCTCCTCCTCTCCCAAGCCCAAGGGCGAGCTTCGCGGCATCATGAAGCCTCGACGCGTTTCCCCCGAGATGGAGGCCGTCGTCGGCGTCCCCGAGATCCCCCGCACCCAGGCCCTAAAGCGTATCTGGGCTCACATCAAGGAGAACAACCTCCAGGTCTTTGTTTTCTTTTGTCCTGTTCGGATGGAAATAAAGAAAGGGAAGCGATTAGGCTGTGTTTGTCTCCCTAAATGGCGGCGTTGTGGTGGTTGACGAAGATAATCTGGACTCTATGCCTGTGTTTATCTTCGCGGCATGCAAGGGCTCTGTAGACTAGGGACTTGTGATATGAGATTTGTTGATTTCTTTTTGTTCGCCGGTATTGATTGCTGGCTCGGATGGTGGAGTGAATTCTTATTGTCCATTTCTGTAAGTTCCAACAATAACGAAATCGGTGGGGGGTTTAGTATATAGATTGACTTATCGAGGGTTTTGGGGAAATGTGTGTTTCATGTTTGATGCGAAAGTTGCGAATTCCTTCGTCATCTTGTCGTCCTCTGCTCATCCGCAAAAGCAGCGAACTTCCTGGGAAGAGCACTGTTTTTTCCTTTTATTAGTTATGCGAGTCTTAATATTTGGCCCACCCAAATGACTATTCTCAATCTGTTTGCTCGATTAAATTCTAACCGGGAAACTTTGAGCCACGGAACCAGCTACCGGTGTTGTCCAATGGAATAGTCTCTTGTTACTTTCCTTTTTATCACTTTGGTTCACATGGTCTAAATACCGTGTGGCTTCCTCTGTTTTGCTTTGTCAGGACCCTAATGACAAGAAGGTCATAGTCTGTGATGAGAAGCTGAAGAAGATATTCGGTGGGAAAGAACGTGTTGGTTTCCTTGAGATCGCAGGGCTGATCAGTCCTCATTTCCTTTGATGATACTCCAGGCATATAATGTAGCGGAGTAGCGGATAGCTAAACCATAGGTACATCAGTGATTCCCAGTTTTTGTCTGACAGTGGGAGTCGGAGTTTTAGCCCAACTCTATATAGATTTTGCATCATTGTTTTGCAGCTGGGGAAGGTGTCTGTTATGTTCTTGGATGTTATTGCGCCCTTTGATGCTCAGGTCTCTTTGTGCCATTTTGCGGCATTCATAGTGGCTGTCGAGAGACGGCGACACGTTGTAGGTTTAGGGTTTATTAAAACATATAAAAAGTTTCATTTGATGAGCTAATTATGTGCTATTACAGTCATTAACTTATGCAAAAAGGAAAGGATTGCAGCAAGTAGGCAGAAGAGAGCTCATCCTTAGTTGATGGCGCAGATTCAGTCTCTAGCATTGCAGATGTTGCTTTTGGCAGAAGCCCGACTTCTTCCTCGCCCTCAATGTCCTGGGGGAGCTCCGGTTGAGTGCCTTTGTCATCCGATGCATCCTGTAATCCCCCCTCCCATTGCATGTCCTTTGCATAAATGATAGTCTGGTATAATACGAACCCGATCACCATGACTGCATCGTTCACTATGACCGTCTTCAAAGATGCTAAACACATTATGTAGACGAGTAGTGCAGTCGGAGGCAGGCAGAGCATGGTTGCGCCTAGAGTCTCAAGAGGTCCTCGATATGGCCTGTTTGATTTGGAATTTTAGGAAAGCCGCCCCATGGAGTAGAAGAAGTTGAGCTCTGCTGTGACCAATGCCTCAGGGATGCTCCAGAGATTAGGGAAAATCAGGAAACTGAGCAGGGATAACAAGGGACCGGCCCCCTGTCCTTATGGAATCCTCAATGCCGAAGGGGCCACCAGAGACTTCATAGAAGTTAAGGGCGGTCAAGGGGAGGAGAGTCAACTTGGGACAACTCCTAGAGGTTTTTTTGGCAAGACCATCACTTGATGATGCCCCACCCTCTACTTCTTCCTCACCCATTTAACAGGACAAAAGCAAGAACGACAACAGAAGACAGATGGGTTTAAGGTTTAAGGATGATGGTTGTTATTGCAGGCTTCCTGGAAAGCTGGATCTCGCCAAACCAATTTGGGACTTTGACTTCCTTTCCCCAAAAGCTTCGTGGGATCTACCCCATTGCCATTTCGGACCGATCAGGCCCGAAAAGGGAAATTGGGCAAATCAAGTTAAGCCGGATGGATTGGTCAGAAAAATTGATCCCGGATAGAGGAGAAATATAAAGTGCATTTCCCGAGCTTAAGAATAACATGGTTTGGGTCATAACCCTTTTGTTTCTATCTTCGTATTCATTGGGGAGGTACGTCCACATCTCTCCTCACTGGATGACGAAGGAATCATCAAAATTGGGCTGTAGATGGCGAATTAGTTGGCTAGCATTAAATTAGTATATGATTAGGCATTGTAATCTTCCCCATACTTAATCAACTCCATACCACCTTATCCTCACAATCTGCAGAGTAAGATGATTTGATTGTTTCCCCTATGTACCTTCATCTACATTAGAGAACCAAAACAAGACTAAAATGTCCCTATTTGCTCGACGAAGGGCCTGGATTTGGGTTGTCGCCGGATTCAGTACTTTTGATCTCAACCGTCCGAAGTGGCAGGGACTCTCTGAATTTCATTATGTATGCAGTCTCGTACGGAGGCCGCAGCTGTGAAAGCACTTGTGCATCTATGTAGGAGTTGCAGGCAAAACACCACACGGACAGGTCACTGTTCCAAGAAGCCATGAAAGGACTAAGCAAAGTTACAGGGAAAAAAATGGCAGAATAAGACCACAGTCGTGACTGAATTATAGCCTAGCACTGTTACAGCATGGTGAAATCTCAAAACTTGCTCCCTTCATAGATTTACATGACCAAACTGCAAGTAAGAAAATTACCCACCAAACTGCATCACCAGCATGCCATTGCAGCCAGAAATACACCCTCATGAGTTTCACTCACAGCTAAAAGCAAGCTATAGGGTCATGACAATGTGTGCCAACATGCGAGAAACCTCGACCAAAGTACCTGAAGCTGAGCGCAAGGACGTGACCAGTTTCTTGCTAATGGCGGAGCATGTGCTTATTAACAAACCGGCTGCACAGCACGTCCTTGCAGCACAGGCAGAGCCAGTTCTCGGTGAGATGCTGACACCTGATGACATTTTCTTGTTTACTTAAACCAACAACTCCATCACTATATCAAGTGGAAACGCCAACATGGACATAAAACATTTCCATTATTTCCACCGAATGAACAGAAACTAAACCCCGACAAAATGGGGAAAGAACTCCGATCCAGCTAAACGGTAAAACGAAGCCCATAAATATCATCTCTTACATAAACCCCATCACCCCAATTGATTTCTAGTCAGGCAAATCAGTCGACCTTAATACTTGGATCACCTGAAGCAATGCGTATCAGGAGGAGGGATGTGGACGAGATCGGGGTCGAGAGAATCCAGGTGATCGAACCACGTCCTGGCCTCCACCCATCCCCGATCAGTTCCAATTCGTCCTAGAGCCCGATTCCATCAGCCATCGCTTGAGGTTTTCCTGGGAATCCCCACTACAGCTTTAAAATTAGGGAGGCTCCGAATTGGGTGACCTCGGGTCGGGTCGGTTCGGGTCATATAGTTGGGCCTCTAACTAAGGAAGGCCCAATATGATTTTCCATGGCTGAAGATAAAAGACGACGATGATCACGGTCATCAGCTCATGAATTATTCATTGTTCGTACCTTCAATACATGATACGTTCATTAAAAAGATTTCAAACGTGAAGATTTGTAATCTTTAAGTTTGAGGGAAAGCGGCCTTGTAATCAGCCCAGAGTTGATCCACGCTCTTCCCCAGCAGCTGGTTAAAGTAATCCGCGCTGTATCCCGTCCTCATCTTCTTGTTCAGCTCGGCCACGAACCCCTGCATAAGCCCCTCGCAGTAGTCCAGGAACCTCGCCGTCACGTCGTACCCCTGGTCCCATCTGTCCCCTTCCCCTGGCTTCACCCAGTGGCTCGGAGCGTACCCCGCCTTTAGCCTCACGAAGTCCGCTATCCCCTCTATGAGACCGCCCGGGGTCTGACCGTTCCCATTCCACTGCCACACGTGCGTCATCTCGTGGTACATCACCCCTGCGAACTCCGTTTTTAGGTCTCCCGTATATCCCCCGATGTACCTGGCGCTGAAGTGGATCTGGTCGTTGCTCGTGTAGGCCACACCGTCCATGTCGTCGATGAATATGCCAACCACGGTCGTGCCCTTCCGGTCCTCCGGAGAGGTCTCCCGGAAGGTCGTCCATATGAAGTCAGTGGCCTTGCCCGCGATGTCCTGGGTGAAGCCGACGCCGATCTCGTTCTCGAACCGGACGCCTCCGGCCGTGCCCCCGGCGTTGTTGGTCACGGGTAGTCGACCGCGCCGGTGACGGATAGTACCGCCACGAGGAGGGAAACGGAGAGGAGGGTTTTGGAGTGCATGGCTTCAGTAATTGAAAATGATGGGTTCAATTTGTGTTAGGACATGAAAACTTATGACCAATTTATAGAAAAAACCTTTGAATATGAAATCAAATGTTTGGCGTTGAAAGAGACAACGTTGGAGGCCAATGAATGGCATTGGTTAGGTGGTCCGATCGTTTAGATGAATGTTCAAACAAAGAAGAGGAAGAAGAAGAAGAAGAAGAATGGCACGTCGTTGTGATAAAAAAGTGAACGTGGCGAGTCGGGAGTTTACCGCAAAGACTTTTGACTTCCTCTACGCCCCAATGGAGACTGTAATGAAATGACTTGGTCAATCTAACCAAAAACCATAATAATTTCCATTCCGTCAACATTATAATAAGATATTCCAAGAACACCATAATAATTTAATAGAAAAGACTTTCGGATAATAATGTGCATTTTTTTTGGGGTACTAAAGGGGTAAAAAGTCATTGTGGTTAAATCCAAATCATTCCCTCACAAGATTTTCTCATGCCCATATTTTATATTTTATTTTATTTTTTTGTAATATGGGGTTATCGTATATCTGATGACATGTCAACACTACCATTTCGGGCCCGAGAACTGATGGAGGAGTTAAGTGTAAGACCGAGTCCAACATCCGAGATGCAAAGAGAAGGACAGACCAAGATCGAGTGATGCTTAACAAAATAATTAATGCGGAACTTGGAAAAACCTACTTCTTTGAGAATGTTATTTTAAATATAAAAAAAAAAATGGTCGTACTTAAGCAACATATTTTCCTTTATTATTTATTAATATCCTACATACAAACACTCTTTTACTTCCTTTAAAAATATATTTTTACTAACCACCGTAGTCCGGCTCCTAAGTACTGTTGAAAGATTGCCGAAAATACTCAAATTCTATAACGAGATGAGAAAATAGTCCGACTTAATATATAAGCGTAAACAGGCTGCTCCTATGGAAAATCCCATTTCGAATCTCAGCAGCCATGCACGTGTACATAGTCTGATGCGAAAGTCGTACAAAATTTCCCATTTAATATTAGAGGATATAATCCCAAATTGTGTGATTTAGGGTTGGGCAGGGTTCCAGTTGGGTAAGGCCCCGGATGATTTCTCGCAACTAAAGATGGAAGCCCATTACTACGTATTATATTCATTACTCCACACTCCTTGCTTCAATTTCATAGCACACAAATTCAAATACACGATACAGTTCCTTGAAAAGATGTCACACTTTTAAAGTTTTTAATCTTTAAATTTGAGGGAAAGCGGCCTTGTAATCAGCCCAGAGTTGATCCACGCTCTTCCCCAGCAGCTGGTTGAAGTAATCCGCGCTGTATCCCGTCCTCATCTTCTTGTTCAGCTCGGCCACGAACCCCCGCATCAGCCCCTCGCAGTAGTCCAGGAACCTCGCCGTCACGTCGTACCCATGGTCCCATCTGTCCCCTTCCCCTGGCTTCACCCAGTGGCTCGGAGCGTACCCCGCCTTTAGCCTCACGAAGTCCGCTATCCCCTCTATGAGACCGCCCGGGGTCTGACCGTTCCCATTCCACTGCCACACGTGCGTCATCTCGTGGTACATCACACCTGCGAACTCCGTTTTTAGGTCTCTCGTATATCCCCCGATGTACCTGGCGCTGAAGTGGATCTGGTCGTTGCTCGTGTAGGCCACCCCGTCCATGTCGTCGATGAATATGCCAACCACGGTCGTGCCCTTCCGGTCCCCCGGAGAGGTCTCCCGGAAGGTCTTCCATATGAAGCGGGTGGCCTTGCGCGCGACGTCCTGGGTGAAGCCGACGCCGATCTCGTTCTCGAACCGGACTCCCCCGGCCGTGCCCCCGGCGGTGTTGGTCACGGGGTAGTCGATCGCGTTCGCGGCCGATAGTACCGCCAAGAGGAGGGAAACGGAGAGGAGGGTTTTGGAGTGCATGGCTTCAGCGAATGAATACGATGGGTTTAATCTATCATAGGACAGGAAAACTCATGACCAAACATGGGATCAATTTATAGAACGAAGGTTTGGATGATGAGTGGATGGTCGGATGTACGTTTTAATATGATATTAAAATGGTAGGCGTTGAACGAGAAAGCTTAAGTTGGGTCCAATCCTTTTTAGATGGATGTTCAACCACGGAAAACGTTGGCATTTGGCAAAATGCTAATCATCAAAGATTTGAAATTCTTATTTATCTGTAGGAAATCAAATGAAGTAAGAAGAAGAAAAATGGCATGTTGTGATAAATTAGGGAACGTAGTGGGGGAGTCGCGAGTTTTCCGCAAAGACTTTTGACTCCCTCACCACCACCGCAATGATTGTAAAGAAATGGCTCGGTCAATCTTGCTAAAAAATATACCAAAACCATGGGATAATTTCCATCGCCCGTATTATAAATAAGATGGTCCTAAACCCCATAAAAATATTAATTAAAAAAGACCTTCCGGAATGGTAATAATGATGGAGGAGTAAAGTGTCAGACCAACTTGTCCAACATACACGAGAAGCAAGAAAAAAGACGAGTCGTTTGATCACGCCGACAGACCAGATCGAGAGACGCTAAATTCATTTAAGTTGAACACATCAACATGTTTGTGAGAGGACAGAAGTCTATAAAGTTTTTAAAATTTCAAAAATAACGAGTGAAATTAAATTTTATAAGTTTTATTTTGAATTATCATTTAAGAAATTTCGAAATTATCTATATAAAACATATTTTCATTACGATATATATCCTAAGAACACTCATGCTACTTCCTTGAAGGACACATTCTACTTACCACAAACTACTATACAAAACAGGCTTCAATGCATGTCCGGAAAGGTTTGTAACCAAGACACCGCCATCCATCACAACCTACTATTACTAACTACACCGAATTCCTCCTGTCCCTGGACAGCACCCGCTCGCCATACTCTCCCGTGTTCCCGGATCGCAGGCTCTCCGACGAATCCGAAGACCTGTTTTTCTCGCCTCGACCCTTCCCCGACAGCATCTTCACCAATATCTTCCCAGGACGCAGGACGCCCTTCACTTTGTTTGTTGCAGAACCGTCCGCACCTTTCCTCTCGACCCCTGGCGCGTTGCTTAGGCGCAAGGAGGCTAGCTCGGCCTTTAGGTACCTCAGCTCCTCGGATGCTGTGATGGCGTCCCAGGTGTCGTTGTTGTTTGTTGTTGTTGCAGACCGGGAGCTCCCCCGGGACAAGCTCCTGATGTCGCGGATGCCTTTTGGGAGGTCAGGGGTGCTGCTTCCGGGGGAGGCTGTGGCTCGTGCTTGCTCGAAGAAGACTTGCACGACCATGCGGAGGGGGAGTCGCTCGTTCTGCACGGCGTGCATGCAAGCGTCAGGTGAGAGCTTCTTGCAGTCCAATAGGTTGCAGATACGCTTTCGCTCGCTCTTTCCGATGCTCGAATGCTCCTGCACAAGGAATCAACCGATTAACTCGGGGATCGATCCTGGTAAGAGATGGCATTACGATTCATTTTACCTTTATATAGGTATCGATGGCTTGGTAAAGCCCGTCATGGGAAGGCCGAGGGACAACCGACATCATTTCGGCAAGTTCTACGAACTTGGACAGGGGAAGGCACGGATCTTTTGCTATTTCGCTCAAGTACGAGTCGATCAATTTCGCCACCATCAGCCTCGAAGCTTCTGACAGAATCTCGGGAGACTCAATCTTGTTACAACTCTCACAGGACAGGAATTCCCGCACAATGTCGACCACCGTATCCACGTCATAGATCATCACATCCTCCTTGGGAGCTCGTATCAGGAGAGCGTTTAAGGAAGCCTCCTCCAGTTGCTGCCCGATTTTCTTCACGAGGTTTATCTTCACCTTTTCACCCAAGTCCACCGAAATCACAGACTTCAACAATTTAAGCATAAAACCACACGAAACACTGTGTTTCTCTTCCGGAAGCAACGATATAATGGTTTCAACTGTTGAGCGATACTTCACCACATCTACAGTATCCTCAGTCCGCTTGCTGAACTCAGGAAGCTTTCTGTAGGCATAAGCCTTGAGTGATTCCCCGATAATCTCGCTCGGGAGTTTGCCCTTGAGCTTGATATTAGCTAGCACGCGCTTATACAGCTCCATGTCCAGTTCACACAAGTCCTCGACCCACCAATCTTTGGGGATAGGACGAGTCCCGAGACCTATGCTGTTCACATCATAGTCATTCTCGATCTCATCCTGAAGCTTTCTGCGATTGTAAGTGTAGGACCAGTTGACCCTTGAAGTGTCCGCACAAGCCTTTGTCGCAATCGACTCGATGCTTTTTCCTACAAGCTTCAACTCCTCCGAGTACGGTAACAGAGCCGTTGCCGTTTGAAGAACAATTATTGAATCTTTCCAGCTACGGAAGATGCTTGAAGCGAGGAACACCTTGATCTTGTACACGAGGTTGCCCTTCTCGACAGATTCATGCATTTCAAGGTACTCTGCAGCACACCTTGCTGCGACAATGTTGTAAGGGTTAAGCGTGACGGTCATGCCATAACAGAACCTGGCGCAGACCTCGAATGAGGAAGCTCCTCCTGGGATATCAGATAGGTCGATCTCATCCGCAACCAGTCTCTGAAGACGGGCACTTTTTGACAGAAGGGGAAACTGCGAACAGAGAATTTGATTGACAATTTACCGATAAGGCTTGGGCTCGAACCGAACAATGCTTCAAGGTTAAATGGCATCCTACCTTGTGCAAGTGGAATTTCACGTTCCCGACCTTGACCGTGACATCGCTGGCCAATTCGCTGCAAACATACCTGCACATGGACAGAAGGGATCGTCAGACATGATTTGTAAATGCAGAAGGCCAAAGGACAAAGAAATGCTGCAGGATACAGGACACTCTTGACTCTGTTAAGGTTAAACTGATTTCAATTGATTTTTATAAAACGAACTTGGCGGCCATATCATGAAATGATACTCCATTAGGGACCTCGAGATTACGTCTCCGACATGTTTTTCATTGTTCCAGTCATCAGCTTTGATGCATCAAGTTCACCGACTTTGATTACAAGAACGGACAACAAGAAGAGATGCAGCTTCGGAAGCTAAAAACCCATCGCGAGATAAGACCGAGGCAAGGACTTCACCTGAGATTGTCTCCATCACTCTGAAACCCGTCGGGCTTGGACCCGAGCTTCATAAACTTCATCTTCGATCCCGAAACCGACGAAAACCGACTTTTGCACTCTGGTTACGCTCGTCTTCTATCAAAGTTCCTCGGAACAAACACTCTTCACAGCATCACTCACTCCAGGAGACAGACAACCTTAACAGAAAGATCACTTCACTGTTACAACCACTGACCCACCCCTTATAAACTCAAAGAAAACATCAATCACACCCCAAGACACCCAATACACAGAATCCAACCCTCGCACGAGATTATTCGAAGATAATGGTGGGCCTTAAAAGGATATGCAAACTCTGGACAAACACGGAGTAAGAGAGAGAGAGGGGAGGAAAGGAGTAGGAGATGACAGCAAGGATTTTTCCCTGTTATTACATAACATGTGTCATGTGGAATAAAAGCCAAGAGGCATATAGATCACACACAATGTGACAACGGCAGGAGCAGGCAAACAAAAGATCTTCAAAGGAGTAAACCGTATCTGCTGGTGGAATCAATCAAACCCAAAAGCAAAACAAAAATAAAACCATCAGTCGTAAAAAGAATGCAGGCATGAGAACATGTGGAGGGATGATCGACAAGCTCTGTAAGAAGTACAGCAGGCTTCATCCCCCACCACCACCACCACATGAATAACAACACACTCAAACATTACAAAAAAAAAAACTAGCAATCAAAACTGCCGAATTTCCCACCAAAAGTCGAAACCAAAAATGAAACAGGGAACCCAGAAACAACACTCGGCGACCCAAGAAAAGATCGAACCTTTATGGCAAAACCACCACCCCCATGAAGCCCAACAATCTGGCCAGATGACCTCCTTGTAAGAAAGTGCGACCCATCATCCCCCCACAGCTCCCAGATACTACTACTTTTACATTACATCAGTGTTCCCAGTTAAAAAAAAAAAAGAACACTTACCAGTCAAGTTTCTGTGTTCTCCTTTTTATTATTGTTTTTCCCAGATGAAGATAATAGAAGGGCGGAATTCAATTGGGAGGAGAGGAGGAGGAGGAGGAGTCATAAATAAATTGCGAGAGCCTCACTGTCTGCAAAAAGGACTAACACTAGTCTACTCCCCCCCACCCCCCCATCATAAGTGGCCCGTAGTAACTGCGATCTGCAGAATGCTAATCACAGAATACTGTTTGCTGGAAATTGCCTCTCATTTTTAACGTGCATGTGAGAGCTAACTTTGGTTCATTCTGTTATATCCAGTGGTGTGAGGACGAAAACAATGTCACTATACTTCGGTAAATGGACGGTCGTCTGGAAACCGTGATCTTGGCCGGCACTTACCAACGGATCGTACGATGCTTCGCGATCGCAGAAGGAAGGGGGGGGGGGGACAACACGCAACAACCTGACGTCCTTTTAAATCGGGAGCAGATGATCTAGCCGTGAATGGAGGTGACGACCAAAGTTGGCGAGGCTTTGTCTCTGAAGGGTTGAGTCGAACCCCATCCAAATATTAAATTTGCATCTGCAAGGGGGAGGGCGTCTTAAATATATATATATATACATATACACACACACACACACACAGGGGAATGATAAAATAAATGTTGGCGCCGACAATCAGACCCGATTTTGTTCGTAATGTGCCTCACAAGGCCTACAGCCTCCCGACTGATGAAACCACACTGCACTGCCACACAATATCATAAATTTCCTGAGCAAGTGATCGTAAATATCATCCACTAGGAGGTGGAGGGGAGTTGGCATTTGCTTCTCTGCATAGGATGCCCACCCCAAATCTTAAACCCCTGAACTAATTAAGGTTTTGTCTTAACTCTGTGTTACTGGGACTCACATGAGAAGAGATATTTTTTTTTTTTGTAATAAAATCTCCTCACATGGCTTGATGACTGTAATACAACCATATGTGGAAGTCAATTATTTGACACTTAAATTTAATCATTCTGTAGCAGCTCCGAGTTTCCAACAACACTTATTTGGAGTAATGTGATTCGACCCTGTGATGGGCCTGCATGAGACTTCCACAACATAACATGTATTCGTTGGTTGTATGTAGGCATATCTATCAACATTGACAACAGACATTGCAATGCAATGGCATGGTTTCACGCCGAGGCGTAAAAGGCCTTGTATTCCTTCCACAAATCGTCGACGCTCTTCCCCATCGACAGCCGGAAGTAATCCGCATCGTACCATTCCTTCATCGATCTGTTGAGATCCGTGATGAATCCGGGCTTAATACTGTCGCTGTAAAAGAGGAAGTTCCTGGTGATGCTGTACCCTTCATCCCACCTCGACCCAGATCCCAGCTTCCTCCACTGCGGCTGTATTGTTCCCGCCTTTATCCTGATGTAGTCAGTGATCCCCGTGACCAGTCCCCTGGGAGTCGAGGGATCTCCACACCACTGCCAGACGCGAGCCATGTGGTGGTACACCACCCCCTTAAACTCGTCCCATCTGTATCCCTCTAGGTAATCGGCATTAATCAAAATGATGTTCCCATCGACGGACCCCACCTCGTTTTGCTGCGCGAGACCAAACGCCTTCACAACCAACGTGATGCTGTCGTACGGCTTGTGGTCGTTACCGTCATCAGAATTGCCAAAAACCGAGAGCACAAACTCAGAAGCCCTGTTCATGAGATCTCGAGCGTATTCAGCACCGATTTCGCTCCTGAATACATTACACCCGCCACTGGGGTCATCAGGGTAGCATCTGCTTTCATTGAGGAAAACATTGCGAATCGCGTGAATGGGCTCGGACGCCAGGATTCCAAGGAAGAACACGGAAAGGACATGGGAACTTGTAAGGACAGACATATTATTGTAAGAAGCAAAACCCGTTTGGGACAACCTTTTCAAGGAAGTGGACATGGGCCTCAAACGAGGTCGAAGGTAATATACATACAAATTTTCGAGGTCTACAAGGCTGGAGCATTGGGGCCAGCGATCTTAGCAAAGCCGGAATCCGATAAATCTTGTTGTTGTTGTTGGCTGTTTCAACTTGGTGATTGTGATCATGACATTTATGGGGTCATACTGTGGTAGAAATGTTCTTGGTGCCAACTTTCTCAAATATATATATAATAAAATTATCTTGTCCATGATGGGATGTGTTCAGTGAACTACGGACGAAACTGCGTAGACATAGTCGCATAAAATTATTTGAATAAAAAATTATCTTTATAAGCGTGATTATTTGGATTGTTCTTCTTTACGTTTAGCGTTTTTCCGGTCCATTTCATGACAAATGAAACGCATCACCTTCAATGCGCTCGCCCTTTGTGGTAGTCAAACTAGATTCCACGTAACAAGCAAAACATAACATGAAATTCATTTTAACAAAAATTCTAAAATACCCTAAATACTAATCCGGACTTTGAAATTCATCTGATAAAAAAAATTCTATCGCCCTGCGGAAAAGAAGAAGAAGGTGGTCCGTGGGGAGTAGCTATGCACATGTGGGGGTGGAGTAAGTTGGATTTTCCAGACGACAATTGCAATTAATTGAGAGGGGATTAGATTCATGATGATGATGATAATTTCGGGGTGGTAGCAAAGCGACCCACGTGAACCGACGAGATAAAAAAAAACCAGATGGACCGACCGATGGGAGCGAGTTGAGCGGAGTGACTATTAGATGAAACCCCCAACCCATTTGAACTACCGCTTAAAGGAAAGGCTCCCGAAAAACGTCCGATGAACGAAAACAACAACTCCCACATCGATGTGACGGCGCCGTCTCTTGATTTAACATTATTTATCAGACGAGTAACAATGTAAGATCATTGGTTCAACGGTACTTTTAACAATGTAAGATTGAATGCAAAATCATTTAGTAATGAATGGAGGGTAGCCTTTGAATTAGTCCGCCTTTTTATCTTCGAAACCCATTAAAATGAAAAGGGACTTATTCAATCACCCCCAAAACAAAATCACCGGAACTATTCGTACATTGTTAAATAACAATAAGGATTTAACAATAAGGAATACCCTACCGCCCCTTTGAACAGGACCCCGGACAGGACAAAAAGAGTGCGCGACCGGAAGAGAACTTCGATTAATGCAAATGAAAAACATCTCCTCGATAAGCTTAGGTCGTTCTAAAATTTATAAAGTATTGTTCGAAATTAACAACTCCGTTTTTTATTTTACTCTTTAAAAAAATCGAACATGCCAATTTAAATCGGAGTTTCTAATTTTAATATTTAATTTTACTATTTAAGAAAATCGAAGGTGTGAACTTCAACTTCAATTCGGAATCGTCAACTCTAATTTTGAGATATTATTTGATTAATTTTGAAATCACCTCAATTATTTCATAATTTTTTTTCATGCCAAACCACCGATGTCAATGGCTTTGATTATCGTGTGCTCTTTTGAGATGGTTACACCAAAAGGGAGGTCGTCATTTTTTCCCTTTACGCGTATGATTCAATGCAAATGTTAGTCGAAGGAAAGGGGCAACACACAATGAAAACTATAATAAATACTCACAAGAAACTTATTACAATATGATTGTAAAAATACCTTAAACTTACACATACTAATCCACCGAATTATTATTACCAGAGGAGAAACTAAGCGCACACATCCACATCACATTAACTTAGTCTTGTTTTACGACACAATCTCGATCTTCCCATTGGTCGTTGATTTTTCCACCCCGACCTTGTCCACCAAGTCGACCGCCACCTTAGCGGGAACCTGCACGGCCTCCCCGCCCGCCACGCTCCGTCTCTTGACCTCGTCCACGAACGACTGGAGGTTCCTCTCGGAGGATCCTCCCTCCGCGATTGCCCCCTCCGCCTCTGCCTTCCACTTCAGGGCGTTCTCCTGCATCTCGGCCGCCTTGGGTCCGACCGTCGCCTCTAGCAGGCACTTCTCGACCACGTCCCTAGTGATGAGCTTGTCCTCTGCCTCCCCTCGGCACATCCGTACCCCGACCTTGAATATGTCCACGAGGTACTTGGCGTCGGTTACCTGGTCGCCCCACTGGGGGAAGGCGACCACCGGCATCCCTGACGTGAGCGCCTCCATGGTCGAGTTCCACCCACAGTGCGTCACGAAGCATGCGACAGAGGGGTGTGCCAGGACCTGCTCCTGAGGGCTCCACTGCACGACTTTGCCCTTGTCGCCGGCCTTCTCGAGGAACCCTTCTGGTAGGGTGAGGACGGTGTAGCCGGAATCCTTGTGTGGCGGCTTCATCACCCAGATGAAGTTGACCCCGGAATTCAGCAGACCAAACGCGATCTCATCCCACTGGTCCTGCTTCAAGTACACCACGCTCCCGAATGAGACATAAACAACCGACTTCGGGGGCTTCGAGTCGAGCCACCCGATGCAGTCATCGGCCTTCATGAAATCACCACGGACGGCATTCGGCGCCCTCGGGTTCTTGAACAGCGGTCCAACCGTGAGGATAGGGCAGATCTTCGACATATACTCGATGATCTCTGCCTCGAGCGCGTGGAAAGTGTCCATGAGGATGCAGAACGGCTTCTCAAGGTTCCCGTACTGCCCCATGATCGCCCGACGGAGGAACGGATACGGCGTCGTGGGGTACAGGAAGCTCGGGACCTCATCATGCTTCAACAGCGGCATGCACGGCAGTTGGATGTCGATCTCCATCGCGTCCTCGGACGGGAACGGAACCAGCTTATGGTAGTAATGGTAGTACGCGGCGAAGCATGCGCAGGACTGCACCCACAGCATGGCCGAGGGCAGCCCCAGCGACTCAGCCACGTCGGACACCCAAGGGATGAACGGATTATTAATAAGGCATGAGACGGGGCGGCCACGTTCGGCGTTCTTCCTGATCATATCAGGGATGACGACCTTCCCGACCTTCTCGAGCTGGGGAAGGTACTGGTCAAGGTCCTGGCGACGGGGCTCATCCTCGTCCCATCCGTCCTCAAAGAACTCGAAGCGGATGAAGCCGTCTCCGACAGGGGAGGGCTCCTCGCTGCAGCCGCTGGCCTTGCGCATCTGCTTGCCGATGCTCTCGGGGGTGGTGAAGGTGACGAGGAGTCCCTTGGAGGCGAGGCGCTTCCCGAGACGGAGCAGAGGGTTGACATGTCCCTGGCCGGGGAATGATACTAGGAAAAACGTGTACCAAGGTTTCGGATCCCATTCCACGCACTCACTCCGACAATTGTCCAAGAACGATGGAATCCTAAATTACCGAGCTGGGGAGGATTTGATGTGAGGGACAATGGAGGGCGGTGGTTCTTTTATATGAACGAGTCTGTGCCTCGGACATAATTTTTACTTAGATGCAGTTGTCTTTGGGTTTGGTGCTTGAGATCTATCAAACCTTCACTTGGGGATTGGGATTGGAAGGTTCGGTGGTGGTGAGAAGAAAGGGAGAGGGGTGACTTTTGACTGTCAGAACTTCCTCCCCATTTGGTAAAGGGAATATTATCTTTCTTTTTTGTGTGTGTCTGTCTTTGCGTTTCGGTTAAAAGGATTTCCTGGGGATTAGATGGCACGAGGGGGTGGGTTTCCACTCTCAACCCAGAATCACGGCCAACTCACTCCTGCGTGCATACTCCACACAAACAAAACACTGTCTCTGCCACCTTTTCTTCTTCGTGGATATGAACTTCGTACCGCTACTTTCAAAAAAGAAAATTTATAAAATACTATTTGAGTTTTTAAATTATTCAATTTATCATTCTTAAATTGTTATTTTAAATAATGAGACTAAAATTATATTGAAATCGCTATTTAAAATAACGATTTTGACAAATTATAACAAGGTTTCTGTAAAAAACAACTACATATACACACTAGTAAATTTTGACAAGTTTAAAAAGATTAAGGTGTTTTGTTAAAGTCGTTGTTTGAAACGGTGACTTTTAGGGAGTATCGTTATTTGATACTGTGACTTTCTCTCGGAAAATATTTTTAAGTATCCACATAACACGCTGTTTGAAATAATGACTTTTCTATAATTTATTATTTTCAAGCAACGATGTCTTTATAGTTTTAGTCTCGCGATTTAAAAACAGCTATTTAGAAGTCATAAATTAAATATTTTTTTTCGATGCAAACCTCCTTTCTCTTTTCCCTCTCCTTTGTCTTTAATGTGGATCAAAGGTGTGTTAGAGTGAGTCGTCGAGACTTGAATTATATCATTACATTTCTATTTGCTATTCTTCGATCAACGGGATGACGTTAAACGAGTCGGTTTTGGACACTTGATGTTGTGATGCCATTCCCAATTGGATGGTCCGGTTGAAAAACTATGTCATGCCCCTTCTGTTTCTAATATTCGCGTTTTCTTACACGACGCCGGGTTTCTTTTGTAAGAAGTGGAGTTGGAAAAACTTTTTAAATAATAGCGGCCGGCTGTTCCCTCTTATCAGTAAAAATACTCCCAACTATTTCCCTGCACCACATCATAAAGAGTGTCGTGTGTAAGTGAAGTTCGGATAAGGACGACGCACGAGATATAATAATAATTATCTGTAACATGATTTTATCTGTAACATCAAAAAGAATAGAAAATTGACGTTTGATTTGTTGGTCAGTTTGAAGAAAGAAAAATCATACGAAATTTGTTGAATGGTGGTTCGGATGCCCGTCTTTCGTTAACTCCCCTTAGAAAGAAAAGAACACGACTTGGGTTTTTCATCTGGTGGAGATATATGCTGTACAAAATGAGAAATATTATCAAATGTCGAGAGGACATTCATCTCATGACCCTCGTCGAGCGTCTGCTGCTGTCCTGAGAGTGATGACCAGAAATTCAGTTCCCCCATTTCATCAAAGAGAAGAGGTGGAGAATTTAAGGGATGCGAAACCCTTCCTTTTTGGAAATACAGCTACCCCCCATTCCTTCGTCCCAACTCCTGAGAACTGCAGCTTTACTTGTCCTTAATTAAAAAAAAAAGGGACTCTTCCAAATATATGCGCTACGCGTTTCCATTCTGTCGGTCCATATCATTATCGAACTTTTCAATCTCGTAAGTATAATTACAGATAAGATAAGATTGATAATATTTCAATCGAAATAAGTTTTCATAAGTCTGTACTTTATCCTTTGGCATTATAAAAAAAATACTTTCGCATATCATTTCTTTAATTAAGGTAAAATTTTACTTACGGAATGTTTCTTAAGCTATTTTTTGTAATTTAGAGCACGAGGTTCTATAAATTATAGGAGCATCTTTTATAGCGTATCAAACATGCTCACGTAGAATATACAGATAAGGTTTTATATGATTCATCATCAAAATCATATTAACACGTAATTTCGTTAATCCTTAATCCCGAAGCGAACACGAGTACTTTGGATGTGCTTGGGATTGTCCGAAATTCACGGGATACCTGCATGCCCCATAATGAGTGCTTATGGTAGTTCCGGTAAAATTGGTTGCATTGATTAATGAGCCCTTCATGGGTAACGCGCTCAGATATCGTGAGCTTCGATCTGATGTCTCGCGTCGCTTCCCACCGCGGCCGTGGAAGTCGAAGTCGAAGTCGGAGACAGTTATGGGATCCCTCTGAAATCGAAACCATCACCACATGCTTTGTCCCCTCTCCCATGACTCACCGTTGCTGTGTGTTGCATGCTCTACTAATTTTCTTTCCTCTTG
The DNA here is from genome assembly GCA_029817715.1 of Melastoma dodecandrum. Taxonomy (NCBI): domain Eukaryota; kingdom Viridiplantae; phylum Streptophyta; class Magnoliopsida; order Myrtales; family Melastomataceae; genus Melastoma; species Melastoma dodecandrum. The sequence continues at coordinate 5,141,526 of JARUPY010000182.1, forward strand.
TCATTCCAATAAGAATATTCCCTTTCGGAGCCCAAACAACAAGAAGGAGCTAACTTTCTCGCACCCCCATCTTCGACTTGGTATCGAAGGGGGGAAAGAACATTTTCAAAGTTGGGTGTGTGAAGGAGCTTCGAATTTCTGGTCTAAAACAGAAGTTAAGTTAGGGGTTTTGTCGTGATTTGTATCTACTCGAATATAGAAGATAAAACAATTGACAAAATAGAAAATAATGACTAAGAATAATCGTTTCAGACCAAAAACTGACAAGACGAAGTGCGCCAGACAGACGAATTTCGTGAACTCATCAAATTAAATACATCAACACCTCCAATTCCTATCATCCACCAAATTCACTTAATAATAAATCTCAACGCATGGCACACGAAAGAGACTGATGGATGATATAAAGGAAGGGGAACATTCCGATTCCCCCCCCCCCCTCGAGCCGTTCGATTTGCTGGCGGTGAACGTCGGGCCTGCCTTAATATGGGCCGAATGGGCCTTCTTCGAAAATGGCGGTCCAAATCGAGAAAGAGAGATTTGGTGTTTCAAAACACCGAATTCCTCTGTCTGGTGAATCGAATTTATTATTTCTAACGCTAAATTATGAATATTATTTTGGATCATAGACTAGTGGGGGTGTCTGGATGTAGCTTTTCCCTTCTTTGAAATGGAAAATGAGTGTATCTTAATGATGATAATTTGTTGTTTGTTAATTTATATCTTCAGTCGCCGTAAATAGAAGGATTTAAAAAGGATCAGCTTGACACAAATCAATAAGAAATTCTTCCACGTGCCTTTTTCCTCTAAATGTTTCAACCTTGTTTCACATGAATGCGTGACAAACAAACAAAACAAAAGACCAAAAAAAACCAAGTTGAATTCATTCCTCTTCCTCTTGCATTGATGAATCAAACCACAAAGGAAAACGTAACAAAATAAAAATTCAACCATCACCCGAGAACGACATTATATGATTTTCCCTCCTGATATTCGAATTCGAGGTCATCGAATCAACGTAAGACAAGAGACCCTCAACTATAGCCATGATATAGGCTCGTGCATTATTGAATATATGTCCTTGTTCATGTTGGCACCATCCCCTCCCCCTTGTCCATTATTCCTTCCACACAACGAAATGTATGACCACAACTTTTTTACCTTTTCTTGGAATTTAGTACATTAAAATCCCTCCACACAAATACATGATGTGGACCTAGTTCTTCCCCCATTCATTTGGACACAGACAAGATAACTGTTAACAAAGAAAGATCAAAGAAAAGAAAGGATCGACTAGAAAGTTTTTGTTATTCTTTGTTTACAGACAATTGTCTACTATTATAGGCATTACATTTCTCTATATCTGGCAACATATCAACTGGCTATAAATAAAAAACGATTTTATTCCCCATAATTGCTCCCAATTATTTCCGGATTTTTCTCACACTCCCCCTCAAGTTGGATAGTGGGATCACCAATACCCAACTTGATCAATGTTTCCTGAAAGACTCTTTCCCTAACTGCTTTTGTGAGAATATCTGCCAATTGATCTTCTGACCGTACAAATGGAAATTCTACAATTCCTTCTTCTAGTTTCTCCTTGATGAAGTGCCTGTCAACTTCCACATGTTTTGTCCTGTCATGTTGTACTGGATTTTCTGATATACTGATTGCCGCCTTATTGTCGCACATTAGCCTGCATGTCCCGTTGACTAGAAGACCTAAATCTGTCATGAGTTTTCGAATCCATAGGATCTCAGTTAATCCCTTGGTCATCCCTCGAAATTCAGCTTTTGCACTCGACAACGCAACAACCTTTTGTTTTTTATTTCTCTAAGTTACAAGGTTTCCTCCTACCATGGCAAAATACCCCGAGGTAGATCTTCTGTCTAGTGGATTCCCTAACCAGTCAGCGTCTGTATATGCCTGTATCTTCAAATGATCATTCTTCTGAAACACAATTCCTCGTCCTGGTGACCCCTTGAGATATCTTACAATTCTCATTACTGCCTCCATATGATCTACCTGCGGACTATGCATAAATTGACTTACCACTCCTACTGCATATGCAATATCCGGTCTCGTGTGGGACAAATAAATTAGTTTTCCCACTAATTGTTGATACCTCTCTCGATCAGCTGGCTTCCCATTTTCCACAATATGCAGTCTATGATTTATCATCATCGGAGTTTCAACTGGCTTACAATCAATCATACCAGTTTCGACTAATAAATCTAGGATATACTTCCGTTGGGAAATGAATATACCTTTTCTCGATCTCATTACCTCAATTCCAAGAAAGTACTTCAGGTTCCCTAAGTCCTTCATTTCAAATTCTTTGAACAAGTTCCTCCGAAGCACTTCAATTTCATCTTTATCATTTCCAGTAATTATCATGTCGTCAACATAGATAATTAAACATGTAATCAACACTCCCCTTCTCTTGAGAAATATAGTATGATCAGCATTACTCTGTTTGTACCCATACCTTCTCATTGTGATGGGAACCGTCCAAACCAAGCTCGAGATGATTGCTTTAACCCATATAACGCCTTCTTTAATCGACAAACTTCTCTTCCTGTAAAGTCCTCTTCAAAGCCAGGTGGCACCATCATGTATACTTCTTCCTTGAGATCTCCGTGTAGAAAGGCGTTTTTAACATCAAATTGGTGCAGCGGCCAGTCCAGATTAGCTGCTATCGAGAACAAAACTCGAATTGTATCAATTTTTGCCACAGGGGAGAATGTTTCTGAGTAGTCGATACCGTAAGTTTGGGTGTAACCCTTTGCCACAAGCCTCGCCTTGTATCTTTCTATTGTGCCATCTGCCCGGTGTTTGATTGTGTCCACCCATCTGCATCCGACAGGTTTCTTCCCAATCGGTAGTTCACATTTATCCCACGTCTGATTTTTTTTTAGCGCCTTCATTTCTTCTTGCATTGCTTTGTTCCACTCTCTGTTCCTCCTGGCTTCTTCCACGTTCTTTGGAACCATCACAGTGTCTATGGCTACTTTGAATGTTTTGGCCATGTCAGATAGACTCCCCCTGTCACCATTATCTACTGGGTACCGAGATTTACGACCTTGATGTTCAGGCGAGTATCTTTTCGCCGGTACTCCTCTGTTGCTTCGTGGAGGAAGGATGCGTCTTCCTGTGTCCTCCTGAACTTCCATTCCTTGGTGTGCCTCATTAGTAGACTCCGAAGATAAACCATGATGCTCTAGTATATTAGGGATAGTAGTTACCTCAGGATGCTCAGACGAAAGACCTTTAGTCAGGTCACTTTGCTCAATGAGCTCTTGATCTGTGAAATCAGCGGGTTCGTTGGAACTGGTATCTGACCTTGTTGGGACAGTAGTAGACATAATATGGCTTGGCGGATGTACCCAGCTTAGGATGTCTGAGTTACTACTCTCCCCTTGACTACTAAGCTGGGTGGAAAAATAGTATTCAGTCTCAATAAAGGTACAATCCAGGGTAGTATACATACGGTGATGGAGTGGATCATAACATCGGTATCCCTTTTGATTAGGACTATAACCCATAAAAACACGTTTGACAGCACAAGGATCCAATTTGGTTCTATCAGTCTTAGGAATATGGACATATACCGAGCAACCAAACACACGGGGAGTGAGGGTTAAGAGTGGTGGGACGTTGGCTTGCGATGAAAGGGTCTCAATGGGTGTTTGAAGGTTAAGGATTTTGGTTGGTAAACGATTGAGTAAGTAAATGGTTGTGGCTACTGCTTCAGGCCAATAATTGGTAGGAACATGAGCTTCAAGCATAATGGCTCGGGTTACCTCAAGAATAAATCTGTTTTTCCGTTCAGCCACACCATTTTGTTGGGGCGAATTGGGACATGTGGTCTGGTGAACGAGGCCATTTGTGGTAAAAAATTGGGTCATGGTATGATTGACATACTCTCCACCATTATCTGAACGGAGAATACGTATCTGTGTTTGGTACTGAGTCTGGATAAGGTGATAGAACTGTATGAATTTATCTGGAACTTCATACTTATGCTTCAAAAAATAAACCCACGTCATTCGGGAGAAGTCATCAATAAAGAGTAGAAAGTAACGAAATGGACAATTTTGGGAATTTGGTGCGGGACCCCCACACATCCGAATGTATAAGTTGAAAGGCTGAATCTACCCGGGTATTGTTTGGGAAAAAACTTATTCTATGACTCTTTGCAAGAATGCAGGTCTTACAAGGATCAGAATCACTGAATTTAAAGTGGGGAAATAGAATGTTTAGATAACTATTCGACGGATGTCCCAGACGACGATGCCACAGCCATACCTGCCTATCCACCGTCCCATGTGCCAGTAGAGCAGTTCCCTGATGAACCACTTCATCCACATAGTAGAGCCCATTTCGCTCAGTGCCACGCCCAATGATCTTGCTCGTCTGAATATCCTGAAGAATACAACAATTCGAGTACATCAGTACGGTACAGTTGAGTTCCTTCGTAACATGACTAATTGACAGCAATTTGCATGACAAAGAAGGAACATAAAGACAATTTTTCACTCTAAGGCTCGGAGTAATCTCGATAGTTCCTGCACTTAACACAGGTGAGAAACTCCCATTCGCACTTTGGACCCGAGTCTTCTGTGGTGTGGACTGGATAACAAAATCTCGAATGTCATGAGTCATTGTGTCAGTTGCACCACAATTGAAAATCCACTCTGAATTTGAATTACAGGAGTTTGAGGTTAAATTCCCAACCCCTATACCTTCTTTATTTCGGCTGTCGTTCTTTTTTTCAGCTACCGTGCGTGTTTCATCCCTTCCATCGGGTTCGGTTATCTGTTTTGCTCCTCCCGGTGGGTTGCCATCGTTGTCATCGCTGGCCATTAGATTGCTCGCAGCGACGGAAACCTTCCCTTTTCCAGTGGTACCTCCCTTTTTATGCCCATCTTCCCACCATTCTGGATAACCGACGAGTTTGAAACATTGCTCCTTTGTGTGTCGATTCATCCCACAGTGAGTACAGAACAACTTCGATTTGTCCTCTCGTGATGATGATTTCGTCGTTTTTCCAATGAATTCTGATCGGGATCGTGCCCCATGACCCCTTGCTCTATATGCCTCCCCTGTGATGTTAATCTGAGGGTTCGATTTGCTGAGCAGTCCGCTGCCGATTCCACCTGGATCACCTACATTTGTGGGGTTGAGTATCCCACTTCTGGCCGCTTCTCGCCGGACCTGAGCATACGCTTTCTCCTCGGTAGGTAAGGGCTCTTCTTTGAGAATGTCTCGCTTGACAGTCTCATGCTTGCTGTCTAACCCGGCTAGAAATTGAAACAATCGGGTCTCCTGTCTCTCTTGATTGTATGTGGTGATATCATTTTGACAACTCATTGGATTGGGATGGCATCTATCAATCTCCTGCCAAATACCCAGTAAGACATCGAAATACCTTTCGAGAGTCATCTCTCCTTGTTTGATCTGATTGGCCCTCATGTGGAGTTCGAAGGTCTGAAACGCGTCTCCCCCGCTACCATACGTCATCTCTAAGGCATCCCATAGTGCTTTCGTGGTGGGATATGCAGCCACATTACTCACCAGGTTTGGTTCAATATTTTGAATCACCTAGGAAAACACAGTGAGATCCTGGGTTTCCCAGTTGTTAAATGTTTCCTCCGTCCTTACAAGTGCCGGTGGTTATCCCTTAAGGTGACTGAGGCGTTGTCGTCCAGCTACTGCAACTCGCATTAGCCGAGACCATAATGGATAATTGCTTGCATTTAGCTTGATTTCGATGTTTACGGGTTCTGAATTCTGCTACCCACGGTAGTTGTCGTGTTGTGTATGCCATTGCGCAGAAGATTGAGGAGTTGAGCCACAAGGTCATTCTGGCCTTGGAGAACTTCTGACCCAGTGGGTGTAGATGGCATTCCTTCCATACCGTCCATTGACGACTCTTGATTTGATCAGAATCGTCACCGCTCTGATACCATGTTATCAAAGAGAGATCAAAGAAAAGAAAGGATCGACTAGAAAGTTTTTGTTATTCTTTGTTTACAGACAATTGTCTACTATTATAGGCATTACATTTCTCTATATCTGGCAACATATCAACTGGCTATAAATAAAAAACGATTTTATTGCCCATAATTGCTCCCAATTATTTCCGGATTTTTCTCACAATAACAAGATTGAGGTTGAGTTTCGATGCACTCCTCCCTCCCTCCCTCCATCCTTTGCCACACAAATGGGGGGATCATTTGCCCTTCTCCACTTTATGATCCGGGACCATCATCTCCTTCACGAATGATTTGATGTTCCGGTCGGAGGACCCTTCTTCGGCCACGTCTTCGCGGGATGCCCTCTTTAAGCCCTCCGCGTTCTTCCTCAGTTACTCCGCTCCTGGCCCATCCATGACCTCCTCGATGCAACGCTTGACTTCCTCGGACGTTAGGTCATTGCTGTTGATTCTCACGCCATTCTTGAAGACGTCTACGATGAGCTTGGCGTTCGTCGGTTGGTCTGTCCACTACGGGTAGGCAATGAGCTGTATGCTGCTGCAGATCGCCTCAAGGGTCGAGTTCCACCCACAGTGTGTTAGGAAGCAGCCAACTGATGGGTGGGCCAGAACCCTAGTCTGCGGTGACCATGCCACGACTTTCCCTTGATCCTTTGTTTCCTCGATGAAACTTGGAGGGAGCTGGCCGGCACCGTTGGGGGTCAGGAACTCCGGTGGCTTGACCACCCAGAGGAATGGTCTCTTCGTCTCTGTTAGGGCATGTGCTATGGCCCCCATTTGCGCCGCTGGTAACGTGACGAGACTTCCAAAAGATACGTATATGACAGATGACGGGCTTTGTTGGTCGAGCCATTCGATGCATGAATCGTCGGACTTCCTCATCTCTATGGCGCCATCAAGTTCTTTGTCCTGGCCGAGCAACGCTGGTGGGACTAGTGGACCAATCGGCTTTATCGGGCAAAGATCATTCATAGAGTCCATAATGTCCTTCTCGAGGTGATCGAATGAATTCCCTAACACCCACTTGAACTTCTGCAAGCTTTAGAACAAGTCTGAGAACAATCTAGGGAAAGTACCGAAAGGGCTCGTGGGGAGAATGAACGTTGGAAGGTCCTTCAAGCTCAGCGACGGCAAGCCGGGCAGATCGACAATTAACTCAAGGTCATCTACTGTGGGAAACACATTGAGCTTGTTGAAGAAACGATAATACACGGCATACAGCATGCAGGGTTGGATCCAGTGGAGGGCACAAGGGATTCCGTGTTCAGCAGCGACATCGGCAGCCCACGGGACGAAAGGATTGGTGATGATACACAGCAACCTCTTGCTATCATCCCGATAATGATCCTTTATCAGGTTTGAAAGATTGATGGGGCCAAACTTGCCCAATGACTCCTTGAAAAGGTCGAGGTTAGTCTTCCGGTCGTAATCGAGGCTCAGCCCATCGGAGAAAAAGAGGAGGTCGATACCCGCTATGCTTTCCCGTGTCTCCCCAGCTGACGCAGTCTTGAGAATCCTTTGGCGGGCTATCTCAGTGGTGGCGAGTGTGGCGTGGATGCCCTCAGAGGCGAGGCGCTGGCCTAGCCGTAACATGGGGTTGATATGGCCTTGAGCAGAGAAGGAGACGAGCAACACGTGATTCTCCGGACCCCCATGACTGTCCTCCGCAACGGTGTCCGGCAACTTCTTTTCCTCGTCTGCCGCGACATATTCGCTTCCACCGCCATGACAACGGAGGGAAGAGCAGGAAGGAAAGAATCGTGTTGTGAACGTATGGATCGGCTCCCTCAAGTTTCGACCGCAATTTATACACAAAAACCGAGAAAGATACAAAGACTGACGCGCTGGTAAAAATCCCCCGGAAATAAAATTTGGTCGTGAATCCTATGATGTCCGGATTCGACACAGTGACACAATAATTTTATAGGAAACAGATAAGTAAAAAAATGATATGTTATAAAAATGTGCCGTCCGACACGATACCTTGGAAAATGCCTTTGGATTAGGTGTACATAATACTTGACACGAACAATAAATTTCACTTAATCACATGAACAACACGTCGAAGGGGGAATCTTTCGGGCGGCTGTTAGTATGACCCGGTAATTAATTACAAGGCCCGGCCAGGCCCGGCTCGCCACAGTCGTCCGTCCTCCGCCACCCCCACCCGCCCCCCCCTGGCCGGTCGTGGCGGCCGAGCCACCGCCTCCCGCATCCGAAGGACGCTTTGATATGTGAATTCCCTGGCTGAACCCCTCTGTCTACCTTTTTTTTTGGTAAGGCTCTGTCTACGTTTTTACTTCGTTGATAATCTGCTCGTCCTTGTCGCCGCCCGGAGGTCTCTTTCGGTGGTGGTGAATCCGCTCGATGTGTGGGCTGCAACTTCGAATTCCCAGTTTGGGTCGTTCTTGGAGTGTTTTCTCTTATCTTATCGATTTGATTGCTAGAAGGCTTAATTTTCGTCGATCGTGTTTTAGGCTGACGATGGTTTTGGTTATTTAGTGAAATGGCGAGGGCGGGGCCGCCGGATACTGGCGTAAACCCTGCTGAATCGGAAGAGCGGGAACTGGAGCTCTACACGATTCACTCTAGCGAGTCTTTCCGGACCCTTTCTTTTGTTTTTTGGGTGAGTAATTCATTCCGCCTAGTTCATGAGTCGGGAATTCTCCTTTTATTTGCAGGCTAGTTTTCATGGGACAACGTCCATGAGACAGAGAGGCTAGCGCTAGGGGGAAATCTTTTACGGGAGTTCGATCTCCCGGAATCCGAGGATTTACAAGGAATACCGTGACTTCGTGATTAATAGGTACAGGGAAGATCCCCCGAGGAGGCTTAAGTTCACGGAAGTTTGGAAATCCCTCGTGGGAGACATCAGTTTGCTCCACAAGATCTTCCTCTTCTTGGAGAAGTGGGGCTTGATAAACTTTAGTGCACCTCCTGTTGGTACTGATGATGTGATCGGAGAGGATGAATGGAGAAGCCGCGTTAGGGTTGAAGAAGGAGCTCCTAGTGGTATTCACGTTGTTGCAGTTCCAAATTCTAATAAACTGGTTACCGTGCCCACTTGTACGGAGAACAATAGTAGCGGTGGAGGGAGTAGGATAGGGATTGAATTGCCTCCATTGGCATCTTTCTCTGATGTTTTTGGAGATTTGGTTAAGCAAAATGGCACAACCTGCTCAAATTGTGGAAAAACTTGTGACGATGGATTTCATCAGTATACCAAGGTCTGATCCGTTTTCCCTTTCGTGTGGCATATTTCCACACTTTTTTTAATGAGATCTCGGGGAGGGTCGATCAAGTGATGACTTTAAGTGTATTGAAGGCAAAGGCACCTCTGACATTGGCGGAGCAGTTTGGACTGAAGCAGAAGTTTTACTTCTTTTGGAGTCCGTTCTGAATCATGTAGATGACTGGGAGCTAGTTGCACAAAATGTCAAGACAAAATCAAAATTGGACTGTATCCTAAAGCTCATTGAGTTGCGTTTCGGAGAATTCATGTTAGGTTACACCGACAGAATAAGGCTGGCAATGATAACAACACTTCTACCACAACCCAAATGTCACGGTCTTCATTCATTCCAGGCTCTGCTGAGCCCGGGCAACAAATTTATGAGAAGGTTGGGAATTTGGAGGAGAATGAGAATGAAGATGAAGATGCTGTTAGGTCCATCCCCAAAAAGGTTGCGAGTTGGCTATATTCCAGACAACAGTAGGTCTCTGATGAAGCAGGTACCTGTGGATTACTAGTGAAACTTTGCATGTTTTTCCCCATGTACTTATCCACAGTTGTCTGAAGTTTTTTCTTGATATATCAGAACTGCTTATCATGGAAACTATTATATTGAGAAAAATATCATTGAAGCAACCCAATATTCTCTTTTCCCTTTGTTTCAATATACTCTAGAGAAAAGGCCTTGAAAATTCACTTGTTCCTTGTTTCTCTTACCAATGCTAATATTTTGTGCACAAGGTTGCTCTTATTTCATCCATGGTAGGACCGAGAATTGCTGCGTCTGTCGCTGACTCTGCTGTTTCGGCAATTTATGATGAGACCTTTGCTCTAGAGAGATATTTGTCTCTCAGGAAGGAGCCATGAAACATGGCACCACCAATAGTGATGGCCAGATTGTTGATACCGAGATGTATCCTGAAGTTACTCCAGCCTGTAATGCCCACACTATGTTTTCTGATATTCAAGTTGGATGCCTTTCTTACCCTTTTTGGGTACATGTTTGTAGCTGACAATCAAGGCGTTGTTCTGGAGGAGAATTTCCTGCCTCTGAGGGCAAGGGCCGCCACTGCGACTGCCCTTGGAGCAGCTGCTTCTCATGCTAAATTGTTGGCAGAACAGGAAGGAAAAGAACTACAACATTTGATGTCTGACATCATTGAAGCCCAGGCTTGCTTAATGTTCTGACGCAATTATTGTCTAGCTAGAGGTGGCTCTGTGGTTTCCACAGTCCTTTATTACCAAAGCCTATCGACGAATTTCTAAGCTGTTAAACTCAACTCATTTAGACTCCTGCTAAATCCTCCAATACAAAAGGCTCAAACATAGTCTTGTTGAAAATACAGGGGCTCATATTAATAAAATTTGTTTTTATACCCACCATGGAATCTTCACATATTTGCAATTGCTTATAGGCCCAGTTTCCAGGTTAATATTATTTGCGTACTTATTTTTTTGCAGTTACAATTTTTACCAGTATGGCCGGTGACATGTCGTGTGCCTCGTTTGCTCCTGCAGATGAAGAAAGTGCAGGGCAAGATCGAGCACTTCGAAGAGCTGGAGCCCCTGATGGAGAAAGAGCATGCCTGGATGGATAAGCTCAAGGAGGTCGTATTCTCGATGTATTGTAGAATTAACCGCGCATGTAGTCAACGATGACCTGGTTGGGGATTTGTTAGATGCCTGTGCATAGATCCAAGTGGTCGTGATCATATTCTAGTTTTGATTGCTTTTGGCTTACAGACACAAGATGATTGGACTTCTGTCAGATCGCCAAAAGCAGTTCCGTAGAATTTCATCTGTAAACTTGATGCTGTTGCAAGTGTTTTGTTACTTGCACCCATAAACTTAGTACTAGTCTCTGCTTTGTCAACCCAAACCACATTCAACAACGGCCGCCACCGCAGTTGCCTGCCCATTCTTCAAATAGTTGTGGGGAAGTGAAGTTTCTTCCTTTTCTTTCTTCAGTCCTTTTTTGGTTGCAACAGTATTTGTCACTATCTCAGGGACCTCCCCTTTTTTTTTTCCTTATCTGCTTTTCCTGCACTCTTAAACAATCGATGAGTTCCATGAATCTGGGCAATGACTTTTTCTAAGAATTTGGGGCATCTGGCCACTCCTTGGCCATCCTCCACAATACTGGAGGGGCGTTTCGTGATAAATTAGGCAGGCGTCCATGAAAGGTGTGTTGGGTGGACTCTTTCACGTAGAAAAGGTCCAGATTGACAAGGACGATTGAGGAAGAACGATTGATCCATGGAATGCATAATGAGGGTGTTGCCACAGGTTGGCAACCTCCAAGGTAAAAAGCTCTGCCGCCTTCGAATGAGTTTTCAGTCAGCATGTTCATGCACCTGGCCTCATGTTTCTCGTGTTCCTACTGCAAATCGCGGAATAAAACTGGTATTAGGAAGAAAAGTGATCGGGTAAATGGGAAATGGATTCCAGGTTTGAGTGTGAGGAATGTAACAAGAGTTACGACGCTCGTTGACAGCGAGCAATCGAGGTCGGTCCCTATCTGACCTTTTGTTGTTGCTTCTCCTGCTGGAAAACGTACTTCTGGCTGAGTCGGTAACTCCAGGAGGAATATGGAGTAACTGTTCCTGTAAAGTTGAACAGGAATTACGGTGTTATTTCCACGGACCAAAAAGCAGAGAGCTGCATGTCATTCTTCACCAGATTTCGTCACGCGGGGGTCTTCGTCATTGAGCGAGACGATAAGTCCACCCCAAATTGCCTAAAAAGTGCCACGAGACATACCAACCTAAAACCTAACCTTAAATCAACATCCGCCATGGTATGTGTCATTCCTCATGGTTCAAGGCCTTATAAATATGCATCCCATGCACAACCTCCCTCCCTCCCATGCATAATCTTCGAAACACACCTTTGATCCTTTCTATCCTCAAAGAATGTCCAGGATCCTCGGCATCGCTACTTTTCTCCTCCTACTGCTCCCATTGATTCTGATCACAGTTGGAGATGTTGACGTGACGACAGAAGCTAGAGTGATGATGGGTGAAGAGATTACGCGGGCGGTCGATTCGCCCGTAATGGTGCCAAGCCCCCCATCATTGCATAGGGATCTGAGGGAGGTGATCCAGGACTCGGGTCCTGAACCGGGCGGGCCAGGTCATCGCATGCGGGTCACCTCTCCTTAAGTTAGAGAACAACATCAAGGAAGATTACACCAGCGAGTATGGTCCCAGCCCCGACATCGGACACAAATAGGAGGAGAGTGCCCCGCATTTCATGTAGGGTTAAGCCTGATGCATGTGAAGCTTTTATGAATGACTAAAATAATGCTTATGCGTTTACATATGACCTACATATTTTTACCTCTATAGTTTTATTTTAAAATACCGTTAGTCTAAAAAATATTTTTGAATTTATAATTTAAACTTTCAAAATTCCTTATTTATAGTCTGGAACTCGAAGCCTTCAAGTTCGACTTTACGGAACAAGTCGATCCTCAAATAATATTAAAAATAATTTTTTTTACTAAACTCCCCGCGTGACTAGAGGTGGCAAACGGGCGGGCTGGCTCGGCAGCTCGCCCGCTCGGCTCGTACTGTAGCGATCCGAGCTTCGGCTTGGCCCGCTACAGTAACGGGCTGGCTCGGCTCGGGCAATCGTCGACGGGCCGAGCCGAGCCAGCTAGATGGGCTCGCGAGCCCCGGGTTGGTGAGCCAGGTGTACCGGGCTAGCGAGCCGGCTCGCGAGCCGGATTAAAAAATTATTATTTTTTTTAATGACCGTTGGATTTTTTTTTTTGTTATTTTTCAACGGTAATGTTACCGTTTGTAACATTTTTTTTTCTTTTTAAATTTTTTTTTTAAAAAATTCCTCTATAAATACCACTAAACTCATAAATTTTTTTACAAACAAACTCTTCATCTCTTATTCTCTTCTTCTCTTGCTCTCTATCAATTAATCGTGATCTAGTGCTCTCCTCTCGATATCGGCAAGCGGCAACAAGCTATTGTTCATTAATTGGAGTTTCGGTGACGGTATCATTTATTTATTTGGAATTTATTTATAAGATTTTGTTATTGTTTGTTATGGATCCACATAATTATAATATTAATGATGATGTTGACGAACTTAGGGAAATAAATGCTTCATTTTCAATAGGACAATCTTGTACACAAGCATCCGCATCCACCTCATCGCCTCAAAGAAAAAGAAATAAAACGTCAGAAGTATGGAAACATTTTAAAACGATAGAAATTAAAATTGGTGGAAAGATAGAATCTAGGGCTCAATGCAATTATTGTATTAAAAATTATTCTTATACTTCAGGTAGTTCAACGAGCACACTTGGTAGGCATTATGAAAAATGTCACTTAAACGAACAAAGTAAAGATCCTAGACAAAAAGTATTAGATGCTAGTGGTAGTGGCATATTTTCTTATTCACAAGATAAAATGAGAGAAGGAATAGCTAAACTTGTAGCACAATGCGAGTTGCCTTTAGCCTTTATGGATAGTGTTGAATTTGAAAATTTTATGAAAGAATATGCCACTCCTAATTTTAAGCGTGTTTCTAGAAGTACAATTAGAAACGATATTATTAAAATGTTTAATAATATGAAGAATGAATTAATTTCATTTTTTGCAAGTGCTCCTGCAATGTGTATTTGTATCACCTCTGATTTGTGGAGTGCACGTAATTCTATAGGTTATGTCGTAGTAGCTTCTCATTTTATTAATGACTCTTGGCAATTAAATAAAAGAATTTTAGGATTTCGTAATTGTGAATATCCGCACACTGGTATTACTATTTATAAATATATTGTAACGATTTTACAAGAATATAATATTCAAGATAGAATATTTAGCATAACACTTGATAATGCTAGTGCTAACGATGTTGTTGTTTCACATTTTAAAAACTATTTTCAATTAAATACTATATACGATTCTCTTTTTCATATGCGATGTGTTTGTCATTTTTTAAATTTAGTTGTTAAAGATGGTATGACATTTGTTGCACCTCACATTGAATCAATTAGGACAGCAATTTCTTATATAATTGGGTCTAATTCCAGGCAACAAGAATATAGAGATTATTGTAAAGCTGCTCAACTAAAACCATGAAAATTAAAAACCGATGTAGAAAACAGATGGAATTCGACTTATTTAATGTTAGAAAATGCCCGACCATATTGGCAGATTATTTGTGCTTATATTAATGAGAAAACATCAAATATTAACCTTGATAAATCTATTTGCGATGTAGCTAATATATTTCTTGACTTTTTAAAACCGTTTTATGATGCTACAAATGAATGCTCGGGAGTTTATTATCCCACTTCTCATCTTGTTCTCCCAATTTTTATAAACTTAACTAGTAATTTTGCAAGATATCGACAAATAGAAGAATTTAGAGAAATACTTAATAAAATGGAAACAAAATTTAAAAAATATTGGCTTGATATTCCTTCTATTTTTTGTTATGCATGCATTATGGATCCTAGATATAAATTAAGAGGAGTATGTCTTATGGTTAATAAAATTTCTCACAATTTACAAACTACTCCTAAAGTTTCTGATGATCAAATAACTAATGGTATTGCTAGTTTATTTTCTTCTTATGAATCTAAATATTCTGATGTTTCTCGTTTACATGTTGGTGTTTCATCACATGCTAGTTCAAGCAGTGGAGGTGGAAATATTGTGCATTCACAATTTGGTATTGAAGATATTTGGAGTCAACTAGAAACAGATGTTCACTCTAGTTCTATGAGAAATGAACTAGACATTTATTTTGACACTCGATATCACTTTTCACGCGAACAAAACTTTGATATTTTAGATTGGTGGAAAACATTTTCCACCACGTATCCTATTCTTTCTATAATGGCACGTGATCTACTAACACCTCCGGTCTCTACCGTAGCATCGGAGTCTGCTTTTAGTGCAGGTGGACGTGTGTACGATGAACGCCGAGGACGACTAGCACCCGATCTCGTGGAAGCTCTCATTTGCATGAAAGATTGGAACAACGCCATTACGAGAAACCAACAACAAGAGGACGAAATACTTGAAGTATTTAAAAATTTGGATGTTGAAGATTAACATTGTAACTTTTTTGACATTTTGTACATGATTGACAATTACATGGGTGCCAACCTAGTTGGGATGTATGTAATTTGTAGTGATGCAAATGTCAAATTATTAGTTGTATACTTAAATTTTTTTTCGGCTAAAAATTTGTATGTAATATACAATTTATAAAATTAATTTCATAATTATTATTTTTATAAAAAATAATTTTATTTGTGTCGGTTGAGCTCGTTAGGCTCGGCTCGACTCGGCTCGTTCGGCTCGTGGCTCGCGAGCCTTCTCGGGTTAAAAAAAATTTCGAATTGGCTCGTTAGACTCGTTAGGCTCGTGGAGCTCGGCTCGCTAAGCTCGACAGGCTCGATGAGCCAGGCCTTGATAGGCTCGGCTCGGCTCGCTCGTTTGCCACCTCTACGCGTGACTGCTCCCCTTCCCTCCCACGTGACCCCCCTCCCCTCCCACTATCCCCTTTTTCCCCTCCACCTTTTTTTAATAAAGCAAGGAGATCGAATCACTAATAAACTCGAAAACTCACCTTGTATGCGCGATCTCGAATTCTTAAAGTTCAATTTTTTTATATATCAAAGTCTAATTCTAAAAATTCTAAAGATTCGAGTTAAAAAATGTAAATTATGAATTTTAAAAGTTACGACCGGAAATTGTATTTAGAAACAAAGCTCTAATTACAAAAGGATTGTGCCCACACTTCTTTATTACTGGAGATTTGCATGTATGGTAAACACCAAGTGCTAATTATATAATTTACACAAGTGAAAGTAAGTTAAGGAGTTAGCAATGGGAGATGCATGGGCCGTTTAAGTGATCACTTTGGCAAAGGAAACTCATTTATATTAAAATATGCACGATGCATGCAGGGGATATTATTACAAGATATACATAGTAGAGCATAAGGAATAGATGACGCCGACAACAGAATGCGCCCAAGTCTTCTATATTGGTAGAAGAATTTGGATCCCCAATATCAGGAGAAAATTGAGTATAACAAGCCATTTTGTAGCAAAGTCAAACTCCATCCCATGTCATGTAACCAGGATCCCATCCCCCACTTTTATTATTACCAAAACAAACACTATTGATATCGACTATCAAAAGGCTAAAACAGAGGAAAGGCTGTCATGAAAGAAAAAGCCTTAACAGGAGAAAATAAAAAACCTAACCAAACTGTGCAAGTGCCACGACCATGTCGAGAACAGATAGGATGAGCACATTATTCAAACGGGATGAATTAAATTCTTCCTGTTCCAATCTCAATCGCTGAAAGATGCCTTCACAATTATCCTCCCAAAGGATCGGGCCAAATCAAAGCATTTACGCAGATACAATACAATGCAAACAGCAACAAAAATAGCATAACAAGTACCCAGCAAGACCAATATGTCGAAAGCAGCTGAACCCAAAAACAAAACACATAATGCAACTAGCTGGGTATTCAAAGGTCATCATAGCTATAGCTCAGGCATCATCTTGAGGAAAATAATTCAGAGAAAAGCCGACATAGATTGCATTCGCCAGAACTAGACTCATCCTGATAAGTGGTTAATTGACCTTAAATAGACCAGCTGTCCCCAAATTCTGGACAAAAGTGAGAGGGAACACCAGGATCATCCTGCTGCGGTTGTTTGGACGAGATATCCACAACAAGAACACTCAATAGAATCTCAGAACCGATCAGGAGCTTCCAGAACATCAACAATGTGTTAAAACAGGGAACAAACATCTCCACTCAGCAGCCAGGCCTTGAAGATTTGGGACTTCTATGGACTAAATTGAGCCTGGCTTATTGGGCGAGAGAAACTCCAAACCATTTTTCAAGAACTAAAAGCACGTCCTAGCGCAACAAAGTAACCTGAGTCAAGTACCAATAACGTACCCTGCCAAAAGCTTAAAGAGCATTAATACACTATCAAAACCAAACAGAAAGATTACTGATCAAATGGAAATGGATGAGGAATTCCCATATTACCCGTCCAACCTCTTTTTCAAAATTTCGAGAAAAGTGTGCCCAAAATGGGTATTCCACCTTTTGGGCAGACAACTTTGCGTTTATTCCAAAATGAACCCTCACCAGTGTTTGCCCAAGAGTCAGATAGACGCCAAAACACGGTCCATTGATGCGGTCAACCCCATGAAATCAACCAAACTCAATCTCGCGATCTCATTGGCAAAGCATAGTAGACCATCCAGCAGCATAACAGATCATAACCAAGGAACCATCACGATTAAGCAGCGCATCACGCAAGAAAGTTTCATGGGTCTACATAAGCATTCAGGAACTCAAATAGTTGAATCTCTCAGCCAGCTCCGACACATGAAAATACTGAAACAGCACAAAGCTCCATCCACCCAGGTTTCAACAGCAGAGGGCCTCAATGAGAGAGGACGTCGATACTCGGGAGAAAACCACAGCAGACGTTCCAAATAGCAGCTACAAGAAGCAAAATCTCATGACACAAATGATGGAGAAATCATTATGGCATTGTGACAAACTTCATAAACTTTACCATGATCTCAATGTTTAGCGATAGTTTCCAGAACCTCTGCGCTCATAGGGGCCAGATCGATCTCGATTGTAGCGATCGTTTCCTGGACCACCACGGAATCCAGAATCCCTGCCACGCCCACCAGAACGATCACCATTTCGATCAGGACCATAACGACCACCGCCACCTCCTCCTCCATACCTGTCATCCCTCCCTCCATACCTATCATCCCTCCCTCCATACCTATCATCCTTTCCACCGTACCTATCATCCCTTCCACCATACCTGCCTCCTCCACCTCCTTCACTGGGGCATTCCCGAGCAAAATGACCTGGTTTTCCACATTTGAAGCACTCTCCTCCATTTGATCCACGTGGACCACCAAATTCACGTCCACGATCACGACTGCGGTCACCATCTTGGTCTCTGCCAGGACCCTGAGGCTGAGCTTTCTCAACAATGATGTTTCGTCCATCTAAATCCATTCCATTCATAGCCTCAATGGCCTCCTCCATTGCCCTTTTCTCATCAAAAGTTACAAAACCAAATCCACGGGATCGCCCATTAAGCTTGTCAATGACCACCTGCATCAAATTATCCATCTTATCATTTTTCCACAATCAGCAGTTGGCAGCAATACAACTAAACCAAAACAGAAAACTCGGGGAAACAAATGCATCTAGATGTTAATACAAACAGCATTACCTTTGTCTCGATAACATGCCCAAACTTGTCAAATGCCTCTTTCAGGCCTCTTTCCGACGTTGACCATGCTAGGCCACCAATATAGCATCGGAATTCACCCTCTTCAGACATTTGGAATCTATAATAAAAGGCAACAATTCAATCATGTAGGAACATTATGTTCGTGATGAAATCAAGAAATCTTACCATACCCAAGGATAAAATATATTAGAAACTGAGTCTACCAATCAGAGGGAATGTATTGACAACGAGAAAAACTACACCGCATCCACATTAAAGGTATAACATTGTGTGTCATGCCTTTTTGAGTAAAGAAGCTCGAGCAGGAGCAGGAACAAATCAAGGGAAATAAATCAACAATAAAACATGGGCATGCAAGTGCTACTCTCCTTTTTCTCATCGCTCTTCCACACTCTTTCTCACACACGGGGGCGGACAGATAGAAGGGAGATAAATCAAAGGGGAAGGCATGCAGCCCTCAAAAAGCATGACCCTAAGGCACAAAACAACCGCACGGGAAACAAAGGGACATCTCGATCGAGCGGAAAGTGTAGGGATTCCCGATCACTTAGGCATTAAATAAAAAAAAGCGGTCCTCCTCCTTACGCAATCAACCAGCGGATTCCAACAATAAATCACGCGAAAACAACCGTTCGTTCATATCAGCAGTGGCGTGCCGTTTCCGATTCCAGCAAGAATTCTAGAAATATCGCTAGCCTAAACAAAAATGGAGAAAGTATCTCTCAATCAACGAGGAAAAGCTACCGGTCGGCACGGACTCGGACACCAACGAAACGACCAAAAGGAAAGGGAATCGATCAGAAGTTCAGCCGGCGTAGAAATCGAGATCAGGCTACAACGATTCGACGAGTGTAAGAAGAAAATAGAGAAGGAGAAATAACCTTAAGAGGAAGGGATCGACGATGCAGCTCCGGCGGAGGAGAGGAAACCCTAGAATTAAAAAAAAAAAAACCAAAGGTAAATAAAAGAAACGAAGAATGAGAATAATAAAAGGAGGTAGAGGGAATAATTAAATTATTCGATTCGTCTCACACGTGTCCTTTGGAGTCGTCGACTTGGGAAGAAAATATTTGATATAATCCTTTCCATGAATAACTTTTAATATTGAATTCATTTAAAAGAATTGAAAAATCAACACCGAATTTAGTTCATCAAAAGGATATTCGGCACCAAATTGAATAATTTGGCAACATATGATTTTATTCTTACCCTTTAATAATATCTACTAAGGCGGCCACCGTCATCATCCATTAGCATTTTGCCAAACTTTTACTAATGGGTGGTGGTTGGTTGATTCGATCGATGGATAATAAATGCAAGGTCTCCTCTGTACATGCATTAAATGGACGTCACAGCCTAATTCGGTCCTCTTTGTGTGTGTTTGTTGATAGGACGGGAACGTGACCTATGCATGTGTGGGGCATGGCTTATTCGATCTACCTGAACGTGTGCGTACACGCCCATCTTTACATACATATAAATAGATATAGGTGTACTGTACACCCACTATATACGTTACGTCGTCGTCCTTTTCGGGACAGGTGTTTTCCGATTGTAGCATCACTTCCGGGTCCATCCAGCCGCCCAGGGACAGCTCCGGCTTGCGGCTTCTACACCGACACCTGCCCGGATGCCAAGTCCATCGTCGCCTCGGCCATTCGAGACGTCGCCTCGGCCATTCGAGACGCCGCCTCTTCCAACCCCAAGATACCTGCATTCATGCTCCGTCGCCACTTCCAGGACTGCTTCTATACAGATCGACGGCGGGTACAGTGTGGAGAAGAACGCTTTTGTCCCGTCCAAGGTTTCGACGTGGTCAAGGACGCAAAGAGGCAGTTAGAAGCCGAATGTCCGGGCATCGTCTCGTGTCCCGATATCATCATGCTCGCGGCCCTACATGACGACGCACCTCTACAACTTTGCCCAATGCGGTGGCCCCGACCCGACGATCGACCTGAGCTTCCTCCCCGAGCTCGAGTCTGAGTGCCCGAGGAACGGGGACATGAACGCCTGGATCACCATCGACCACGGAAGCGAGGACACATTCGATGACCAGATCCTATGGAACATAAGGGGCGGGTTGGCGGTGCTGCAGTCGGACGCGAAGCTCAACAACAATCCGGACCCTAGGAGCATCCTCCACTCTTACTTCGGCACGCTGAGCCCGTTCTTCGGGCCGTCCTTCGAGGCGGACTTCGTGCAGTCATGGTGAAGATCGGTGTGAAGACAGGTTCAGATGGGGAGATTAGGAAAGTTTTGCAGTTCATTCAACTAGAAAAAAGAATTGGACCTCAGCAATTCGATGGTAAATATTTATTTTACATGTGATCGATCATAGGAAAGTGTTTATTACAAATGACAATTACAAAATTACATGAAATTTTGCCATAACGTGAAAAATTTCTGCCAAATGCCGAGGAACAGGGAATAAAACAAACAGAGGTTGAGACAAGAGGACATTCGGACAATTGCAACGGGGGATTTGTTTTCGGAGGTTGGATTCAGGGCAATTGTTTCTGCCCTGCCAAAATCCAAACAACAGGTGAAGGAGAAGGATGGGGACGATGAAATCAATCTGATATTTAAGGTTGTTCTTCCTTTTGATGCCTCTGAATTTATTGAAAAGCTTCGGGCAAGTCACATGTTTGTCTCTTCTTCCTTTTCTTTTGTGTGATTTTCACGTGTTCATTTTCCTAACGAACCCACGTCCGGAGCGAATGTCCTGATCGCGTTCCCGGTTCGTGTTCGGCGTCGTCGCATCAGTCCGTAATGCGTGGAATCGCAAGACGGTCGGCGTTTTGGCTGTTTATGTTGATCTTTGAAAGGCGCTTCTCTTTTCAGCTGAATGCTCTGGTATTTCGGTTTGTGCAGGGTAGGTTTGCTTGGGGATGAAACCTTTCGAGCGTCCTTTCTCCAGCTTTTTAAGGTTTTCGCTGGACGGTATCATTGAGGTGTTCGGTGTTGCCGGATATTGGTCGGTCGAAAGGGGATGTGTGTGTGAATGGCTCTGAGCAAGCTGTGGGGAGTGATTGGGGTTGTGAAGGACCAGACGAGCATCGGCCTAGCTAAGGTCAGTAGCAGCAGCTTCCGGTCGGACCTTGACATGGCAATCGTGAAGGCCACCCTGCATGATGGGTTCCCGTCGGAGGAGAAGCACGTGCGGGAGATTGTGAGCCTGACGAGTTACTCGCGGTCAAACATTAGAGCTTGTGTGCATGCCATCACGAGGCGACTACACAGGACGAGGAACTGGACAGTGGCACTCAAGGCCTTGGTCCTGGTCCAGAGACTTCTTGCAGATGGGGACCCAGCCTATGAGCAGGAGGTCTTCTTCACAACATGGCCGAGGGATGAGGTTGCTCAACATGTCAGAGTTCCGGGACACGTCTTCGAGGTTGGACTCGTGGGATTTCTCGGCGTTCTTTAGGACTTTTGCGCTCTACCTCGATGAGAAATTGGACTACAGGATGCATAGATTGCGAGGGAAGCAGGGGATGTCCGGGTTTGTAGAGGATAAAAGGGAAAGGGAGGGTGCATGCCGTGCAGTGAGATCGATCCCACTGGGAGAGAGGAAGACCGAGGACATTTTCTTTGAGATGCAGCAGTTGCAACAGCTACTGGAGCAGTTCCTTGCCTGTCGGCCAACAGGAGAAGCAAAGGTAAACAGAGTCGTGTTTGCTGCCCTCAACCCAATCGTGAAGGAAAGCTTCCAGATATGCGGCGAAATGACAGCGATCGTCGCCTTGTTGCTCAACCGGTTCGCAGACTTTGACATGCCCAACAGCATGAAGGTGTATGAGATCTTTTGTCGAGTCCAGAAGCAAGCGGAAGAGCTCTACAGATTCTACAGCTGGTGCAAACATGTTGGAATCGCCCGTACTTCCGAGTACCCCGAGGTCGACCTGGTCTCGCAGAAGAAACTAGACCTGATTGATGAGTTCATTAGGGACAAACTGGATTAGGCACAAAGAGAGAGAGAGCCGGAAGGATCGAAAGGAAACACGAAGAGATCCAGATAACCGAACCAGACGATGTGGCTGAACAAGACCTGTTCTCGATCAAAGCCCTGCCTCCGCCAGAAGGATTCAACGAAACCATGGTCCAAGGCTGTAACATTGAACAAGGAGAGAATAGAGAGAATGCACAACAGGAAGCAGACCTCCTTGGTTTGGGATCCGATCCAGTTACGGGTCAGGACCAAGGTGAGATTTTAGCACTGGCTTTGTTTGGTGATGCCGGTCCTGGGGCAGCACCCACATGGGAGGCTTTTTCAGATAACCGTAACAAAGCAGACTGGGAAACTGCTCTGGTGCAATCATTAAGCAACCTCTCAAACCAGAGGACAACGATGGGGGGAGGCTTCGACATGCTGTTACTAAACGGGATATACCAGCACGGCATGTCGGCTGCAGTCGCCAACACATACTTCATGGGAAGTGCAAGCAGCATTGCCTATGGTTCAGACGGTAGATCACCGTCGATTCTGGCCTTGCCAGCTCCTCTGACACCGAACAAGAGGACACCAAACTACTTTGCCGATCCATTTGTGCCATCTGTCACCATCATGCCCCCACTGTATGTCCAGATGTCAGATATGGAGAAGAAACAGCAGCTTCTGGTGGAGGAACAGCTCCTGAGGCAGAGGTACACGAGGGACGGAATGCCGGGTTGGCTCGGGTCGGCACAAATGCAAGCAAACCAGCACACAGTGGGCGGTTATGGTTACCAGAAAAGCTACTGACGCTTTCTCCCCGATCCAACATGTAAAATCGACTACCAGCTTTCCATTAGTAACACAAGGATCGTTTAGGAGAGAACTTGCTAGTAAATGCATTAGCACAGTAGTTTTTCTAAAGCTTTATCTACTCCCACACAAAGAAGTTCATATACCAGTTTGGGTTGCAGAGTTCAGAGGATTGCAGTCAGTAGGCTCGGATCCTTGAATCGATCTTATCTGGGATGTGCCATGGCGAGTATTCCGATAACTGTAGGTTCTCAAGCATTATACCATTCATCTCGATATCAACTACTCCCTACATAAGATAAGGAAAACAAAATGTCCCAAAGCCCAGTTGATCCAGACTAAGACCCGAACCAGAATAGCTCACTCAACTAGTATTCTCCCTCGACCGATGGGAATGTCCATTGAGGTTCCTTGAAGATAGTTCATGGAGTTGCAAGGACTTTTAAGGTGGCTAATTACTTGTGCAGTTGTTGGTGTGCAGTCTGTGCATGTTGTTGCATACTCAAGCAATGTTACATAGGATTGTGATGTATCTGATCATCACAATCCTATGTAACATTGTGATGATCAGATACATCACAATCCTATGTAACATTGCTTGAGTATGCAACAACATGCACAGACTGCACCAGTCAGTCAATCTTCAATAGACAGGGCGAGTCGCAATTGTCCGGTGGTGACAGCAGTTGATATTTCAATTTGATCCTGTCACAAACGGGTATGCCTTCATGGAGGCTTGATGAAGTCGACAGTCTCATTTTTGTTGGTTTTGGATGGAAACGTTAGATCTTAGCAAGGTTTTCTCCAAAACTTGTTGCAACCTGGTTCAACAACAACTGCGTGGAGAATCTCGTCCCAGCACTTATCCGAAGGGGAAGAATGGACAAGCACATTGAGATCTTATGCTGCTGCTTTGAGGCATTCAAGTTGCTCAAGCAGTTCCCGAGGATGAGGGACTCGCAGTAGCGGAGATGACACTGGCGGACGTCACAGAGAACCTGATGCTGAAGTCGGCAGCGGATGACGTTGAAGTGTGTCTCACGAACCTGATCGCGGCACTTGAGAGTAAGGTCAAGAAGGACGAACAGGCGAGGGCTAAGGCGGCAGCTGTAGAGCGAGTCCAGGAGGAGTCGAAGGATGCAGAAGGCATCGGAAGTTCAAAAGATGTCGCAGCCAGTGGAGGGAATAAGGATGGTTTCTAAAGCCTGTAAGCTAGTCTTAGTACTGTTGCTTTAATATTGCTTAGGATTCCATGTCATGTCCTTTACTATTCCAGTTCAAAATGAACAATTGTAAACTGTTTGACCCTAGCAAATATTCCTCTGCTAAAATTACATAAAACAAATGGTAGTAAAACACATAACAGACAGGAGCAATGTTGAAAGAAAAGCATAGACCTTGCCACGAGCTGGTTCGGCATGTCCCCCTCTTGTTGCTTCGCAGTCGTCGAATTCGGTCATACTCGAGGAGTCACCGGCAGCATGATGATTCTGTCGTCTTCCTGATTGATCTTCTTGACACAACTTTTACTTCCCTCTTCCAACTCATTGTCCTCCCGTGCCGCTTCCTGTCGGCTCGTCTTACTATCGCTGCCCTTGTCATCGTCACCGTCTTTCGTTTGAGAGGTCACCACGATCTCCAAGGTGGAGTCTGCTGGAACGAGCTGATTTAACTTCTTCCTTTCTCTGGCTTGGCCCCAGAGCACTGAGTACAGCCCGCAGATGATCAAAACTGCTCCTAAAATGCTGTCGAATTGAGGAAGCAATTCACGCATCAGCGAACATCATCTTTTGCCTCAATTCGTGATGTTTCTCTAAAGAAATGCAATTACCTCCCCAAGTATAGCTTCTCATTCAACAGCAACGGAGCCATAAATGCCACGGCGACCAGAATTAGAGGACTGAATATGGACCCAAACAGTGGGCCCCTTGTCCTGACGCACCACGCGACTACGGTGATGCATAGCCCGGACCCGACGATTCCCTGAAACCAGTTGAATTTTGTGTGGTTGGTCACTAGCGAATTTGTTAAAGGCACATGGTTTCGACTGATTCCCCTGATTCGTACAGAACTTACCGCGTAAACAATTGCAAGAAGGCTAATATTCCAATGGAGCCTCCACTTCTTCCAGTCATTCTCCCTCACGAGTGCATAGACGAGTGACTGTATCGCGGCCATGAATGACATCAACGCTGTGCTCGACAGCTGACATGGGTATTCCTTACTCATTTTTGCCTGCAAAAGTCAAGATCAGGGCAGCAAACATAACACTCGATGTGAGCTTCGGGATAAACATAAACCTCAGAACCTGGCAAGAGAAGTGAAAGAATCAAATCACCTGAACGATCAACCACATGGACATAGAGAGGCAGCTGCCGACAGCCATGATCGAACCCAACAGTATGTTTTGATATCGTGGAACCGGCGGCGCGCCAGAGCCCCCGAGACCGTGGAGGTGCATGACGTTAACGTGAGTCGAGTAAATGTTGATCTCGGCACCTTTGTAGAACGTGAGCAACGTTGCCCCACCTAAACCTAACAAAGTCCCCAACACTTTCGCAACGCCTTCAATCCTTCTAATGCTCAGCTTCTCCAAACTAACAAAACCCAACAAAAAAAAAAAGAACATCAAAAACCAAGAAACATGTTAACCAAGGAGACGACACATCCCGCTGCGCACGTACCCGAACAACGCAGCCAAGACTAAGGTTACCGCAGGGATGAGGTTGACCATGGCCGAAGCGTAGGTCGCGGAAGTTAACGCCAAGCTTTCCAAGTACAAGGTTTGCCCTAGTGATCCCCTGCAAAGGATAGAAAAGGAATAAAAACATCAGTAGGCATGACAATACTACTGAGACATGGGCATGTGAAACTGCGGCCATATCATAAACTTTACGGCGAGTTAAAAGATTTTGGGTTGTTGGCCTTTTTATGTCTTTTTTTTTTCCTTTTCTTTTTCATCTCATTATTAATCAACGAATCTAGGAAAAAGGTGACGTGAACACGTGTCGGAATACTATTAACACGCTACCAGGACTCGTGCCTGTTTTTATAAAGGGAGGAAAATGGGGAAAAAAAATCAAATACAATCTTAATGCTAAATACAATTTCAGTAGAATGCATTGCTATAAATTTTTCTTTGGGACTTACCCGAATAACCCAGTAAAGAATGAGTAAATCAACACCTTCTTAGTTAATCTTGGCCTGATTTTCCTGCAAATAATAATAATAATAATAATAATAATACAGACCTATCATTTTTGGAATCCTCTATATTTAACTAATTAATTGAGGAGATTTATGAGCAAAAATTGTATTCCTTCCACGTTAATTTCTTCTCCTTCCGTTCAGCAAAACAATGAGAATTATTTGTAAACGTATTACCTTGTGTACTATCAAAACCATATGTTATAAATTGCGAATGTTTCGATTGGTATATTTTAGAAGAAAGAAAAAAGAAGAGGGAATCCGAGTAAGAGGGTAACGCATAACCAGGGGAAGGAGGAGGAGAAAAGAACCTTTCGAAGAAGAAGGCGACCGGGGCCAAGAAAGCGGTGGCGAAGATGAGACGGTACATCACCATGACCTTTAGGCTAGTCCCTTCCCTCGCGGCCAGCTTGTACAGGATGTTAACGATGGCCATTGCGATCTGGGCAATCACCATCATGATCGGCTCCCTCAACCCGTGGACTACATTCCACAACCTCTCCATCGCCATCCTTCCGCCGAGATCCGCGAGAATCACAAGCGAGTAGGGGGAAGGTATGTGAAGGGAGTGGGAAGACGAAAATGCACATCTTTTTGTATGAAAATGCACATATTTATAGATTTGATTTAGTGTTGGTTGGAAATGGAAAGTTAAAGGAAAAAAAAAGCAAAAAAAAAACCGAAATAATATGTTTAAGTGATTAAATACGACAGCCTTTTTTAATTCGTTAGATTATGGATTTGGAAGGTAGGAAATGACGTAATCAGTGATGACATCAAACAAAGTAAAACATTGGTCAGGATTCATTAGGAAGGGAGAGATCTGCTCAAATTGAATGCTCCTTTTGCATCTCTTTCCATTTGTTTTTTTAAAGGATTAACTTGCGATCCTCATAGTTTCCACGTGGGATCTGGTCGGCGTACAAAATGATAAGTACATTGGATCCCGACAAGTCCAAGTACGATTTGGATTTCTCTAGCCAAAGTGGTGGCAACATCATTTTGATTTTTTTTTAACCCCCCCATTAACATTCCACTTACCCATTAAATGTCTGATTGGAATCACTCCCACCAAACCACTAAATCATGGCTGACAAACTCTTCTTCAGTTAAACGACCCTTGGTTATTCTTAACATTCATGGATCAATGGATCGTCGGTACTGTTTTCTCTTCCTCTTTCGGCCCCGATCTCCGTCGCTCCATATAGTCGTCGGCGACTTATCATGTCTTAGAGTTGGCAATATTTAACCTTGATCCGTCTTGGCAAAGGTAGTTCCCGGAGATGGAGGGCTCCGAGGAATCAACTAACTGTGCATTTTTAGCGTTTTTGTGGCAGTGGAGTTGGAAACAATCGAAATATTAGCAGAATTTTCTTCTACTAATATTACATCAAAGAGATGGGAGGGGGACTATTCTTCTTCTCATGGTGAATTTTACAGCCCTCGATAGGAAATAAAAATGTTTAGAAAACTTGGTACGGGTCATTCCGCACGTCCCCCCTAGTGGTTTCTTATTTCCGAGTAGCGTTGATATGATTGGCTATATCTGAGTCATGGCCGCCGGCATGATCACTCCGCCCTCCTGGTCCTTCCAGGACAATGCTTTTCCTTCTGCCTTCCGACCGGGTGTCCTTTCATGCCTCTTCCTCTCGGCTCTTGTTACTTTCGTGGCCCATGTCATTGTCAGCTTTTTTCATTTGAGTGGTCTCATTGATCTCCACGATGGAATCTGCTGGTCCGGCGCCCTCTGCCGGTACGAGTTGATTTAACCTCTTCCTTTCTCTGCCTTTGCCCCAGAGCACCGAGTACAGCCCGCAGATGATGAGCCCTCCTCCTATAACACTGTCAAATTGAGGAAGCAAATTATTCTTCAGCAAACGATTGATCATCCTGTCATCACTTGCGTCAAGTTGTGATGTTTCTCTGACGAATGGTCATTACCTCCCCAAGTGAAGCTTCTCGCCCAACAGCAACGGAGTCGTCAATGCCAGAACAACTAGCATCAGGGGATTGAACATGGATACGAACAGCGGCCCCCTCGTCCTGACGCACCATGTCATTAGGGTCATGCATAACCCGGACCCGATAATTCCCTGAAGCCAATCGAACAAGGACAAATTTAGCACAGTCGGTCGCTATAGGTTACCCGATTGATAAAAAACTTACCGCGTAAACCACAGCAAGAAGGCCCACATTCCAATGTAGCTTCCACTGATTCCAGTCATTCTCCCTCAGGAGGCCGTAGATGCACCCCTGTATCGCACCCATGAAGCACATCAGTGCAGTGGTCGAAAGCTGGCACGGGTATTCCTTGCTCATTTTTGCCTACAAAAAAAGTTAAGACCACCGCATTGAGCTTCTGATGCTTTTAAGAAAGATAATGACATATAACAATCGTCACGCTGAATCGACTACCTGAATGATGAACCAGACAGAGATAGAAAGGCAGCAGCAGAAGGCCAAGATCGACCCCAGCAACATGTTGTGATGTTGTGAGGAGGCGGCGACCTGGTGATGAACATTCAGGAGGTTCACGTGACTCGGGTAAAGGTGGATTTCGACGCCTTTGTAGAACGTGAACATCATCGCCCCACCTAAACCTAACAAAGTCCCCATCACTTTTGCCTTGCCTTCAACCCTCCTGATGCGAAGCTTCTCCAAACTAATAAACCCACACAGAAACAAAAGCCATTACAACCAAGGAGCCGATGAACCCGAACACGACTCCTACCCGTCTATTCTCGCTCGTGCACATACCCAAAGAACACTGCCAATACAAAGGTTACCGCGGGGATGAGGTTGAGCATGGCCGAAGCATACGTCGCAGAAGTTAACGCCAAGCTTTCCAAGTATAAGGTTTGCCCTAGTGATCCCCTGCCAAAAAGAAAAAAGGCCACCACCTTTTTGCGAATGACTCAACTTTATGAAAGAATCATACTTCTGAGAGTAGTAGGTGTGGTTGGGGTTTGGCCATGACATTTATTTTCGCGACCTTTTTCTTCATTAACTCAAGGAATCTTTATGGTGTCGGTCACAGATTTCTTGTAATAAAAAAATCAAGAGTGGTTCACATCCATTTCACCAATTTAGCCTTTTTATTTGCAAGCAACCAAACTAGAGGATGAACATGAAACGCGTGACATTTCAAGCAAGTAAAAAGAAAACCCTGGTGTCATAGCGAGGATCACGTACCGTGAGGCACAAAAATAAAAATAATAAATAAATAAAAGAACAAAAAAAATCGGAAGTTGCTGGATTTTCTTTTTTCTATTGGTTGGTGAACTAGTGACTTAGCTGTTCAAGTGAGAAAAGGAAATAAGAACTCCAAGGATGGGATTCATTTCATGCAATGTTGATAGAAAAAATATTGTCTTTGGGACTTACCCGAATAACCCACAGAAGAATGACTGAATCAACACCTTCGGAGTTAATCTCGTCCTGATTTTCCTGCAAAACCGAAAAGTACGGACGGGCCAAAAGGCTTTCCTTCATTAATTAATCAATGCCAAGCGACTATTTTAATAATAAACATTTACTGATTCTCAAACCCCCAAACTAGATTTCGTTTGCATGACTCGCAACGAATTATGGTGTTGAAAATTTTTCCCAAAAGCTTTTAGGTTGGACTTGCAACACAATTGAGTGCAAAATATGGAGATATTTTATTTTATTTTTATAAAAAAAGTAGTTCGATGAAGGGAATAAGAAAGAAGGAGAAGGGGAGGAACCTTTCGCAGAAGAAGGCGACCGGGGCCATGAAAGCAGTGGCGAAGAGGAGACGGTAAGCTACGATGACCTTGAGGCTCATCCCCTGGTTGGCCGCCACCTTGTAAAGGACGTTGACGACGGCCAACCCGACCTGAACCATCACCATCACGAACGGCTCCTTCAATCTGTGGAGGACGTGCCACAAACTCCCCGTCGCCATCTCTTTCCTGGATCAGAATAACTCAGAGGGGATGAAATGCCATGTATATATAGAGTTGGATGTTGTCTTCGATATTAATTAATTTATTTTATTTATTTATTTGTGATTTGCTTGGTCTACTGTTGGATGAAACGGAAAGAAACGAAAGGGCGAGAGGGGAGGATGGTTTCGGCTGCGGCTACGTTTATCAATCGTAATGTTAGAAAATTGAAATGAAAATTTAATTTGTTGTCCTTTTATATTATAATTCTGATGGACATTTAGAAGTAGAATACAATTAAGAATAAAACTCTTCTAAAATTAATAATTACCATCATCATCGTAATTACCATAAGTATTAATTCCAAATAGGGGTTGGATACGGCTGGCTGACACAATAAATTCAGCCAAAAGAATTGGATGCATTTCTTTTAAAGACGAGAGACGTGCTAAAAGAAAGTACTTAAAATTTTGGCTCATATATAATGTAATGTACAAGAAAAAGATCTTTGGGCTCATTCACGGGTTCGCAGCTAACTTGTAATAAAGAGGACACTGCGACCTGGACAATCACTGTTACGAACGGCTCCTTCAAATCGCGGAACACATGCCACATACTTAAGGAATGGCGGTGGTACAAAAGTGAATCTATATTGGTCGTGTAAGCGAATTAATTGCAAACTCAAGATCACCGCGGTCGATTTGGGACACAAAGTAAAGGGAAAATGAAAGCGTACCTATTGAGCCATAATCCCCAATAAAATCGGTGAAGTCGTAATCCTCAGGTACGATTTGTAAGAAGCCACAAACGCAGAGGTGCCCTAGGTCTTTCCCTCCCTCCTGACGAGATGGCCGATGGAACTCAGTGGGAGAGGGGACCTAGAGCTTATATTAATCGACAATCCCTTCTATTACGGGCTTACGTTGATATTGGCCCTACACCGAATGCCGTCTAACCCACCTCTAAAATAAATTGAGATGTTGTAAAAGTCTGAATGAAACATCTATCATACATTGTCTCGTATACCAACATACAGCCTGCTTATAAAAACAAAATAATTAATTATAGCCCAAAAGGATTTTATAAAAACAAAATAAAATAAAATAAAAATAAAAATCTTTATAAAATTCCAACAGGTCCTGCTTGCATTCACTGATGCACTCGGAAAACATTTCATGTCGTCGAAATGGGTACATTTGGCGGAGCGATTTGGTTATCTCTGAAATTGGTGAGGAGAAGAATGGAGATATATGGTATAATATAACCAACTTCAAGCAGCGGATCACCGTTGCTGGAACTGCCGTTTCTTCTTCTCCTCCAGATGTTCCTTGACCTATTTGGCTTATGTGTGGCTTCCTGAAGTCAAAGCACAGTAGGATCAGATGGGGTTTCTTGCTTGTTCTCGAGAGGCTTCTTATGCGATGTAATTTTTGCTAGATGAAAAGGAATTGCAGATATTTAGCAGTACTAACAATGATCATATGGATGAAGATATTCGTCTTAAGAAGGCAGATGCAATCATAGACATTATGAGCAGCTCTTTATCATTGGTGTGTCAGATGCACGGGGCTGACCGCATGAATATTTTGAAGGTATGTTTTTATTGAAACTTAAGCTAAAATGAGTCGTCGGCAGTCCTCACAGCATGTTCTACCAGGTTTTAGACAATTTATTGGCTTGAATCCTTTTTCTAATCACCCAAAATTGCCTTCACGATGCATAAATGGTTTAATCTTTACGGGTTCTTCATTTTGTCTCTTGAGAAATATTGACTTTAGAATGTATTACCCTGATCATACCTCTTGTTTTGTTGCTGAACAGATCTGAGGCATTTTGTTCTCTCAACTTTGCCTTAAAGTTCCCCCTGCTAGTTCTGCAGCATTAGGTGACGGTAATCATTTGGTAAGTGAGAGCAAGAGATATAATGCTGGCGAGAGATCTATCCTACCCGAGACTCGGCTTCAAAGTGAACATGTGGAAGAAAGTGCCAGTAGAGACAGTGATAACAGTTATGTTCGTTGTGGGACTGCTTCGATGGCTGCGTTACTTCCACAAGGGTGGGTAGTTGTTCCAATGTAGCAAGTTGCACGAATGCCTGCTGATTTATTCTATTGGCCTTGCTAGTGCTGCATCCAAAGTATAGATGGTCAGTAACCCCATCATCCATTTGCGACCTGGCCCATCGCCATTATGAATGCGTCCCTCGAATGCCGAGAGTTGAACTCTTGACCTCCTCTTATAAGAAAGATTTTAACTAGCTAAGCTAAAAAATCTTTTTGTTTAAATTTTCGAAAGACGTATTTTAAAAATCAGTGTCTACATAAAGACGTATTTTCAAAACGCGTCTTTATGTGGATGACGTTAGCCTCGTAGGGGTAGGTTTTGAAGACCCACCCCCGCTGTTTTCCTCAGGGCGGGTGGGTTTTTTTTGAAATTCAGGGTGACAAATTCGTATTTTACGAAATCGCAAATTTTTTTTTAAACTAATCGTATTTTCGTACAAAACTTACGGGATAGAAAAAGCCTAAAAACGGGTTTATTCATTTTTTAAAAATTATATAAGAATAATAATTAAAATGATTTTTCATAAAATATCATTTCGTTGCAATGTTTTTATTTTTACGAAGATAGAATGAGATGAAAATTTTCACAAGCCAAACGGTCCTAAAATTCGAATAATTTTCGGCAAAGCCGGACACGAAGAATAGGGACTAATTGTTAATTCTGTAAAGTTGCCCTTTGGCATGAGGTTTTATCCTTTAGCTGAATCGGAAAACTCCAACCCCCCGCAGCCGCACTCGGCCGACCACCCATGGGAACCACTGTGACGACCGAGAAGACGGAGGAGGAGCTCCGCCGAGAGATCGGTGAGCTCCATCGTCAGCAGCGCGAGGTAAAGCCGCCGTTGGAGTTTGATTCCTCGAGCGTCCTTTTCGTGAACCTGGAATGGGGACCGGGTTGCTGATTTCTCCTTCGGTTCTAGATAACGGAGAGGTTGCGGAACCCTCGAGGCCTCCGTCGTGGACCTTTGCCTGGAGCTGGCCCTCGTGATGCTGCCGCTGCTGCCCCTGATGGCACTCGGAGACGCGGCTTTGTTCGACCGGTTAGGATTTTGGATTTGATCCGCTTGACAGCGCCTTTTGGTTCCTGTGGTTGTTAATGGTTGTGTGATTGCATTGGGTTTGAATAGGCTGAGAGGAACGATGCCCAAGACCAGCCGCCAGCGAAACGTCGTCTACTTTCTGCTGTTGTAAAGGTCTGCGTCCTTATTTCCTCCTTTTTGGTAAAATGGTTTCTTCTCCAGTTGACATTCCTTATTTGTGGTGGCTTTTTATGGATAAGTGTTACGGTAAGTTGATAGGGTAAGATGATGGTGGTCTGTAGGGGTTAGGTTGCTCAAATTGTGAATTCTCGTGAAATTACGAGTCTTCCGGCAGCCGTGTGGCCTTTGCATCTATTGTACTTAGTTTGTTGGTAGATGATCTCGTAGCAAATAAAGAAAAAAGTGGTACGGCAATACTTTTTTTTTGGTGTGGTATGACAATACTGTTAACATGATGTGTAGTTTTGCCCTGATAACATAAGTTACTTGAGTTGGAATGGCTGGGTATATTATCTTTGTATTTCTGCAAAGTGGGGCTGGGTATTGATTGATTAGAAACCAAATGAATGTTCTGCCTGATTTGTGCTGTTGTGTGGTATTTAATTTTGCTCTTTCTTTGACATCTCTGGGGAGAAATATTCTTATTTGTGTATGTAAAATTAATGAAGTTGGAGGAAGGAGAGGTAATGGGGCAGGCTGATAACTCAATGGATTTGAGGAAAGAATCATTTGGAGAAGGGGAGGTTGGTGGCAAAGACGAGGAAAAGCCTGCAGATTCGCAGCAAACTGGTTGGTTGAGAAGAGATGGAGCTAGACGTTCTGGAAAACCAGTAAGATCTGTGACGACTGATCATCAATGGCTTTCAATGTTCCTTCATGGCACATCTGTCTTAGCTCCATTTATGATGATACAAATGTAGGACTTTGAAATCCCAGAACCAGAGAATGTTCCTAGGGTGTTGCCCAAGAACGAAGACCCTAGCTTAGTCAACCGGAACAAGCGAATGCTGGGTCAGCTGTTGGGCACATTGGAGGTTTGGCCGATACAATGTTGACTAACTGTTGCAATTGGAAAGATTTCATCCATAAATAGTCTCCTAGCTGAATAGATGCAATTTCTCTCGTGTATTGTTGTCGCTGGTGTCAGTGTATTCTGTTTCTTCGGGTCAGGTTTTCTTGTTCTCCATGCCCTTATATCGGGTTTCAAACGAAGATATGATGGGTACACATGTTTGGTTCATGGGTAATAAGAGTATTCACACATATTTTTTTTATTACTTCTCTATACTTTTAAATAGTATTGTGCTTAATTCTTGACCTAGAATTCATTATTCTTGTCACCTCACGAATTCCATTTTGATTTAACTTGATGTCAAATTTTCATTTTCTCTCTCGAGAAAATATGGGATTGACACATCTGCTGTCTAAATATTGATCTGTTTCAGAGATTTAAGAAGGAGGATATGCAGCTTTCCGGATCTGAGGCATTTATGCGGAGATCAAACTCCTTGCAAAGAGTAAGACTCTGCCGCTTCCTCCATAAAAAAATTGTTTGATTCTACTTCTGCGAATACATGATACATAGTCTGATAGCTTGTTGCACGCTTATGGTGTTGTTATCATTTACTGTTTTTTTATCTAATTGACTTTATATTTTAGGCTGAGCAAAGAGCACGTGAAGAAAGTGAAAAACTGAGGCAGCAAGAACGGGAGCAAAACACTGAGAAGAGAAAGCAAGATATGGTTTGTAGTTTCGGTCACATTGTTATTGCCATTTGTGGATAATGTTATTTCCTTTCCATATCATCTGACAGTGGGGTGTGTTGTGATGTCCACCTTCCATATCAGATTCTCAGGGCCCGCATTGCTGCCAAGGCTGAAGAGAAGAAGCTGGAGTTATTATTTCTACGTTGGAGTGAGCATCAGAAAAAGCTGTGCAATTTTATAAGGTTAGTCTCGTAACCTTCTACATAGCCCATTGTTTTACTTGCTTCTGCAAGTATTAACCATTTTGAAATGCCTAGTCAAGTATTGCTTTTCACGATCTTACACTCAATGCAGGTTATTTTTACTTTTGTCCCAAAGTGTCCCGATTCACAATTATATAGAGCCAAAGATAAGTTTCTTTTCATGAAACAGTCGTGCAATGCAAGTATATTCTTCTGCGACTTCGTAGGTTGAATATGGCGGTACATCTCAGGTTTTTATCAGTAGGCTTCCATCAGCTTATTCGACTTTGCTTTTGTTTCAGGACCAAAACAGAGCCTCCGATCTACTATATGCCAGTGAAACCAATGGATGACGATTTAGGTTTGGCTGAACTGAAGAAGGAACAGGTATCAATACAATCAAGGTCGAGAAGTGAACTAAGATTGTCTTATTAGGGAGGCTAAGATTTCCACTGCTCTTTATTCCACTCCCATTTTGTTTTTGGGTCTTTTCTGTCATGGTCCATCTACATCCTTGCTCTCGATTATATTTAGTGCGTGGAGCCGATGATGTAGCTTGTTCCGTCGTGCTATTTTACCAACAGGCATTTCTGGAATGGAGAAATGCCAGGAGAGAGGAGCTATCCAATTACCAGAAAAATCTAGGGGAGCAGTATCTTGCTAACGTCGAGAAGCAGCTGGAGAGGTGGCAAAATGCTCGGAAGGCACGGAAACAGAATGGTGGCGATATCCTCAACTTGCAGGAGACAATGGACAAGGAATTGGACACCCACAGGCTGGAGCATGGGCCCAAGACCCGAAAAATCCCGGGAAGCGATGCCAATGAGGATGAGGACATCGACGACATCAACGTTGGGGAGGACGACATGATGGATGACGTGCTGGATGCTGATGAGAATAACCGCACGATGGACGAATTGGTCAAGGCTGAGGGGGGCGACGGTCTCCCGCAGGAGGACGATACCGATCAGTGAGACTAGGAGTAAGTGAAGAAGAAGAAGCTCCACTCTGAAATATGTAGGACTAGATATTCCATGTGCTACGAGTTGTGTTTTGGATTTTGGGGGCTGGTAGAATATTTGGTGGCCTCTTTTTGCGTTGATCCGCATTTCATTTTCATTACCTTGATGGGGGTAAGTCCGGAAAGGGGATATTGAGAGGGCTTTCAACTTTTTCATTATTTCTCTCCTAATTATGGGCGACGGATTCCCATATTTAATCTCTAATTCTATCTCCAAACCGAGGGAAAATTCATCCTCCCTATAATAAGTATGTATATGTTTATTTTAACTGTAGATATTCAGAAGATCCTAAAATCATGGATCTCCTTTTTTTTTGCTTTGAGATCCGAGTGGACATTAAATTTAATTTTACCCATAAAAGAGTAATGAAAATGAATCATCCCGAAAACCGACCACGTGGTCCCAAAAACAAGAATCAATTACGAGGCTTAATTTGAAGCCACCCCTCCCTGTCCCTCCCTCCTCCCCTTGGTTGTAATAAAAAAACAGTATACAATTTCTTTCTTTCTTTCTTTATATGATTTGGTTTGGTCAAATACAAGATCAAATGAAAAACCATCAACTTTTTTTTTTTTTAATTAGAATTCTCAGACTCCAAAACCACCTTCAATTGGGATGCACCACCACCCATTTCATTGCCATCTCCGTTGTTATTGCTATCATCTTCATCATTATTGTTGCCATTATGATCGCTAATGTAGTCATTATTTGACTTGGCTAATGACTCTATTCCCCAGTTGCTATTGCCTCCCGTGGAAGAACCCGACCTACTCCCGTTGGCTGCCACAGCCGTCGTTGTTGGGCTGCAGGTGTTTGCTATGCTACTGCTACCGCTACCGCTACCGCTACTCATTAGCGACTTTAGGGCGGCCGCCACCGCTGCCCTATACTTTGGGTCGGATGCGTTCCCGGGGCGGCTGTGTAGCGAGGTGGGGTATGGAAAATTTTGCTTCGTGTAAGGGAAATTGAAGTTGAGGTCGCTGAGGTTTGCGAACGAGGGATTCGGGGCGGATGTGACGTCGAGGACGATGCCGAGCTTGGACGGGTCGTTGGTGGTTGGGTGTAGGAGGTGGTAGGGTGGGCGGGGCGGAAGGGGATTGTTGCTGGAGTCAAGGAGGACGAAGGAGGGTGGAGTGTTGGATGAGGCCGTCGCTGCCATTGCCGTCGCTCCGACTGGGAGAGGGTGGTTGTGGGTGCCCTCGTAGGTTGTAATGAGGATGGACATGTCCTCCAAGCACCTTTGCACCTACAATAATAACGTGGCTTGGATAAATTTCCTTCTCGTTTTTAGTAAAATCCCCGGATACAAGATTATACATATAGTTGAGTTGTTCACCTGTTTACGGACCGGACATCCCGGGGCGACAGTACATCGGTAGTATGCGCGGGGGCACGGGTTTCCCTTCGCAATCTTCTGGCCGTACTTTCTCCATTGGCATCCGTCGTTCATCTAGAAATCACGATCACCATTTATGTCTACAGAAATAGTCTCGACCACTAAGTAGTAGCTCATCAGGGATCAGTCAGCTGAAAGTACACCGATTAACCTACCGTGGCCGACTCGCATCTTGCTCTGACCGTAACTCGGGACTTTCTGTTGGGCAAGGAGGCAGCTGAATGGCCCGTTATGCTGCCGCTTGACTGATCAATCCTTTGGATCTTCTCCGGATGATGGGTCAGCGTGAGGTTCGTGTTACGATCATCGGGTTCCTCCTCGTCAACTTCTCTAATCTCTTGAGGGTGATCTGCGTTAACTCTCAACCCTAAAGACAACCCTAACCCGGTATCTCCCAGAGCATAGTCATCCTTCGACTCCGATCGGTTTATGCTTATGCTAGGCCTCGATCTTTCGTCCCTAATAGGGTTACCGTAACCATTGCTAAGTGAAAGAAAGGTCTGAGGATCCTGAGATGAAGAATTGAAAAAAGAAACAAAATATTGAAAATTTCAAACCACACAAAATTGAATTAAGTAAATATGAGAAAAATCATACTGGGGAAATTAAGACATGGACAAAACCTTGGGCTGTTGGTGTTGTTGAAGATTGACCAACTTGAGATGGAGGTCATGGTAATCCTTCATGGTTTGCTCCACTGCCCTCTTCAAAACTTTGTTCTCTTCCTTCATCCGGTCCATCTCCATTTGAAGAGCACTCATCTAATTTTATTTTATTTTTAACAAAATAAAATAAATCAATACCAATGACTTTAATCAAACATACTACTTCAAAAAACTCTTAAGAGGATCATTAGGAGGAAAAAGAAACACAATATCTAATTCGAGAATCACAAACCTCTCCTTTCTCCACGGTACTACGATCATCTTGGGGCGACGACAGCTCTAGCCTCGTGTCCTCTTCCTGGTGGCCGTTGGACTGATCCCCCTCGTCGCCAACCTTCTCCCCAGATGAGGCGATTTCGTCTCCGCCGACGTTCCTCGGAGGGTTCTCCTCTTCGGCTTGGCGGTCACCATCCCCGTCATTCTGTTCCTCCGACTTTTTCTCTGAATCCACCGTCAAGGACAAGTCAACCTCCATTCCTCCTCCTCCTCTACTTCTCCTCTAATCTCTCCTAATCTTCCATTGCTTTTGGTGAGTTCTAAGAGGAGGAGGAGGAGGAGGAAGAACAAGAAGAGGAATTTAGGAGAAGAATGTAGGTGTTATTTTCTTTTAGATATATAATTGGGTTTTGGGTAAAGAAAAAGAAAAAGAAAGATGTTATGTTTATGTTTATTTTGTGCTCCTTTTGAGGCACTCAAGTCAATGATCCCCTCCCATTCCTTCTTTATTATTAATACTATTATTTTCTCACCTCTAGTGACACTAATGGAGATTAGTTTTAGGTAATTAGTCTAAAACAATCAAAAAGGATGACTTCCCATGTAATTAAAGACTCTCGATTATTATTCGTCGTCGTTGTGCTTAACAAAAAAAAAAAAAAAAAAAAACAGACTAGGTAATTTGTTTCTTAACTGTTGATGAATCTCCCCGGTCAGTGTTCTCGAACTCTTCCTCTTGCATTTTCTCATAACGTCGGCCGAATACCGCCAACAGATCGAGCGGCACTCTGTTCGGACAGTCGGGGTGAAGTGATTAGGGCCGTGGCTATTTGCTCATTCAAACCCTAAAACTTAGTCCCGGAAGGAATAAAAATTCAGAGTAAACTCTGAGGACCACGAAGAATGCCTCCCCCCCCCCCCCCCCCCCCCCCCCCCCCCCCCTTAATGTGGAAGTAGTGAGTAGGAGGTGGTGTTTGTTACATGGAGTGGAGGATTGTGGTGTGGATGGTGTAGTTAGGTAATTAATAAAAGAAGGGATTGAGATTATTAAAGGTTTTTTTTAGGACCAACTTAAAGGTTATAAATGTAATAGAGCCTGAACCTCCCTTGTTAGTTTAGTGGGCTACTACAATGGTGGCTTCATTTAGGGAATAAAAAGAAGAATACAAAATAAAAAAGGAAATTCATGTACATGAAATGAAACATTCCCCCACCACCACCAATAAAGTTAAAAGTTCATCACACAACTCGATTGAACCTTGTTTATCTCCTTTTTTGGCTTTGGGTTTGTTTCCCTTTCTTTTGGAGGTAAGAGTTAAAACTAAGTGTCCATATCAATGAATGTATTAAATTCCTTTGGGGGTCAGCTCTCCAAATTTAATAGGGTTGAGACCCGATTAAAATCTTTTTATTTGAAGAAGAGAATGAACACTCTTCTTCCATCGAGATTGGAATATTAAAATGACATCACCATCATCATGCTCATCTTAGGATAGTTTTATATCACCAACCAATGTGAGTACTCTCCAAGAAATCCTAATGAGAGAGATCGGGAAACCCCTTTTGTGAGAAGAACAAACTCGTACTCATTGTCAAACCATTGGTATAACTTTT
This sequence comes from Melastoma dodecandrum, assembly GCA_029817715.1. Lineage (NCBI taxonomy): Eukaryota > Viridiplantae > Streptophyta > Magnoliopsida > Myrtales > Melastomataceae > Melastoma > Melastoma dodecandrum. The sequence continues at coordinate 5,181,872 of JARUPY010000182.1, forward strand.
CGTTCGTCTTCTAAAAATTCAAACCATTGGCGTATCATGCCTTCACCATTGCACATTCAGAGGTACACGTCAAGGATATTCCATTACTCTTCGAACGCAACAATTTGTCGCCCAATTCGATTAAATTCTTGTACCAAACAATTTTATTAAACCACGAAAATCTCTGGGAAGACTTTCTTTTCTTGTCTTCGGACGAGGGTCACCGATCAATTAGTGGTCGATAAATGTTCGCGTGACTTAAACTTTAATGAAAAGAGTCAAACAAAGTTAACTCGTGTCAGATGATCTCTTCTCATAAATCATCCCCCTTGACTTCTTCTCTTCTAAAAATCGGGAAAAAGGAACTCTTAAAACTTTTTTAAAAATGATATTTGCCTCGGTTGGAAGGAAGCAACATACTAGCACGCCTTTATTTTATTTTATTTTTTCCTATTGACTAATAATAATATATTCATATTTTCTCGGGTATTCTCGTAATTAAAGTCAGATGTTCAGCGAGTCTCTCGTAACACCCCAACTCATCAGATCCATAGTTCAACTACACGGATGGACTTATACTATTAGTATTTAAGGATGAAGTTAAACAACTTGGAAATACAGGTTAGAAGCATCCACCAACTGCATTTTTTTAATTACACAATTAAAATTTATCGAAAATTAATTACGGAGTTTTAATTTTATATTAATGTCTTATTAAAATAAAAATATATAGAATGTCACGCTTTCATTTTACAACAGTAGTATCAAAGTCAAATATCGAGAGTTCAAATCCGCCAGGCATAAAAATAAAAAAATAAAAAAAAATGAAAACGGAATCTCACCCTAGAGCTAGGCAAAAATAAGTTAGAAGAAGTTAAAATTTCGAAAATAAATAAATAAATTTATGTGCATTATTTATGAAATTTCGAAAATACCTAACTTGTTTTATAATTTTTTTATTTGAATGTTTATGGTAAAAATGCGCACATAGAAGGAATTAATTGTGTTGGGTTGACGCCATCATCATCCACACCTGAACTAATTTTGAATCAGAATACAAATATTTATTAAAAAAAAGAACAAATTTCAACCTCTAATATAATAGAATATATACGCCCTTCTCATCTTTTGCAATTAATTTTAAACTTTTTTCTATTGGGGGTGGTCGAGAATGAATAAATAAATAAGTATTGCGTGTGGGAGTAATAAAAGGCTCGCGTTACTGTTTATTTTGTTCCCCAACCCTATTTGACCTATACCTCGAATATTTTGTCGCCACGTGGATTTGAATACGCAAGAAAAAAAAATATTATACCATGGAAGAAAAATAATATATTTATAGGATGACGCATATGGGAATTTCTGATTAGGAAAAAAGAAAATGCCCACCTAATTAAACAAATAAACCAATTGTTCTTAAATTGGACCGCAGCCATGTCTATTAGTTTAGGAATTTATCAGGGAAAAATGAATGTTTCTTATGGGAATGAAATTTGACTTTCTTTTATTATAATTTTCTACTTTTTCATGATTAATTAGATGAATGCATTCTTTACGTACAACTACGCATATGAAACTTATGAATACTATAGCTAACCATGTCGCATTGGACGTACGTAAATAATAAAAACTAACCCAACACAATATCTGAGAGGAATGTTTCCCCGTACGGTTGTAAAAACTTTTTAGTTATCTGGAGTTTCCGAAATCCTCTTACTACTTTCCTAAATTCGTTATTTTGAGTAACGACACTGCTTGACGAAGGAAATTGCTGTTACAAGTAGCAAATTTATGATGAAAACATAAAATCACTACTTAGAGCAGTGATTTTAGGGTGTAATATTTGACGATTTTTGAGACTTGGCGATTAGATTTTGTAATTTTTTTTAAAAAAATAACCTTACACGGAGTTGCTCTAACCTTACCCAGGTATTTTTAGTCACGAGGACGATCGCATCAAGAGATAATACCAACAACATTTCGTGTCTCTTAGAAGTAATTAGTTCAAACTAATCATTCTTTCTTAACTTCTTTCTTAAGTAAAACCCAATCAAATGAGTAGTTGACCCCCAACAAAAGAAAACAGATGTCCTTGTTTCTTTTGTTAATGATCGTTTATCATCCCCTACGGTCAAATTTGATTGTTTATGGTCGTCTTACAGTGCAGACTTTTTATTTGTTCTATTTATTTGGCTTTGACGACCCCCATTGTTTCCCTCCCCCTTTTTCCACCTTTGCCCAATAAAATGGACTACTGACTTTTTATGAAAATTGACTCTTGTTCGTTCGTTAGTTAACCCACTAAAATTCATTTTGGGAGGTAAAATAAAATAATTATTTGCTCAACTCAAGGGGCACAAAATTGCAGATGTTGTGAAGAACTAAATGAAAAAGAAAAGATAGAAACTCGTGTAGAACCTCTCAATTGAGGTCGTCATCCAATCAGATGACTAAAGAAAGAGTAACAAGAAAGCCCCATGGGTTTGTTTCAAAATTAGGTAAGCAATTTAAAATTAGTCAAATAATATTTCGAGAACACTTAGTTTATAAATCCAATTTATTTAAGAAATGAAATTGAACTTATTAACTCTAATTTCGATGACATTATTTGACGAATCTTGAAAATATCAACAATATTTTACGAAATATTAACTCTAATTTCGATGACATTATTTAACAAATCTTGAAAATATCAACCATATTTTACTAAATGTTTTGGCAAATAACTTTAAATTGGTACAAAGCCCACGAGATCAGGCCCTAACTCCTATCTAAAACAACTAAACACAAAACATAATCCCTTCCGAACTCTTCCCCTCCGTTTCTTTCCTCTTCCTTTTTATCATTCTACTCACCATCATCCTGTGCAAATATTCTCAAAATAGGCCTGGACGAAATGTCCCTTTCCCATTAGGCTAAAAGAATGGTACGCAAACCTCCGGCGACTAATAAGAGGCTGCCAGAGATGAGCAGGTCAAGATTCTGAACCAGGCATGGACCACCTCAGTGCACTCGAGAAACCTTGGCAGTTGTTTATGCCTGCTTTCAATTGCATTGCCATCTTCAGAACACCGAGGACTGCAAAGAAAGTCCCGTGTTCGCAAGCTGGAGACAATGGCCAAATGCACGGTCATACCAATGGAAGAGGCTTACAAGTAAAAGCGACGGAAGAGAAAAGATAAAAGTAGATACCTCCTTGAGGAAATAATTTATCTCCTCCTCCTTAAGGCCCTCTTCATGCTCTCCAGTGCTCTCCTCCCATCCGAACGAATGCATCTAGGCAGCATCTTCCTCATTCAGAGGAAACGACTGCTCCTCTCCATTCCCAGTGGGATGCCGGGCTAGAGTGCCATCATAACCGTCAAACGTGATGGGGGCAACCATGCCATTCTCAATCCCCCTATCAGCCGCGGGAGAATTAGAAAGAGCTTCCTGTTTCATTTCCGGGGTGATTGGCATGACACTCAAAGAATCAGACCTCTCCGTCAGAGTCTATGACAAGGAATGACCACCATTAGAGGCAGGGGAGTCACTGGAGGAGGATTTTTTCTTCAGGCGGTTGAAAAATTCAATGCGGCTCTGAGCTTGTAAGGACGGTTTCTTCTCCAAATTCGTGGACACCAGAGCAGGCTTATGCTCAAAGCCAGGCAATCTTAGATGGCTAAGAGAGTTCGCAGCAGGAGAGTCGTCTGTTGGCGGAGCCTCCCTGAGGGTGCTAGTAGAAACACCGACACCATTAGGGGTGCCCAGTCTCTCTTTCCCAGCTGAATAGACACCATTCAGATACTTCGATGGCTTCAGAATTTGAAGCTTTCCCAGATTAGATGAATTCACAGCATCTAGTTTTGAAGTCCCTACTAGGAGATGTTGGCTCCCAGAGAGTGAAGGTGAAGGTTTGACCTGGGGCTGCACCATTCGTATCCTTGATTTGTCCAAGGAACCTGTCATCTGACATAAAGCCACAAAACGTCAGAAAATGTGATTGGGCATATAACAAAAACGTTAATTGTGTTCTAACAAACTGGGCAAAACTCAAAAGAATGAAGCACCAGAATCGTACTTCCATGATCATTCTACATCTAGTACAGACAGCAATAGGTGACCACTTTCCAAGATACGGAAAATGCAAATAATGTCGAATCACCAAGTAAACGTTTAACCATTTGAGATCTATACTCTGTATTTTCAATTCCAGCTGAAAGGGAAACCCTCATATATCGCATTGCATTCACTCATAGCAGCCAGCAGGAAAAAATGAACTAGCAGCAATCACATAACTTCTTCTTCCATGATTAAAAAGAAAACAATAAATATGACCAAACTCTTTGCACTCTTATAAAAAGACAACTTTTCAAAGTGAATAAGAAATTTACTCCAATCCTAAGCCAAGGATTTTCAGTATCCCCAAATATGATAAGAAACCCATAAAGAAATGATATATTGATTTTCACATAAAGATAAACACTACTGGTGACCAACAACATAGGTATTGACGGACTAATCAATGCCAAGAACTAAAATGGGAAAGATACTCACTTGAGATCTTGGTGTATTAGGAGTCATGGGTATCAGTTGCTTCGACTTTTTGATCACCAATTCTTCGAGCCTTTGTGTACTTACAGATAGCTGCAATAATCAACAAATTTTAGCCAGGATCCTCAGAAACAAAAAATGGTTGGCCAAATGCTAATGTACCATACAAATACAAGATCGTGAAAGCATTATTCAATGGGTAAATGACAGTAACATCAAGATGAATATTTCAAGTTCATTCACCATAACTGAGAATGGCAAAGAGAAGTGATTTTATTACCTCCGGAGGTGTACAAGCACGAACTGGAATTTGAGCCACAGCTTCTGCCATATTAGGTGGTACCGTGTTTTGAGGAAGAGGAGTCGAGATGTTAGATGCAACTTGTGAGGAACGCAAAATACTTGAGCTGCCGGTTCCAGTCATGCCGGGTGCCTCAGCCAAAACAGATTTCCACCCATCAGAAGTAGGATTCAACAGCCACTGAAATCCGGGAGATGGAACTCTTCCTAGCTCAGGGGCAACTCGAATATCCTCAGAGACAAGAAAAGGAAAAACATGATCAAATGAGGGCTTGTTGATCTTGGCAAAACCATTGCCACTGCTAAGCAAAACATTTCCAGAGCTGTGATATTTGTTTGTATCATTACATAATTCACTGCTACTGTTCCTACCGTGAGCGCCTTCGTCTCTCCGACAATTCATAGACTTCAAGTGCTGCAGTTCATCCTTTATAAACTTATGCTGCAGCCCACTACTAAGATAATCAGAAAGGTTGGTACTTCTATTTACACCTACAACTAACTTTTCCTTCTCGTTTAATTTGAGAGGATCTCCATAGACTCCGTTTCGGTTGCTCCTACTGCCAAAACTACCATAAGATTGCAGATGAGCAGAACCCCTAGAGCCAGAATCCCGATGAAAGTACACAGTAGTGGTCCTTCCAGATGCTTTGACACCAGTATTTGCAGAGGAGACGCTTCTTGTGAGCTTGACCAACGAGTGATCATCTACATGGCAGGAAGAAAGATATACACAATAGTAATGTTATAGTTGTAGCTGTTGCTCTAACGACTAAAGAACCGAAAGTGTAAATGCCCATGCAGACATAGTTACATTTTTCCATCATCTAACGACGGAGCAAATAAAACATCTCCTAGTTGACTAACTTATCCCAAAACAGATCAGTTTCCAAACATATCAAGACGACAATCCTCGTTCGATTTAAGGGGGAAATCTCCCCATTTCTCAAGAACACTCAAACCAAACCCGTACTCTTCATCTCGATACCGATTTATTTAACACACCCAAAGGCCAAATGTTCATAAATAACCTATTTTATACGTACATTTGCCCCAAAGAACGTCAATGGGTACACATCATCCACCTTTTCGGGAGTAGCATGTCGAGGTTTTAAGGATTTTAAAAATGACAACTTGGGCACGGTCTTTCCATGCTAAATCATCAAAAAGTTGCAGCAATTTCCAAAGGCATCAGCCATGGACTCGAAGTACAGAAGAAGTACTCAAGAACAGGAAGCTATTAATCTTCCCACTAGGCACCACAGGCATATCCCTAAAGCAATACTCCCAGTAAGAGAAAGACAATAAAACACACCAAAGGAGTATTTATTTTGTTCTTGGAGGGGAATGAATTCCTGGGAATCAAGCCAAACCCCGAGCCGGGAGGTGTTGGTCTGGAACAAGTGACAATTGGTCTTAGGGGTGAGCAGAAATGACGGAAGAGAAAGAAGGCAGAAGCGTGTAGAGCCAGAGAAGGGGGAAGGTGGAATTGTAATTGAAAAACCTCGCACATATACGCGAACGAGCATACGAAGTTTCCCAAAAACCCCAGGAGGCGGGCGGGTTTCAATTCAAGTTTTCAAAACGCAATCCAAGAATAATTTCGAAACTTTGATCGTATTTAGCAAAATTTTTTAAAAACCAACGATCGGTACAAAGCTCTGTACGCGAACCCCCAAACTCACCGCGACATTAAGAGAAGGAGAAGATGGTGAAGCCGATGATGATGAAGAAGAGGGGGAGAAGCAAAAATAATTGTCCAGAAAACCTTTTCTATCCGCTATTCCTTTTTTTTTTTTGCATTTCTTTCTGAATGGTAAAGAGTTGGGTAAAAACATAGCCACCTTTCGAGTAATAAGAAAATGCCAATCAACAACAGAAAGAAAGGCGATTTAACAACCCAATTCTTCTGATCTGGCCTAACAAAAACTCAGGGCAGATTCGTGCCTCAGTTCCCTATGTTGAAGGTGGTGGCGGCATCGACCATGGTCAGGGGAGACTCTCCTCCGCCCATACCACCGTCAAAAACTCATTTACCTAGAAAATATGGTCTCCATCTTCACCATCTGCAACTCTCACAAAGGAAACACTGCATTTCAATCAAAAGAGATTCAACAGCCTCAAATTATCAAATAGTCACAAGCAATTCTAAACGGGCACGCTTGGTTCAAGGAATTTAGAAAGGAAACATTCCATTCAATATTGAGTTCCATATCTTGTACTGTTACATAAGCTAAACACACCAATAAGAGGATAATCTAAGCCACTATGCCGATTACCCTGATTCCTCCAGCTCAACATTGTGCAGCCTAGAGAATCATCATTGGAAGACAAATTAGCCAACTATAACTTCCTGAGTGTTTTACCAAAAAATAAACTTCCCGAGTGTTACCTAAAACCACATCCACAAACAAATCGAAACATTATGGTCACAGTAAATTATACCTCAAAAGGACTACAGATCAGCACTCTGAATTAGTAGAAGATAAGCTTTGTCCGCATGATAAACCAGTGCAGCTCTCCTGATTCGCTATCAGCTGAAGTTCCATTTTCCTGGCACTAAGGGACTTTGGAGATAGGCCCAACTTCAAACACTGGAACAATGACAGCATGCTTGGTATATAATTTCAACAAAAGCTCACTTATAACGTGAAAATGGGAGGAAAACATCAAGAGACCTCACCTCCTGAAAGAAAGAACTTATTTCCTCCTCTGTAAGGCCTTCTTCCTCGCCAGCACTCTCCTCCCAACCGAGCGACCGCAGAAAAGCAGCCTCTTCCTCCACAGAATAAACTGACCGCACCTCACCAGACAGTTTCTGGGGTTGAGTTAATTCAGAGATATCACCCCTACTCACACCGACTCCTCCACCATTCTCATACGCAGTGCCTGAGTCAGAAGCATCAGGAAAACCTTCCTGCTTCGCATCTGAAATGACAGAATCATTTCCAGAAATACCAGACCTCTCCAGTACAGTTGATATAGAATGACCATCGTTGGATGGAGTGATGCCCGTAAAGGACTTCTTCTTTAGAAGTTTGAAGAAGTCGCTTCTACTCTGAGCTTGCACAGATGGTTTCTTCTCTGAACTTGCCGGAACTATAGTTGGTTTGCGCTTGAAGCCAGCTATATTTTGTAGGCTAAAAGTGTTTTTGCCAGGAGAGCCACATACTGATGAAGCCACACTAAGGGGACTCGACGGAAGACTTGCACCTTTCGGTGAACAAGAGCTGTCTTTTCCTGGTACTGATATACCATTCAGATCTTTCAATGGTTTCAGAATTTGAAGCTTGCTTGGATATGGTAATTTTGCAGTATCCAATCTAGGAGAAGTAACTCGAACTGCTTGGCCTCCACCAAGTGAAGGTGACAACTTGGCCTGTTGCTGCACAGCTCGTGTTTTTGATCTTTCCAAGGAGCTCGCTGTCTATAAATGATAAAAGTAAAAATTCAATTGAGAAGAGTGTAAAGAAATTCTAAAAAAACTACACATGTACGACATTCTCACAACACAGGTATTCTTGGGGACAAGCACCGGTGAATTCAAAGACTGTCTACATTTCAACCATCCTTCTCCCCCCCCCGAAAAAAAAAGAGGGAAAAGAAAAACACAAGCAAGAAAAAGAAATTGACTTGGTTGAAATGGGACCTCCAAAACACAAGCAAGAAAAAGAAATCTAATATTCACTTTGATAGTTTGTTTTCCTTTGGCATATCAAAGGGACCTCCAAAATCCAAATAAATCATGTAAAGTCAAGTTGGTTAATGTTCACAGAAGAAAACATTAAGTTGAGATACTAACTTGAGACAATACACACAGCCCAGCAAAAGGTTTAAGCACCTCGACCAATTTCAGAAATTTAAGGGAGACCTGATTGTGGGGTCATATGAGCTTCTTGAAGCAAAAAAGATATAAAAATATAATTAAATCATCACCAGATCTGCTTTAGCAAGCTGGATGTCTTTTCACATAACCATCAGTTATTTAAATAATAACCATGCGACTAGTCAAAAAAATAACAATGCTATGGAATGTGTGAAACAAAGAAATTTAATTTTTGGAAGACAAAAGCAAGCCATAATGGAAATGACTGACAAGTACACTTACATATGACCTAGGCATAGTAGGAGTCATTGGTATTAGTTGCTTCGACATTTTGACTGCCAATTCTTCAAGCCTTTGAGTCTCAACTGATAACTGTATCATGGATAAAAATTATGTAAAGCAATTCTTTCAAAATCATAAATACGGCGTCAATACATGCTTAAAACACAATAAGGCAATTATTTTCCAGGACTTAGCGGGTCATCAGTAGCAGTGAAATATAATTTTTAATGTAGATATTCTCACTACTGGTTGTAAAAGGCAAAGACCTCTTGATTGGGACGTAATATGATTTGATAAAAAGAACCTAATGTTTTCAAAAATTAGTTCAGCAGAGGACCTTATAGCTGGGTTAGTGATCAGAAAAACTCACACAATGGCCAAGTACCACAGAAATCAGACTCTTATTACCTCTGGAGGTGTATTAGCACGACCAGGAGTTTGAGCCACTGCTTCTGCCATATTAGTTGCCACAGTGTTTTGAAGAACGGGAGCTGAGATTCCAGATGTGATCTGCGAATATGCCAAACTACTTAAACTTACATTTCCATTGATACTAGGTGCCTCAGCAAGCGCAGATGTCCACCCCTCTGAAAAAGCAGTAGCTTGCCTTTGAAATCCAGAAGCAACTCTTCCAGCATCAGGGCTAATACGCAGATCCTCAGATGGAAGAGAAGGAAAATCCTGTTCAATTGAGGGCTTGCTGAATTTGTTTGTATCACTGCCCCTACTGAGCAAAACCACTCCATAGCTGTCAAATTTATATCTACCCTTGCTTAAATAATCGCTAACATTACTATTTTCATCTCTTCGACCATTCATGGACTGCGAATGCTGCAATTTATCCTTTTGAAACTTCACCCGTGATCTGCCATCATAATCATCAAAACGGTGGTCATTCCTATGTACACGTGCATTTAACTTTTCCTTGTCACGTAACTCAAGAGAATCTTCATGGACTCCATTTTGATTGCTTCGACTAAAACTTCTGTAGGATTGCAAATGAGAAGAAGCCTTGCGATTGAAGTTTGTGGCCCCTATTCTGTCAGATGCTGCTACCCCATTGTTAGTAGAAGATCCAGCTCTTGCATGCTTCAGGGAAAAGCGATCTGTAGTGCATAAAGTAAGCAAAAATTGTATAAATGCACGGTTGTACTAAAGTAGGGACAGAAGTCGTGCAATAAATACTTAAACCCCGTTACTGCAAATATTCTAAGCCACCATTAATGGTAACATACAATACGCAAGACGAGCCAAGATCGATTTAAGGAAATATTCCTGAAATTCTTAGCACCTAGAAAGACTGGAAACTCGGTCAAGAGGTTATGGTGGGAATATTCCGCAATAATGATACTTCTTAAGATATACCCTAAAACGTTCTGAAAGCAACCTATATAAAACAGAAAAATACCATACTTTAATTCAACTTTCCAAATAGATATCTCAAAAAACCTCGGATATTATATCCAATGTAACAAATGTTATAAGGCAAGAAAGATACAAACTAGGAGGCCTTTCAAAAATCTTGCATAATCTAAGAAACCCAGTTGAGGAACAGCTCCGAATTCCTTACAGTACCACCCCACATGGAGGAAGCTTTACAAAAACAAAAAGACCCCGTGCTTTGAGAATAATAACCAACAAATTTGGGCACCTCGGAGCACCCAACAATGACAAGCTGGCGATAACTCATAAACCCCAAAATACTCCGAAAAACAAATTTCACAGGAGCATATAACACACTTCAAACCCTACGCGCAAAACCAAACCACACCCCAAAAAATCAGCTTCGAAATATAACCAGTGCGCGAAGAAGACAGAGAAACAAGGTTGCAGACCACTACCACTGCCATTGCCGCCACTACCGACCCCACTTCCATTATTCTTAAGCCATTGAGGAACAAGCGTTGGCTCGCCTCTATCCATTCCTATCAAACAACATTATCTTCAAAATCTCCCCCCGACTTCCTCACCTCCCCCTCAGGGGAGACAAACCCAACCAACCAATTGAGCCCCAAATCCAACCCCCAATACAAAACACAATAAGGAAAAATAAGAACGAGAAGATCACTCCACTCCTCTCCGACTTCCAATTGCACCAAAAAAAACCCTTAACAGCCACCACAAACAAAAACTCCGCCGCTACACGGGGGACTCACCGACTAACCCTCTCAACACCAAACCCCAAAAACCAAAACCGAAAGGAACAAGATTTCTCGGCTCAGCAGCGGTTACAGAGCCAAGAAATGACCCAATAAATTCGTGGGGTGGCCGAAATCCGAGGAAAGTCGGGGGGGATTTAGCAGGAGGGGAGCATCTGAAGGGAAGGGAGGGAAACCCTAGCGGATGGGATTCGGAGGGATGGCAAGGTTTTCTTAGCAAATAATTTTTGACGAAATTGCCGGAGGTGGGGGGTATGGATGGATGGATGCAAAAGATTTTGTATTGGTCTCTGTTTTTTCCTTTCCTTTGGGACGGCGGAGGAAAGGGAGGAAGTAACGGAAGCTTTGTATTTTTTATATATAACTTAATTGTATTCTATCCCCTCAACCCCCACCCTACTTAAAACATATGTTTACATGGTTATTATAACTGCATTAAACGACATCGCTTTTGATTAATTGAACCAATTTCCAATAAAATATCAAAGCCCACATGTGTTGCTTATAAGGCCCATTATGTCCCTCCTTTATGGGCCGAAGAGGCCCGTCGTCTCCTCATTCATTAGGCCCGTTTGTTGGCCCTTCACAGCACCCACCGCCTCCGATCTTCCCAACCACAATCATCGTCGGTGGAGATGGGTACGAAGGCGTGGAGAAATTCAAAGATGGCCCCCCCACCAATCACCACCCCCCACTTAACAAGCAAAACATTTCCAATTGTCTTGTCGGAATATGATAATCCCCCCTTTGCCTTGTAGCAGTTCAAGGTTAGTAACGAGAAGGGGAGCGAGCTCTTTCATTTTCACGACTAATATATTATAAGCAACAACTTAATACGGATGCTATTACACGATCGGAATATTAACCTCTCGTGGTTTTAAAGTCACCCGTCCAGCTTTCCAATGGGTGGAATACTTTGAAATAGATAGACCCCCTGCTTAAGCTCAAGGTCTTTAACTATCTGTGTATTTAACAAGCTTCGGGAATACGATTGGCCGAGGCAGCCGCCACGGCGCAAAATAAGTTTGTTCCTCCCGCTGGTGGTGGTGGTGACAATCCTTTCATTCGGCAGCCAGACGCTTATGCCGTCCGCGCGCTTGGTGCGGTGGAGGTAAAGGCTAATCTTCGTATCCAAACCCAAAGTGCTTGATTGATCCTCCTCCTTGGCCGGGAATTCTCTTCGTTTTTCTTTCGTTTTGTAATGTATCCAAACATAGTATTAGACACCGTTGAATCCCTGAAAGATGCTCTCCCCACTGAAGAGGGAATATTGTTAAACAACTTGGTGTTGGATGGGAGTTGTGGGGGCAGCCTCTCCTCATAAGTCAAAAACTTTTTTAAAGTCTAATATCATCCATCATCCACCCACCTTCGCCTTCTTGCGAAAGAAAAATTAAGGAAGAGACAAAAGAGAAAAATGGAATTTTTCAAAAGGATTGTATGCAGTCACGATCCATTTGATCTTAAATTTTTCTTTGTATTTATAAAAACCTTGCAAATAGAACTCGAACCCAACCGGAAGAGAAAAAAATCCGGAAAGCTTAAAGGAAACACCATGGAACGACAGCGTGCTGCTGCACTCAACGGCTGGGGATACCATATAGATAAGTTCTTCCTCCTACTACTACTGGTTGTGATTCTTCATGTGGCCGCGAGACGCTTGGGAATTCCACCTTGGTGCCGTGGAGGTAAAAAAGAAAAGCAGACCTTCCATTAACCTTTGCCTTTTTATCAACACAACCACGCAAGCCTTAGGATATTTTGTCCTAGTATTTCCCCCCCGAGAGAATGTTCTCTCCGTTGTTGCTATAATCAATCATTCCTTGCTACAACAAATCTTCATTTTACAAAAGAAAAGACCATTTTCGCATACTGAACTAAAGCTACTCCCTTTGTAATACACACACTGCAAGTGCCTAATCTTTGTGAGGCCGTGAACATATACATAGAAGGGGTTTGTTGGGGTGATATTTCTTTGGGTTTGTGTTGTGATTCTGTACATTAATTCAACCGAGATTATCATTGGACTGCACAGCAGGAGGTAGTATTCATCCTGATCCTGATGACCCGAGGCCTGGCCATGGATGCTGTGAGTATTACTTCCACTTTCACCGACAAAGAAGAAAGAGGGATGTGATTATATAGCAAAACCCTACCATATCATCCCGTATAAAAGATTTTCTATGCGGATATTTTGCTAAATGAACTTTTATTTTTTTATGGTGAGGCTTTCGGAGGGCAAGGACTAAAAGTCTAAAAGTGCTTTCAGCTTATATTCTTCTTCTTCTTCTTTTAATATTAATAACATGTTCGTATATCTACACTCATTTAATTTGTGGGTTTCGTGATTTTAGTGTTGTTCCTAATTCGATTTCAGGAGATGGGATGAGATGGAAGCCCCAGGAGTTCGCCGGCGTATCTTCCACTTTCTTGGTGTGTTTGTTTTCCCTTGTTGGTGTTCACGGCTGTGTTTTGTCTTTGGGTGGTCTGTTTGATGTATAACAACATATCGCGCTATTCGACAATGATCACAGTGATCTTAAAAATAAAGTGGTCGTCAAGACTTTCAAACAAACAATGTAACAGATAACTCGAATACAAGAACATAAATATTTACTTCCATTTCTGGAGAAAAGATTACGCGAAGACAACCAAGCAGCCCTTCGAGATCTTTAAATGATTGTTGTGTGTTATTACAAGAGGTTGACCCTGTATTTATACTAGTACTTGACCTTATCTACTAATAACCGCTAACACAACTGCTACTATAATTGCTAGGCACATTTCACACATGCTTTATTAAGACTAACTACACACTACATACTTCGACCAAGCCTTGGTGAAATTCCGACTGTGTATTGGCTAAGTCTTGGAACTTCGACTTGAATCCTTCCTTCGACTTGGTCTCGGTTGAACTTCACCTTATCCGTATTTCGACGTGATCGTGCTTCTACAGGATTGAGCTTCGTCCGTATACTACTTCGAGTAAATTATACTTCAACGGGATCTACATTCATAACGATGAGCCTTGCCCTCATCGAAGCCCCAAATGATTTTACTGTGTAAACATATTCAAACTCTATAAATTTGACTTTGGAGCTATATTTCAGAAATTTTGAAACTTTTTGCCGTATTTTGCGAATTTTTTTGTCAACTAACTAACGGTAAAATGGAACAACCTGTTGGCCCAAAGATTATACTAAGAGGGGGGGGTGAATTAGTGTTAAGTCCAATTAAGGAATTCTTGAACGCTTTTTCACAACCCTCACAACGGAAGTAACTTACTGTAATTTACAGGGCCTTCAAGCTTCTATAATTATGGAACATGAGAAATTGACTTCGAAATGAGTCGCAGAACACAAAGGATTTTATAGTGGTTCGGTGAAATCACCTACGTCCACTTTCGGTCACTTTTCACTAATAACTCGTATAGAGATTACAGTGTAGAAGGTAAAACCTTCTGTGGTGCAAGAAAACAATTTCTTTGACCACGGGACGGTAAGACAAGCTTTACCAATGCAAGAAACACTCTTGCCGTGTTTAGAATGTGTCTAGGTCGAATCACAAGGAAATCAACCAGACTTGAGTAAGCACAGAACGTTGGCTGGAAGCTTCAGCCTTCTGTGACTTTGTAGCGAGCTATTCCTTCTGTGGATCAGCGAACAGATCTGATGACGCTTTCTCCAAGTGTTTGGATGCCTCTGATATGCTTCTCTTTTTGTCTTTTTGGTTTAATCTGCAAAACAAATAAAGATAATACGACTACAGTAGGTTTCAGTCCCTCACCACTTACGCCTGCTGCAACAACCTTCTCTTCGACCTGCTGTACGCCCACCCGGCTTCACTGACAGCACTCCTGGCCAAGTCCTTCGGTTTTGCAGCCAACGACGCTCACGGAGTGGCTTCACCAAAGCACACCTGCTGCAAACGCACAGATAACAAAATAACCAACTACAGAAGGTTGGAGGTCCCTCACCACTGAACCCCTGCTACAGACTCCTTCTCTCTGACCAACTCTGTACGCCTACTCGCCACCAACGAACCCTTCCCCAGGCCCTGATGCACGCAGTCCGACGTCACGGACAAAGTTCCGGTCGAGTCCCTCAGATCCGTACGCAACGAAGTCACCGGAGCGGCTTCACCCACGCTCAACCCGCTGTAGTTACCTCCTGCGAGAACTCTCGCCTGGAGAATCCGTCCTGCACACCTGCACACACGTTAACCACCCGCTAACGTTGCCAAATGCCAAGACTTACCTCTGATCTAAATCTCCTTTTTTTTTAAATGTTTTTAGGTTTTTCTCTTCTATAGTGGTTTCGTCTTCCTGTAATTAAGGAAACTTATTTTGCCAAAAACGTAAAATGACCAGATTCATCCCCAACGTGTAAAAATCATTTAGGGACAATATTTGATTGATTTTAGATCAATCGAATCATCTAATCACGAGATCTCATCTTACAGAAGGTTAGAGCCTAAATCGGTCAGCAACCTTCTATAGTTGGAAAGAAAGAATATTTTATTTCCAACTTGAGAAATATGATGATGGGGTCGTGCAAATATCTGGTTGGAACCTCCAGATTTAATTTTGTCTTATTTTGACAATTAAATCCCCAGATAATGCATTACAGAAGGTTCGGCCAGTAACAGCAACTTGACCTTCTATATAAGGAAATAATCAACGATTTATTCCCAAAATAATTGATTCGTTCCAGACAAGTAAAACATTGTATCTGGACGAAATATTAATCCAAATAATATTCCTAAGAATATTCTCTTTTTGAATTAATAATTTAATTAAGATAATCAATAATTAATTAATAAATAATTTATTATTGAAATATCTATTTATGGAAATATTCTCTAATCACTTCTCTTGATCTGAAATGATCCTTGGAGGATGAAGAAAATATTTTCATGATATTTTCCCTTCTTACGAAGCGTATCTTCGTTACAGGAGGTTTAAGCTTCTGTAAAGTCATAGCTGGTCAAACCTGCTGTTTGACTCATCATCAAAATCTTGTCAACACAACCCACGAAACTAACTCCTTCCATTTGAAAAAGGGAACGTATTTGTGGACATGGCATGAATTTTCAAAGCACCACGACCAAAGATATCCTACTTCCTCATGCCAAAAGTTCCCAAATAAAAAAAAATGAATTCAAGAATCCCTCGTTGGATCTGAGTCGGTAATACAATATGCAGGTGGGGAATTCAAAGATGGCGGCTCAACCCCACGAGAAAATATTTTAGGATATGGTCATCTCAGATTGTATGTAATAATCCCCTTGTTCGTGTAACAAGTAGTGGAGCTTCCTCTCGTTTCCCCGACTAATCATTATATTAAACAACTAATTAATCTTTTTAAATCGTAAAGCATCTCGTGGGTGGGTGGGTTGGGAAGACTTCCAGGTCGTTTTCTTTCTTTCTTTCTTTCTCTTTCTAAAGGCTTTCATGTCACCCGTCAAAGTTTTCACTGGAGAAGACTTTTATTTTAACCCGCTTTGGGAATACATCTTGATATCCCGACGGAAAGCTATCCACAGACAGGGAAAAGGCCTTGGTTATACCATGGAGCGTCGTCCGCGCGGTATGATCAGTTACGGCAGCCCCCACGGTGCGAGTAAGTTGTTCCTACTGCTGCTGGTGGCGATCCTTCATTTGGCAGTCAGACGCTTGGGCGGTCCGCCTTGGTGCCGTGGAGGTAAGAACTAATCTTCCTATCAAAATCCAAAGCATTAATTTCATTGCTCCTCTTTGGTTGGGGATTCTTCATTGTTGGCTTATGTCACGCGATGTTGCCGCTCTATAACCAAACATATTGGATGAAGCATCAATTCCCATGTTGAATAAGGCGGCTTTCCGCTTAGGATATCATTTTCATTTTTTTTTTCTCAAAAGGAAACGCAACAGCAGCTTCTTCCTGTCGTTGTACAATTATTAAGGGTCTTAAAACGGACACTCCCTCCTTGGTTTGACAATTTCACACCCGCTGTTTCCAAGTGCTCAAACATTCGAAGCTACACTTTTAGATTACGCTGCTGTTTTGTCAACCACGTGTTTGCTGGACCCGACGGTTTGTCTTCTTAAGTAAGTAGCAGTGACTGAAACGCCAAGTCTTGCATGTTTTTTCTTTCGTAGCAACTTTATACTTCCCCTTCCAGTAATGTCCGTACGATTTTTTAGTGATCACATCATTACGGACAACGTAAGTCAGGTGTCGTTCATGACAACAATTCAAATGTGATGCCGTCGTCATTGTCCGACATTAATGTTTGTAACGTAACTTATCCTTCCAACTTTGTTTTGTTTTACTTTTACTTGTTGATTATGTCAATTGACGGGGAGGTTCAGGTAGTGGCCAAGGCGGCGTCGAACCTCATAATCCGAGTCCTGGTCACGGATGCTGTAAGTTTTAGACGATACATCACAGGAAATTAGTAATAAATCGCGTATCATCGAGAGGTCTCGGATGTTGTTATGTTTTTAACTGCCGATTTTTATTTTTATTTGTTGCCTAATTGTTGTTGTTGCTGTGTGTTCAATATCAGGAGGTGTTGAGTTCCAAAATATACGACGGAGCCGGCGATCGACTCGAATGATTGGCTGCGCACTCTCCAGTAACTGCGTCCCTGCGTGCCCATGTTATGTTGTTGTATAATAATGGTTGGCTTTGTGTTCATCTTCATGTGTCTACAACTAGCAGGTCTTGGATTATTAAAATATATGCAGACATTATATTGAATAAGGCGGGAGAGACCGTCTTCTCCCTCGCGCCTCACAAATCAAAGTTGTGGGATATGTCGAATACCAACACGACGGGATTTAAACTCCTCTGGCGTGTCCATGGGATGGTATTCTTAGAATCTCTCCATCGAGTTGTGGTGTGCAGTCTGTTTATGTTTTTGCTGACTCAAGCAATGTTACAAAGGATCGTGATGTATCTGATCAGGGATTTGAGTGTAAAATATAGTTTGCCTTCTGAGGGTGTTGTCTTGGGCCTAGGCTGCCTCCACCGAGACCAGCAACAGCACCAGTCAGTCAATCTTGTGAGGAATCACATAAAACACGAAACAACAAACAAAGAAAGCATTACTAAATCGATTACACGAGTCTACGATGCATACTTGTAGATGCCATTTTGACAACATTTCCACAAACCTGTGTGGTAAAGTTTTCCTCCCTTTTCCCTTCCCACAGACCGTAGGATATTTGGATGGAAACGTTAGATCTTAGCAAAATTTTCTTCAAAAATTGTTGCAACCCGGTTCAACAACAACCGCGTGGAGAATCTCGACCCGGCACTTATCCGAAGGGGAAGAATGGACAAGAACATTGAGATCCTATACTGCTGCTTTGAGGCATTCAAGTTGCTCAAGCAGTTCCCGAGGGTGAGGGACTCACCGTAGCGGAGATGACACCGGCGGACGTCACAGAGAACCTGATGCTGAAGTCGGCAGAGGATGACGTTGAAGTATGCCTCACGAACCTGATCGCGGCACCTGAGGGTAGTGTCAAGAAGGACGAACAGGCGAGGGCTAAGGCGGTGTAATACCCCAAATTTTAATAATAATAATAATAATATAAAATCTAAAAAAAAAATCCCTAATCATTCCGAGATTTTAGAAGGAGATTTTTTTCATCTAATTCCTCTTTTCCCGCTATAATCACTCCAACAAAAATATTTCATTCCCATTAAATAATATATCTTACCTTCTTTGTCTCGATGAACCTAGACACAATTCCCTTCACATTCCTAGCCAAAGTCTCCAATCAATCAGGCAAAAAAAATCAGAGATTCTCCCTATCCCCATTCAGAGGATTATCAGACGATCCCCTATCAGACAATTAGAGAAAACACACACGGTAAAAAATAGGGGGATCTCTCAGATCCTTCTCCTTCCTCAGAGAAAAATCCTCCCACTCTTCAGACAATCAGAGATCGTCGGAGACGTCTCACCTTGGACGCTCCACCTCTCCGGGAATCGGAGGCCAACTCCTCCTCCCTCTACCTACAACCGGGGGCCAACTCCTCTTCTATACAAATCAACGCCGGAGGCCCTCCTCTCGATCTACATACAGAAACCGGAGCCAAGGAATCCCCCTCTCCGGTGCTGACGAGTCGAAGCCTCCTGACCAGCCTATCAGCCGACGCCCTCCCGGCGTCGTTCATCCTCCTCGGGCCACCCCGAGTTGAGGTAACCCCCTCGGTGAGACTTCCTCTCACTTTGCTAATTCCAGCATGCTTCTACCATGTTCGATATGCTGACTCTGTCGTTTCTTTTCTTTTTTGGCCTACCACACACACCATGGGGTGAGGAACGAGCCTTCAAACAAGATCGTAACAGCCAAAGGACAAAGGACAGCCGGCGTGCCATCTCCCGTCGACACTTAACCACAACGTAAACAGGTCGTAATCATTTAAACTCCTCTCGAAATGCATTTTTATACGTTTTTTTAGACCTCAAAGCTTTCACGGTAGCTTTGGGGACGATTTTGCATTCATTTGTGGCACGAAAGTGTCGGGACATCTCCTGGCCTTTTATTTCGATTGTTTTTAGCGGCAACGCCTCAAAAGCCTCTCTTTTTTCAAAGAGGTTACGGACATTTTCGAACCTCGAACCCAAAAGGTCAAATGATCTACAATGAGTGATGATCTTGAGAATATTTTTATTTTAATTTTTGGTTAATCGATGACCAAGATATGCCCCCCCGAAACTAGCGCCACCTTCGCTGGCCGTAACAGAGCAGTCTGTCGCATTGTTACTTCCGGGGACATTGCTGGAGATCTAACCGTTGGATCTTGTTCAAACTTTTTGACCAGAAACTAGACTTCAATATAATTTTTCATATATTAACTAACTGTTGAAGTTTCTGTAATAACAAGATACGACCTCGTGAACAGACTGTACACCAAGTGAGGTCTGCCGAGCGTCGCTACTTCACTCTTTGCACAATACCTGCGGATCAAACCGTTGGAGTGTACTTAAATTTTTTAAATATGTTCTTCACTTAATCATGTTGATTTTGACATTTCATACACATTTTTTTACCTTGTGGATGAAAAGATATCAATTTTTGTTCCCACGGCTCAGGTCAGCCAAACTGGACAAGTTATTTATATTACTTTTAATTTTTGCACGAGCATATCCTTAGATCCAACCGTTGGATCCATGTGGAATTTTACACACGAATTCTTCATTGTCTTACTTTTCTGTGAAGTCCTTTTGCACTCTGATCGGACATTCGAGGATCATGATATGGTAGGAACAACGCTGTCGGTGCAAGCTGTTCCGCTTTTCCGGACAGCCAATTTAGTTCCATGATCTTGTGAGATTGCACCGTTAGATTTTTATAAAATTTTACATACAAACTCGCCATTAAGTTTGGATCTTTTGGTTTAAATTTTGATTAAATCGGACAATCCAAATCAAAGTTATAGATCTCTTTCTGAACTATGCGTAATTCGTATTCGTTGTGTTTTGTGATTATACAACTCTTATTATTTGAACATTCTAACTAAATTTCCATTTTATATTGCATGAAAAATCAACAAACGATTTTGAGGATTCGACAAAGCGACTCTGAGGACACCCGTGGTGGAGGTACGTCACCAAAGTGGCCCAACCGATAAGCCTTAGCCGATGACATGCCATCCCGGCGGGCCACAGGTACAAAGGGGAGGTGCGGGCCTCCCGAAAAAGATAGAAAATCCACGTGTAATGGACCGTGGGCACAAGTGCATAAGCCCACAGTCACCATCCTTCCCCGCCCCCTTTGATCTCAATAATTGCATGTGTTTGTCTGCATGCCTTAGGCCCATAGATTTATGATCGCATGTTGTTTGCTATCAACAAATATGAGTTCGGGTCCAAAGCCTGTAAAACATTGACATGAGTCCGTAGTCATGCCCGGATCGGGTCCAACGCCCGTTAAACAAAAGCAAATCTTTTGGAGCAAACGCCACCTCCCTTTTTCGCATGTTAGAATGTAAGAGTTAGTAAATAGGAATCCCCGAACCAACTGTTTTTTCCGACTTAAACAGCTTTCATAAATAAAGTCGGTGGCGACTCCGTTTAGTTTACCTAGATTAAACAATAAAAACCTTTTTACGGAGCCATCATGGATGAGGGACTGACGACACGAGCCGCTCCCGATTCCTCCCGAAAGTTCCTCTTTCGGATCATGCTCCGCCTTTCGCCCGCCGCCTCTTAGGAAAACAGAGACGGTCGGCGAGGGCCCGAGCAGGCCCAGTTAGGAACCCAGGGAGGGATCACCCAATTCCCTTCCGCAGCGTCTGACGCTCGAGTAGTGACGTCGACCGGTTGGGCCTTGGGGAGCGGGCCCGAATCCTCGGGTCGTTCGGACCGCCTCGCGCGTGCTAGGCCGGAAGGCGCGCGTACATCCCGGATGGCGACTCCGCTGGGGAAACTGCATGTGGATTCCTTTCGAACGCTCTTACATTTTTAATCCACATGCAGAGAGGAGTTCTTGTTTGCGTATGTAATTGCTTGGCTCGGTGCCCTTTGTCTGCCCTCATGGTTGTGTTTGTTTACTGCTTTCCTAGGCATATCTAGGTGTGCCCGAACCCGGGGCTAGGATATTTAGGGGGGTCACCGAGAGGCTCAGCTTGCTGCTATTTGCGGTTTGGTTTTTGGCCGGGGCCCCGCCTCCCTTAGTCCGAGGGAGGTTTAGAAACCTTCATCCGAGAGTCTAGCATTGTTTGCCCCCTACAGGTACCAGACGCCGCACATGCAATTGTCTGTTACTGAGTGACTGCTACTTGTGCAGGGACAGATGTCAGGTACGCTTTGTCTGCTATGACTGTAAAACTAACACTTCTCGTTTTGCAGTTTGATGGAGTTTATTACAATGGGCTTCAACAACCTTCATTTCTCCTATCCCTACCTATTTTATTGTTAACTGCATCCATACATTTGCTACCTATTTTATTGCTTATTGCATTCGTACATTCGCATGACCACATGAGTGTATGTTTGATTGCAGTAGTTACATTATCATGTCATTCACAGAAGTTGCTCCATTGCATCATGACTTCTCATTTACAATTGCAATTACATAATGCATTCTTTTATGCATACATGAGTGTGATTAAGTATCATTACAAATTTATCATGCATCGATTATATTATTGCATGATACTAATCCAAACATTCTCTCTATTTTCCTTCCGAGGTTTAATTCTCCAACATGGCTCCTCGAATGGGACTAGGGACAAAGCATGATATTACAAATCTACAAGCACAAGAATGCCAAGGATTTATCGACGGCTACCTGGCCCAAAGTCGAACATCTAACAACATGAAGACCAAAGTTTTCATACGGCTACCAAGGTCCAAAGCCGTGTGTCCAAAGACATGAGCCCAAAGTGTTATCAACGGCTACCAAAGTACAAAGCCAAAAACAAAGACCAAAGTTCACCCAACGACTACCAAGGTTCAAAGCCGAATCTACAGCAACCTAAAAACCCCAAGAAGGTTACATTTCAAAAGGCCAATCTCCATCAACATCAAAACTAACGACAAACCAGAGAGCCGTTCATAGACATGCAAAAATCGGACGCGTCGGAACATCACGCCTACTGATCCGACAATCGCTCCAAGGCAATAAAAGCGATCCCTCTACATCATCAGTCACCACAATCTAGCACAAGGACTCATCGACCTTCTTCACGGTGCCAACAGTACATTCTAGCACTATGGGCAAACCCGTCTTCACAACAACCTCGCAAGATCAAACTTCCCAAAGAACTTGAAGAATGTCGAATCAGCATCCCAGCGACTAAAACATGAACATGGACCAAATTCTTCAAACGACGGCGAACACATAGCTCGACTGCCATTAGAAGCTCTCATTGGTACAAGATGTCTCGTCTGGGGATCACACAACAGCTTACCAATACAAAAGAACATGATGTGTACCAAACGATGACGCATACTTCGACTGGGACAATTCCCTTTTCCTTATGGCACCCAAGCAGTCATCCCGACAGCAGTCAACCACCGACTCTCACCAAAGAAAAGAGGAGAAGGTCAGTCACCGTCTCACGCATTGACGAGAAACAAGCATCTCGGCCCACCACAGGAGCGGCCAATTCCCTAGCCCGCCCACCACAGTACCGGTTATCGCCCATGCGTACCACAAAGTGCTACAACAATGCACATCCCGTGCAATCGCGTCTATCAAAAGAGCAATTGTCGTAATAAAGAGAAACTGCCACAAACAATCAACGCAGACGATCTTCGATGATACAATCACAAGAAAGGGAGTATTCATTCTTTAATCAATACTTCCTTATTTGCAAAAATGAGTTACATGAGTTCACTCATTTTAGCCCTTGTCGCATGTTGATGAAGGCGTGGGTAGCAGGGTGGTAAAGTTTCGAGCCAAAGCCTTGAAACAGTTTCAAGCCAAAGCTTTGAAACATCCTTCGTTGTCAACAAAACGACGATCTACATGAAAGGGAGTATTCGTTCCTCAACTAATACTTTCTCTGCTGAGCAGGTTACATGAGCTTACTTGTCTTACCCTTCGGCTTGTCTCATAGGTACGTGAACATCCTATGCAGACGACGAAGGCGAGGGTGATGCAAGCAGTCCTTGGGCAAATCACCATGCGATCTTGGGTCAGATCTCCGAGCGATCGTGGGGCAACTCCGAGCAATCTTGGAGAATTCTCCGTCAACAAAACAATGATCTACATGTACATGAACATTCTAGGTAGACGACGAAGGCGAGGGTGGCAGGGTGGAAAAGTTTCGAGCCAAAGTTTCGAAACAGCCTTCGTTGGCAAAACAACGACAACGATAACACGAGAATAATCCGGAGCAAATCTCCATGCGATCCTGGGGCAAATCTCCAAGCGGTCATGGGACAGATCTTCGAACAATCCTGGGGCAAATCTCCGAGTAATCATGGACAAATCTACGAGCAATCCTAGGGCAAATCCCCGACCGATCCAGGGGTAAATCTCTGAGTGATCATGGACATATCTCCAAACGATACTGGGGCATACCTTCCAACTATCCTGGGACAAGACATAGCAATCTTGGTTAATTCCCCATTGACGAACCAGCGAATCACATGAAAAGGAGAAGTACATGAACATCCTAGACAAACAATCAAGACAGTCAATAAAGTTCGAACCAAAGCTTCGGAGCAATATGTCATCAACAACACCACAAATTACATGAAAGGGATACATGAGCGCCCCAGGCAGACAATGAAAACCAAAGCTTTAAAACAACATGTCATCAACAAGACAACAAATTACATGAAAGGGGTACATGAGCGCCCTAGGCAGACAATGAAGACAAACAATAAAGCTTCATTCAGAACACAACCTTCATCAACAAACTTCTTTACATCCCCAAAGAACTGGGGCAATGAACACCGACAATACACATGAAAAGGGAGAATCACACAGTCATTACTCTCTTCATCAAACTAAGCGAAATTACATGAGCACATTTCGTTTACGTCCTTTGTCTCGTGGGCAGGTACAAGAGCTCCTCACACGAATGGTACACAACTCCTATGCCAAAGGCGAGGGTGGCAGGGAGGCAAAGCTTCAAGCCAAAGTGTTGTCGCAATTTCGTCAATCCTTCGATTCCTACGGACGAAGATGCACTGACGAAATTACACAAAAGGGAAGTACCATAACACTTCTTTACCTTTCTTATAAACGAAATTACATGAAGCACATTTCGTTTCTACTCTAAAAGAATCAAGTCGTACAAATACACTTATTTCCTTTTCATCTGTTTGATAGGCACATGAGCATCCTTATACAACGGATACAAAACCAGAGTAGTCATTTCGTCAAACCTTCGATTCCATCGGACGAAGATGCAATGACGAAACCATGTAAAAGGGAAGTACCAAAGCCCTACTTCACTTTTCTTACAAATGAAGTTACATGAGCAAACTTCATTCTTACTCTAACAGAAACAAGTCACATGAACTTACTTGTTTCTCGCCATCTATTTGATAGGTACATGAGCTTCCTTACACAATAGACATCAGGCAGGAGTAATCTTCGTCAATCCTTCAATTCCATCGGACGGAGATGCAATGACGAAACACACAAAAGGGAAGTATCAAGGCTCTACTTCACTTTTCATATAAATGAAGTTACATGAGCAAACTTCATTCTTACTTTAATAAAAACAAGTTACATGAGCTTACTTGTTGTCCGCCCTTTGGCGAGTGCAAGTAAATGAACATCCTTGCATTACGAACAAAGGCGCGGGCGGTTGGGTGGAAATTTCGAATCAAAATTCGAGATTACCTTTGTTTATCACCAAGGATAATTACATTAATTCAATTTTAATACTTTCTCTATGAAACAAGTTACAAGAGCTCACTTGTGTTTTCGCCCTTTGGCGAGTGTAGGTACATGAACATCCTGCATTACGAACAAAGGCACGGGCGGTCGGGTGGAGGATTCCGAACCAAAGTTTCGAGATTGCCTTCGTTGTCACCAAGGATGATCATATCGAAAGGGAGTATCATCTACACTACTCTCTGAAAAATTTCTTATTATTCCCTAGACGGAGTCAAACCTCCATTTCCCCAGTTGGAGTCGGTTACAAATACCGTATTCCTCAACAAGAGTAGAATATACAAATATATTCTTCCAGAACGACCATCGAGATGGGCATATTCATCTCATATTCCCAGCGAATACCCAACTTTATTATAATCTCCCCAAGCGAGAGTCGAAGTACATGAGCTAACTTCATCTCCGTCCGTTGTCAACTGTGTAGGCACATGGGTTCCATACAGTACGGTACAAACTCTTAGGCAACGGCGTGGGTGGTTGGATGGAAGCCGTTCCGAGTTTAATCTCGAAGACCATGACTGGGGCATGAAACTGCAAACACTTTCCCCGCGAAGCTTGCACAAGAGCACCACCTTAGTACGACGTCTCCAAAGAGGTTTGCGTACCTAAACCTATTCACTTCTTAAGCATTTGTGTGCCCTTTTGCATATAATTTTAAAAAAAGCTTGACAATAAGAATACTTTTGGGCGAGAACTGAGAAGGAAAGCCCATTCCCCAAACACTTACCCAAAGAGTGATGAAAGTAAACACTGTGAGGATTTACCTACACAAGCGTCCGGATGGACAAGGAATCCTTTGACAAAAGATGATCGTACTGGGATGAGATCGAGCACTTCTTCTATATCCCAAACACAAAACATTGACCATTGTTAGCCCTATCGAGCCAAAGTCGAAGTTTCTTTATACACTATTCCCTCGGAGTCCAAGGACCGCCTCACATAGAGGTAAATAGAGATCCTGTAGTCAGAAACCGGGAGCAGCGGACCATAGAGGTGACACTTCCTCAAGGTTCAAGTAAAGAAGCACCATCGAGAGACATGCACACCAGTCGAGATGTTTTCAAAGATAGTTGTCTTCATCAACACAACGAAAATCCCCATGGAGTCCAAAGCACCTCCAACAAAAGTCGACAAAAACAGAAAGTGGGGCAATTTTCTACAAATCGTCAAAAAAAAAATTATTATCAAAAAAGAAAGCGGGGCAAATCCCATGTTCCAGCAAAGAAAAAAGCAGAATCAGCGCAAAGACTAAAGTCTTCAAAAGCAAAGCGCAAAAAGAAATAAAAGAGCAAATTAAAGCACCAGGGCCGACATGAGCGGTCGCAAAAGCAAAGGCGCTATCTTCCGGGCAAAACAAGGAGAAAGCACTCCCCAAAACACATTTCCAAAGCTCTAGTGGACCGGCCATCAATCCCCAACGGCGCGTCTCAACGGGCATGCTGTCTGATAGATGGAGAATTCGCTTGGACAGTGAAACCGCTATGGTAAAACAGCTTTGGATGAGGTCCTTAGACTCATTCCTTCAAAATGACAAATTCAGATTCCCTATCCAAAGGCCTTATGCCAAAACCATATTACAACCCACACAAAGACTCGTTCGACTGGTACATGAGCATCCAAGTCAAGGGAATTCTATAATCCAACTGTGACAGGTTTCAGAAGTAAGAGCGAGCTGAGATAAAAGTCAGAAGTCCTTCTCTGTTCTCGCTTAGAAGTGATCCTAATAAGCTTCATCAAAATAAATCACGACATGCATGAGTGTTGTGATCATACATATTTCATTACCCCATATTTCACGGGGTCTCGTTTATTACTGACAGTTTGCTTGATTAGATCCCAAAGTACAGGTCTATCAAGAATACCCTAAATCCACAATTTGGGGTATTAATGAAGTCTTTGCGAGAAAATTTTCTTCAAACTCTCTCGCAAAGAGGGGCAACTGTAATACCCCAAATTTTAATAATAATAATAATAATATAAAATCTAAAAAAAAAAAATTCCCTAATCAATCCGAGATTTTAAAGGGAGATTTTTTCATCTAATTCCTCTCTTCCACATGCTATAATCACTCCAACAAAAAATATCTCATTCCCATTAAATAATATATCTTACCTTCTTTGTCTTAATAATAATAAGTTCTTTGCATTATATGATACTTTCCTAATTATTCTCGTCAGGCACGTTCCATGAAAAACTTAAGTAAATACTCAGATATGGTGAATTTAGATTTGTGTAATAAATGAAATAGATTTGACTTCATCTCGTATTTTATCTCCATCCTTTTAATTGATAAAATATTACAGTGTATTCTTATCTGCATTACATGGTGTATTTGGATTTGAGTGATAAATGACATAGATTTAATTTAGTAGAAACCCTTATAAAAAAAACATTAAGTATTACAGTTATCTGTAATATTTAATCATATCACACCTCAACGAGATTAACTATTTTAAATAATTAATTTTTAACATGTAAAATTTCCCCTGCAATTATATATCATTCAATCTGAAGACGGCTGGGGGTGGGGGGCGGGGATAAGACAGGAAGAGGGTGAAGGGTGACCGAGCCATTATTTGCTGGAGGTCACCCACGTCGGTCCACCGAACATTGTGTCATATGGCACCGTGCCTTATGGATGCAGGGCAGAGCTTGAGTCTCATACGGCCGTGCCACCGTGATCGGCAGGGTGAATCCGTCCGTCATCACAGTAGCCAGGTGATTCGAGGGTGAAGATTGCATTAATATCCTAACATATAAAGAAAGGACAATTGATCGCATATGCATAACATTTTCTGGCTCAGGCTCCTAATCATGAGGAAAGGATCGCATGGTCATAGCATTTTCTGCACACCCACTAATCAACCATAAGATTGATCAATCACCTCTCCAGTGTAACAAAAAAACGAAGCACCGAGAATCACTTGATGATCGAACCGTGAAGAAAAAAAAAAAAACTTGGATTGATACAACTTGAATCCAAAAAAAAAGTTTACAACTATTTATAAAACTAAAGACATTATAGGAAAATAAACATAATAAAAGGAGACTTTTAAGTTCCCGAAACATTGTCTCCCTTGATAGTTGAAGAGTCTTCTTGGAATACTAAGCATCACCACCGTTTCAATGAACCAATGAGACTCTTCGAAAATCACATCACTTTAATTTGCAACACTCCCCCTTAAAGTGATGCCTTCCGAATCAACCCGAGCTTAGAACGTAGATCTTCAAATGGACCCTTCGGAAGGGGCTTTGTAAAAATGTCAGCGATGTTGTCTTTACTTCGAACAGCAACCATATCAATAATCCCATCAAGCACTTTTTCACGGATGAAGTGATGCTCAAGTTCAATATGTTTTGTCCTCGCGTGAAAGACGGGATTTGATGTAAGCTTGATCGCACTTAAGTTATCTCCATGAATAGGAACAGGTTCGTCAATGCATTCTTGGAGATCCTCAATAAGTCTACGAAGCCAAACACACTCTTGAGCGGCATGAGCTGAAGCTTTATACTCGGCTTCGGTGGTGGACAGCGACACTGAACTTTGTTTCTTGCTGCACCATGAAATACTTGTTTTTCCACATAGAAAAACGAATCCAGAAGTTGATCTTCGATCATCTAGATCCCCACCAAAATCAGCATCCACAAATCCTTCCAAAGAGAACTTTGCTCCTTTCCTATAGAATAAGCCCACGTCAAGAGTAGAATTAACGTACTTCAATATATTCTTTGCTCCCTCGAAATGTGGCTTCCTCGGCGTTTGCATATATCGGCTAACAACACCAACAGAGAAGGCAATATCCGGCCTTGTTATAGTCAAATAAATCAGGCTTCCCACAAGGACGCGATAGAGACGGAGATCCGATAGTTGTGTTCCTTCATCACAACGAAGCTTCGTACCCATATCGAGTGGTGTTGACCGCTTCTTCCCGTTTATCATTCCGAACTTCTCAACAAGCTTCTTGGCGTAGCTGGATTGAGACACAAAAATCCCATCATCCAAATTTTCAATTTGCATTCCGAGAAAGTTACTCACCTCGCCTAGCTTCTTCATGTCAAAACGCAACGATAGTTCTTCTTGAAGCCGAGCAACTTCTGAATAATTGCTGCCCGTTAAAATAATATCGTCAACATATAATAGAACAACCACCAAAAGTCCTTGATTTTTCTTGACGAAGAGACTTGAATCCGAGTTGGATACCGCATAACCACAAAAACATAAGAACTCTGCGATTTTTCCGAACCAAGCTCGTGGGGCTTGCTTCAATCCATAAAGTGCCTTTTTCAACTTGCACACATAATCCGGATGATTTTCCGATTCAAATCCGATTGGCTGCTCCATATATATATGTCTATCAAGTTCTCCATATAAGAATGCATTTTTGACATCTAGTTGCCACAGTTTCCACCCGAAACTAGCCGCTAAAGCAAGAATGGTGCGTACCGAAGTCATCTTCGCAACCGGACTGAAAGTTTCCTCGTAATCTTCTCCATATTTTTGAGAGAATCCCCGAGCGACCAGCCTTGCCTTGAATCGATCTATGCTCCCGTCGGCTTTCCTTTTAATGCGAAAGACCCATTTACATGACACCGGTTGCACTTCGGGTGGCTTCGGAACTAAATCCCAAGTTTCATTTTTCAGCAATGCATCCATTTCTTCCTTCATGGCAAACTCCCACTCCCTTACTCCTTTAGCTTCCTCATACGAAGTTGGTTCTTCATCATCAATCGGATTAGCAAGGAAGCATGAAAAAGTAGTGACAAAATTTTCGTCTCTATAACGAAGAGGTCGATCAACAAACCTCCTTGGTCGCTGATTTCTTTGATCATTCTCACCTTGATTAATACTCCCCCTTTCACCTTGAACCCCTTCCGAAGAATTTTCTGAAAACTGAGACAACGGTAAGGTAACCATGTCATTCTCTTTACTAGGTGGATCTTGAAAGTGATAGGAGGAAATCTCATCGAAGATGACGTCGCGAGATACGACACATTTATTTGTCGTAGGATCCAAACATCTCCAGCCCTTTCTCCATTCGTCGTAGCCGACGAAAACACATTTGATTGCTTTTGCATCCAACTTACTCCTTTGAGAATCCGGCAAATGAACATAGCAAGTAGATCCAAATACTCGAAGATGCTTCACATTTGGCTTAACACCATACAACAATTCGTATGGTGCCTTGTTATTTGTCGGACTAAGGGGCGTCCGATTGATCACATGGGCTGCACAATTCATTCCTTCCGCCCACAACTCCTTGGGCAATTTCTTTGCGTGCAACCAACTCTTACAAGTCTCCACAAGATGTCTGATCTTTCTCTCCGCAACTCCATTTTGTTGCGGTGTTTCCGGACATGACAACTCCCTCTTAATACCATTGTTTCGGCAGAAAATGAGAAACTCATTTGAGCAAAACTCGCCACCATTGTCCGTCCGCAACGTCTTGATTTTTCTGCCCAACTCCCCTTTGACGATTTTCTTAAAGTCGAGAAACATAGAGAATGTCTCCAACTTATGCTTCACAAAATAAACCCAAGTGAACCGAGAATAATCATCCACAAACAATAACATATAATTACCTCCGGAGTAAGATGAAGTTTTTGTTGGACCCATCAAATCACTATGGATCCGTTCTAAGGGAGCCGTGCACCGAGACGTAGAGTTCTCGAAAGGAAGTCGATGCGACTTGCCGAATTGACATCCCTCACAAACTTTTTCATCGTCAATCTTCAAAGACTCGGGCAATCCATCCACCAACTTCTTTTGGATAATAGCCTTCATTTTTGTCATATTTATATGACCAAGCCTCGCATGCCACAAGGATGATGTATCATTCCTCCTCATCTTCTCGATATAAGAATCTGAAGCCGACAAAACAAATAAATCTTTCACCCTCGTACCCGTATGAACAACATCAGCCTTGATTTCCTTGATGTTCCGAAGAAACTTCACATCTCGTGGCCCAAAGAGCACGAAATTTCCGGCATCCACCGCGTTTGTGACGGAGAAAAGATTCTTTTGTATTCCTGGCACATGATAAACACTATTGAGAGTGATTGATTCTCCACAATCATTGTTGATCACAACAGTACCTTCCTTTCGAATTTTATGAACGGTATTATCCGCGGTCATGATTCCATTCCCTCCGTCATGTGTCCAGGAATGCGAGAAAATAGTCTCATCTCCGGTAATATGGTGACCGCATCCAGAATCCACGATCCACTCTTTGTTGGTAGAAGGTTTCTTGCTTGAACTTCCTTCGGCCATCAAACAAGGTATCCACAGCGAATCTTCGTTGACTGATTCGGCGAGAAAACAATTACTCCAATCTTTTTCCTTTTGTTCTTCTTGTTTCTCCGCAACATCCGCATAATTTCCCGACTTCAATTTAACTCGGCAATTCCTCTTAATGTGACCGAGTTTCCCGCAGCGATAACACTTGAAACTCTTCTTCGAGAACTTCGAAGATTCTCCTTCCGGTTTACTTTCATTTTTCACCGAGTTACCCTTCTTTGTGAACAAAGCATTGCTCGACTCTTCCTTGATGCTCGTTCCAGCCATTTGTCTAGCCAACGACTCTTGCGAGGAGAGGAGATTCTCAAACTCTTCAAGCGACGGTTGTTGAGCCCACCCTTGAATTGAGGTGACAAATGGAGTGTACTCCGGCCGAAGTCCGCGGATGATGTACCGCTTCATCCGAGCTTCCGAAATCCTCTCGTCCGGATTTAGAAGAGAGATTTCCGAACATAAGTTTTTCACCTTCAGAAAATATTCTGAACACGGCATTCCATCTTGCTTTGCAACCGCCAACTCATTCTCGAGCAATTGTAGCCGAGCTTCGTTCTTCTTGTTGAACAAACGATCAAGCGTATTCCAAATCTCTCGAGCCGACGCACATCCCATTATGTGCTCGAAGATCTCATGTGAAATGGACCTCTTTAAAACAAATTCCATCTTCGCATTACGTTGTTTCCAATTCTTGAGCGCTTTCGCATTTGCGTCGACGTTCTCTGGAGCAACGGCACCATCGGCGACGACGACATCCCATAGATCTTCACCGACAAGATACGATTCCATACAGGTTTTCCAAATCCGATAGTTGGACTAAGTCAAGAGCATCATTCCAAGACCCGCAACACGACCGCTACCTTCCATATCGAAGATCAACGATACCTTCTTCACGAGCGCAACCAAAGCTCTGATACCATGTAACAAAAAAACGAAGCACCGAGAATCACTCGATGATCGAACCGTGAAGAAAAAAAAAAAACTTGGATTGATACAACTTGAATCCAAAAAAAAAAGGTTACAACTATTTATAAAACTAAAGACATTATAGGAAAAGTAAACATAATAAAAGGAGACTTTTAAGTTCCCGAAACATTGTCTCCCTTGATAGTTGAAGAGTCTTCTTGGAATACTAAGCATCACCACCGTTTCAATGAACCAATGAGACTCTTCGAAAATCACATCACTTTAATTTGCAACATCCAGCTAAATTTTGTAAAGCACTACCCAAACCTACAGAACAGTCATATGCAATTGAGTCCATCCTTCCATTTCCACAGGACACGAAAGAAGCTCTCTCGAGAGAATCCCGTGAACCACTCATCAATCCTCAATCTTGACAGTATCCAAACCTCAACCCCCACAAAAAAGAAACAATCAAACATATAAGCATCCGCTCCTTCCAAGATTACTAAGCAGGAATTCAAGATAGCCAACCAATTATAATACACAAGAAAGAAAACACATAAAAGGCCAAAGGGACGGACAACCAAACCTCCGGAGTGGACTTGGACTGCTTTTGGGACATGTCCAACTTCGACTTCTCCAAAGTGACCGCCCCAAATGCTCCATACTTGCCCCTCCACCCTTCATCACCGGTCCCGAGCCGGGCTCCGCAATGAGACCACTCAAACGAAAAAGGCCGAGAATGACAAAGGCAGCAGAAAGTAATGAGAGCCGAGAGGAAGAGGCATGAAAGGACACCCGGTCAGAAGGCAAAAGAAAAGGCATTGTCCTGCTGGAAGGACCAGGAGGGCGGAGTCATCATGCCAGCGGCGGCCATGACTCGGATACAGCCAATCATATCGAAACTACTCGGAAACAAGAAACCACTAATGGTGTGTTTGTTAGTGGAACGATGTAAGAAATGGAATGAAATGTTCATTTTGAATGGAATCGACTATTCCTTCCTCCATTCCATTTTTATGTTTCCTATAGAGAGAGAGCTGTAAAATTCACCGTTAGGAAGTTGCTGGATTTTCTTTTTCTTTGTGTCTACTGTTGTTTGGTGAACTAGTGACTTAGCTGTTCAAGTTGCTATAATAATCATTCCCTTGCTAAATCTTGGATTGTGATCACTTAGAAAAATAAGAAATTTCGCATACAGAACCACAACCAACAGTTTTTTGAAATGCAGCCACTACCTTTGTAGTTTAAATACACTAATCTTAGTGGCCGTGATATATATAGAAGGGGTTTGTTGGGGGGGCATTGAAAGCCACGATGATTGATTCAATTTTATTATTTAGCTATAAAAAGCTTTTACACATTAACACTATATTTTATCAAAATGAAATTGTGAATACAAATATTTTGTCGTCCATTTTGACTGAATTTCCTCTGTGATAAATAAAATTGTAACCATAAAGATCTATTGTTTTATAGGCATATCATCGGATATTTCTGAGTGGGATAAATTAATTTCGAATTAGCCTTATGATAAAACATGGATCATAATTAATATCGGAAGCATCTAAATTAAACATTAAGAATTAAAATAATATATAAATAAATAAATAATCAATTACAAGAAAATTACCTTGATTCTCTTGACAGAGACAAATTAAAAAAATATATATTAATTTGTTTTTTTGTCATCATACCATTATTTGATTTTCTTGCCTAATATCTCGTTACTATATATTTTATTTTAAGTGACTCAAATAATTATATAAAAAGATTGATTATTTTTTATTAAATTTTGCTTAAAATTAAGTCGTATATTTTTCCACAAAAATCTATATTGTTTACCATAATGAATAATAATGCTTAATTAAAAATTATTTATACAATTTGGATCTTTCTTTAATATGTAATGATATTAATGGAGCAATCGAGACAAAAAAAAAATAAAAGAAACTAATTTAATCGTGACGAATAAATACAAATTTGTCATGAGATGTAAATCGACCTTAAAAAAAATCTTATTGCAGCTTTAATCATCGGAGATCTCTCTTGTTTCGGCAAGAAAAGATAAACGAACCATATCAAATTCATACGAACGCCTCAAGGGCTGGTGGGTTGATACTCAGTTTAATGTTTTTGCACCATCTTCCCAATGATAACAGACACTTTCAGAGGCGGATTTCCATCGGCAAGGACCGGCCTGGGATATCGTCCAGTTGCATTTTAAGCAATCATAGTCATCCCTCGACTGGACATAGATAGGGAACTTGTGGACCTCGTCATTCCACTTGAAGGTGCACACGAACCGCGTGCGCCCGAAGAAGTCCAACCCGAAGGAGAACTCCCAGGAGAATTTCGGCGGGAGGTCTTGTTCCCCGAGGTCGTCGTCCTTCGACCTGCAATGGACCGTCAAGGTCGGTCCCAGGTCTAGTTCATTGTAGATGTAAACGTAAGTCCTGTCGGGATCCGACCGCTTGATGGGAACCCCGACGGGGTTCCTTGGCAAGAAGGAAGTCAAGACGACAATTGCCAACGTAAACCGTAGCTTGATCATCGACGATGAGCCCATTTTTCTCCTCTAACGAATGAGATGCAGTTGCTGCTGCGGTCATCAAACGCTGTTTATATATGGTGAATTTAAGTAAATATTTCAAATATATTTGAAAATTCACCATATTTGTTTATATTTCAAATATATTTAAAAATTCACCATATATGTTTATATTTCAAATATATTTGAAAATTCACCATATATGTTTATATAATACTTTCCTAATTATTCTCGTCCGGCACGTTACATGAAAAACTTAAGTAAATACTCAGATATGGTGAATTTAGATTTGTATAATAAATGAAATAGATTTGACTTCATCTCGTATTTTATCTTCATCCTTTTAATTGATAAAATATTAAAGTGTATTCTTATCTGCATTACATGGTGTATTTGGATTTGAGTGATAAATGACATAGATTTAATTTAGTAGAAACCCTTATAAAAAAAACATTAAGTATTACAGTTATCTGTAATATTTAATCATATCACACCTCAACGAGATTAACTATTTTAAATAATTAATTTTAACATGTAAAATTTCCCCTGCAATTATATATCACTCAATCTGAAGACGGCTGGGGGTGGGGGGCGGGGATAAGACAGGAAGAGGGTGGAGGGTGACCGAGCCATTATTTGCTGGAGGTCACACACGTCGGTGCACCGAACACTGTGTCATATGGCACCGCGCCTTATGGATGCAGGGCAGAGCTTGCGTCTCATACGGCCGTGCCACCGTGATCGGCAGGGTGAATCCGTTAGTCATCACAGTAGCCAGGTGATTCGAGGGTGAAGAAGACTGCAGGCTTTGCTGCCAAAGGTGAGGACGAATCATTCCTCAGCTCAGGATGAGAAAAAGCAATTTGCAAACCCAGATAAAGGAAGAAGCTTTAGGCCTCGTTATTAATATTATCGAAAAGGTGGGTGGGGAAAAGAGACGCCACAACACAACAGCAAATCCCAACATATTTAGTCCAAAATTTGGTAACAACTCCCAAAGCCAATTAGGAAAAATAAATCTAAGCCTTCTCCACCCACCCTCTTCCTAATTACATTGATTAAAAAAAAAAAAAAACTCTAACCCAAAATAACGAATTTTCCTGGCCTGAAGACTCAAGTAAGCAGACAATAACCCTTGTCAAGAGCTTCAAGGTTGAAGCGAAAGGCAATTAGGCCCGCGGCCAGGAGGCAAAATTGACTTTGATGATTAAATATTCAGAACCTGGTGGCTAAGCGGATGTTGTCGTAACCTTCTTCCTAACGATCCTCTTCCTTCTAGTCTTCACAGGAGGCGCTTCTCCGTTTGTGGAATCTGTGGCACCTTGTTTGAGGCCCAGAAGTCCAAGGCCGGAGACGATGGCATTCTTCGAGATGAACCATTTGGAAGAGGACGGTGTGGAATCCACTTCTCCAGCAGGCCTGCTGTAAGCCTTCAGAAGGGTATCTGAATGCACCAGTGGATCCGCCTCTATGCCGAGCCAAGCATGCCGTAACGTCTGTCCCGCATTGGCGTTCATTATCCTGCATGCATAAACAACGGACGAATTTATTAAGCATCCTCAACGCACCATTTCATCAGCCTTAAAATCAGCTTTAAGAAGCTGCTTGCAGCTCCATGCATGAAATGGCGAAGCATGGAAATTTGCTGGGTCGGATGTACTCATGTAGGAAACAAAAAAGTCTTGTATGTAAGGTAGAGAAAAACAAAAGCAATGCACCTGAATGCCGTCCCAAAGAACAAGGCAACTCCAATAACGTCGAAATGGTTTGTCAAAAGCCTATCTGCTCCGAACAACAACTGATAGCTCATATTGGCATAAAGGCCAAGGAAAGCACCATAGCCAAGTGCATTCGTGCTGACTGATGGCATCGTCACGGATATCCTGTCATCCACATTCGATGCAACAGGATATAATGCCCTTGTACAGTAAATTAGTTTGAATTGCTTCATTTCTTGATTCGGCATAGAAAATGTACCTATCTTTCTTTCTCCCCGCCAAATAATTGGATAGAGATCCTTGCACAGCTCCAGCAGTCAACCCCACCATACATAGTTCCGCGGCCTTGTAACAGAAGGAATGAAATCTCTTCTGCAAATCGAACTCTCTTAGCGGATAACTCTTCTCAAATATATTATTTGGGAGCTTCTGCAGAGTGTTTTGCAAGTCAAAGCGAAACGTATTCCCGTAAGACCGACAAGGAGCAAGGGTCCACATGACTATGGCGTTGCAGGCAGATGCTGTAAGAACATTGAGAAGTGCCAAATCCCATTCCTGCTTTATTCTGCAAAACAATAAACACGCATCAAAACGTGAAATTGTTAAGCACGTCCAGAAATTGATCCATGTAACACTACAAGGAAAATGAATGTACCTTTCTTTGCGATTCTTGATCTCCCAAGTCAGAGCAATTCCAATGGTGGCAACTTGCTCGAGAAGAAGCTTATGCAGAAATCCAGGATCTGCAATCATTCTAGAAAAGCCAGGGTAAACTTTAGAAATGAACCAAATGTGTATAACACAAAGTACTAATGACGCAGCCATATGAAAGATGTAATATAATTTCAGTTGATGAGAGAAACAACTCAATTATCAGTACAATCGATATTGAAAAACGAGCAATACCTCCCAATAAATGCCCTAGATATCACATCTGGAAGTGATCTTGATATAGCTCTGGCTGTTGTTGGTCTAGCATTTATTACCAGAAACTTCACCATTTGAGCTGAGCTAACTAGACCCTGAAGAAGAAGAATGAGTAATTTGACCGACGAGGATTTCGGCAAAACCAATCCCAGAAAATCAATTATTTACCATTTCACAAGCTTGCCGAAAGCCAGCAGGTAAATCGATCATCGTCTTCTGCCACTCATTCAAGACTGCATCGACAAATTTACGGTCGAACAACTGAAAGAAGAGAAGGCAAACAAAAGTCAAACAAAAGGGAGAAAAGCAAGAAGAATATACAGAAAATGTTTCTCATGGAAATTATCCCAGTAAGCAACCTCTTCAAGAAACATCCTTCTTCTGAAAAGTCCCCTCTCATCTCCATCATCTTCTTCGTCAAAGTCATCAAAATAATCATCGTCATCGCCGCCGTCATCACCACCATCGCCTCCACCATGACTAATCTTCTTGCCGATATCACCACCCCCACCACCAGTAGCAAGCTGCAGAAAAATGAATTACTCTTTCTGCAAAACATAACCCAAGCAAGTACAATTGACTATCCACGTAAAGTCTCTCACACAGAAAACTAAAGCTGCACAATCTAGACGTAAATCATGTCTCTTCAGACAAAAAACCACTCGCTACGTACACTTAGATGATAAATGATGGATACATTTCTTCGATCTGTAATAATGCAGGTGAAAACATTTTAAAAAGTACAACGGAACAAAAGCAGATGAATGAATTATAAAGATCAAAAGACAAGTCAA
The DNA here is from genome assembly GCA_029817715.1 of Melastoma dodecandrum. Classification (NCBI taxonomy): domain Eukaryota; kingdom Viridiplantae; phylum Streptophyta; class Magnoliopsida; order Myrtales; family Melastomataceae; genus Melastoma; species Melastoma dodecandrum. The sequence continues at coordinate 5,220,498 of JARUPY010000182.1, forward strand.
ACGTGCTACTTTGTTGTCAAACCATCTTAGCCCTTCAGCGTCCTCAGTCTCACACTATACAATGAGTCCAAAGGGGTAAGAACAGTCGCTATGACCTTAGATAGTTGTCGCTCGCCAATACATCCAGGGGTCAAACTTGTTATAAAAAGAACATAATCCTTCACTCAATGAGACATTCCGCCTCAAGAAAAGGAGAGCATCAGAAACTAATTACAAACTCAATATTTCGCAAGGAGTAAAATCTAGCAAAAGGAGATGGAATAAAACACGACAATCCTCCCTACAGATTGCATTAAAATCCTAACAGATAAAGAAAGGACAATTGATCGCATATGCATAACATTTTCTGGCTCAGGCTCCTAATCATGAGGAAAGGATCGCATGGCCATAGCATTTTCTGCACACCCACCAATCAACCATAAGATTGATCAATCACCTCTCCAGCTAAATTTTGTAAAGAACTACCCAAACCTACAGAACAGTCATATGCAATTGAGTCCATCCTTCCATTTCCACAGGACACGAAAGAAGCTCTCTCGAGAGAATCCCGTGAACCACTCATCAATCCTCAATCTTGACAGTATCCAAACCTCAACCCCCCCCCCCCCCCCCCCCCCCAAAAAAAAAAAAAAACAATCAAACATATAAGCACCCGCTCCTTCCAAGATTACTAAGCAGGATTTCAAGATAGCCAACCAATTATACTACACAAGAAAGAAAACACAGAAAAGGCCAAAGGGACGGACAACCAAACCTCCGGAGTGGACTTGGACTGCTTTTGGGACATGTCCAACTTCGACTTCTCCAAAGTGACCGCCCCAAACGCTCCATACTTGCCCCCTCCACCCTTCATCACCGGTCCCGAGCCGGGCTCCGCAACCCCAGCGCTGGGCAATTCGAAGCACCTCTCTAGAGCCGCACGGCCCTCGTCACCTCCAACCATGGGGTCAGGCGCAACGGGAGCTAAGCAGCGGACAGGCCCAACTCGAGCCCTGGTCCTGGCGGGAACCCTCCCCTGACAGAAAAGACCCGAGCTTTGGAGACGAGTAAATCGAATGTTGGAGGGATTGAAATGGGTATTGGGGGGAATCAAGGGGGTCTTGGAGGGAACCGTCTGGGTCGTTCCCAAAACAGCAGCTGCCATGGCTTCCACCTACCGATTATCTTTTATCTTTTCAGGGAGTGATTTATGCTGGGTTTAGGTTTTGGGGTTTGCATCCATAGAAGGGGTCATGGGTAAGGTAGAGGAGGGTGGTTTGCAGATTGTCTGGGTGGCGGTGGCGTGGCGGTGGGTCGGGGACACAAAGCCGCAGGGGAAGACAGAGAGAGGAGGAGGAGGAGAAAGGAAGAGCAACCGTAGCCCAATCCTGTTTGGAGGAGGAGGTTTGAGTCCTGGGGCCGCCGACTTGTGATCGCCGGCTCTCTCTCTCTCTCTCTCTCTCTCTCTCTCTCTCTCTCTCTCTCTTGTGTTTTCTATTAATTTCGATCATAAAATTTACTACTTTTTTATTTAATAATCATACTCTAAATTTGGAATATTAAATTAAAAAGCTGTGGTTATTGTTAATTCGAATGCCTAAAATAGAATAAACTGTCCCAAGAGTATTTCCAAAGGCCTAAGTCAAACGTGAAGGGACGGGTTAGGTCAATCACCAAATTATTCATCCGAAGGTCACCCACCACCACCAAAGAAAATTAATTGCTGGCTTCCCTTCCTTTTGTTCCCAAACACGAACCAACTTCATTCTGTTGTAAAACTTGGTGTTACAAATCTGATCATTCTTCCTTTCCGGTTAAAAAACTCTTACGAGCCGACTGCTCTACTCCTCTATAAAAAGACAAAACAAGAGAAGAAACAACTTCTTAGACCAAGAAAGAAAACATCTAAAATAATTATTCACCAACAGGCCAAAGGCTACCGTACTCAATTTTTGTCTAAATTAGCTTCTTCTTTTGGAAGTACCGCTTTAAGTACAATACTTGCAGCACCGACGCCACGACGCAGATGCCTAAGGACATGATACTGAACCAGGCAACACTGGCATTTGTCCGCTCACTAACCATTCGCATCTCCGCTTCCCTGCTCAGCCCCATTTTGAAAACAAAAGCCCGATGTTAATGTGCTGCCAGGATGGCTGGAATGAACTGTGTTAGTGACATGTTTACCTGGTTTTGAGATAGATAAGGTTCTCGCGGATGGTCTCAACATGTCCTTCAAGCTTCCTGAGCTCGAGCTCCACGCCCTAAGAAAAGGCACAGCACCATTCGTTAAACGCGTCGAGAACAAAGCAGGGTTAAGGAAAAAGTAAGCTTTTCAGAAGAACTCCTTATTTCAATAGGTGTTACATGGTGACAAAATAAATATATATCCTTCACACCAGAACACCGATAGTATGTTGGTCACCAGGTTGATGACTAGAGGAAATCCATGTGATGAACTCAGGAAAAATGCATAAGCTAGTTGTCCAACCCTGTCCCCCTTCTCCTAGTGAAGGGGGACAGGTTTCAGACAAACACCTAGAATACAGTTTCATTACTAGAATATTAGCTTCTTCAGCATTTCAACATCATGCAGTTTTTATGTCACTCTTTTTACATCGTGAATAAAGATACGTCTGTCTTCAAAGAACAAAAGTCACATTGCAACAATTGATGCATTCTACATCTCCAAAGGATAAAGGTCACCAATCTCTTTCACAAACAGGCCAGCCCTCGCCATTAGAGGAATCAAATTTGACAAAACGGTCATTCTATGGCAAGAAATATCTCATCAAAGACAATATTTCGGCAAAAAATTCTACTTATAAAGATAGCAATATATTGTTGTTAAGAGAGAACCATCACCGTCACCAAGTCGCAACACAAGAAATTAAAGCAACAGATTCTGCACAATTCTTGAAACTGCTGGCAGTATACAGGAAACTCCTTCAATCTGATCCCCAGCAATGACACCATGATTTTCATAAATGTTTAAACCAAACAAAGCAAAACAATGAGAAGAAGAATAAAAGGGGCAGACCTCAATCTTCTCTTTACGTGCGACGGAGTCCCAATCCTTGGCAGCAATTCCAGTCTTCCAGTCAATGTTAACACTCACATCTCCCCCTCCTTGGTTATTTCCATCTACCCAAAAACATGCCAGGTAGTTGCCACCCTCTTTAGTTGTAAAGGCAAACTGACCATGTGTTACATTCTCCTTATGGTGAAGATTATTGCCATATGGTGAAGTAACCTGAATTGTGAGGAGGAAGCAGATAGTTCTAAGAAAATTGTACAATCAAAAGTGAAATAAAAAAATTGAGGTTTCTATAATGTAAAGCTAGCTGGTATACGCATAAAATTGAAGAACAAGTCTGCTCGATGGGATCGCTAAAGGCTGGGTACTACACGACCCAAACTCACTAGTCTTATTATATTACGTGCATCCTGAGAAAACACACTCAGAAAATAGAACAACAAGGTATCACGAGTAAAAAAGCTTTGCGAATGTCCTAACTGACCCCATCTGTGTAGGAGCACAATGGACATCATAGTAAAATCTTTCACACTGATGTTTGAAACTATTCAATGCCATTCCAAACAACAATCTTTCTCGAGTACAAATCTTTTAGGCAATCGATAATCTCGAGGGTGTGATGGTGGCTCCACTCCGAGATCAAGGCAAGTCACGGCCACAAAAATGACATTAAGAGGGGTTCAAGGATAACCTCCACACAAGAAAGGGCCGTGGATAGAGAAATTCAATCCCAAAACAGTGAGTAATCAAAATCCAAAACCCTAGCTAATCGAGCCAATGTCTGGGTGTGTGTCATGGGCGGAAATCACACACACACACAGCCAATACCTAAGCCCAATCTAGCTCAACTGAATACAGTATCTATATCAGCAAGTCCGGAAGGAATTGGAACCACAAGTTGATGATGACACTCAAGTAACTAGCGAATAGAAATTAAAAAGAAACACGATCAGACGAATGCCCCTCGAGCAACAGCCAACAGCCACAACGCAATCGCCTCAAAGGGAAAAGAAAAGGAGCAATCGCATCGGCAGAACAGCAAAGCGATTAGAGAAAATGAGAAACCTTAACAGAAAGAGAAGGGATCCGGGAGTGGTCGTCAGGGACGACGACGTAATCGGCGAGAACGACGACGTTGGGATGGATATCCTCGGAGATGCACTTGGTCCCAGTGGCAGGCACGTTGAGCCATATCCCTAGGCATCTCTCCACGGAGAGGAAGAAGAGGAGAACGACGGCGATCGATGGAAGGGGGAGGGGAGAGCGTCGCATGGCGGATGCAGATGGACGGGGATTCAAAGGGATCTCTGCAAACAGCTTGCTTTCGGCCGTGACTCTTTCTTCTTGCTGGGTTGACTCTCTTGTGTGGATGGATGAACGACGGATCGGACCTTCCTGATCTCCTTTGGGCTCCGTGGAAGCGGATCCACCGTGGTCTCGTAAACACCGATCCAATTTTAAATACTCTTCTATCCAAGAAACCCTTACTCAACAAAAACCGACCTGTCCAAATGTAGAATCCTCCCCGAATTCCTTTCAGTTCCACGACTAAGTATCAAACACCAAAATATAATAATGGGTCGTGGAAAAAAAGATGTAGATGATGATGGATGAAACAAACCAGGGACCATTTGATTTTATTACAGCTCCACCCACCCACCCACAATGGCATCATTGTCCGCAATAATACCACAACTTTTCCACTCCTCTTCCCCCGCTCCATCTGACTAAGAAGATCGAGTCCGCGTCAAGAACTTGTCGACAAATGCATCCAAGTCCCGGTGAGATGTCCCCCCTTCCCCAACCCCCCTGCGGCAGGCCTCTCCCAGTTGCCCAACCCTTACCCTCACCTCATTCATTCCTTCCTCCTCTGCATCCATGAATCTCCTCACCAGGTCGGCTACGCGGTCCCTTGGTACCACCGGGCCGTCCCCTCTCTTCTTCACCCTCCACCCCACCTTCCAGTCTTTCTCTATCTGTTTAGCGTTGGGCACCTGGTCCCACCATATCGGAAACGCGAGCATCGGCACCCCGCTGTAGATTGCCTCGAGGGTGGAGTTGAGCCCACAGTGCGTCCAGAAGCCCCCCACCGCAGGGAGACTCAGCACCCTTAGCTGGTCACACCACGGCACCACCATGCCTCTGTCCCCGTCCGCGTTTCCGTCCTGAGTCCAGATATCATTGCCCCTGCTCACGCACAGGAACCTAACCCCACTCTCGTGGACGCCGGCCACGACTTCCCTCATCTGCTCCATTGACACTGAGAGGAAGCTCCCCAGGGAGATGTACAGGACGGAGGCCGTCGGCTGGGAATCCAACCACCGGATGTAATCAGGAACATCCTCCGTCGAGGACAGGCTTCTCTGGATCGGTATGAGAGGCCCCACGTTGTACACGGGGAATGAGAATTCGGTTCTCAGGGGGTCGATCACTGAGGCGTCAAGCTCGTCAAATGTGGTGAACAGGAGACACTGCACCCGCGGTACCCATGCGAAGGAATTCCGGGCCCAGTCCACGGATATCACCCCCGTCCCGTCAAAGATGGTGACGAGATCATCCGCACGAGTTGGTGAGAGGCCCGGGATGTAGTCCACCACCGCATCCCCTCTTTCTACATCCCAAAAACAAATAAAGATAAAAAGGAACTGGTCATTCACAGTCTCTTTCACCGGTGAACTCTAATAAGCCAAGGAAGATGATTCGCTAACGAGATAAATCCAGAGGGAAGTGATTCTTCTCCAGAAGGAGGGGGAAATGATGGAAGACCGTGAAGACGGAGGCGGACATTGGCCACATGGAAACCAGCGGGATCTGCCTCCTGTTGGCCACCCTGACAGCCCAGAAGAGGTACGTATCGGCCACAATGGCGTCGACGGCCCTCTCGAGCCGATCCAGGAGGCTCTCGAAGGGACCCTCCATCTTGGTCATCACAGCATCCAGGAATTCGATGAAGCAACCGGCACGGACCTTCTCAGAAGGTATGACGTTGGGGATGGCAGCGAAGTGGACGTTGTCCGGCTTCGGCTCCGAGCGGATGAAACCGAGCCACTCCTCGGTGACCACAAAGGTGACGATGAGGTTGGGACGCCTGGAGATGAGAAGCCCGCAGAGGTTCATCAGGGGATTGATGTGGCCTCTCCCAGGGAACGGCAGCGCCACGATGTGGCCTCCGCCGCCGCCAGAGAGAGGCTTCTCGGCATGGTCGATTGGGGACGGGAGAGGGGGGTCCATTCTTGCAAGGGGAACGAGGGAAGGCAAGCCAAGGATATGGACCAAAATATTATATATATTTTGCAATTGCTTTCTCCTGCTGGTCCCTATGAAAAAATATTATATAGTCCAAGTGACACAATATACAGAGCAAAGTTGGTAAGAATCACTGTCACCGATACATTTATCGGGTAGGAGATATCAAATTTGTAACCTTTTGTTGAAAAAAGTGGTAATATAGACGAATTCCATGAGGATAGTTCCAGAATACTGTGGGAAAGAAAAACAATTTGGTTTTCACTGCCGGATGTTTTAAAATTACCAAAAACCTGTTCCCACAAGTTTTGTCTTTTGAATTTTAGAAAAAACCCAAAACTTTGAAAGTTTTTTAATTAAATCCTGAGATGGCTGGAGAAGGAAAATCTTCGGGAAATCCTTCTGGGACTCTATCATGATTGGAGTTCGTGCCGGAGTCTAGATTATCTCCTTTTGGAATTAGCAAGAGTATAAATGATATTTTAACTCAGCTAACCATTCAGGGGGGAGTACTAAAACTCTAGAAAGCCGAAACCAAATGGCAAAGGAAGTAGGCTCTATTGTTAATAACATGCTAGACGCTCTGGAAAGAGAAAGAGGTTTAAAAAGGCCTGAAGCCGAGGCGACTTCTGGACTGGAAAGTACGACAGGAAAACCAGTCGAAAGGTTGAATCTGGGAGGAAGAAATTCCAAACAGAATCAAGGCAAGAGTGTGGATGAGATGTATGAGGAGTCAGTGGCTCCTTACATTTTAGACTCACAAAAGCGAAATGCAAATTTGAACTCTCAAAGTGGAGAGTTGTCAAAGGACTTAAGGAAAGCCTTAGGTCTGGCAGAAGATGTCCAGTTCACCTAGACAATAGAACGTTTAATGAACTGGTAACTGTGAAGAGGGAAATTTACAGGCCCGATTATCCGCATAGAACTAACAAGAGTTTGTTCCGAGGGATAATGTTTTAAAGCCTATAATTACTCCAGGTGCTTTTCTGGACATAGATTGTGAAAAGCATGTATCTGAAAAGATAGATGGGTGGTTATCACTAATTTGAATGACGGCGTCTGCTGGGATACTATCCCCTGGATCAGTTTACGAATTATGTGTAGCAGCCCTCATGGGAACTGCGCAAAAATACTGGAAATCTTCGGTGGCACATACAGACATCAAAGAAAAAATAGATCAGGCGCTGACCGTTGATGGTGTGTTAGCAATTATAGCTGACGCATTAAAACGGGAGTTCTGTGGTTTTTCATTATCCACTGAGACTGTGGAAAAAGAGCAATCGCTAACAGCTCTGGTAAAACTACAGATCTGTGATATGTGCTGGTTTGATAGCTACGTATGTGAATTCTAGAAGTATTATTACAATCTGGACGTAGTATCTCAACAGTTCATATTGGGAACCTTTTTTGCAAAACTTCCATAACCATGGCCGGAAGTTGCGCAAAAGGCTTACGAATTACTTCTGAGTGAAGAAAAAATTGCCTCGGGACTCGGAGGAAAAATTCAGGCGGTTAAGTACACAATGCGGAAGGCATGTACTGAGCTCCAAGTTAAGGAAGCAGCTAAGAAGCTGCAATACCTAAACAAGAGCTGTTGTTCGCAGATTGAGTATGTACCTGGAAGGTATGGATGTGATACTCAAACAGATTCTGTGAGAACAAGAAACTTTCCAAAGAAAAGAAAATTTGTTGGATACAACAAAAGGAAAGTTTGGCCCAAGAGAGACCTCCAGAGAAAACCAAAGGGAGGTCCTGCTTACAAACCAAGGAGGTTTGTGAGGAGACGGACTAACCTAAAGGATAAAGATAGGATCGAGGCCTTTAAGCGTAAGCATGGCAGAGAACCTAAATGTCCTAAAGGGAAACCTTGAGCAACTACAATTGTTGCTGGTTTTGTGGATCAAAAACCCACAAAGCGGATACTTGTCCTCAGAAGAACCAAAGGAGAGAAAGACTCCGAATGGTGTTTCTGGATGACAGGAGTCATGAGGAAGAAATCATGGCTTATGAACCAATAGATGAGCAGGATATTTCTGACTTAGACTCGGAAGTAGAATTTATCTATGAAGTTGTATCTAATTATGATACAGATTCAGAAGAAGATTCTGATCTTTGGAAAATGCATCTGTTCATGATGAGAGCAGAGCAAAACGGAGATGGTGATGAGATGGTTCCTTTGGAAGCATCGAATCAGATACTGGAGGAATCCCACCAGTACGAGGATCCATCCCAGTTAGTGCTGGAGTGGAGGTTGCCTAATGTTAATGTGAGAGAAGTTTACAATGTGTCGAGATTTAATTTTAGATCTATAATCGGCATCTCACAAACAGAAGCAATGGCTCAAGTGACAAGTACGGAACTTGAGACTTTGGATATCCCATTACTCAACGTACAACGCATTAGGGAAACCATACAACGTGCGAGAGGTGTATATAACTATATACACATTGGGTTGATCCAAGTAGGACTTATCCCGCAATTCCATCTTCCAACGGATAGTCCTGTGGTAGTAGCGGTGATCGATAAACAATGGCGAGAGTTTAGAGATCAGCTGATGTCAGGAATACAGGCCAACTTAGCACACGACCCTGTATGGTTCCAGGTCCATCCAAATTTCATGATGGCCCTGAACGATCGTTGTTTGGGAAATTCATTGACCTTAAGGATTAAATCAATGAATATGGATAAAATGAATTCCCAGACCAAGTTTTTGGCGTATCACACTAGAGTAATTTACCGATTGGTAAATACCACTAGCCCTGGTGTGAGGAACATCTCAAGACTCACTGAGTTGTTCGAGGAAGGTCATAATAACTACCAACAATTTCATAGGCGAGAGGTGAACCCACTAGAGTTAACCTGGCCAAGAAATTGGGTTATGACCGAGCCTGGTAGTAGCTCTAGGCCGATTAGTGCGGCTAATATCCGACAAAGAGGTAATGAGATTACTTTAATGTTGGGTGAACCGTCTAGAAAGAGTTTTAGAGCTGACAGACATCTGCCTGTGAGGATGCCACTCCTGAGAGAGCCAAGATCTCATACGCTCTCTTAAGTTTCTTCTAGATCCAGTGATGTGGGAGAGGACATAATTGTGTCCCGACCAGCAGAAGCATCTGCACCACTACTGATAGAAGAAATGTCTCGAAGGTCTACAGACTCGAGAACTCCGTCTCAACATACGGGAAGAATAGTAGGATATAGACAGGTATCGTTACCAGTCTATGAAGATCCAGTAGATCAAACGAGAGAGGAATCGATATGGATGATGAGAGTTACCTATCCGGATAACTCTTTATCCCGTATTCCTGAAGTCTGTAAGGTTATTGAGCAAATAGCCGAGCAGAGGTCTATACCGATAGACAAAATCTGGAGGATGATAGAACCATCCCAGGAAGTGCCTAAGAATATTGGTTTTAGTGTCAGGAAGGAAGACTTGAGCACATACGTGGCTCTAACATTCAAATTTCCTGGATACTATGAGTATTCTCTGGATACTTTGATAGACACCGGGTGTAGCATAACTTGTGCTAGACTCAATGCTCTACCAGATGAGTGGTGGAAACCACTGCAGAAACCAATCCACATGGTAAAGGTAGATGGAATGGTGACAATAGTCAGCCATCAGGCCAATAATGTGTCTGTCTTTATTGGTGGACAACAGTTCATCATAAAAGAGATCCTGACCCATCCTTTATTAGAGGCAGACATCATAATTGGTAATGCCTTTCTGAAAGGACAAAAGGAAAACCTATCTTTTGTACAAGATGTCCATCATGTGTCCATAGGTGGTGTAAAAATCAGTATTCTCCAAGAACCTAAGTTGAGGTTAAAGTTTGGGTTCTATCTGGTAAAACGGGCGGAGTACTGTGGTAATTCACCATGTGAAAAAGCTTTCAGAGTGCGAGCTCAACATGGTGATATACGGTTGGATGAGAACGATTCATAAGAACAAACCCTGTTTTCTCCAACGAATACCAGGAGTTCTAACTGGTATGACGACTTGTTTCTAAAACAAGAAGTGTGTATGGCTGTACAGTTAACCGGAACAAAATGGGATAAGTTCCTAGTAAAACTTGTCGATAATTTTAGCGAAGATCCGTTAAAATTATGGAGTCGGAATGGCTTAAAAGCTAGACTCGAATTAAAGGATCCCGGAACCATTATAAGAGGTTGACAAACAAATTCCTGAGTTGCTTGGAAAAGGCTTGATTAGGGACAGTTATAGTCCACATTCTAGTCCTGCCTTTATGGTAATTAACCATGTCGAGCAGGTGCGAGCACGAATGGTTATAGACTATCGTCAGCTTAACAAAGCTACAAAGGACGATGGCTATAAGATTCCCACTGCGGGAGATTTAATTGATAGGGTAAGTATGAGCCAACCGAAGTTCTTCTCTAAGTTTGACTTGAAAAGTGGATACTGGCAAGTCAAGATGGAGGAAGAATCGGTTCCTCTAACTGCCTTCAATGCTCTGCAAGGAATGTTTGAATGGCTGGTTATGCCGTTCGGCCTGAAAAATGCTCCAAGAGTGTTTCAGCGCAAAATGGATAATGCTTTCAAGCAGGTCCGAAAATTTTGTGTAGTCTATATTGACGATGTGTTAGTCTACAGTCAGACTGAGGACGATCACATGAGGCACCTAGATAAGGTGACTGATGTCTTCCGACAGGAAGGTATGATTCTATCTGAAAGAAAGATAGAATGGTTTAAGGAGTCGGTGAATTTTCTAGGCATGGAGATTGAGCAGGGAAAAATAAAACTACAAAGTCATATTGCTGAGAAAATAGTTGATTTTCCTGACAGACTTGAGGACAGAAAACAGGTCCAAAGATTTTGTGGATTTGTTAACTATGCAAGAAAGTTTGTAAAAGATCTTTCCCAAGATCTAGGTAGGATTTCGAAGAAAAACTCTTCGGTGAATCCCTGGTTATGGGAAGATGATGACACTCATGCGATTCAGAGAATTAAGAGAAAGGTTAAAAATTTAGCACAACTCTCTTTACCATCTGATAAAAATGATTTAGTCCTGGAAATAGATGCTTCAAACGATTTTTGGGGTGCTGTCCTTAAAATTAAAGGACGAAAACCAGAACCAGTTTGTAAGTATTGGTCGGGTAGTTTTAAGGGGTATGAACTCCGGTACCCGATACATGAAAAGGAGGTATTAGCCTTAAAAAATGGAATAAAGGCCTTTTTCATATTTTTGGCACTTAAGAAATTCTTAGTGCGTTCTGACTCGACCTATCTAAGAAGATTTATGAGTCTGAACCTCAAAGAGGCTAGGCAAACTAGACTTTTGAGGTTGCAAGAGTGGTTTAACTATTATAAATTCGATGTTGAGTATATCTCGTCGGACAAAAACATAATAGCTGACTCTCTCTCTAGAGAACTTGCAAATGGATCCCGCAGCAAAGAAGAAGATTTGCTGGAGGTGCAAGCAGGAGGGACACTCCAAGAAGGTATGTCCTAATCCTATCAAGAGAAATAATGAGCATAGTGATGCTGGTTCCAATTCTGGAACGAAATCAGCTTTGTGCTGGCAGTGCAAGCGACCTGGACATCGATCATTCGAATGTCCCAGCAAGCAGAAAACTGCGGATGCCCAGAAGGGTGTGACTAATCTCAAGGAGAAGGTAACAACCAACTCCAAGAGAAAAGCAGAGACAGATCTCCAGAAGGAGATGGTTGATCATAAGAAGAAAGCTCCGGCTAACTTTAAAGGAAAGATGAAGGATGATTCCCAGAAGGGAATGGTTGAACCTAAGGAAAAGGTAATAACCAATTCCAAAGGAAAAGCAGAGAAAGATCCCAGAAGAGAGTGACGGGTCCTAAGGGAGAAGACGATCCCCAGGGAACCGTGAAGGAAGATCTTCAAGAGAAGATGGCTGATCCTGAAGAGGTGAGCTCTAAGGAAAAAGCGAAGATGGCGGATCTAAAGGAAGAAGCTCAGGCTAATTCCCAGGAAAAAGCCAGAAAAAAGAAGAAGGCAAGGAAGCTTAAGTCTTCTGGTCCTAAGAAGGACGATAAGGTTGAGGTACCTTGGTGGTTTCCATTAACCACGAAGCAGTTTGATTACTGCCGAAATCACCTGGCTAAAGAGCAGAAAATTTCCATCAACCAAGCTGTAAAATCCTACAAGGGTTTGTTACAAAGCAAGGAGGAACAGAAAAACCGAATGGAAAATAAGTATGCTGAAGATGAGGCAAAGTTTAAAGCCCTCATCGGATAGCCAGTGAGTCAGAAGGAAGAACATCCTGACGACACGGCGGAAATGGAGTACGACGAGTATTTCAATTATGAAATACCAACTGCACTTGAAGAAGGTAATCCTCAAACTCAGGAGAACCTTGATGAAGTAATTCCTGAAGGAGGTTCGGTTAAACCTGGTGAGCAAGCTCACGATGACAAGGGTCATGAAGGTCTGGATAGATCTTGGTTTTTTGATGTGGACTCCTTCGAAGATGGATCCCTATCTTGGGATGCCACTGTTGTCTATGGAGGACTTATGGGAGGTATTAAACATAATTACCAACCCCAAATTGAGTTTTTTGCAGCAAAGGCGATTGAGTACATCATAGATCTGGAAGCCAAGTTAACTTACAAGGCTGCAGATGGAGAAGAACTGTCAAAATCCGTAAGGGACAGACAGCAAATTCTCACCACCACGATGTCTATTTTACCTTTAGAAGTCAAAGATTATGAAAATCTGAGAGTAAATGTGGATATGAGAGAATCCTCCTTGGAGGAAAACTCTGTACTTCAATCGTATCTACACTGGATAGTGGAGAAGTGGCCATCCCTGAGGATTAGTTCAGGTATGGTGGGAATTGCTTTACCTTATTTATATGCGGGGTTTGTTGATATTCTGGAGATCGATAGATCAGAACCAGAGCATCTAAATCAGCTGCTTGCATTGGTGAAGTTCATACTCGGGTGCCTTGGCTATGGTTCAAGATATGCCACGGCGCTGATTACTAGCACTATGCTGGAGGAAGAGGACCATGAGCAATATGGGAAGGTGATACTCCCAAATATGCAAGTATGGGATCTCCATCCTAGTGAAAGTAGGCATTTGATAGAACCTCAAAAACGGGACCTCGATCAGAGGGGTTTATGGCGCAAGTATTACAAAGATAAAACCGTAAGAAAGGCCATAAAAGTTGAGTTTCTTAAGGATGTGTTGGAGCACGTATTTGCCAAGAAGGAATTATATTACGTGCTTAGTGACGGGATGACAACTGTCACGATTCTCAGATCTTATCTCAGCTATGCAGATGAGCAGGCAGGGGTAAGAGGATGGGAGAGAGTTCTGGATCTTCTAGATAGTTTCTGGAGGAAGGAGAACTCTGAATTGTGCCTTCGGACGGATACCTTCGAAGTCTGGAGTAAGATCGCTGACTACACCGATAAATCCTTAGCACAGCGATTCAAGCAAGATGAAGAGAGAGCCCAACAAAATGCTGATCAGGGACTCTTGGAAGAAACTGGCGAGTCTTCACACACCAGAGATGAAGGAATCTCCTTGGATGAAGCAGCGATGCCGACAGGAGAAAAAGATTGTATAGTGATAGACTAGGCAAATTTGTAGTCTAGTTAGCTTTTTGTAAGCTTTTGTAAAAGTAGATTCTTTTACTTTTGAGCTGGCAAACAGTGCATAGGCACCAGCTCATTTGTGTATATATTTCACAACCCTCTACCATTTTCGGGGAGGCAATCTGAATAGAGAAATTTTTCTCTCACATCTCTCTGAGTTGAATTTCTTTGATTGTCCTCCAAAAAATACGTGCTTAGTGAGCGTGTCTCTTGAATCCCAGGAAGTTGCGGAAGCTTGGTGAACCCCCTGAGCTGCCCAAAAAACTAAGGTATGATAAGCATATTGTTTTAGACTGTTTATGATCTGAGAGAGAGAACTTTAATCAAGAGATTAAAGTGGTGCAGTGCACGAGTCATTCTTATGACTGATTGTCCGAACCCTGAACTATTACATTTAGATCACGGTGTGGGCAAGGATTCTACTACTGGTCTCCTCAATACCATAGTAGATCGCCTTGAAAATCTATCGGCACAGATATCACAAATATCACAGCAGATAGAGAGTTATTCTAAGGAATTCGAAGAACTGACTCTAACCCAGAGTGAATTCGATGAATATTTCCTTGAAGGTAAGTCCAACTTAGGATTTACGGCAAGTTCAAAGTACTCAAACGAGTATTTGAAGTTGGTGGAATGCCGACGACAAAGACAATTGGAAAAAACTTCTTAAGATCGATTCTCGGCACTTCTGAAGAATATCTAGCATACTGATATTTAACTCTTCATGGAGTTAATTTATATCGCTAATCTTCAGTTTGTATAATTGGTATCAGAGCCGCTTAAGAAAAATTTTTCTTTATTATCTTGAGGGACTAAATTAGAAGACTTCAAAAAATTGGAAGTCCATGTTTTTTGGGAAATAAATTGGAAGGGCAAAGAACGGGTGAATAGCAGGGTTTTGGGAATAAATATCCAAAAGGCAGTAAAATCCAAACTTTTTCTGGAAAACACGGTATATTGGAATAAAGTTCCGAATTCCATGGGAGTCGTGCAAATAAAATTGCGACAGATGAAGTGCTTTGACCGAAGGGATTCCTTTTTCTTACACTCTTTGAATATAATATTCTTGTGAAATAGAAAAAAAATTAAGGTGTTGTTTAAAACCTTTTTCTGCTTTTGACTCGTCCTGGACTTCGATCAAAAATACAACTAACTTGTTGAACGGAGAGAGAAGTGGAGATAAACTGTTCTCTCTATACCAAGCTATAAAAGATGCAATGGAGTAAAAAGGAGCTCTGCTGGAGGCCACGGACGAGTTACGCAGATAAGAGGGCATGGACCGCAGGACCTTGGTCCGTGTTACGTGACTTTGGAGGTTATGGCGATCGGATCTTCGGCCAAGTCTACATCCAGTTGCTAAGGAGGGAAGAATAAGGGATGAACTGGACGTGGCGATGAGTCCACTGAGTACGAGCTAGAGGGAGGGGAAAGGGGGGGGGGGTCGGTGGTCCTAGGAAGCTTGCGAACTAGCCACAGTTTCTCTCGATGTTTTGGGATGTGGAATGTGTGAGGTTTCAGCAGCCCATTGCATGTCCTGGAAGCTCGCTCATTCTCGTCCGATCAGGAGCATGACTTTATACGACTGGCATGTGGACCTTAGTGTGTGCATGGTGACTTAACTATAGTTCGAAAAAACCATAAGAATGTGTGTGGGAGGGGGGGGATCTTCTATGGAATGATGCTGGATGCAGTGACTTTCTACATAGAGCTGGATGACGAAAATTGGATTGTGATCTTCCTCCGGCATCGTCGGACCACCCCCTTTTGCTTGGTCACGGTCCAGCCGAATTAGGGAAGGAGGAGGACCCTGTTCAAGCACTTGGGACTTTTGGATGGAGCGCCAAAGGGATACTCTAGGCCGAATTTTCAACGTGCTTGGAGAACCTGTTGATGAGTTAGGATCCGTAGAAAACTCGTACAACATCTCCGATCTGCACCCGCGTTTATACAGTTAGATACTAAATTATCTATTTTTGAAACAGGAATCAAAGTCGTAGATCTTTTAGCCCCTTACCGGCGTGGAGGAAAAATAAAACATGGCTAAGCACGCTTGATTGGAACTATAAAGAGGCAACCCTGTAAATTCTAGTGAGGAAACTAACTTGTCCCAACTAGTGTTAGTTGGAAAAAAGTTTCGCAAACATGGTAGAAAATTTCGAAATTTCAAAAATAATATCCCGAAGTTGAATTTTATAAGTTCGACTTTGTTAAAGAAGAAAGTTGAACTTAGATGTTATTTTCGAAATTCCAAAATTATCTATCATATTTCGTGAATTTTTTTTACTAACAATAAAATGGAACAAAGCGCAACTAAATAGGCCTTCGAGGAGAAGCTACAGGACCTTGAAACGTAAGTTCTTGTATGAACAAAATGGTAAGATACCCCCGAACCTGAGTTCCCTTCGAAATGCCTGAAGATGATCTTGTCAAGTACTATCAAGCTCCAACTGACAATGACATTAAGGAGACGGGTCAGATTTTAAGTGTCCAAGAGGAATTCCACATGGTTAGGGAAAATTCAGCAGTTAAACAGTTCGAGGTATCACATAAATGTGAATTTATCATCCAAGAGGTGTGGTAAAATCCTGTTGCTTCTGCAGACACAGAGCCTCCGTATATATATATATGGATAGCTAATAATCTGCAGTGATTTTTTACTCTAAGATGAAGATGGCTTATTTATTATGCTGCTGTAACACAGACTATCCATCACCCTTTGTATCTCTGTGGTCCGAGCAGGAGCTTGGGGCCATCGCGCCGGGAGACTGCCGAGATGATGTCCTGTTCCTATACTTGCTTCTCGATTCAATCAGTGGTCGGAGGATCACCGCCCATCCCGTTATGCCCCTTCTCGAATGGCAGGATGATATTCTGTCGTGGCACAATTGGAGGCGTAGGATCCAATTGAAACGAATTTCCTATCTACAAGGACCAAATCTGAATTCCTCCCTGGGCGGGAAAAATTCCTTCCCCCCCCCCCCCCCCTTTTGATTTCATCTCGGCGGAGAGGGGAAGGGAAGGTTAGGGAAGGGAGAGACGGAGAGAGCTCCTGAGGATGTCGAGGTTCGAGTACCCGAGGCTGAGCCGGTCGGAGATCGTCCATTTCCTGTCCGAGACTCAGATCATCCCCAACATCACCGACCACCACCTCGCCGATCCCTCCCCCGGCTTCATCTCCGACGTCTACACTCAGCTCCTCGTCTACCTCGATTCCTTCACCGAGTAACCCCCCACCCCTAATTTTGATTGGGTTAGGTTTAGTTGACTGTGCTTTTGTGGGGGGTGATTCGTGAATTGTGTCAGGGAAGATGGGCAGATTCAGTTCGCGGCGCTGGAGCAGCTCGAGAACCCAGACTTCCATGTCGAGTCCGTGAGGAACGTTAACTTGTTCGTCAAATTGAGGGATGTGATTGCTTCCCTGGACTGCCCCAAGAAGTTCACCTTTAAGGATCTGGTCAAGCCCGATGCCGAACGCACCGAGGTCTTTGTCAGCGCCATCCTTAATTACTGCTTCCACAAGTAAGATTTTTCTATATTAACGGATTCATTTCGAACTTCCTCAATATTGTCTATCCGGCTAGGGAGTGCCAATGCATGGTGTTGCTGTGGAATCTCACTTATGGAAATTTTAAAATGAACTGCCATGAATTCATGAAATTCTTTATTGATCAGAATTAGTGATGCATATACATTCCAGAAAGCGGTCGGTAGAGGTATCTTTATCTTATGTGTGTACAGTGCATTGTTCCTCTCGGATTCTTGCATGAATTGTTTAGTTAAGGCAGTGTTTCATCACATGGACGAATGTGTATTCCCATAAACAACAATACTGCAGTGTGGCGATGGCTTTATCTGATGATTCTTCAATATTACAGAAACAACAAAATGGATCTTTTAAGACCCATGGTTGAGGAACTGAACCTTCTCGATGAGCAAAGAAGTGAGTGGGAGAACAAGATAGCCCAGGTAATCTAAAGTGGTAGACTGTGCAGATTAAGCTGTTCATTTATTGATTTATTTATTTTTGTGATTCGATGTAACTTTTGTAAACTGTATGATTGGTAAACTATAAATCTGTAGTTAAATGGAGAGATTGCAGTCCATAACGAGGCCAGAGAAAAGGAGATGCCTCTTGTTCAAGAGGTAGATGCTAAAGTTAAGGAATTACAGCAGACAATATCAGAACTCAACAACAATCAGATGTCATTAAGGGCTGTGTACAGAAAACTGAAGGAAAAGGTTGGAGATATGGATGAGAAGGTAAGAATTGACTTGAGACCATAATATTGCTTTCCTGTCTTCATTTTCAGGTACTTGTCTATAACGGTGACATGGTGCAAAAAGATGTTTGATTGGAAACCATAAATGCCTCATCTATATTGCTTCTCATGCAAATGGAATGGATTTGTTGACCTCAGTTCCTGTATGGGATTATTCATCTAGATTTCTGGTGCTGAGTTCGCTCTGGTACGAAGTGTTCAAGAGAATGCCGAACTGAGGTCAAAAATAGTACAATCTCCGGATAAGCTTCAGGTAATCTCTGCTTGATAAATGTTATGAAAACAAAGAAAAGCTATTCAAGATTGGGTTTCACAGTCCTTTGACTGTTTGCAGTCGATATTGATTACTGAGTGCATAAATAGACGGATCAATCATGTGTTAGTAGGCGAGGAAATAAAGTTGATATATACCCTTTACTTTTTGTTTACTTTTATCTCCCCATTATGAGGGCCTTCTCTTTCACTTTGGACTATGATTTGGTGTTTAGTTGAATGACCATTTTTCCTTTTTTTTTTAAGTGTGCAATTGTATCAATTCTGACTTTTCTCTCGTGCTATCATGTGAAGAGGGCTCTAGAGGAGAAAAAGTTGGTCAAAGAAGATGCACTGGATGCTGAAAGACTAGCCAAGAAAGATCTGGAGGACAAAAGTTCCACAGTTGAAATATATGCGAAGGTAATTGGTGGCTTCGCCTGGTTTCTTGTGGTAGGTGAGACTGATTATATTGCTTTCGGCAGTTAATTGTCATAATTAGATATGCAAAGAGAAACTGAGATAATATGAAAACGTTGTAATCAGGAACTACATAAAGCCGTAGCATTAATGCTCCTCTTGTGGTTCCAGAGGGAACCTGTGCTAATAATGTTGTGTAACCTTTTATGTAAGTTTGCAAATGCAGCATCCAGTGTGCTTGTTGACCGGCTCAGATGTTGTTTAATCTTGATGGGACTGCTTTGTTTTCATTGCTTTGATACACTTTTTCTTTGGATTTACACTTTCAGGCAATGAAGAAGATGTCTAAGCACCTGACTCAGATGCAGAAAATACAAGAACAAGTGTGTAAATAAGATGTCTTTCTGAACTGAGAAAAGCATATCCTCATTGGTTTCTGAAACTGCTTTCGATAGCTTTTTGGTGAATTCTGAAGTTTACTGAGAGACTGTTTCTTCATCGTCCCATTGTAGATAAATGCTGCAAAAACTATCGAGAAGGATGTCAAGGCGCTTAAAGCTAACCTAAGTGATGAGGGTGTGTCGATTAAATCCCTTGATGCTAAGCTGGTCGAACTTGAGGGAAAAGGTACTCTCGAGCTGTTGACGTGAATGTATTGCGAAATTTATCTTAGAAACTTGTTTTAGTCAAGGAATACCGTGCCTGTAGTGGATCAGCTAGATAAACTGAGATTACAGACAAGGAAAGAAAGTCAAGTCCAATGCGAGGAAGCAGTCAGGGAACTCAACAATATTAGACAGGAGGTGATTTCACGGAAGCATGAACTCGAGGCAAGACAAAGGAAGGTTGAAAGCGTAGTTGAGAAGGTAAAAAAGTACCCTCTGTGTTCATCTATGTGGATGTGGAACTTCTTGTCAGTTGAGTGGAGTGTGATTCTTAATCAAGTATCACTACCATTCCAGGTGGACTCGATAAACATGAAGATCCGCATGGTTGGAGAAAATTCGGCAGCTAAACGGCTGGAGATATCACATAAATGCGAATTTATCATCCAAGAGGTGAAAAAATGCCATTGTTTCTGCAAAAAGTTTCCATTTATTTCATCGTAGTTTCCTTTCCCAGGATGTACAAACTCATAGAAATCTAATCATTCACATGCAGTTTCTCCAGTATCTGCACTCCCTCGAAGCCGTTATGCCTACAGTGGATGCGTCATGAAGGGCAAGGCCGTGCATCAGCAATGATTTTCTCTAAGATGAAGATGGACTATCCATCGCATTGTATCTTTGTAGTCCAAGCGGGAGCTTGTGGGTATTCCACCGGGAGACAGCTAAGATGATCTTCCCTTTGCCTACCATACCAACGTGTTCGCTCGTGCAAGTGCGCTCAGGGTACTTAGGGCAGGGGTGAAAACGAACTGAACCGCTAGCGAGCTGGCTCGGTCAAAATTCGGTTCGAGCTCGACTTTGACCGAGCTCGAGCCGAAACATTTACAGCTCGATGGTTCGCGAGTCGTTCGCGAGCTTGATATTATCTAATAATAAATATTAATAATTTATTAATAAAATTAATAAAATCAATTCAAGTCTTTCGAGTCAAGTTCGAGCTCTCTATAATTAGACCGAATCGAGCTCCAGTTCTAATTATTTGAGGTCGATCGAGTTCGAGTCGAGTTCGAGTTCTGACTATTCTTAATCGAGCCGATATCGAGCCTGGTGATATTCGGTCCGGCTTGTTTTTACCCTTAGTTTGGGGAGGGGCAAGGAAAAGAAAATAAGGAAAACACGTTTTTCAAAAAAATTTCCCTGACGCAAGTTACACAACATTCATATTCTGGAAACATATCATCAACATGGCCAGATCTATGGGCATGGGGTCTGCACGGAAGACCTCTCACTCGATGACCGTCGGCTGTGCATGGATTCTGCCAAGGACCAACTTTTCAATGAATGTAGCAAGTCCTCTAACGAGACCCAGATCCAGCTTTACGACTGCCGGATAAGATATGAACAATTTCTCCTTCAACAATGACGGATGATCAAGAACCGAGACAAAATTACAACCGCCAACATCATATAACATTTTCTACCTCTGAGTTCACTATCTATGAATATCATCCTGAATAATTGCATGATTTGCATCTCTATTTCATTCGAATCACTTCGCCTTCCTGACAATCAGTGGCAGAGCCAGGGGACTGAAGGGTGCCATGACTTCCCTGGTCTTTAAAATTTTTTAATTTAGACCGAAGTTTTAGAATCAAATATTTGTAACCCATTCACGTTGTTAAGGACTTAACCAATATATGAACACCCCATTGCCTTGTTTTGCTGATGATATTTCTGTCCCATTTTTTCAATCCGCGCCCGGAGAAGAAAATGGTTTCGTTGCTGCATATCAGGAAAACTCCTGATCGAGAACTCTGCGTATCTCCGACTTCAATTCGTTGCTCAAATCAGAGGGGAACCTTACAACGAAAGTGATCTTAAGATCACCTCTCTTGCCGTTTCCCTTAGGGTCTGGCATGCCCTGTCCAGAGATCTCCTTCTTGTACCCTGGAAAGATGACCTCGTCCACATGGATGTTCATCTTCTCGCCTCCTAGCAACGGGACAGATAACAAGCATCCTGTCAGTGCCTGTACCAAAGGGATCTCCACCTCGATCTCAAGATTGTCTCCCCTTCGCTTGAACATCGGGTGCCGTTTCTCTGCGATCAACAACACAATGTCTGAGAGCAGTTCTCCCGGATTCTCATTGCCTTTCCCCTCGAAGGTTATCTTTGTCCCATTCCTCCACCCTGGCTTGATGTTGATCTTTAGCGATTCCTCCTCTTGGATTGTCCTGTAACCAAAGTAATCAGGGCATAAGAAATATGCACCAGAGTTTCGAAGACACTGATCACAGGGAGAAACTTACCCAGTTTCGGTCAGGACATCTCTCGTGATGATGACATATTTCACACCACCAAAACACAGCTCCTCGAGCGTGCACTCGAGCTTTTTCTCGATTGGTGGGGGCACTTTCTGGGCCATGTTCTGCGAGAACAGGATCGGATCCATGTTTCCTTTCGTGCTACTCATGCTTCTCTTGATGGAGGCAAGTCGCCCTTCATCCATGTACACTGACTGCCTGCTCGTGCTCACAGACCTCCTACTGCTCTTGTTCCTGGATAGGATACCGAACAGGCCATTGGACTGGTTCTCATTTCTAGCACTCATACTTCTCGACAACGAGGACAGAGTCGGCTCGTGGCTTCTCCTGCTGCCGCTCCTCGACAAGAAGGACCGACGGAGGTGGAATTTGTCGGCTGCTGTCTTCTTGTGTTGTGACAACAACAATGATCTGCTCGACTCATTGTCATCGCCATTCATGTTTCCACAACGCTTTCCTTTCTTTTCTCCCCCTTTGAGTCCCTAAACAAGTTATGAGAAATCGACTGCATCAACACGAAGACGAAGAATACGTACAAACTCAGACAAAAAATTCTCATCGGAACGGGACCAGACCTCGTCCTTGTGAATCGGGGAGCCCTTCTCGCAATGGTAATGGTGGCCATGACGGTGGTTGTGGCCTTGCAATTTCCTGCCAATGAACTTGTATGCGTTGGCAATATCGAAGATACTCGAAGATTTCGTCCGCATCCCAAGGAGGGTAGACAGAGTGGTGGTTGGCGCCACCTTCGGGGAACGAGAGAGGTCGTCGGCCATGTCCATGTAGTGAGTACATAGATCCGGCGATTAGAGAAAGGATTCGGATTTAAGCTAATCCAAAATTAGGAAGAAGGTTGAAAAAGAAGAGGAGGGAGTTGGTTAATGAGGTTTTGTTTACCAGCAGTAGAGGATAAAAATGCAATGGCAACGTCAGAGTTCAAATTCCCGTCTTGGATTTTCAGGTACAGAGGCAGTTTTTTCACCCGCTGATTAAATTATGAATCCTTTTTACAAGGACACGGTTCGTTAACATTACACGTGATCTAAAACTCCACTCGATCTGGTCAGACCGATTCGGTCCGGTTCGTATACGGACCGGGTTAGGGAGGAATTCGCCCCGCCGTATCGAATGGCGCGCTCCTTTTGCTCTCCGTTTCTTTTCTTTTTAAACTTGACTCCCCCGCCTCCGAAGAAATCGCACCGATCAGCCGAAGCCCCGTCTTTCCGCTGTCCTCCGCCCCGTAATTGATCACTGGAAGGTATGCGTTCGGTCGAGACGATCTTAGTAGCATTCGTTGCAGTTGATTCTCCGGTTTTTGCTGGGGTGTGTTGATTTTAGTTTAAACTGGAGTTTTGTTTAATGAGCCGTTGTTGACATGCCGCAGGCTTTTCTGGATTGCTGGTCTTTGGAGGGGGGGGGGGTTGGGAGGGGGCGATTTGCGTTATTAGTTGTGGGGAGGGTTGCATGAAGTTATGGGCAGCACTGAGAGAGTTCCGAAGGTAAATTGGTCGCAGCACAAGGGTTTCCGAGACCGGCCTGAATGTCTGACGTCGAGTTTTCTATTCTCGCTGCCCCAGCAGAGGCCTCCTTTGCGGGAGCGGACAAATGATAGGTATGGACTGGGAATGTGTTTCCAGTGCTCCCGGCCCCGCACTGTGGGGATGGAATGTTGTTTGAGAACGCATTCCCTGAACGGACCTCTGGGATGCATGCCGTAGAAATGTTTGCTGCATCTAGGAGCATTTGAACTCCTCTTATAGGTCATTAGCCCCCTAAAAGAGCGATTGATGGATCTTTCTGGATTCGCACTAGCTTTGCTTTAGCTTTTGTAGTTCAAGGTTGTTGGGGGTGATTTGTTCCATAATAATGTTGTTTTTTTTTCAAAACTCAGACTTATAATTAGCGGGAAGTTGCAAGGAAGATGCCAATTTCTGGGTGCTATCATTGTTTATTGTTTTTCATTTAGGCTTTCTTCTTTACAGTTTTGTATATTCAGTCAGCCTGGGGTAGCTGCTTTACGTGACATTTTTAGTGATTCCAGATAAAAGGGTCTTTGTTATTAGTCCACTGAGCTACTTTCATTTTTCTCTTCAGTGGCACGCTTGGAGCATTAAGGCTCCCACAGGTTGATAAGGTATGCTTTTGTCCTGCCATGTTATCCTTTTGTTTTTGTCTAGTTATTCCAGTAAAAATGAATTCGTCCATTTCCATGCCCACTGTAAGTAGTGTAGACTGTATCTATCTACAAGAAGGCACTATAATGAGCCCCTAGAGACTTTTGGACCTTGGCTCATATTTTGAATTCGTTTAGATGCAGTCCGGTCCATGGGGTCATTGTTTTATCTGCCTCGAAGTTTTCCATGTGCAGAGACTGATGAAAATATTAACTCTGCACGGTTCCCATTCTTATTCGTCTTTAACTTGAGAGCAATTTTTTTCAACTGTTTCAATCTCTCAGTGAAGTATCATCTTTACTGAAATTTCCAGGCTTGGCATGCTCTTTGCAACCTCAGCATATCTAACAGAACCTACATCAAGCCTGGGAAGACTTTGCCTGTGAAGCATGATGGCGGTGGCATGTTCGGGAAAGCTCGAACAACATCAGGAGTTTCTTTTAGCACAAAAGAAAATCAACCTGCCATGTACAAAGATAAATCCTCATCCGGAACAAATGGCGAAGTCCGTAGTGAAGGTTCCCATATGTGTAGCTCATTTCCTCCCGGCAACTATCTGGCTTCCGGCAACGAATATAGTGCAAATAGACAAAGAGGGTTTGCAGCTCCGGTGGGTAATATGCCTAATACTGGCGACTTTGTTCAGGCAGTAAGTGAGGAAAATGCCCCTACCAAGAAACATATAGAAGTGAGTGGCCAAGTTTTGCCTGAGGAGCTTGATGATGAAGACATCCTTGAGGTACTTTTGTTCACTATAACCCATTAAAACTGGAAAATAGCATGCAGATTCTTATTGCTAATCCTAATATGGACAACCTAACCATAGAGTTGTTTCAGGTCACAGGAAGGGGTTTTAATGGTTCCTTTTCATTGAATGATTCCTTAGATGATTCATTATTAGAAAATTCTTTCTTAGATGTTAATGATTGGCCGGGGAAGATTGTTATCGAAGTTGTTTTCCTTCTAAAACATTTATCCCTTGCAATTCTACTTTCATTCAATACTTAGCTTTGTTGTTCTGTATTAACCTGTTACCCATTCTCTACATGATGAAGCAAAGTTTCTTGAATTTGTGTTTCAGAGTATTGACGTTGATCAAATAGTCATGGAACACTGCCAAGCAGGTTGTACTCCTCAACCATCCAATCAAAAGCTTCCTCCTGTTACTCAATGCAATGATAATATTGGGGGTCTAGCTGAGGTGGACTTGCCTTCTGAGCTTAGCTCAAACTGCATTCATGGGATGAAGGTACTCTTTCTGTTGCCAACTGGTGAAGTTTCTTTTTTATTTAATGGTTAGTTCGATAAATCAACTTTTGAAACCTAATGCAGCTAGGCTTATGCCCAGAAGGGGCATATCATTTAAGGGAACTGAAGGATAAATTAATTGCCATCTCAAATGAGTTAATTGATAACTCCACTGAACTGACTCCAGAACTGCTGAAGAACCTTCGTGATGAAAGGTTTGCCCCCAGGCCCCTCGCTTTATTAATTTCCTTTTATTATGGGACTTTTGATTACCATGAAAAAGGATTTACTTGCTCGGATACTTTTCTTCATTTAATGAAAGAATGGGGAAGACAACAATCTGACGACCGTTGGTTTTTTATTACTCGTGATGTTTCCAGGTCACAACTTAATAGGCAAATCCAGTATCTTGAGAATCAAATTCCTACCACAGGGATTGACGGAAACAGAAAACTGTCGCAGTTTTCAGCGTCGACAGCTTTTGTAAGCCCTTTCCAATATGAAACACCTCGAACATTTGGATCCAGGATTGAGCCATTTAGACTGGATATGCATGTTCATCCAAGTAATCAGCCTGGCGGATATGACCAGTTCAGTCCTCCTTCGGTTTCACTTGCTTCGGAGAGATCTAGCATCTTACCACCTCCTGTGGATAGAACATTGCATTTGTCGAATGCTGATGTGAGTTATATTGAAGGTTCAATCATCGAAAAGTGGCGTAGCAGGAAATTTCCTTGGACCGCAAAATTAGAGGTTTCATCTATCTTCATAGGCAGCTTATTTTTACAATTTTTGCTGCTTGTTGCTAATGAATGCTTCTCTCAGGACAATAACAAGAAAGTGTTTGGAAATCATTCTTTTCGCCCTAACCAGCGAGAGATTATTAATGCTACCATGAGCGGACACGACGTCTTTGTGTTGATGCCTACTGGAGGAGGAAAGAGCTTGACTTACCAGGTAAAAGATACAGGTTGATGCTTACATTTCAGTTAGTTCATGTGATTAAATGGGCTGTCAAATAAGTTTCTTGTTGTATTTGTATATCTCTTTATTGGATGGGTGATATATCTTACATATTTCATCTTACAGCTGCCAGCACTCATATGTCCAGGAGTCACATTGGTAATCTCCCCCCTTGTTTCACTTATTCAGGACCAAATAATGCATTTACTCCAAGTAAGTAATGCTAGAATCTAGTTTCCAGAGATCCACAATTTGAATTATGGCGAAACCTCCATTGAAATATTGAGCTCCTCCTGAAACTTCTCTTTTTTTATTTTATTTTGAAGGCTAACATTCCAGCAGCTTACCTAAGTGCCAGTATGGAGTGGAGTGAACAACAGGATATTCACAGGGAACTCAACTCTGATTACTGCAGATACAAGCTGTTATATGTCACCCCTGAGAAAGTAGCCAAGTGAGTTTAGTTAAGGACTCACTGTCATGTCATTGACTTTCAGATGAAGTTGCAGTAGTAGGGAGGCCATTATTTATGAACAGCTGCATTTATTATCCAAAACATTGTGTAGCAACTAAAACGATATGATTTTTTTCTTAATTACGATGGCGACCATGCTGTCAAACTATATGTCAGACCTTGAGATGAGGTAATCTTGTTTTAATGAAGAAATCATAGACATCAGGCATTTTAATTTTCTAAATTTTTCCACACCTTCATCATTCTAGCATGTCTTATGGAGAATGATAGTCCTGAGTTGTTTATTTGATTTCCCCTATTTTATCTTCATAGGAGTGATGCTCTGTTGCGGCAACTGGAAAATTTACATTCTCGTGAACTACTTGCGAGGATTGTAATTGACGAAGCTCATTGTGTGAGCCAGTGGGGCCATGATTTTAGGCCGGATTATCAGGTGGTAATGATATATTAGTGTAATTTTAACATTTCATATTTTCAGCATCTAACCTGAAGTTACACTTTGCAGGGTCTCGGTATCTTGAAGCAGAAGTTTCCATGTATCCCGGTTTTGGCCTTGACTGCTACTGCCACCGCTAGTGTTAAAGAAGATGTTGTCCGAGCACTTGGTCTTGCTAACTGCATTATTTTCCGTCAGAGTTTCAACCGCTCAAATTTGTGGTGCGCACTCATGGTGACAAGTATGATATCTGATTTAGGATTGCCCCTGATTACAACTTCTGTAGGTACTCTGTCATTCCCAAAACAAAGAAGTGCCTCGAGGATATAGACAAATTTATAAAAGAGAACCACTTTGATGAATGTGGAATAATTTATTGCCTTTCCAGAATGGACTGTGAAAAAGTTTCTGAAAAACTACAGGTGATGTTACCATATGAAATTATATCGACATTACTTTGTGAAATGTATGCTCGTTTCTGAAGTAAAAGCCACCAATCTTCAGGAATGTGGACATAAAGCAGCTTTTTACCATGGTAATATGGACGGAGCTCAACGGGCATTTGTGCAAAAACAATGGAGTAAAGATGAAGTCAATGTAATTTGTGCCACAGTGGCGTTTGGCATGGGTATCTGAAGATTCTGCCAACTTTTGTTTTCATTAGCCAAACATATTTTTCTTCTGACAAAAACATTGCAGGTATAAACAAACCTGATGTCCGCTTTGTTATTCATCATTCCCTCCCCAAGTCAATTGAAGGCTATCATCAGGTCCATGCAACGTGCCACCATTGGTTATTCCTTTTTATGTCTTAAAAGATCTAGTTACTAATGACTAATAGTTATCATTGCCAATCCTAAAAGGAAATCACTATGTGTGGCATTATATTTTCAAAACAAGCTGACATGGGAAATCTTTCCAGGAGTGTGGCCGTGCTGGTCGAGATGGTCAACGATCCTCCTGTGTGCTATACTACAGTTATGGTGACTATGTAAGTATTTTGGTATAGTTCAATCTTCTTAACCTCAACGAAATTTATTGGACATATCCGTTACACCTTCAGACTAATCCCAGTTTTGAATGACATTGTACAATAATTTTTGCTGGGAAAGTAACGTTACAGAGTCAACTAGATTGTCATTGGTCTCGCTCAAGGAAATAGATGAGCTAACAGAGTTAGAATTGTTAATGTCATCTCTAGTGATCACTATCATCACCAACATGCAGATACGTGTCAAGCATATGATAAGCCAAGGAGTGGCAGAACAAAGTCCCATGACTTATGGATATAATCGCGCAAATACGGCAAATACCAGCAGAGTACTTGAAACAAACACTGACAATCTTTTGCGAATGGTACTGAGATATATTTTTATTTTCTACTTCCAGTTACATGATTACGCTGTTTAAAATTCATCTACTGGGTTGGTTACCTGCAGGTTAGTTATTGTGAGAATGATGTTGACTGTAGAAGACTCCTACAGCTTGCACATTTTGGAGAGCGATTTGACTCCAATAGTTGTGGAAAAACCTGCGATAACTGTTCAAAGAGAAAAACATGTGTTGAGAAGGATGTCACTGAGATTGCAAAACAACTGGTAAGACTGCTCTTTTTTTCTTTGTGCTCGCAATTATAACTTTCAACTAGTGCTTTCCAGGAGAGCTTTAGCTTGTTATGATATGCTTGCTTTATGACAATTGGTTAATGTGAATTAGGTTGAGCTGGTCAAGTCCACTGGACAGAAGTTTTCATCAGCACACACATTGGAAGTCTTCCGAGGTTCCCAGGGCCAAAATGTTGGTTTAGCTATGACTTATGATAATTCTCTAATGTTTTGTCGCCTTGTTACCGCACCAATTTTACTCGAACTTCTGAAACAGGTAAAGAAACACGGACATGAAAAGTTAAGTTTACATGCAGCAGGAAAACATCTAGGGAAAGGTGAAGCTTCGAGGATACTTCGGCATCTTGTAACCGAGGACTATCTGGTAGAGGATGTTAAGAAGAGTGACATTTATGGATCTGTATCATCAGTGCTGAAGGTAATCGACCTCCAACTGAATTCACATAGTTTGATTTGGTGTGATTCTGCTGATATCCATTCAGGTATCTCTACCATTCTCAAAAACTAAAGCCAGATTTTTTGTTTCCCGGGTTGGGGGTTGGGGGGGGGTTTAACTTGCCATCCAAACCTATGAAATACTCACTCCTTAGTTATATTTGGCAGCACACACTCTAGATTTCCACCCTGTGAGACATGATGATTACAGGATATGGATACTGTTAATGATAACCTTAAAAACTGGCTTCTCTGGAACCTATAATCTGTTTCATTCCTAGCCTATTGAGTCATTATCAACCACTAAGACAATTCTACTTTGAGTTTCCAACCTCAGTGCTTACTTGCAATAGGTTGTCTTCCATGTTTTGGATGATAAGTGTTTTACTGATATTGATATTGTTCTGTATTAAATGTATGATAGTCTTATGTTTCTTGTTATGAAGGTGAATATGCAAAAAGCATATAATCTCTACAATGGGCAGGATTCAATCCGTCTCAGGTACTACCATAACATCTTTCATTCAGGTCTCCTGAGTCCTTGCTGTAACAGAAGTGGCTCTCTTTTTCTTTGTTTTCTACAGTCAAGTCAATGAATAGAATTTGATTGTTTTATTATAGATGAAAGCCTCATCAATCTTTTTTCCTGCAGATTTCCATCCTTGATGAAACCATCTAATCCAGGCACATCTGAAGTTTCAGCTGCAAAAGGTTCGTTATTATCTGGGAAGCTAAGTCAGATTGACAACTCTGCCCAGTCCCAGTCTAAAACAGATGTTGTACGTTGTCTTAACACCGATGCCTACTTTATATTGCACTTAATTCTGAAGTGGATTGTTTATCTCAATTTAATGAACGGGGTTCCTGAAAACTTATTCTGGCCGAAGGATCTCTCTGCCAAGCTGTATTCTTCACTACGATTGCTTCGAACTAATCTCGTGAAAGAAGCTGGGGAAGGATTCATGGCATACCATATATTTGGGTAAGCCAAATAATCATAATCTACTTTCATATAGTGTTTACTCAATTATTTGTGCAACTTTGTTAAAATAAAATTTATGTGATGCTTTTTTGTGCAGAAATGCTACACTCCAGCAGATTAGCAAAAAGATTCCTAGAACAAAGGAAGAACTGCTCGAGGTTAATGGCATTGGGAAGTAAGTATTAGATGGAGGATTGTATTGTTCGACTTATTTTTATTAGTTTGCTCATTTTCTATTAAATACAGGGCAAAGGTAAGCAAGTATGGAGAACGGGTGCTGGAGACTATCGAATCAGTTATCAAGGAACATAATGGTGCAAGCAACAAAAATTCGAGCAGCAGCAATGATAGTTCTGATTCTGCAAAGAGGAGAAGAGTCGCGGACGGTGGTCTAGAATCCTATTACGAGGACGAGGATGAGCTCAGTAAGAGCACTGGTAGATCGAAGAAGAGAGCCACTACTGGGAATACTGAAGATAGCAAGCATGTAGTTATCAAAGAATCCAATGTTGGCGAGGAATGCATAGACGACCCTACCTTCATTGATTCTGATAATGATTTTGAAGAAAATGGTTTTGGCAACTTTGGCAGGTCAGGACGAGTACTACCTTCTTGGACGGTTGTTGATGATTAAATCACAGCCAAAGCCAATCTCAAGGCGTCTTCTCACGCAAAACAGTTACTTGAAAGATCTTAGCATCCTTTTTTTTTCCTACGCCCGAAAACACTCTTTCTTGCATCTTGGCCCTGTTATGCCAATTTTTGTAGCTGCAAAGATAACAATTTCCAATTTGGAAGTTTTGACAGCCTGTCCTCCTATTCTACAATTCCATTATGTAATAATACCACTCAGTTGTCCTGCCCGCACATCTCATATTCAAAATTGACAACTCCGTGATGACACGAGCACCCGCAATACAATACCTTTCCAGGCCGGTGGCACCATCATCCATGTACGAGAACAGTCAGCACCCTTTGGGAGCTGAAGCCTCTGGACGAGAACAGTCGTCAGCTGGTAATGAAACACCTGCAGGGAAGATAGCACGCGTTGTAGGAGACAGAACGACAGGAAATTGTCTGCGTAGAAGGAAGCCTCGATCTTGTCAAGTCCCCTCGTGAGTAGACCATAGAAGCGGCTAACACTACCAGCTGTGGTGGTGTTATTTGGATCCATTTAGTTCCCAAGAAGTTAAAAAGACGATCAATGGTAAAGGAAAAAAAGGCGAGATTTTGGGATTTGAGTTTTGGGCCGGGCCCATTGGTTTGTGGAGTTGGGTCAAACAAAGACCAGGAGGAAGGAAAGGGCAGGGGCAGCTTCAAAGGAATGACTCCCCTTCGACGGCTGCATCGTCTTCCTCCTCCTCTTCCTCCCCCTCCCCCCTTCCGTCCCCATTCTTGCCTTCCTCTTCCTCCTCCCCTCCAACCATTCTCACCGGAATCCATCGCCGACTCCGTCCGTTCATCCCGATGGCACACCATCGACCATCACTCTTCCCTCCTCACTCCCACCCTCATTTCCTCCACCCTCTCCATCCTCCAGAAAGAACCCGACCACGCCCTCCGTCTCCTCCACTGTCTCGATCCACGACTCCTCGATCGCGCGTCCTCCTTCCTCGCCGTAGCCATCCTCTCCCGCTCCACCTCCCCTAAACCCGCCCTGGATCTCCTCAAGAAGACCGTCTGCGCAGGTAATCTCGCGGCCCCGGAGGTCTTCGATGAGCTCGCCAGAGCTCGCGGCCGTCTCGGCATCTCTAGCACCATCCTGTTTGATTTCCTTATTAGGGCTTACTGTGAACTGAACCGGAGCGACGAGGCCATGGAGTGTTTCTACAGGATGAAGGAGATTAGGGTTTTGCCCAAGATCGAGACTTGTAACAGTATGCTGAGCTTGCTCCTGAGGTTGGATAGGACTGGACAGGCGTGGGTTTTGTACGCCGAGATGTTTCGGTTGAGGATAAAATCAACTGTCTATACCTATAACATCATGATCAACGCCCTCTGCAAGGATGGGAAGCTGAAGAAGGCAAAGGACTTCATTGGTTTCATGGAGACATTGGGTGTTATGCCGAATTCCGTCACCTACAACACCCTCATCAATGGTTATTGCTCGAAAGGCAGGATTGAAGGTGCTCTGAAGGTTCTCGAAGCGATGAGTAGTAAGGGTGTCAAACCGGACTCTTATTCCCATGGCGCTATCATCTGTGGCATGTGTAAGGCAGGTAGGCTCGAGGAGGCATCCCTGTTTCTTTCGAAAATGTCCGAGGATGGGCTGGTTCCTAGCGCTGTTAGCTACAATGCCCTGATCGATGCATACTGCAGCAAAGAAGATATTGAGACGGCCTTTAGATACAGGGATGAGATGGTTGAAAAGAGCATCAAACCCACTGCTTCTACGTACAATTTGCTGATTCATGCTCTGTTCATGGAGTCGAGGACGGGAGAGATCGACCCGTTGATGGAGGAGATGGTTGAAAGGGGTATCATTCCTGACTCCATCACGTACAACATACTGATAAATGGATATTGCAGGAGCGGCAATTTGGACAAGGCGTTTGAGCTACGCAACGAGATGCTGGATAAGGGGATCAAACCCACTCGAGTGACTTACACCTCCCTTATATATGCCCTAGGGAGGAAGGGTAGAACGAAGGAGGCGGACGACATGTTTGAGAGAGCGATGACCGGGGAGGGGACACTCCCGGACATAGTGATGGTGAACGCGTTGATCGGATGTCACTGTGAGAATGGGAAAATGGGGAGGGCATACGAGCTGCTGGAGGAGATGGAGGAGAAGCTGAAGGTGAGGCCAGACGAGGTGACATACAACACGCTGATGAGGGGGTTGTGTAAGGAAGGGAAAGTGGAGGAGGCGAGGGAGGTGCTGAAAGAGATGAGGGGCAAGGGGATAAGCCCCGACCACATAAGCTACAACACGCTGATAAGCGGGTACAGCAGGAGGGGGGAGGTGAAGGAAGCCCTGAAGATGAGGGAGGAGATGTTGGAGATGGGATTCAACCCGACCAAGCTCACGTACAACGCCCTCATCCAGGGGCTGTGCAGGAACAAGGAGGGGGAGAGGGCGGAGGAGATGCTGAGGGAGATGGTGGATAGAGGCATCCACCCGGACGATTGGACCTACCTCTCCCTCATCGACGGCCTGGACTTTGAAGTCGGACAAACTCCTAGCTAACGGGAGGCTACCGCATTCTCGTTGTACCCTCGGGGATTTTAGCAATCACTCGATGAGCGAGCTTCTGTTACTCCTGTTAGTTTGCTTAGAAATTAAAAAATTTTGAAGGAGGAAAGTACCGAAATAGCGTAAGGATGGAAAATAAATTATCGAAATTTTAAAAATAATACTTTAAAGTTGTACTTTATTTTAGTCACGGAGTTAGTAGGATTTATAAAATTTGACTTTTTTAAAGTATATTTTTAAAAGTCGAATTTTATAATTTCGAGTACGAGTGAAGTTAGTATTATAAAATTTGACTTTCACGATTATTTTAGAAATTTTGAAATTATTTACTTAAATTTTTTTTTCAATTATTATGAAATGGTTCGAAGCCAGAAATAACTAACGGTATCTAATTCAATTATTTCAAAAATGAATTTACACCTGTAAAATCTTAAAAATGCATGTGTGGGCTTCAGAGTAGAAAAGGAAGGCCCTACGACTTTCTTTCTGTGGAACCTCAGCCACCACCACCACAACCAACCACTTCCTTTGCCATCGCACCTTTACAAAGCTCATGTCCAGTAACCAGGTAGGCTTTACTCGTTAGTTGTTCACTTGCACTAATCCCTTTTGATCGGTACTGTTTTTTGCTCCTTACGGGGTGTCAACTGCGGATGCAATTATGTGTCTTCCTTAGGCTTGCTTACGTTTGAGCCCTTATCAAACTCCTATATCGATACTGCCAAGGACAAGAATCATCACCATGAGCTGTAAGGCAAGGCAAGTGGACTCTGGGAGCGGCAGCCCTTTGTTGGCTGGAGATGGGTCTCGGACGAGAGTGCCTCATGTCATGACCGTTGCCGGATCGGATTCCGGAGCTGGCGCAGGAATTCAGGCCGATCTCAAGGCGTGCGGCGCTCGGGGGGTGTATTGCTCGACCGTGATCACTGCTGTCACAGCACAGAACACTGTTGGCGTTCAGGTTG
Source organism: Melastoma dodecandrum (assembly GCA_029817715.1). Classification (NCBI taxonomy): domain Eukaryota; kingdom Viridiplantae; phylum Streptophyta; class Magnoliopsida; order Myrtales; family Melastomataceae; genus Melastoma; species Melastoma dodecandrum. The sequence goes on from JARUPY010000182.1 coordinate 5,254,737, forward strand.
ATTCCTCTGCCTGCATCTTATGATAGGAATATGATTATTTCATGTTCCTAATTCTGGGTAATGCTTTCACACTTCCTGTCAGGGGGTTCACATCGTGCCAGAAGAATTCCTTGCCCAGCAGCTGGACTCTGTTATGTCCGATATGGAAGTCGATGTGGTAAGTCGGTTTGCCTCTTCCTCCGAAAGAAATGCCAGTAATTTGCATTACCTTGGGTGCTTTCTCATTGCAATAATGCAATGCTCACAGGTGAAAACCGGCATGCTGCCTTCGAAGGAGATAGTTCGCATCCTTTGTCGCGCACTAGACAAGGCTCCAGTTCGTGGTAGGTAGAGTTACTGTAAAATAAAACAATGCGTAGTTCTTGAAAGCATTTATTTGACTGCTTTGTTTGGTAAAGCCAGCCCTAGTCGTTGATCCAGTCATGGTATCCACGAGCGGAGATGTGCTTGCTGGCCCAGCAATTCTCACTGCGTTTCGGTATGTTATCAGTTGAACAACAGGTTTAGTAGAAGTTAGATGAAATGGGCCGAAAGAGATTATTTGAATATTCACACAGAGGCATTGCAGTTTAATAGAAGCGACTTTAAATTAGGTGAATAATGTTTGTGATGCAGGGAAGAGTTGCTTCCTATGGCAGACTTAATCACCCCAAATCTGAAAGAAGCATCTGCCTTACTTGATGGTATTCAAGTGAAAACAGTTGCAGACATGTGCTCCGCTGCAAAATTGCTTCATCAAATGGGGCCACGGTTAGCTTTTTCCAGATCTTAAATTTCAAGATTTTAAATAGCATGATGGTCGATCCTAGTGCTTGCAAAAGCTATGGTGCTAGATTGGTGTTGGGGGGAGGGGGTGTTGTAATTCGCATGACCACTGCGTTTGCTATCTTTAATTTTGTCCTGTAATACTGCAGACATGTACTGGTGAAAGGAGGCGATCTCCCTGGTTCTTTTGGTGCTGTTGATGTCTATTTCGATGGTAAATGAGGACTTCCGTGTATCATTTCTCGATGCTCCCATTAGTGTGTATCAGTCTACACTACACAAGCACATATTGTTTTCTTTTAAGGTGAGGAGATACATGAGTTGCATTCAGCTCGTGTGAGGACCAAAAATACTCATGGAACGGGTTGTACTCTGGCATCAAGCATAGCAGCTGAGGTAGCAAAAGGATCATCTATGCTTCCAGCGATAAAGGTATGCATTTTTATTTCTAAGAGAGAGGAACAGCACCATTGAGTCTGTACAGAATAGCCTGTAATTGCAGTTGATTGTGAATGAATCGTGTATCATCTATACGACTTAATGGAGTTTGAGTGGTATACAGGTGTCCTCTGATGTTTAGATTTGGTCTCTTTGGTGCCGTAAACAGATTTGTCTACATTTTTCTCCATTTATGACCTGAAATTATCTTTTCCGACTGCTGATAGGCTTCCAAGAAATATGTTGAGACTTCCTTGCTCTACAGCAAAGACATCTCTATTGGAAATGGTCCTCAGGGCCCATTCGACCATTTTCTTCGGTTGAAAGGACAGAGACAGCAGCCCTTTGATCCCAACGTTCTGTTCCTCTACGCTGTTACTGATTCAGGGATGAATTCAAAATGGAACCGTCCCATTGCAAATGCTGTCAGAGAAGCCATCGAAGGCGGAGCGACCATTGTGCAGCTGAGGTATCCTTTAAGTCTCTTTTGAAACTTTTCTCGGTCTTCTGAAGTTTTCATTTGATTAGTTGATGCTGCTTTAGCAGTTCATGAATCCAAGAAGATGCACTGATGGGATGTTATCTGTTCCTGTTCGTATAGGGAAAAGCATGCAGAAACTAGGGACTTCATCGAAATGGCCAAGTCATGCATGGAAATCTGCCGGTCCAAGGGGGTGCCTCTGCTGATCAATGACCGTGTAGACATTGCCCTCGCTTGTGATGCCGATGGCGTTCATGTTGGACAATCAGACATGCCAGTTCGAACTGCACGCTCCATCCTTGGCCCAGAGAAGATCATCGGTGTATCCTGCAAGACGACAGAACAAGCCCAACAAGCTTGGCTCGATGGTGCAGACTACATTGGCTGCGGCGGCATATACCCTACTAACACAAAGGAGAACAACATCACAGTCGGATTGGATGGGTTGAAAGCAGTATGCCTGTCCACTAAACTTCCGGTGGTTGCAATTGGTGGCATCGGTATCTCAAATGCTCCAGCTGTGATGAAGCTCAGGTTGCCGAATCTGAAGGGCGTTGCAGTCGTCTCTGCTCTATTTGATAGGGAATGCATCACTGGCGAGACAAAAAGATTGCAGGAGGCGCTGACGATTGCAACAGCCTATGATAGTTGAATGTAACTTTTCATCCACAATCGAAACAACTTCACATTCAAACCGAAATCATTCCATTCAACACTTTTCAACCCCCTGTGAAATTTACACTTCCGCACACACTTTCTTACAGCACGTAAGGTTCGGACGCCGATAGATTATAGGACTAAGGCTGATTCCTGGCATCCTCTTCAAGTTACCTGGAACTCTCCGCTGGCTTGCGCTTCCTTGACTGTCTTCTCATACTCGTCTTCCTCCGCAGCTTTGCGGTCCGCTTCATTGCCCGTGGCTTCCTCATCCTCGTCCTCATCCTCCTCGCCACCCCACCCAAAACCTCCCACAGATTGGGTAGCCGCAGGAGGTATCTTGGCCTCCTCCACGATCTTCATTATCTCCTCATCGCTCTGCAGGCAGACGCTTGAGTGGCCTTTCCTGTAGTAGACTGCCTGTGCCATTTCTGTCAGTTCCCTCGGCAGGTTCTTTAGGAACCACGGGTGACTCTTGATCTCCTTGATAGTGATCCTCTACAAGACAGGAACCAAACAACACAATTAAGGGACCCAGTCACGTTAATGTTTGAAGTTGCATTGGGGGTTACATACCCTTCCCGGGTTAGCCATGAAGATGCGAGACAGAAGCTGCCTGCAGTCTTGAGATATGTGGACATAATCGGGAATATTGTACTGAACACCCATTATACGCTGCCAAAGGAAACAGAGACTATTAGATTAAGGAAAAAACGGGAGTCGAGTAGATAAACTACAGTTAACTTGCGCTGATAGTTTTTCTGAAGTTTTTTGGGTCCTGTGGATCCTCGAAAGGATATGCTCCAACCAACATCACATAAAGGGTCACTCCGCATGACCATACATCTGCCATCTAGCAAGACCATCATTGCATGAACATCAGATAGGTAATTGCGTTCCGTACCGGGGAAATGTGGGAGGACATACCTTGCCATCATATTCTCTCCTAGACAGAACCTCTGGGGCGATGTAAGCCGGAGTTCCCACCGTTGATTTTGGTCTTGAATGCAGCAGCGAGGACTAAAAGAATGCAAACATGGAAGAGCTCTCAACACTGGCAAAGAATGGCCACCAATAATACAAGAAAAAAGTCTCAAAACATGCATACCTTGGAATAACCGAAATCGCATATTTTTAGGCGTGGTGCAGGGCTTCCATCCAAAAGAGTGTTCTCGAGCTTCAGGTCACGGTGACAGATTTGCTACAGAAAATGAAAGGCGGACAACTAACTTTGTAAAGGAAGTTACGACATTCTGGTATCCATAGCGAGGTCTTGGTCTTACCATGGCATGACAATAACTAACTCCACAGATGAGTTGCTGAAAGAAGTATCGTGCCTGCACCAATCAGATGAAGGTATGTATCACAAAAAACCAAAGGCGTGTTTCATCCACGCCCCGTGAAGCTTAAGTTTATAGAATTCCGAAACATGTCACCTAAGAAGGCAAAAAAAAACAGAGAGAAATTATAATTGAGATGAAGATACCTCATCTTCGCTAAATCTCCCCGCATTGCAAATCCTCTCAAAAAGTTCTCCACCAGCAGCATATTCCATCACGATGGCGAGGTGTGTTGGAGTTAGGACCACCTGCATGGGAAAGCCAAGGGAAATTCAGAGCAACCTGAAGGTCAGATCTCCAGTCCTTGTCATAATAAACATGTCCGAATCGAATCCATGAGGTACACACTAAACACGGGGATTGCCTCACCTCCTTGAACCTGATGATATTGGGGTGGAGAAGCGACTTGTGATTCATGATCTCCCTGGCCACGTTCTCATCGATCTACACAAAGCAAAAAAAGACCAAATGACCCAAAAAGGCTGGATTATTCGATCCCTTGTCTTTCTAAGCGGAGGAGAGAACAACAGGATCATCCTACGACTCACACAGCCTTAAAAAGTAGAAGAAAAGCCGTCCGACAACGAAATAGGAACCCGGGTTTTCGAGGAGCTAAAACTCGAGCCTAACGCTAGAAGAAATTCGGACATGGATTTTCTCCGTGCAAATTAAACGCCTAGAGAACCCGATCGAAGGGCACTCACGATCTACAGGAATCTTCAATCGAAACCCTTGAAAGTAATCTTAGCTACTTTAGTAGGAAGCAACAGACAAAGCAGTAAGTAGGAGAGAGGGGGGGGGGAGTGGGAGTGACCTTGTGACCGCGTTCGATGTACTTCATGGCGACGAGCTCCTTGGTGAGCTTGTTTCGCATGAGCCTGGCCACCCCGAAATTGCCAGAACCAATGTCCTTCACCAGCTCGTACCTCTCCATCTATAACAAAAACCACCCAGGCGGCGGTCGGCGAATTCAGCCAGAGGAAAGACAGAGAAGCTCGAGACCCACTAAAGGGTAAAAAGAGAATTGTGAGGGGACGGCGGTATGGAACTGAAAACGACTAGACTCTTCAACAAAAGAAGAAGGATTTGGATATGGTTTGTCGTACTTGTTTGACCCGCACGCCCGCCGTTATTATTCCCATGACGCGCGTCCCTCCCTCCCCCCCCCCCCCCCAAAAAAAATATTATTATTCATTAAATAAAACATTTTATCGTTTTTTCTTTCTCTGTTTTTTTTTTATAGTCGAGGAATGTGTGTGGTGTGATGATTCATTCTCTTATGGAGTAGTGGTTAGCAAGCACCACTATGTGTTTCCAACCAAATTATTCATACATCAGTTGACGTGCTTGTTTCCAAATATGTTGATTTGCCTAAATAATGATAGTTTCCCATATTTTGAAATTAAAAATTTCCATAAAAAATCTTCATCTCTTTTAAGTACTCCTCCTCCATAACAAATTTGATGGATCAACTTTAATTCCTGGATATTACTTAAGTGATGGGATGGGGGAGTATTTACAGAATGTATGTTCGAAAACATGAATTTCTTCGGTACATAATATTTTTTTTATATGTTCTTTTTAAATAAACGGTTCCGTTAGAAATAAATATTAGATTAGTATACCTTCTATAGCAATAAATAAAATAATAAAATTAATTTTAGGAAAATTCTAATAATGAAATTAAAAGAAAATTGTATTAAGAACATTTCTTTAGATAGAAAAAAAATCAGAATTTTATTCTTAAAATGTCGAGGGTTACGTATCAAAGGATTGGATATGAAGGGAGAAGGTGTTAGCAGAACGTAGGTTCTGTACTGTTGATGACTTTCTGTAGTACAGAGGAAACCTTCTGTAGAGTTACTGCACCTATGAGGAATGTTTTAGCTGCGATTTCTCTTTCTTAAACTTTTTCTTACTCTCTTTTACATGAAATGTCTACATGTCCTTTTATATATAGGGAGGAGTAGGAAAACCAAATGTCGAAAGAAATCGATACCTTAAATGACATATTTAATCATCTATTTAATGCTCTACTTAATGACCCACTTAAATGACATTTCCGTTACTAACTTTAATACCCCATTAACTTTGATCATAAATTACTTTCAACCCCCTCTTAATTTATGATCTTCAGGAAGTCTTTGAATGTCTCAAACTTCTCAGAAGATACCGCCTTGGTAAGAACATCTGCGGGTTGATCATGGGTGCTGATGAATTCTAAAAGAATCTCCTTCTGCGAAACCATCTCTCTGATGAAATGGTGACGAAGTTCTATGTGCTTCGATCTTGCATGAAAAACTAGATTCCTGGTAATAGCAATTGCAGATTGGTTATCATAGAAGATTGTTGTTGGCTGTCCACCTTCGATTGTAACTCTAGAAGTAACCTTCTGAGCCAGACAGCTTCTCTTGTTGATTCATTTGCTGCGATGTACTCAGCTTCTGCAGATGAGAGAGCAACAATGCTTTGCTTCTTTGAACTCAATGAAATGGGCTTTGTTTCAATGCAGAACAAGTATCCTGATGTGCTTCTACGATCATCGAGGCTTCCTGCCCAATCACTATCTACATAACACACTAGATCATCGTTCTGCTCTTTTATATACTTCAGTCCAACCTTCTGTGTACCTTTTAGGTAGCGCATAACCCTTTTTGCTGCTGTGAAATGAGTTCTCTTGAGGTTGCTCATGAATCTAGACAGCAAACTCGCAGAATGAACAATATCAGTTCGAGTGTGAGTGAGATAGATAAGAGAACCAACCAGGCTTCTGTAGATCTTTGAATCAAAGCCTTATGTAGAATCTTCCTTTTGTAACTTCTCATTGAGTGACATTGGAGTAGAAATCGGCTTCGCATTCTCCATACGAAATTTCTTCAATAGGTCCGCTATGTACTTCTCTTGAGAAGTGAAAATCTCTCATTTCTTCTGCTTTACTTGAAATATGATAAAGCACTTTATCAAGCCAAGATCTGTCATCTCAAACTCTTCCATCATTGCTTCCTTGAACCTCTGTAGCACGCTTATGCTGGTGCTAGTGTAGATCAAATCATCCATATAAAGACATGTTATTAGAAAATCAGGACCAACCTTCTGTATGTATAATGAAGGTTCTACTGAGCTTCTGAAGAATCTTTTTTTTTTTGTAGATAAGAATCAATTCTGCAATTCCATACTCTTGGTGCTTGCTTCAAACCATATAGAGCCTTATGTAGTTTGTAGACTTTGTCTTTTGTGCCTTTCATCATGAATCCTTGTGGTTGCTCTACGTAGACATTTTCTTCTAGTACTCCATTAAGAAATGCTGACTTGCCATCAAGCTGGAATACTTCAAGCTCCTTATGTGCTGCAATGGCTAGAACGACACAGATTGTCTCCATCCTTACTACAGGAGCAAAAGTTTCTGTAAAATCAACGCCAGGCTTCTGTGAATAGTCTTTTACTACGATGGGAGCTTTATGCTTCTGCACCCTTCCGTCTTCATTATACTTGGTCTTATAGACCCACTTCAATCCGATAGCTTCTTTTCCTTCTGGGAGATCGACCAATGACCACGTGTCATTCTTCTCTATAGAAGTCATCTCCTCCTACATGGCATTTCTCCATTTTTCTTCTTTAGCTGCCTCCTCAAAGTTCTGTTGCTCAAATGCAGCAAGAGCAAAGTTAGCTTACTCATAAATTTCAATGAATGATCGATACCTCATCGGTGGTGTATTTCCAATATAACCCTTTGCTTTTGGAATGGTTTTAGAGGAACTAACTTCTGTTGTTCCGATGGGATTCTGTACTGTAACTTCTGCTGCTGTTTCTGTTGTTTTGATAGGGTTCTGTACATATGCTTCTGCTACTGCTTCTGTATACTGTAACATCTGAGTCATAGAAGACTCTTTCTGCCACTTCCAAACTGCATGTTCATCAAAGATAACATCTCTCGACAGAACTAACTTGTCAGCATTCGGATTATACAGACGATATCCCTTCGATTCATCACTATGTCCGATGAAAACTAACTTCTCACCTTTCTCATCTAACTTTTCTCTTCCTTGAGAAGATGTGAGTGCATATCCAATATACCCAAATACTTTCAAATGATTTACCACGGGCTTCCTTCTGTGCCACGCTTCATAAGGTGTCTTGTCCCTACTGCTTTTGTAAGGGATCTGTTCAAAAGGTAGGCAGATGTGTTAACAGCTTCTTTAACGGGAACAAATTGTTGGACATCATCTTTACGACCGCGACCTTCTGTCCGTTATCTCACATTGACCTTCTGCAAAAACTAACTTGTAGCCATTTTTCATCATCTGTCCCACACTTAGTAGGTTCTGTGCGATTTCTGGAATGTAGAAGGTGTCGTGCATCCTCTTTTGTTGACCTTCTGCACTAAAAACTGTAACAACACATTTACCTTCTATCTTTAACTTCTTGCTATCTCCAAGTTCCAAGGGAGAGTTGCATTTCTCATCAAGCACCACAAAGTTCTTCTTGATCCCCATGACATGGTTGCTACAGCCACTATCGAGGAACCATATCTCTTTCATATCTTGCACGGTGTTAGAGGAAGAATAGAAAACTTTAGAAGGTTTATCTTCCTTAGAGAAATTTACCGAGCTTCTGTCCTCATGCTTCTGTTCATTCTTCTGTTCTTTATCTTTGTACCAGTAATCACGATCTGAATGAGTTGGGAACTAGCATCTCCTGCATCGAAGACGATAATATTTTGTTTCATGATTATTCTTTCTACAGATGCGGATCCTGCTTCTGCTTCTCTATGACCACTTCTGTGCTGAACTTCTGGTCGTCCTTCTGCATAGCGTCTATCTCTGCCACGAGACCTGCCTCCACGTCCTCTGTCGTAGGACCTTCTGTTATTTCCATAACGTTCTTGCTTCTGCTAAGAAACATTCAACTTCGCTTGAAATGCTTGTTCCACTGGGCCTGTGTACTTGCTGACCCGCTTATCATGGGCTTCGAGGGAACCCATCAATTCATAGATGGAAACTTCTGCGAGATCCTTCATCTCTTCAATCACGGTTACCACATGCTCAAACTTTTCTGACAAGCTTCTAAGGATTTTCTCCACGACTTTTCGATCCGGAACAACTTCTCCGCAACTCTTCAATTGATTAAGGATTTCCACGATCCTTGAGAAGTAGTCTTTGACGTTTTCAGTGTCTTTCATGGATAGATTGTCGAAGTCTCTCCAAAGGTTATGCAGCTTTATAGATATCACCTTCTCTGACCATTTGAACTCTTCCTTTAGGACCTCCCATGCTTCATTCACTTTCTTCAGGCTGAATATTCTTGGATAGATGGTTTTGCTCACGGATTGTTGCAGAATTCGCAGAGCCATGACATTCTTCACGACGTTCTCCTTGTATGCCTTCTGCTCATCTTCTGTGGGGTTGATTACACCTTCTACGGAAGTGTTGTCACTTTTTGGGAGAGAAATTTCTTCTGGAACTTCTTCGTAGCCTTACTCCACAAGTTTCCATAGATCTTGCGAAAGGAAAATGGTCTCCATTTGAGAACTCCAATAGTCGAAGTGCTTACCGTCGAAGATGGGGATTTGGTTGAGAGAAAAAGTGAAGAACATGTTGTCAGCGGATGCAGACATGACCTTCTGTACTCTGATACTAAATTTGTTGGGGTAATGTGTGAAATGATTTGATAGGAAGGGAGAAGGTGTTAGTAGAACGTAGGTTCTCTACTGCTGACGACCTTCTGTAGAATAGGGGAAACCTTCTGTAGAGCTGCTGCACCTACAATGAATGTTTTAACTTCGATTTTTCTTTCTTAAACTTTTTATTACTCTCTTTTGCATAAAATGTCTACGTGTCCTTTTATATATATAGAGTAGTAGGAAAACCAAATATCAAAAGAAACTGATACCTTAAATGACATATTTAATCATCTAATTAAATTTTTAATGATCCACTTAAATGACATTTTACGTTACTAACTTTAATATCTCATTAACTTTAAACATAAATTACTTTCAACGTAAAGTTCAATTAGTTTTTTAATTTTGATAATAATTATAAAAAATAAATTCAGATTATAGGAAAGAGAAATAAGTAAGTAGCCCTAACACGATATTTTTACCCTGCCGTTTGTGTGTGTTTAAACCCAAACACAAAACCCTAAGCCTGCCCAGACAACTATGTCGGCTACTGCGCCAATGCTCCGCCTTCGACGAGCTCTACTGCCTTCCCTCACCGCCGCCTTCTCCCGCTCCATCTCCTCCTCCGCTGCCGAACCAGGGTGGTCTTCTCTACAGGGACGATCGCTGCTGTCCCCTGCCTCTGGTTTAATCCCGTGTTCGCCGTCGCAGCCCCAGCCCCAGCCCCGACCATTCTTAGGAGTTAGTTGGTCGCGTAACCTGTCCACGAGTCGCACCAGAATCACTGACCTCAACGATGGCGATCAGATAGATGAGAACACTATTCTGTTCGAAGGCTGCGACTTTAATCACTGGCTCATCACCATGGATTTCCCCAAGGATAATCCCCCTACTCCCGAGGAGATGGTCAGGACTTATGAGGAGACTTGTGCTAAGGGACTCAACATCAGGTCCAATTTCTTCTTCTTCTTCTTTGTTAATTTGCTCCTATTCCTATTTGGTCTTCTGCTGTCGTTTTATTTGTTTTGTGTCCATTCGAAAAAGCTTTTCGGGATTCTTGAGTATGTGATGAATTACCTTTTTAGCCGATTCATCATGTTGAATTGGAATTAGTATAGTTTTGCTAGAGAGTTGATCGGATCCTCTTTAAGGAAATTATTTTCTCTTGATGATTTATGGAACCCTGTACCTGCTGAAAAAAGTAAACAGCCTTTCTCTCAATGCTAAAAAAACCTGTGTTGATATTTATTTGGAAGAGAAGTTATTGAGCACTTCAGTTTTATTTGACTGGATTGCTTTTGTTATAAGTAACCTGACTTGCTGAAAAGTTGGAAATGCACGACATCTTATTGACATTTCAAGGATGGTTGTACATATTATTTGATTTGAGCTTTTCTAGTGTTTATAGTTCACTTTTCTCCTTAATTGACAGTGATGTGGTATTTTGTTTTGGTCTACTTGGTTCAGCATAGAAGAAGCAAAATTAAGAATGTACGCTTGTAGCACGACCACTTACCAGGGATTTCAAGCTGTCATGACTGAGGCAGAGTCAGAGCAATTCAAGGGCAAGTTTTCACCTTTCTGATGTTTTTTTCTTTGAACGGGTAGAATTTGCTGGTATGCATTGTTTTCACTTCCTAAACTCTGTTGGACAATGGACAGGCCTCCCAGGAGTTGTTTTTATATTGCCAGATTCATATATTGATCCTCAAAACAAACAATATGGAGGTAAGCTTCCATCTTTCTTCATATTTATTGACCTTTTTATTTCATTCTTTTTTTCTGCATAGCTTCTCTTATTTTTATTATCCTCGAATATCCTCAGGTGACAAATATGAAAATGGTGTAATAACACACAGACCACCCCCAATTCAGTACAGGCCCCGGAGACGGGAAACCTCCAGGTATGATAGGCGAGGGAACCCTCAGTATGATTATCAAGCTAATAGGCCGCCTCCACAAAACTATCCTCCACAGCAGAACTTCAGCCCTCCTGGACAATTCGACCAAAGACCTCAACAGAACTATCCTCCCCAACAGAACTTTAGCCCTCCTGGACAGTTCAATCAAAGACCTCAGCAGAACTTCAGCCCTCCTGGACACTTTGACCAAAAACCTCAGCAGAACTTCGGCCCTCCTGGACAATTTGACCAAAGACCTCAGCAGAACTTTGGCCCTCCTGGACAATTTGACCAAAGACCTCAGCAGAACTTCGGCCCTCCTGGACAGTTTGACCAAAGACCTCAGCAGAACTTTGGCCCTCCTGGACAGTTTGACCAAAGACCTCAGCAGAACTTTGGCCCTCCTGGACAATTTGATCAAAGACCTCCGCAGAACTATCCTCCCCAGCAAAATTACATGCCTCCCCAACAAAATTATCCTCAGCAGGATTATGGGCCACAGGGACAAGGCAACCAAATGGATTCCATGCCAACGAAGAACATAAACTATGACAGAAGGGGAATTGATCCTCTCCAAACACAGAGAAGCGACCAAATGCCTCCGAACTATGGGCAAGGTGATAAATGGAATCAGGGAACTCCCATTCAGGATAATTTTGGGAGGGATAATAGGAATCATGTGCCCCTGCCCCCTGGAGTTCCATATGGACCAGGAACTGATGGATATCAAGGTCAGGTGCCAACTGGTCCTTATGGACCAGGACCCAACTCTGGGTATGGACAGGGAGATCACAGGAACTACGGACCTGGGGGACAAGGTGGAAGAGACCGAGTAAGGAATTGATCCAAAGTTTTTTCTGGATATTTCATAAAATATCCTGTCATGTAAGTTTGGTGATGGCTGTTAATGCTAGGAAGTTTAGATGAAGCAATTGATTTAGTTGCCAATGTAGGAACTTTCTTAAGTTGTATTATGCACCCATGGATATAATATGCCGGACTACTGCTTCTTAGGCTGGATGTTTTCTCTTTGATATATTCTGGATTGAGGGTGTAAGACATGGCTTAGCTTGAACAATACCTTTTCCGTGGAAAAAGTAAAGGTAGGATGGGAAAGAAGTTTTGAAGGACACAATGGTTTTTCAGGACTGCATTTTGGGGGATGGTCTTTTGTGCTTGTTCCTGTTACTCATCGATTTCCCTTAACGATTCCTCTTACGAGTCCACAATTTGTTATCTATCCAGGGAAGATTTTGATGGGCACACACAGACAATCTCTTCAGTGCTATTGTCATGAGGTGGTCACCAGTTGTAATTAAGCTGCACTGATGAATCTTAAATGTTTGGGAGCGTATCTTCTAACTTACCGAAGCTTTTGTTCTTGGCCATGTGGAGCGGACGTTGTACTTGAGATTATCTTTGAATCCAAATTCCCTTTTCGAGCAAGTCTTCTATATTGCAGACATATAACGAAGGAGCATGATTTCATTTACGGCATCTTCATGATGTATAGAGGAGAAAATCTAGGTATCTTTTCGGCAACCAGATTAAAGGTCGATCACAGAGAATGGGATGATATCGGGATGGGGCTCTGCCGTTCTTTTCCTTGCATATGATGATGGTCATGCTCATGACTGATGGTCAGTTTGCTTAGGTGCGTAATAAGTTTATGCTTTGCTCCTCAGTTTGCCGTTTGTTGCCTGCGGTGTAGGTGCGACGTATCCTTTACGCCTTCAAACTCTTATCCCAGTTTTGTATAGCAGAAAGTAGGTCACAGAGCTCAAGGGGAAACTAAACAAAGAATCAGACAAAAAAAGATGGAGATCTCAAGTACGGAGGGATGTCCTTCGTTTAAAGAAGAGCTTCCCAATCACAGGCTATTCCACCAAAACAGTTTGCAACTAAAAACATGGCAATAATCGGTTGAGTGCAGCCAAAATGCCCTAAGTCTGGCGTTCCAGGCACAAATAACAGCAGGAGCTGGGGACGAGCAGGTCACGTCCCTTTTGCATGCAGTTTCATCCCTACAGTCTGTAGGAGCTGCGACAATCTGTTATGCCACTGTTCGATGAAACCTGAACCAGGTCTCTCCAGAGTTCTAATCAACCGGTCGTATTCTACTGTTGTGGCACCAGACAGAGGTTCAAGGAACTCGCATCTGGACATAATTTCAGGTGGCGGCACCCCAGAGATGAGGTTCGTCTCCAGCTTAGGCTGACCCTTTGTCAACACTGCGTTCTCTTTGGGGAGAGGACCATTCAGGGCAGAAGGGATTGCACCAGGGATTACGCCTTGATGGAAAGGCAAGGCTCTCACGGGTTGCATGCAGAACTCCATCCACTGACGACAGAGTGGAGATGCTCCCCTCACGCGACCTCCGACTTGATGGGAATCATCCAACTTAGAGGTGGAAGGAATTGCCTAACAAGCACAACATCACAAGAAAAGTTGGGTTAATACCTTAACGTGCTTCTTTTTACACCAGAAATACCTACAAGAATTACCGCTTAGAGAAAGCAATTGGTTCAAATCATCACGTACCCACAGATCGGCCCACAAGCTTGCACCAGAGTTTGGAACAATGACTGCAATATTTCGCAGCCTCTTAGCAGCAGGGATAATGTCGCTGCTCCAGCCAACCGCTACCCACACGTCATCCACTCCAAATGCTTTTAGATAATACTTGCTGTCAAATAATCGGACCTGTAAAGTGCATAATAGCAGCATAAGATGAGAGCCTTAGTTGCTCTGCATATGGTAGCATAAACAGAAAGCTTTTCTTGCTGGGCATATAGCAACCAACTGGTAATAGAACAAGGATCCCAAATGAATTGGAAAAACCACAGTTAGAGGGACTAATAAGAGAAGACCATGGTACAGCAGTCACAGGCACAACCACATATTAACAAGGAAATCATTTGCCATAGTTTACTACATAAACGTCCTGCAAATGTTATCAAAATTGAAGGAAAATAACAAATTAAGTCAATGATATAAAATTCCCAGGACAGATAAAAGGTTCTAACTAGAGAATATTATGCTATTATTAGCTTAATCCCATTCACTTTGATCTTCATTCTCCTCATGCACCATCGTACAATCATCTAGTGGTTGTCATCCGTCGCAACTTCATGTTTCATCTATTTACTATGTAAACAGGGGACAACAATGGAATCATGGAAAGAAGAATGATTACAATAGAATTGGAAAACACTGACTATCTGGAGGAAGCTCAGATTTATTTGCCCTTGCAATTCCTCGACAACAACCTGCTAATCACATAACATATAGACCACCCTTCCATCAATCCTACTCCATTTTGACAACTATTACCAAACCTCTAGGATAGCAGTTATCTTAATTATGAAGAATAAATGGAAACACCCTCTATCACTAGGTAAAATATTTCTGAAGCTCTCATCCTTACCTGTTTAGCTAACAACGCCAAATTTTTCTGGATGGCACTTGTTCCGCCAGAGACATTATTGTCCAAGCTAATGGTGTTGTAAGAATAACCCATGTACTTCAACACAATACCAATGACCTCCCTTGGGCAATCAATCATCGATATCCTACCACCGAGCTCTGGCCGCCACAAGTCTTTCCAATCCTGCAGCAAATTGCTGACTGTCAATGAAGACAGCACAGAGATCTACAAAATGTTAAGTTGATCTACATGCTTCTCGGAAATCCAAAATTTTTTTAAAAAGCCATTAGACTGTCCAGCCAATAGATACCACAAGTTTTATTATGAAAACTCATGGTAGAGTTCCATTGGCATATGAAAGTGACCGGACTAAATGATGTGGTTAGCTGTTGGAGACCATTTTTTTCCCTCCAAAGAGGCGCCTAGGAGATCCTCATATGTGGATCCATTCTCCTTCATGGCAGACGAAATTGCTTTGATGTCTCAATCTAAACTACAGTAATGGTCATTTCTCTTGGACCGATGCTTTTCAGCAGAAATGCAAATGATTTCAGAATAACCAAGAGGTACCATCTTATTTACTGGGCTTTGTTCAATAAAAACTTCAGGAGGAGATGAACACAAAATGGGCTAGAAGCTTCCTAGGGCATTCAGGTAAAATATTTTTACTTGTCACTGAATCAACCTCTTGCTTTCAAAATCCCATGGAAAAGCTTTGGAAAATTGAAGCTCCTTCAGATATGATTCTTTGTTCAGTGTCCATCTCATTATTAGCAAATGCAAATGGAAAAGGAACACTAGCTTGGTGGACATATGCAGCAAGTGCTTTCAAGACAATGAGACAAAGCATATTCTTTTGTTGCTTTATGGCTTTCTGTCGAAAATCTGGAAAGTCCTTTGCGCAAGATTTGGGCTTTCTGACATGCCTAAAACAGTTCGAAAAAGCTGTTTCTGGCAATAATCTTGCATGCACTGCTAATATTTCCAAGAAGCCATGGACTAGAGCTCCTCTATAAATGGATTTTTCTAGTTCTTCTTTCTTATATAAATCCATTTCCTCTTTTTTAAGCTTTCCCATGGGAGGACATTCATTTCAATTGTGTCAGTTGAGTTTGTAAGGATCATACTCAACTAAAGCAGTTTGTAAGCTACTTTTAAATTTTCAGGTTTAACTAGATAAAAGTCCTTACATTAGAAAATGATACTCTAACATCAAACCCATTAGTTATGAACAGCATCGTTGACATAGTATATCAATGCCTGCTTCAAGTTAAGAATTCTAGTGACCATCAGAATGTAGACATTAGGCTTACCTCTATGGGATCCAGGCCAAGCTTTTCAAATTTATTTTTCTTGTATGCTATCACCATACAACCCCATCTGTATGGAGCAGCCCAAATTTCACCATCTGCAGCTGCCACACCTCCAGAATTCCTGCGTAAATATGTCTGTGATCATTTTAGCGACACGAGGTTTAAAATTAATTCACAAAAACGTAAAAGTAGAGTACTGATTGTTAAGGAATGAATGTTTTAAATTCATTGAACAAGAGATAATAACATGAAAACAATAGAAGATGAAGTTGCCTCCCTTTGATTGGCATAACCTCAAAGGCCGACACCAAAGACAAGTACATTTGAAAATAGAGTAACTTTCTTAATCTGCCTGTCCATGCAATCATAATCTTTATCGTCGGTGTGAGAATTGGGGAAACAGATGGCAATCAGACATCTCGTTCTTTAAGCTACTTCATCTGTACACCAACAGATACCTTTCCTGGCATATCCTTAGATGATTTAGTTCCCTACTGGATAATTTTTGCAACCTAATGCTTTAATAGCTTTAAAAGAAACATCTTTAGAAAAATTTCTTGCACACTGCATAAGATAAGGGAAAACTACTTAAGAGAAATAATCTGTGGTGGCCATTCATCAGATAATTTCTTTCACATTTTATGTCCACCATTGAAGATGATATTGAGGTTTATTCTCACATCCTAGTGAAAGACAGCCTTGACTATGTAACCTGCAGCATTATAGGTTTACTAATATTCAAGTAACAGTCCCTCCCAGCATTATAAATTGATGAATAATGTCAATAAGATCCACATTGCGAAGTAAATTCATGGTAAAGCTAACTAAGATCCTTAATAAACTCCTAAGACAATACAATAAGAGCATCAACGACCAGATAGTGAACTTTAATATGGATATCAACCAAAACAAAATCCCATAGCACCCTTTACAAGAAAAATTTTAAAATAGGCTTGCAAATACAAAAAATCTGTAAAATGGAAGCTATTTTTTTATTGATGAGTCCCCTTTTGTAGTCATTTGAAAAAGGACAGTTAAAAAGACAACACCACTTATTCCAGAGGCTTGACAAATGATCACAATTAGAAAAGGAGGGGATTAGGATTTGAACCAGAACCTCCAACATAAAAGTCAGGAACTGTTCCATTAGGCCACATGGGTTACTTTGTCTTTTCAAAAGGCGACATTCAAGTTAGATTTTGTGTTATCATTTAAGAAAGCTACACTGGTTCTAATTCATGAATTAGTTTCACTGCCCACCATTTCCACTCGCTTTTATTTTGGTTGCCTATTTTAGCACTTTTGTCCACACTTCACTGAGATGTGCAATCATACCTTCCACTTATCACTTAGCCGGCAGAACCACTCCTCTTCTTCACCATCGATGGGCTCAACCAGACCGTTCTTAATAGCATATGGAAGCCACGAGTCGCCAATACTAACAACATCTGCAGCAGCGGGCGATGTGGACTTCACGTTTCCTTTACTAAAGACAATAGAGAGATTGGAGACAATGTCCTCGAGACTATCATTTAACTTAAACTGTAGCCGTACTCTCTTTCCTTGTGAGGCTAAAAAGTCCTGCAATGTGAAAAATAACCTCAAACAATTTGGCACATTCAAGCTTACAATATTTGTTTTTAACAAATCAGGGAGCTTTTATATGAAGAAAACTTCCAATTCATAAAAAGCACAATTCCAAACCAATAACTCGTTATTGTTTCTAGATTGAGAATCCACGGAATTTTATGCAAGACTAGGGACTCCACAAAAATAGAGACAACTTGCCTTGATCCAGGAAGGAGGAACAGACCCGCGAAGTGAAACTACAGTCAAAGGGACTGTCAAAGCATATGACTTCGATTTCCATTGCTCGAACGCTTCTTCCAATTTCCTATCTTCCAATGAAACGTTTTCCCTCTCTTCTTCTCCTCCCCCGTCCTCTACCTTGTTATCATTCCCTTGAAAACTTGTATCTGAACAAATACGACATTAATTGCTCACCACAAAGCTCACAAATTGACACAGCTGGAACATTAATGTTAACAAAGCAGCAAAGAGGTGCATTACAGACTGACAGTAGGGACACAATTTTGGAACCCTGACTATATGCTAAATCATAATATAGAAGCACAGGAAGAGGAGCAATATTATCATTCAAGAAATGAGGAGAGATATTGCAAGCCTGCAAAGTAAGATTGAACCCTTTTCCTGGGAAATTTCTTTTTGATAAGTAATTTTCTGGGGAGGTTGCTTCTTCCCTCATATACATAAAAATCAAGCTCAAGTTCTCCGAAAAGAGAGTCCATATTCTATTCTGTTCAGGCTTGATTAGCAACAAAGGCAGCACTCAGCTATCAATGCACACCGCACCAATTGAAGTCGTTTTTTGGAGCAAGCAGCCTTTCGGTCCCATGCATCAAAACCTCTTAGCAAGGGTATAACCAGCGGATTCCCCCAGCTCACAAAATTCAAAACTCTTATCAAATTAGAGAAAAGAAAAACCAAGTAGGCTTCCCCCAAGAAAATACCTCCAGAATCACCGCTCCGGTTTTCTGCCGGAAGAGCAGAATTGGATCCACGAAGATCAGAGGCGAGAGCAGCAGCAGCAGGAGGAGGACGAACGAGGGCGCCGGACGCGAACCGGAATCCAAGAGCAAGGAAGACAGCGGTGACAGTGAGGGAGCCCAAGGTCGTGCGGCCGACACGGGGATTTCCATCATCGGTAGATTCGGAGGAGTGACAATGGCAACGGCAGGGGTAGGTCAGTTTGGGGATGCGGAGGCAGAGAGACGGGCGGAGGACAGCGATGGTGGGCCTTGAAGCCGGTGGCTGGAAGGATGAGGGTTGAAGAGCCAGCATTCTGCCCTTCCCACCACCGGTAAAAATGATATCTTTAACAAAACTGGTTTTTGAACTCTGAATAGTATTTAAAGTTAGCTCCGCGGTTGAAGCCCGCTTTCATTTGAGACTGCGGAGGCGGAGGACTGACGATGGAAACTGCAGGGGGTCGGACATGCTGGGGCATGGCAGTTTGAGGCCGCGGAGGAGGCAGAGAGGTGGGCAGAGGACGGCGATGATGGTCCCAGAGGCTGGTAGCTGAAAGGTTAGGGGTTGAAGAGAGCCAGCACACTGCGCTTCCTGTATTTGCCAGCATACTGCGCTTCCTGTATTTGCCAACTGAGGTTTTTCCCTCCAATTAAAATGATATTTTTACCCGTCTGCACCAGAAACATGAGCCACGGAAGCGGCTTCGGGCTATGTATTCGATCCAACGGGAGCCAACGCAACATGCACAATCCGCATCACGCCTTGTCCAAACCATGGCAAAGAAACTTAACACGTGATACAGGGATCCGATGCCGGTGCGCCGCAAGAAGTCGCAACTTAGATAGACTGTCAATGAATCTTTCGCCCTTTGGTGGACTCACGATGGCATGCCATCAGAAATGCATGCAGATTAGAAGAAATCTAAAAATGCAAAGTTATGTACAGACTGACCAGATCTTACAAAAACATCAACCTTTGATTTTGCAGCATATGGCACCAGCTGATGCTCCCATTGCACTTGCCTTCCGACCATCCATTTGGAGATTAGCCAGATAAGTGATTAGTACGAGGAAACTGGTGATTAGCCATTTCAGAAGCAAGTAGGCTACTTACCTGGTGACAGATATGCTCAGCTCCCCATCTGCTTGGGCATCAAATGGATGTAACGCCTGAAATATCGACTGAGAAGGTAAGTTGGTCTTGTCTATTTGTAGAGTAACCAGAACAGATATAATAACTACGATACCTTTGCGATAACGAAGTTGTTGTGTCGGTTATGTCATGAATCATTAGATTTGATTGGTCTCGAGTCATCTAGGTCGGCTGGAACAGTAATCTTATTGGGTTTGTACTCATTGATGAAAATGCAGACTTGGTCAGTTGCTTTTCCAATATCAACTTCCACAAATCCAAGAATAATTTCGGCTCGATGAGAGTAAATGACAGATGAGATGAAATATAATAGTGAGAACACTTATGGTAAGATCTTCAAAGACATGAAGTTTGAAAGACAGTCATCATAACACGCTTAACAGATAAATCATCCGATAGACTTTGAAACTTATGGAATGGAGGATTGAGAGAGGGAAGCTGAGAAACCTTCGCATGACACTTCTGTTAGAAGAGAATTTTATAATAAGACTCCTTATATTTATCTGTTGACAATTTAAACTCTAATCAAAATTCATTCTGATGAGTCAACCATGTTTGGAGTGGGAAAATTTTCGGGGCATAGAAAGAAAAAGCTTATTTAAATTCCGCCCATAGTATTCCTCTGGAGGTGCTGAAGAACAACCTGACAACGAGAAGACAACGGTAACAACAATCCTATGAAATAATAAATATATAAAACTCGCCGGCAGCTGATGGACGGCCTAGCCCAGTGGTTAAGTGCCTGACTTCGGATCAGGAGGTCGACAGTTCGATTCCCGGTGTGGTTGATTTTTCATCTTCATTTTTTTCTACTCCAAGAAAAAGTTAGGGTTTTGGGCGAGGTTTTCTCCGCGCTCCTCCATCGGTTGATCCTATTTTTCCTTGTATGATATCCCTTTCTTTTCTCGGATCGGTGTTTGAGTAGCGGGAAGAAGATGGCGTCAGTGGGAGGACAACCTCAGTCCCTGAAGCGGCTTGACCCCACTCCACCGAGCGGCGGCCGAGAGAGCGACCTCCTCACCATCACACCCTTGGGTGCCGGCAAGGAAGTCGGCAGATCGTGTGCTTACATGTCCTTCAAGGGCAAGAACGTTTTGGTAACCACCCTCTATTCCCTTCAAGCTGAAGTCTTGTTCTTCCTTCTAGGGTTTGATTTACCTGTCATTTACTGCTATTGTTGTCGTTGCTATGGTTGGCAGTTTGATTGCGGGATCCACCCCGCATTTTCCGGGATGGCTGCTCTTCCGTACTTTGATGAAATTGACCCCTCGTGCATCGACGTCCTCCTCATCACTCAGTATGTGTACTTGGCGGTGGTTGTGGCGCTCACTGTCACCTGCTATTAAGTTCTGTGGTTCGTTGTGGTGGTAGCAGATGATCTATACACATTAGGCTTCTGCATAGTGGTCGGATCTCACTGATAGGCGATACGATTGCAATATTACCTTCTTGGTGTCATTCGTTCTGCATCGCTGTTTTTTGCCAGAGTTGTCCTTATATCTATTTAATGTGAAGTGTTCATGGAATGTATTGCTTGTTTCAAATCAACATCTTCCCGGAACTACATGTGATGGGACAGAAATCCTCATCGCCAGCTTTCAAGCTAAGATTTTTGTCACACCGCCCCTGGTAGTCTGAAATGTCTCCAAAAAACACATTCAGAAGCCTACCGTGAGTGAATGCAGTCTTAAAATGTCAGACTGTCGATGCAATTATTGATTCTAAGACTTAGATTTTAAAAAATTTTTACATGGAAATTTGTTCGGTGCATCATTAAAGGACTGGTTGAAAGTTCTTCTCAAACCTGCATGGGTCTTTCTTTTGTAAGACGCCTGATAACATTGTTTTGCTGATCATGTATTGATAACTGGCTGCAGCTTCCATTTGGACCATGCTGCTTCCTTACCCTACTTTTTGGAAAAGGTTTGTTGTTTTTCTTTCACCTTCGGTTTGATGTGGCAAGGGGATTTCTTCATTTTTGTTTTGTTTGCTAATATTGGTTTAATGGGTTTATCAGACAACATTTAAAGGTCGAGTCTTCATGACTCATGCTACAAAGGCTATATATAAGCTGCTGTTGTCAGATTATGTCAAAGTAAGCAAAGTCTCTGTTGAGGATATGCTTTACGATGAACAGGACATCTACCGGTCCATGGATAAAATCGAGGTACTCATTTTTTTCCTGCATTCTGGTCTTTCTTCTTCGTTCCTTCTGTTCTTTGTATTATGAAGGTATTATGGAGACCGGATTTCAAGTACTGATTCAATAGCATTCAGTAATAGAAAACTACGTCTTGATCCATAATATGTGGCCAATAGCAAAAAATTATCTTATCATTTTCATTCATGATTAGGTTGTGATCAATTTAGCGAGTCAGTTGACCTGTAAAGTTATAGTTAAACCTTCTTGTAGCTGATTGTGGTCTCTCCTTTTACTGCCCACTGAGCTATGGCCTGCTCTACTTGTAGGTGATTGATTTCCATCAAACTGTTGAAGTTAATGGCATCAAATTTTGGTGTTACACTGCTGGTCATGTCCTCGGTGCAGCGATGTTTATGGTTGACATTGCCGGTGTTCGAGTCCTCTACACGGGTGACTATTCTCGTGAGGAAGATAGGCACCTCCGAGCAGCAGAAATCCCTCAGTTCTCGCCTGATATCTGTGTAATTGAGTCCACTTACGGGGTGCAGCTTCACCAGCCTCGACATGTTCGAGAAAAACGGTTCACAGATGTTATCCACTCTACCATTGCTCAAGGAGGTAGGGTTCTTATCCCTGCATTTGCTCTGGGTCGTGCCCAGGAGCTTCTACTGATCCTCGACGAGTACTGGTCCAACCATCCAGAGCTTCACAACATCCCTATCTACTATGCTTCTCCCCTGGCTAAGAAATGCATGGCGGTTTATCAGACGTACATAAATTCCATGAACGAGAGGATTCGCAGCCAGTTTGCAACATCAAACCCCTTCGACTTCAAGCATATATCGCCTCTGAAAAGCATAGAGAATTTCAATGATGTGGGTCCATCCGTTGTGATGGCTAGTCCGAGTGGACTGCAAAGTGGCTTATCGCGGCAACTATTCGACATCTGGTGTTCAGATAAGAAGAATGCATGTGTTATTCCTGGATATGTCGTTGAAGGGACTTTGGCTAAAACTATCATTAACGAACCAAAGGAAGTCACTCTGATGAATGGGCTCACGGCACCCCTCAATATGCAGGTCCATTATATATCCTTCTCGGCTCATGCAGATTTCGCGCAGACGAGCGGGTTCCTGAAGGAACTGATGCCTCCCAATATTATTCTTGTCCATGGAGAGGCAAACGAGATGGAAAGGCTAAGGCAGAAGCTCGTCATTCAGTTTGCTGATCAGAATACTAATATACTTACTCCGAAGAACTGCCAAAGGGTTGAAATGTACTTTAATTCGGTCAAAATGGCTAAAACCATTGGAAGGTTGGCCGAGAAGACCCCGAAAGCTGGGGACACTGTCAGTGGCCTGCTGGTCAAGAAAGGATTCACCTATCAAATAATGGCTCCGGAAGATCTCCATGTCTTCTCTCAGCTCTCTACTGCAAATATTAACCAGAGGATTACCATTCCTTATTCTGGCGCTTTCGGAGTCATCAACCATAGACTGAAGCGAATATACGAGAGCGTGGAATCTTCCGTGGATGAGGAACTGGGGCTTCCCGTATTACGCGTGCATGAACGTGTCACCGTGAAACAGGAATCGGAGAAACACATATCGCTGCATTGGTCATCGGATCCCATAAGCGACATGGTCTCTGACTCGATAGTGGCCCTCGTGCTTAACATCAGCCGTGAAATGCCTAAAGTGGTGGTCGAGTCGGAGGATGTGACCCCCATAGAGGAAAACGAGAAGAAGGCGGAAAAAATCACCCACGCCCTGCTCGTCTCACTCTTTGGAGATGTGAAGCTTGGGGAGGATGGGAAGCTAGTAATAAATGTTGATGGCAACATTGCACATCTCGACAAGCAGAGCGGGGATGTTGAGAGCGAGAATGAAAGCCTTAGGGAGAGGGTCGCAACTGCATTCCGGAGAATCAAAAGCGCGGTAAATCCAATATCGCTTTCCGCTTCTTGAGAACTGGAACAAGGTCCGATATCACATATAATGAATGGTAGGGGCTGAGCATTGTGGCAACAAAGGTGTCGGTCGGATAATTATGTTAGTTTAGTTTTTGCTCTGTACTGTAGTTTTGAGGGAAATGGGAGCTGCCATTTGAGGCATGAGCTACTAAACTAAAGCTGCCTGTGCTCTGGTTCATCGGCCTTTCCTTCTAGTTATGCTGTCTGTGCACCAATTAACTTTGCCAAAAGAGAACAAAGAAAGGAAGTGCCTTAAGCTTACCCTTTCACCCTCTTCGCCATGAGTTCTAATAGAGCTGTGATTTTGTAGTTATTAATTACCCCAAGCTGTCCCATTTTCAACACAACCCCACTGCTTGCTGCTACAAGAATCAAGAGTTCATCATAATTATCCAAACATTATGTTTTCAGACAGCCTCCTGTACGGAAAAACTTGCATTATCCTAAGGTGAGATAAAGCACCCACCTCCAAATCATGGGCATGCTTCGTTATAGAATTTGTTTTTTTTTTTTAAAAAAAAATTTGCATCAATTCATTGAAATCAACTTTGTGTATGACCCCAGCCTTGCGCGTTGCCCCATAACTTTGACGAAAGGAATAAAACGATCCCCCGACACATCTTTTCGAGTGTGAATACGTTGGGAAGGAAACAAAGCGTGGGGATTTGGTCGGGGGCAAGTTTCGGTTGACCCACTATTTCAAACACTTGACAATTATTATCAAATCGAGACAAGGTTTATTCAGGATTGACACCTGAACGAATTATTAAGTCTTAATCGCGTGGGTCATTTCCATACGTTACATCTTTTCTAATCCTCTTTTTTTATTATTATTTGATCGGAAACGTGCCCCCCTCCCTCCTCTTACAAATAAGTCATAACATGACCTCCTCCCTTGGCAAAAATTCCGCGTGACATTATGGAAGAGTTAGGGCAGAGCTTTCACATGTTGGTCGGCCTGTCTTCCTTTTTCTAACAGTGTAATGATTCCGGTGTTCGATCCGGCTAGTTTCACGCACCCATGTCAACTTATTCGCAGTTCTAGATGAGTCGGGAAAAGCACGTCACCCCGACGCGACAACAGCGACACGCAACCGATGAACTCGTCACTAATAACACTAGACATGTTTGACGGCAAGGATCATTTCACCCTTAGAACTGCATCACATCCCTTGAGAAAACTGGATCGACAACACGCTTACGAAGGTCAGTTTAGGGGGTCGTACGATCCCCGTCCTTTTTTGAAGTAATGTCTGTTTTTCCCTTGTATGAAGTTTTCGTTTGCTTTTTAGTACTGCCGGTGGTTACCCGTAGTTTCAAATTCCACGTGGTCATTGTCCGTTTACAGTGTTTGATTGACTACTACTCGCTTACCCCAATTTAATATATGATGCACGTGTAGTTAATAATTAGTCCCAAAAGTACGCCCACGTCAGATATTGATTCGGGTAAAAGATTTGCTTAATGCTGGCGAGAGTAACACTGATTGTCGTCGATGATAACGTTATTGTTTGGATTTCGTGGTCCGAAATCGGAAATATTATGATTAGGAGAATATTTTATTCGTTCATGTAATATATGGAAGGTGTTATGATACGAAGAGAATGATAAAACAACAAAGAGCAAATTCTGAAAGCATAGAGAAGTAATATACATATGCAAAAAGTGAAGCGATGAAGAAAGAACATGCATTGGAGAAACACGGGAAACACTTCGGATTTATTTCTTATCGGGAAAGCTGCATTTTATATTCGGGTAGGTCGAAGGGGTTAGAGAATGTCTCAAATTATTTTTATACTCCACCGATATAATGAAATCTTCTTCACCGCTCATGTAAGTCATTTGACCAAACTATGTAAAATCTTTGTCCTTTTATTTTTCATTAACACCCTATCGGTGACCGGATCCAATTCCACACGCTCCACGACGTGCGCCACCGAATGTAATGAGCCCTATTTTTCCTTCACCATTATAACGTGATTTGAAGTTAATAATAAACCTCTATTATAATATATGGAACGTGTCCGCAATAGTTCCTAGAAGTATTCTATTTAAACCTCTATTATTATTGTTGGCAAAGCCACATCAGATGTAAAGATATTTTTCGAGTCATTCTACAGTTTAATTAGGGGTGAGCATGTTCTAGGATGAATAGGTTTCGGACGTGGAACCTGGAACCTACTCTGTGGCTCAAAGAATCACCCAAGAACCAACCCCCGGTTCCGGTTCCATGTCTCTATGGGACACTTCTATATTAAATCCACCACATTATTCCAATTAATCTAAAAAAACCTTAAGCATTACTCTAATCAATCTA
Source organism: Melastoma dodecandrum (assembly GCA_029817715.1). Taxonomy (NCBI): domain Eukaryota; kingdom Viridiplantae; phylum Streptophyta; class Magnoliopsida; order Myrtales; family Melastomataceae; genus Melastoma; species Melastoma dodecandrum. The sequence continues at coordinate 5,280,813 of JARUPY010000182.1, forward strand.
AAAAAACCTCAAGCATTACTCCAATCAATCTAAAAATACATCAAGCATCTCTCAAATCAATCTAGAAAAACCTCAAGCAAACTGATCAAGGCCTTGCGAAGAGGACAAGGGCAAAGGAATGGCGGGTTCGGGTATTCGTAAAGAGAGACTTATCAGCAACCATATAACTGTGCACAAAATTGTTAAATATAAATAACAAATATTTACAATTTTAAAAAAAATTATTTATATATAGAGAATAAATATATAAATTATATATTAAACTATATTATGTCAGGTTCGAGGTTCTCCAGGTTGATTCCTAGGTGAGAACCTGGAACCGTACTTGGTACTGTCGGTTTTTAAAAATTTACAACCTAAAACATATCCGATCTATTCAAGAACCTATACTGACATTGATCTTATGGTACCGATTCCCGATTTTACCCATAGCCTATCCTCACCCCTAAGTTTAATAATACTTAGTGCTTATTTATCCACATTGTACCTGCCGAAGAACATTTGTGTATATAAGTTCTCCACTATCGTCATTCATCTTTCCCACAAGAACCATACCGAAATATTTCGAAGAGAAAGAACAGGGAAAGTTTGTTCGATCGAGTTCGCTCTCGTTCGGAAGGGTTTGGGGGCTAGTTTTCTTACGACGAGTTTGTTTCGTCTCCGAAACCAACTACCCGCGACAGGAAATGGATGTCCCTGGGATGATATGCGACGGTGAGGAGGACTACCTCATGAATTACGTCCGTCGTTGTCTCCTCGAGGACGATAGTTTTGGGAATTTCCGCTCTGGCCACGGCTCGGGCTTCGACGAGGTTTCACCGATGGGAAGCCTTGGAGATCTGCCGTTGGTTTTAGACAACTCCTGCGGGACATTCCTTAGTGGGGTCCTCCAAGATGCGATTCCCGCCGGATGGAATGGTCACGGGGAAGGGGTCCCGGATGCAGCGGAGGGCGTTGCTCGGGATGAGGTGGGCTGTGCTCCAGAGTCGTCCTTAGAGGAAAGGCGGCGGCCTCCAAAGGAGAGGAGGCATTTCAAGGGAGTGAGGAGGAGACCGTGGGGGAAGTACGCTGCGGAGATCAGGGACCCCAAGAGGAACGGTTCGGGGATCTGGCTGGGGACATACGAGAACCCCGAGGATGCGGCCTTGGCGTACGACAGGGCAGCATTCAAGATGAGGGGTTCAAAGGCAAAGCTAAACTTCCCCCATATGGTTGGGATGGATGAGTACGAGCCAGTCCGGATACGGCCAAAGAGACGATCACAGGAGCCCGACGGCTCCGCCTCGCCAAAGGGAAAGCATGTCGGAGAACCCGAAACGTACGAGTCGGAGGCTTCGTCCTCGGGTTTCGATGATTGGGGCGGTTTTCCAGTACTAGACATGGGCTGTTCCTTGGACGGATGCATCTAAATAAATATTTTTTTGTTCATGCAATAATTCATTATTTTCATTTATAAAACCACATCCCTATAAATTAGTAATCCCAAGTTGAGGAGAAAGAAATATATCATGTCGCTCATTTTCGAAACACGTAGCGACGATGGAGTCCTAAATGTGTATTTTACACAGTTTGATTTCTTTACGTCATTCCCGCAATGGAACGGACAACAAGATGTCTCGGACGGACGGACGGACTCATCACGTCTTTCCCTTTTCTTTTGGTTGTCCGTTTGATTTTCGGAGCTTCGCTCCAACTAATTCGGACTCGACCCGAATAGAATATCTGACAATGGCGGATGAATTTTCCAATACGGGTGACTGTATACAATATATTTCGACCCGATACCTCTTTAAGCAAATCCAATCCACGTTCCACTTTCCTTTTTCTGTTCGGTGGTTTGACTATTGCCACATCGTTTTTCACTGTGAGAACGAACATGTCTATTTGCTGAATGTTCCATTACATGCTTATCTCAGAAGAATACAGGTCATTACATGCTTATCTCAGAAGAATATATATATATATATATAATTTGTGTCGGTTGAAGTTAAAGTTATTTATCACACTGTTCTACTTCATAAATATTTATATTCTTTCTTTATTATGCTAAATGTAAATGCGGATAAAAATTCTTATTTTCTTAAAGAAACTTCCCCCGTACAAAAAAAAAAAAAATCAATTCGGACTCCTTTAAATAAATAAATAATAAAATGGGGAGTTATTTTTCTATAAATAATTGTCACGTTTTGTGTGTAAACATAAGGCGCCGACCACAACCTGGACTTGTTTTTCTCCTTATTAAAATTCGCTTGTGTTGTGATCCTTCAAACTTCATATGAAATCGAAACGTGTCCCTCATTGAATCGTCTCCTTGCTAAACAATAACTTATATAATAAATATATAGTGTTATTCTTAAGTTGCCATTGACTTCATCTTCATTTTGATAATGCACTTTGAACCTCCTGCGTGAGACCGTGACGTCTTCGCTATGCTGGGTTATAGTTGGGGAAAACAACTAAATTTAAAAAAAAAAAGGCCTCTTAGATATATTGCATAAACTATTATTACTTGTAAGCCACCCACAATTTACACACAAAGAATGTGGCCAGAGGAAACATGATTGCAGCTTTTCTTGAGAATGTGGCCAGAGGAAACATGATTGCAGCTTTTCTTGACATAGAATGGTAACGATGCTTCCCCAAGATCTCAACGGATCAGGAAACAAGAGGAGGAATCTTATCTGGAGCCTGCTTGCCCCAGTTTCTTAGTCCTCGTCTCCAGTTTCCTCATCGTCATCCTCGTTGTTCTCAGCAAATCTCCATCCATCCTCTACGTGATCCCTGTCCTCCTCTGTTTCCTCGCTGTCTTCTTCTTCTTCTTCATACACATCGTCCTTCACAGGCCACGACTTTCTCGCCGTCAAAGGACTAAATGTGGGACTCGAGCCTTTCCGCTTTGAGACCTTCGCTGGAGGCATCTTTAAGCTTGGCTTGGGCCTGCTTTGTTTCTGGCTCTTACCATTAACCCGTTTCCCTACATAAGTATCCTGATCACTAGCCTCATCCATCTCTTGCTCAGCATTCGGTACAGCCTTCTCGACGTTTTCTTCCGCCATATGCCCCGGATGCTCCCTTCTCAAGTGGAGTTTGAGTTTGTACTCGTGAATGTAAGCCTTATCACATCTCTCGTAGGGGCATGCAAAGGGCCGGTCAGATGATGCCGAACCATATGTCCCGGACGAAGGCTTGGGAGTTTTGGGAAGTTTTTCTATGGGTGGGGGGTTGTACTTGGGGGTGTCCAACACCGAATTCTGGTAAGTAAAAGAACAAGAGTTCAGATCAGCCCTAACCCAATTAAGATGAAACTACAGGACTGAGGAAATCTGGTTCACCTTTTCATGCTGAGCGGATATATGATTCTTGAGTTTGTATTCGTGGGCATATCTCTTTCCACATTCCGGGTATGGGCAGACGTGGTAGTTTTCTTGGGAATGTGTTTTCATGTGAGACTTCAGATTAAAATCCAGAGAAAATGCCTGCATTTAAGATAAGAAAGCTGTAATTAACCAATGGGTTTCATTAAGCACGACATTTCCTGATTAGATCAAACTGATATAGAATCAAAGGCCCAAAACCCAACAACAATCATTACAAAACCACAAGGATCAGGAGCACTAAATCATAAGATGGAAAAAGCCAGCACCCACACAACATCTTAAAAACACGACGGTGAGGGACAATATCAAAGTATATGAATCAACCTATGGAATGGATTCAAGAGCAGAGTGAGACACCACCTTACCACAGCCTTCATGAGGGCAAATGAAGTCTCTTTCTCCTGTATGAATAAGGAAGTGTCTCTTCAATTTGGAACTATCCAAGAATTTCTGAAACCAATGCAAAACTGGATCAATAAGATTAATAATCATCGAAAGCTTCTTTTGAACAAGATCATGTCAAACACACAGCCCAGGCAAGTAAAAGCATTCCAAACAGCTCCAGAAAACAATTAACAGGATTAATAGATCGAAAATTCAGGAACCTGTTAGTCAAGCTAAGTACAAAACTCATTAGATAAGAATGTAGATCTTTACAATTAAGGAATGAGAGTGCAGTCCCTGTTCATAAAACTAACAAAGTATAAAGAAAGGAGACTACGCATCACTCCCGAATAGCAAAGCCAAAAGAATATGATACCTTTCTGCAACCTTCATAGTGACAAATGTATTGCCTCTCCCCATGGATGTGAGAATGCTTCCTTAGAGCACCAGCGTCAGTAAAGGTCTTTCCGCATCCTTCATAGCTGCAAAGGAAAAGAACTTCTGAGGTGGGTTCCGGCTCCGGCTCTGGCGCCGTGGACTCACTTTCCCTCTCCTGGAGAGCTCTCAAAGTATGCTCTATATGGACAAACATCAAGCATCAATCAAATATGATTGTTGCAAGGATATCATGAAATACAGAAAAGGTGCAGCGGGGTAATAGAAATAACCTGAAACCCATTTGAGAAGATAGCACTTCCTGCCGGTCGGTATAACATCTTGCGGCACCCTGTAGAAAGATCAGGATCCCCAGTTAAAACAAAAACAAGTAGGCAACATAGCCACCAGTTCATAAATTCAGCCGAACATCATTGATTCCGAGAATGAGCACGAAAAGACTTTGATCTCCCGATCAAATCACTGCCAATGGCATCCCACAAACGGTGTACCAAACTGCAATAGGTTTGACATTACGGGAGGGTAAATTTCTCAACTTTTCGATGTCTACAGAGAGCCATCAAATCAGATACAACATCCACTATCCAATCCGACGGACAGCCCAGCGCGTCCAAGAACCGTAATCACACTCTCCGGTAGGACTAAAAAACCAAGCAGAAGCGGGAACAGACAGAGTTACCAGTGTTTGACCCATCTGACGGAGGGGGGTCGGGGTCTGAATAAGGGGCGGCGGTCGAACATGTTGTTGTTGCTGCTGCTGCTGCTGGGGTGAGGGTAACGATGAGGCGGCGTTTCCATCGATTGAAATTGATTTGGGGGTGTGTTTAGGGCTAGGGTTTTCGTTTCTTCCCCCCCCCCCCCCCCCCCCCCCCCCCCGGGCCGGAACTCTGCTGGGCAGTGGAAAGACAAAAAGGAGGGAGTTTTACGGGAGTCTGGATGTCGGAAGATGATGAACTATTGGAAAAGACGAGCCAACTCTTCTTCTGCCCCCCCCGCCTGCCCAGAAAATTATTTTGTCGTCTTCCCACCCACAACACCTCCTCCGACAGTTATTAACTTATTATTTACATAGCAAAAGAAAAAAAGTAAGTTTTTATTAAGTGTTAATTTTTAACCTTTTAAAAAATTCATTTATAATAAATACAGTTTAAAAAAGCATGTACCAAGCTTGACTTGGTAGACATATCAATTAATTTTTGGTGTTTGATATGGTAAGGCAATGTAAGATGAAATTGAAAAGTGGATAGAGAACTAGTGTTTCGTACGAAAATACGGTTATTTTCAAAAAAAAATTATGAAATATGATTCGTGTTTCGTAAAATACGATCTTACCGCCAAATACGCCCCTTAAAATATAAAGAGGGAGAGGGTAAATAGGCAGGGACGAGTCTTCAAAATCCGGCCATATGAGACCTCATAGCGTTCACATGAAGGTACATTTTGAAAACCAACCTTCATGTAGAGACGTATTTTTAAAACGCGTCTTTTAAGGGGCAGGTTTTGAGAACTCACCCCTCCAACACTTTGTGAAAATCATTAAAGGGGGAAGGGGGCTTCTGGCGTCTAATCGGGGGCAGGTTTTCAAAATCTACCCCCTTTAGTAATGAATAAAGGGTGTGTTTTGAGAACCCGCCCCCTTTACTGGATAGACAAGGGGCGGGTTTCCCTGACGAAAAATGTTGTTGATAAAATACACAACCCTTGTTTCAACAACTCCCCACTGGTAGCTCAAAGGCATATCCTGAACAAATGTGGTCCGACGTCTAAGCGGGGCTATATGCGAGAATCTATCACATGCCTAAATCGGTAACAAAATTAGGGGCCCCTCTATCTATGAAGACTTATGATGAGCCGTCTTACACAAACTCTTATACAACCATGACAGGCATGCACCACTCCAGCTGTATTGTCTAACTCTCTCAAAGTCGGCAAGTAGAGGCAACCAAAACAAACGTACTAAACTGTCGGACTTGGTGGTGAATAACATTCCACCAATCAACTGCAATATGTATGCCCTAGTATGTATCTGAATGACCTCCTCAGTGGCATCTATGAGAATCTCAGCAAAATTAGCAGCCAACCAACTGAGTCTTATCCGACCAGACCTTACCTTAACCCCTCTAGGTACTCGCCCCAACAACTCCAGACACGCTATCTCTATCGATATGGATGTGTCTGCTATTACTGCATCCCCATCTACGGGCAAACCAAGTTTAATGGTCACATCCTGTAGGGTAACGGTCATATCACCGTCCATCATATGGAATGTATGTGTCGCTGGCCTCCAACGTTCTGCCAAAGCTGTAAATAAGTGCCCAATCCAAGGAAATGAAGGGCAACCTAGCGACTCTGTAGAATCCTGTCTGACGGAGGTAAAGATCCATCCTCGGATCGCGAGCAACTCCCTTAAGTGATTTCTCAACGCGACGGCAAGTTAGAACGTTGTTCTATAATGATAACATGAATTAGTAGACAAGATATGAATCTATGTAAGGAACTATAATGATTTCAAAGTAAAGAAATTAATATACCACATTATATCCTGCTCCCCATATTGCCGTCAAGCGATGCTCTCCTTGAGCATCGAGAATATCTGCCGTCTTTGGTCCCGGACGCATTTCCTGCAACAAAATTTTAAATGAAGTTAAGCAATTACAAAGATTTCAATATAAACTAAAGCTATGTAAAACAATAACAATGAATAATTTTAACATTTAATTGCATTAAGATGATGCGGCAACTCATTATAAGATTCATCCCAATCGCCATATTCAATAGAAATATCTTTGCATCCCATACGCGTCTACTAGTTACTTCATACCAAACTCTCGCCTTTGTTACATTCCGTAGGAACGATACTTTCACTTCAAGAGATTATCTAATAAAAGTACGAAAGTAAAGAGTCACAAAGTTACAGTCAAGTCTATCATGTCCTGAGAAAGCACATCATTTAAACCTGTATGCAGCTCACCAACGGCCGTTATTTCAAACTCATCATTACAAGCACGTTGAATAGAGTGTAATCTCTACTTGCAACCAGCTCCAAACTCAGAACAAAACACAGACCACAACCTCTTATCTGACTCGGCAATTTCATAATTATAATGGTTTTTAATATGGAAGGTATTCACTGTATGATTAAGATGACTCTTATATTTGAACCGCATCCCTTTACTAAATTCAACCACAGAGTTCGCATCATCCATCATCATTAAATCCTCTTCCTCCTAAAAAATCATCTTCCCAGTATCGTCACTGTCTAGATAAAATGGTAGAGGTTTCTCCAACCGTTTTCTAGACTGACTAGCCTCATTATCTCTTACATTCATTACATGTTTGTTGTCCCCCAAATCGACACGATTAAACATTTCATCATCAGTATTTACATCATTATCAGAATTTAATATCGAATCAACAATATGGTTCTCATATCGCCGATATATACCTTCGTCTCGAAGTCCTTCATCGCCCAAATCACATTCTAAATCTTCAAAAGGGTCACCCCTTTCATAATCATCCTCGTCATTACCACCATCCAATCCATCCTTGTTGTATTCACCATCCAAATCATTCTCCACATTACCACCATGATCGCTACATCCTTCATTCACAGTTACCAGATGACCAATATTTCTACTAACTTCGACATTTTCCATTATGTCTTGCATGACATTTAACCATTCATCCACATTCACTCTTACGACCTGCATGTTACTACCATGCTTACTTCTTTGAAAACCCGCCCCCTCACACACCACAGAACACCCCTTACCCATTTGGCGATTTTTTTCAAGTATTGGAAGGAGTTCTCAAAACCCGCCCGTCCGAAGATGCGTTTTGAAAGCCCGTCTGTACATGAAGGCGGGTGTTCAAAAGCCGTCTTCATGCGGCATGCTATCAGACCTCATAGGGGCGGGTTTGAAAGATCCGCCCCTGCCTATTTTCCTAAAACCCGCCCTTTTTATATTTTGAGAGGCGCGTTTTCAAAATACATCCCTTTGGTGGTAAGACCGTATTTTACGAAATATGAACCGTATTTAGTAATTTTTTTTAAACTAACCGTATTTCCGCACAAAACTCCGGAAAATTTATCCTATGGAAAAAACAAGTACTGATTCATGCCCTTTCATCCTAGAATTGAACTTAACGTCCTGCTTACGAAAAAACAGAATTCATTATTTTCCCACAGTTCAAAGTAGAAAAATTCAGTCGACTATCCATAAACATGTTTAAACAGGAGAAATTACAAAGGAGAGGGCATGCTACTTCTTAGCACTTGATCATCTTCCTGCTCCCCAGTAAAACAACAAATGTTGCATGTATTACTTGTTGTCCCAACTTCTGCCGCACGATTGCATTCGAAAGTATAGGAATCGGCTATAATATCACTATCATCACCTCAAAAGTTCGCCTGAGTGGTGGGAAGGCCTTTCCACATTGGATGGCGTCCCCATCCGAAGCGGAACACTTTTTCATGCATCAATTGGCCTGGCTTACTGATGATGAAACACCCTTTTAGGGAATCTTGTTCTCCTCGTTTTGTTCTCTTGATTCCAGGGAGAACAGATACAAAACCCACTTCCTGCGATAAAAATGAGGACGATAGCTTCAATCCAGAGCAGCAGGACTGATATCTGTTGGGTATAACTCTTTCAGCAAATTCAGCAAAAAGAAAGGCATAGGCTGTAGAGGAACTCCTATGGCCACGACGTAAAATATTGGCAGCCTCCCCAATCTGACTGTCCCCCATCTTTTTGATTCATCAGAAAGCAAGATTTGGTTGGCGCATGAGCTTGTTGTCGTCAACACGAACTGAAGACAATGCGTCAGGAAACAACATAAGAAGTATGGTTATATTGCCAATATCTATACCAAATTCATCTAGGAACTACTCCATACAATCATACAGATGCAACTTCACCTCATCTGACCGTTGGGACAAAACCATTAATAAAGCAATTACCAGAAAACCCTACATCTGATTTATGGATGTACGGTCGTTCGCGTTCAAAATCGACTATGCCCGGAAGGTGGCTATGCCCTTGACTGCTTAGTGCACTCTGTGTTGCTATGTTATCATCCGGGTCTCCTTGTGTAGTTAGTTATATGAGTTGGCTTGTAAGGCCATGAATTGTTGCGGACGTCTCCTTGTCACATAAACAGAAGGACCCTTATATAAGTATATCTCATAATTTGTATTTCGCATTTTATGAGTGTCATATTTCTTTTCATAATTTTATATTTGACTTATTTATGTAATTGTGTCAAATATTAAAACTAAAATACGACACAAATATTAAGCGTTCTGGTCCCAATTAAAGAAATTCGGACACATATACATGGTAAAAAGAACTATATACATTAAGACATTCGGACGTGCGATATTCTCTATTGGGAAAATACAGAAATGAGTGTGTGGACATCATACCACACGTGTCGCAAGCAGCGACGTCGGCTGATGGATGATGACGTGGGTACATCAAAACAACGCCATGTGGACTCCCCGACCCAGCCAATCACAACTCGCCTTTTCCTTATCTCCCATCCCTCAACCATCACCCCCCCTTGAATACCCCACTCACTCTTCTCCAACCATCAACAATGCCCGATCCACGTCGCCCTCGCCCCTGCCACCACCTCCACCATCACCCGCCCTCACCCTCTCTCCCAACCCCAGCGCCAGTCTGATCAACCCCATCAGCAGCTCCACCTCACCCTCCCTCCCTCCAAAACCCCCAAATTCCCCTCCTTCTCCCTCCCCGTAGAACGGGCCCCCCTAACCCTAGTCAACCCTAGTGGCGATGGAGGCGCGTCCTGCTGCTCCTCCGATGAATTCCGGGAGAAGGTGCTCTTCCTCGACTCCCTCGGCCTCGATTCCCTCTCCCTCGTCGCTGACCACCCCGACCTCCTCCCCTCGGTCTCTCTCCCTTACCTTCGACCTCCTGGTACACTCCGCAGGCCTTACCACAATTGACCTCCGCCGCGTTTTCGGCATGTGCCCCGACCTCCTAGCCCTCCCGGCTTCCTCCATCCGCCCCGTCCTCACCTTCCTCCTCCGCGAGGCTGAGATCGAGTCCGTCCCCTCACTCCGCACAGCAATTGTCCGCCGCCCCCGGCTGCTGGCCTCCTCTGTCGAGCGGCGACTCCGCCCCACCCTCTACTTCCTCCAGAGCATCGGCGTCACGGGCGTGTGCAATCCCACCAGCCTCCTATCCTGCAGCGCGGAGGACAAGCTCATCCCCAGGATGGTATACTTCCACGAGGTCGGGTTCTCCGAGAGGGACGCGAGGGCGATGTTTCGGAGGTTTCCCCAGCTGTTCTGCTACATCATGAAGGACAACCTCGAGATGAAGCTCAATTACTTTGTGGTGGAGATGGGGAGGGAGCTGCTGAGGGAGCTCCTGGATTTCCCGCAGTATTTAACGTTCAGTCTCGAGAACAGGTTCAAGCCTCGGCACAGGGCCTACCTGGAGCGGAAGGTCTGCCTGCGATTACCGGTGATGTTGAAGAGCAGCGAGGAGGAGTTCAGGATGAGACTGGATGTCTGCTGCTGCGGGCCCGCCATGTCCGTGGCCGAAGTCTCCTTTGTTTTGGACAGATGTGATTTGAACTTCTTTTGTTATAGGAAATGATTTGCAACTTGGTTCTAACATGTGTCCAGGCTCGAACTGGGGTTTGTCTTAGATGAGTTTCAATCCTTATTGCTCCCGACCGCTGACTAACTGAACTGAACTGAGCCCACCCAAGATCTAAGAACAAAGTTTGCGGATCGGGATCACATGGAAGAAGGAATCCCATCACAATCACCAGACAAAAGGGAATGCTAATTGCTTTTAAGAGATGAGATGGCGTTGTTGGACTGGCCACGTTCTCTCTGTGGCTGAGAAACGAAAGCCTTCGTTGGTACCACATTCCCAGATAAACAAAAAATGGAGGGTGGATCCCATGTTGTCTCTAGTCTCAGCTTGCACATGTCCGAAAACCAACTCATGGCTGCTGCCCTGCTCTGCCACCATGTTATTACCAAGTGAACTCAATTCCATAATTAAAATAATGGTCAGATGATGGTTTGGGATTCATAGTTTTATGCATTCCAAAAAAATCCATTTAGCCCGGAAAGCAGCCGACCTAAAACACTATTATTAGAAATATTTTTTTATAAAAAAAGGAAGAAAGTAATCATTACTCCAAACCAACCTCTCAACTTCACTTTGAAATCGAGAGGATGTGGATCCCAAAATCCTCCAATTATTGCAAACTCCTTTACACCCGATTGACTTCTAGGAAGAAGCTTATTCTTTAATCAGAGCATCTAAACCAAAAATCATCCTCGTTTCCATCCCTCTGTTTCCTCCTTTCGTCACTCCTTTTCCTTGTTCTTAGCCATGAAAGATGATCTCCACAACGAAGAAGAGTCCAAGTCTACAACCACAACCTCCCAGCTGCTGCAGCCAACGCGGACCGCTTCCCTCCGCCTCAGGAACTCCCTTGTTTTCCCCACGCCCTTGCGTACCCTCTCCCTGCCGCCCATCAAGGACGTCTGCCACGGCCTTGTGTTACCCAATGGCCCCTCCGCCACCGCGGCAGCCCCGCTACCATCCCAGCGGCCCTCCTTCGACGCGGGCCTCACTCCCACTGAGGTCACATCCTCCCTGTGCTATACCTCCCTCCGGGACCTCATCTCCTCTGCTTCGTCCTCTGCAGCCATGAGTTCCCCTGCATCTGCCACGCCGGCCATGTCTTCGTGTTATCAGATACCGATACGGAACCGGCTAGTGAAGCAGGCCGCGTGGGCATACCTCCAGCCCATGTCTTCGTCCTCGTTCGTGAGTTCTTCTCGTCCACAGCTATTCTTTACCCGACTATGGGATTGGGTATCCTCGTGGCGGCCCCTGGAGTGCCTTAAGGAGCATGTGGAAGGGCGTTTTCTTCCTGCTATGCAGAAGATCCTCACTCGGATCAGACAAGTCGTCAGATGTCTCATTGCTAGATAACAGTTGTCGTAATTGCAGCAGAGATGTGATCCCTATAATTCGATCCACATAGCACGAGAAAATTGAACTGTATATCTTTTACGTCTTTTGTAGGCGACAGATTCAATTAGAGAAACGATTTACAGCAGCAGATTGTTGTTTCCATTGATGTCTCTCAATGAAAAATTGAAGAAATCAAGGATTGATATCACAAGAAAAGGAGATTGCCTAAATAGTTGTCTGTGCTCTGTACAGAAGCCCGATCGCTAAACACGTGCCACTGCTCTTCGGGCTTGGTAAGCCTAGTTGTACCGCTTCTTGTTCTTCCCGGGCTTGAAAAAGGTCGGCACGATGTTGGGAGGTGGCACCGGGATTGGATTCTTCTTGTTCTTCTGTGGGATTAATGAAGAGGAATCAGGAAGTTCATCCTGTCTAGCTGGACTCAATAAATAGGATGCGAAATCAGTCGAGATTGGAAATTGTACCTTGGTGATTACTTGGGATGAATTTCCTGACCGGCCAGCCATGTACTCGAGGAATTTGAAGTAAAAAGACTGTGTCAGGTCGGAGCAGTTCTGCATGAAGTATATGGACAATTCCCAGGCCCTAGTTCGCCAGATAAGCAGCTTGGTCTCAAAGTCATTCTCATGGTCCGTGATGAACGGTTGCAACAGCTTCTCATAGATGTAACCGGTTCCCTGCAAATCAAACAGGGTTGAGAAGAGAAAACCTTCAACTAACGTCTCCCCATTTTCCGGGAGTTTCAGCAAACCCATTGATTATACCTGGGTTTTCGGATACCAAAGGTAGATGATGAATGCCAGCTTCAACTCGCCATACATGGGCAACCTACGGAAGTACAAGGGATTTCCTATTTCAGATTTTATTTTTTAATCCATAAGGTTAAGCGATCCGCTGCAGATTTTTGGACCCTTACCATGAGATCACCACGTCTGCAACTCTTTCCAGGATCGTGAGGATAGCCATGAGAATCCTGCATAAAAACCATAGTGTAAGAAGCTTTGAGAAACAATTGGATGTGTGACATCTAGAACCTGTAAATCCAATCCATTAGTTCCAGACCAGAACAACCACAACCCTGAGAATTCGTTCTCAAAGCTAGATTTCAACCTAGTCATAGAAAAGTAATCTTCTGGGTAACCTGTCCTGAGTTTCCGCAGTGACCATGATACACGACTAATGTGTCACTACCAAACATATTGGACACTAACCATTTCATGCTGAGAATCAACTATTTTTTCCGAAATTATGGAGTCTTTTGATAAATCGTTCAAACAAGGGAGAATGAATTGAGCCACAAGCCACCTATAAAGATCCAGGCTTTTTGACCAGACTAAGCTTTTAGTTTCCTTTCTTCTTTTTTTGTTTCCCCAGAACAGAAGAGCAACAAGATTCTCACCAGAACTGACACCAGAAACGGAGCTCCCTGTCGTTGACCCTCCTCTTCTCTATAGACTTGAAGCACTGGAACGCCGGGTAAGCGTACCCGAGCACCATCCTTCCGCCGCCAACCACATAAACGTACGGTCAAAACACAACACCACGTCGAAACCAGAAATGGCAGGAAAAAAAAGGGACAGAGATCTCACAGGAGACATCTGGTGATCAGGTCCTCCACCATCCCGAACCAAAACGCGGGCGCGTTTCTTTGCAACCAGAATGCAAAGCTACCTCGACGAAGATGACGAAATCCAGAACCGGAAGCAACGAGGAGGAGGAAGGGAGGTTGAACCGTAAAAGGGAGAAGAATTGATAAAGAAGGAAAACTTGGCGGGTCAAGACGTGTTTATGTTAATTGCTTGGGGGAGAAGGAGTAGGAAGGATTGCATTAAGGTTTAATTATGAAGAGGGTAGAGAAAAGGGAAGAGCAGGTCTGGTCAGCCAAGTCCCACATTGGACAAAATAAAAAATGAAAGGGAGTGGGGGGCCTTTCTTGGCGTGGACGCCAACCCAAGCCGTTCCTTTATATACAATTAGATTTTTAAGGACAGCATCATGGGACTTTGTCCGACACAGTGCCGGGGGAGTTCTGTTATGCTTCATTCATGATCGTGGGTGTGGGAGCTGTAACTTGTCCCCAAAACGAAACATGTGATTCCATTAAAGATCTTGTGACTTTGGTCGGTTCCTCACGTGCTAGTCCTCGTATTAAGCACGAAATCCTGGGGCATCCTTTTAGCACAAAAGAAAAGAAAGAGAAAAAATTGGCCTCGGAGTTTTAAGTCATGGAGGAAAGTGGGAGGTTCCCCTCCCCTGCATTCGGCTAAGATGGCGACATTTTTTCTTGGTCATGCATTCATGAGACTGGATACTATTAAGTGGTTCTAATGGTAAGTTTAAGTTTGTAACCCTCCTCTTTCTTTTTCCATCGTAGTTGTTTTCTTCTTATTTGTTTGGTTTCTGTTGTACTTGGAATCCATTTGGCTCCCTCCCAACAGAGAGTGCTTAATATTCCAATTGGCAATTGCCTTTTTAACTTCTTGGATGATTGTTTTGAAGAACCCGGGACTTAGATTTTCAATAAACAAAGCATTATTTTGGATAGAGATTTCCCTCGTTAAGAATCACACCATCCCCAACCCTTCTTTTTTAAAATGTGGAGATGATTGATTGGAATGCAGACTTATATGGTCTGTGGCGGCCGCCGGTTCCTCCTTCCTCTTCTAGGCCGAATATTATATCCACTCGAAAAGGTTATGGACCAACGACGACTTTACAACTCATTTGGGTTAGGGTTTATCATTCGTACCGCCATCTATAGTCGATATTTATTGATTTGTACTAATCTTAATTCAAATCATTTTTATTCCTCTTGGCTGTGTTGAAGTTTCTCGTGACTTTTTCCCATTTCCTTTTTTCTCTTCCTCTCTAAAAATCTTGTTAACGTCTACGGAAGTACGACGATGAAGATGCTGGCGAATATTTATTGTAAGTACGTTGATGAATACGGTTGGTTTTAAAAAAAAATTATGAAATAAGGTTTAAGTTTTGTAAAATACGATTTTACCGAAAATACGCCCATCAAATTACAAAGAGGGCGCGGTTTGAAAACGTGCCCTCGATATATAATAGGCAGGGGTGGGTCTTGACAAATCTCGCCGAAGGGGGACGGACTCTTGTTCGACGTCTGACGGGGGGCGGGTTTTGTGGGGGGTTTTCAAAACTCTCCCCCTTGCGGCTTAAGTCGAGTTGTCCCCCCCTCCCCCTGAATTCATTTTTTCCAAACCCTAACTCCACCCCCGACCCCCGAACGCCCGACGCTCGAGCCCTAGTCATCTGTGCTCCTCCGCCCGACCGTACTCCTCCGATCGTATTCCTCCGCCCGACCGTACTCCTTCGACCGTATTCCTCCGCCCGATCGTACTCCTCCGACGCCCTCATGTCCTCGTCGTTCGTCCTTCACCCTCATGTCCTCACCCCCTCCGATCTCACATCCTCCGACGCCCTCCGACTGCCCTTTATCGCCGACGGCTTCCTCGTCTTGGTAATTAATTTACGTTTATGCCGTAAAATTAGGTGTAGTTGGAATTAGGTTTTAGTTGAAATTAGAGTTTTAGTTGGAGTTAGGTTTTAGTTGAAATTATGTTTTAATTGGAATTAGGTTTTAGTTGAAATTAGGTTTTAGTTAGAATTAGGTTTCATTTGAAATTTTGGGTTTAATTGGAATTACGTTTTAGTTGAAATTACGTTGTAATTTTGTATATTTAGTTACCATTAATGGTTTGTTGTTTGAATTATGGAAATGTGAGGGTTATTCATGGAAGTGAAGGAGTAGGTTATAATAAGGGTCCAATGAAACGTATGAAAGTCCATACTGATGTCGATTATGTGCAATTTAAAAGGGTCATTGCTCATGCAGTGAGATTAAACAAAGGTTGTAGGTTGGAAATATGTCATAGGTAACCCGTTCCTTCGTATGGTCCTTCTGGCATTAACTTTGTGCTAGTACCTATTGGTGATAATAAGGACGTGAGATTGCTATGTGAGTTTGCCATGTCAAATGGTGACCGCATTCAAGAAGTGTATGTTATATTAGTTTTTGTGAATTCTATCAATGAAGGGAGGCCTGCAAATTCAAGAAGTAAGCATGGTAGTAACATGCAGGCCGTAGAAGTGAATGAGGATGAGGGGTTAAATGTGGTGCAACAAAGAATGGAAAATGTCGAAGTTAGTAGAAATATTGGTCAATTGGTACCAGTGAATGAAGGGTGTAGCGGTTATGGTGGTAATGTGGGGGATGATGAGGAGAATGGTAGTAATGAGGAGGATGATGATGATTATGAAGAGGGTGACTCGTTTGAAGATTTAGAACGTGACTTGAGCGATCAAGGAGTTCTAGACGAAAGTATATATCGGTGATATGAGAATCATATCGTTGATTCAAAGGTGAATTTTGATAATGACGTCAATACTGATGATGAAATGTTCAATGGTGTTGATTTGGGGAACGACGAAAATGTTATGAATGTAGGGATACTGAGAAGGTGATTTTCGAGGAGGAAGATGATGTGATGATGACGGACGATGCAGACTCTATGGTTGAATTTCGTAAAGGGATGCGGTTCAAACATAAGAACCATCTCATCCATACGGTGAACACTTTCCATATCAAGAACCATTATAATTACAAAATTGTGGAGTCAAATAAGAGGTTGTGGTCTGGGTTTCGTTCTGAGTTTGGATCTGGTTGCAAGTGGAGATTACGCGCGATTCAACGTGCTTGTGATGATGAGTTTGAAATAACTATTGTTGGTGAGTCGCATACATGTTTAAATGCAGTGCTTTCCCAAGATCATGATCGACTTGACTATAACTTCATGGCTCCCTACTTTCGTACCTTTGTTAGAGAATCTCCTGAAGTGAAAGTGTCGTTCCTTAGGAATGTAATAAATGAGAGATTTGGGTACGAAGTAACTAGGAGACGCGTATGACATGCAAAGAGGAGGGTAATTTCAATTGAATATGGCGATTGGTATGAATCTTATAATGAGTTGTCGCATCTTCTGAATGCAATTAGAATTGCCAACCCCGGAACAATTGTTGATTGAGGTGCAACTTATAATCTTGGCGAAGTAGAAGTATTTCAATTTCAGAAAGTGTTTTGGGCATTCGGATAGTGTATTCAGGTATTCAAGCATTGTCGGCCAGTTATAAGTATGAATGGCATATTTCTATATGGTAAATATAGGTATAAATTCTTAATTGCATGTTCTATGGACAGGGAAAACCATATTGTGCCGCTTGCATTTGCACTGATTGATGAAGAAAGTTATGATTCATGGAGTTGGTTTTTGAGATGCCTTAAGGGATATGTTGTCGGTGAAAGGATGAGAGGAGTATGCTTGATTTCCGACAGACATGCCGGCATTCAAGCGGCTGTGAATGATCCACAGGTGGGTTGGACCCCGCCATTTGCGCATTGGCGGTTTTGTCTTAGACATATGATAAGTAATTTCAATACGAGATATAAAAAAGTTATTTGTAAAAGGAAATTGATAGCCGCAGCGAGGAAATCGATAACTATGAAGTACAAGAACATTATGAGAAGCTTGTTTGAATCAATGCCAGAAGCTGGCGAGTTTTTCGCCGAGATGAATGAAGAGTAGTGGTGTTTGAGTCGGGACGGCTTTTATAGATATGGTCTTATGACTACGAATTTGAGCGAGAGTTACAACTATGTTATAAGAGGTGCAAGAAATCTTTTTGTTTCTGCTCTTGTTGGAAAAATATGGTATAATTGCGTATCATATTGGATAGCTAGACGGGATGATGCAGACTCTGCGTTGAAAATTGGCGAAAGTTTTACAGGTGTTTGTACAAATCGGTTATTCAAATCGATGGAGAAAGCCAAACGGTTCGAAGTAGTGCTTCTCGATCGATAGGAGGGTAGATTTGATGTGAAAACTAGAGGAAAGCATCGACTGAAGTATGTATTTCTTCAAGCGCAGAAATGCAGCTGTAAAAAATGGCAAGTTTATCGCATTCCTTGTTCGCATGCTTTGGCATGTTATGCACACATGCATGTAGATCATACTGTTGTCATTAGTCATTTCTACTCATTCGAGTGTCAGAAGGCCGTATATGCTTCGCGAAGGCATTCTTTTGATTGCTAAGAAGAATGGCCAGAATATATTTTTCCTAGAGTCAATCCCGACCCTACAAGAGTCAGACCACAAGGGCGTCCCAGGTCATCCCGTATACGTAATGAAATGAATATCAAAGAGAAATCTCGGAAACTAGTTGTGGGTTATGTAGAAATGAACGTCATAACCGACGTAGTTGTCCTAGTAGAAATCTTTGTAAGTGCTTATTCAATGTTTAAATTACATATTGTTGTTTTTATGCTTAACTTGAGTTTTTATTTAACCATTTCTATATTGTCTTACGGGAAAATGCGTCCAGGGCCAAAGAGGACAAACGTTCTTAATGCTCAAGGAGAGCATCGGTCGACGACTATATGGGAAGCCGGATATAGTGTGGTATATCAACTTCTTTAGTTTAAAATCGTTACATTATCTTTCATGTATTCGTACATGTTTACTAATTCGTATTTTATTTACAGAACAACGTTCTAACTTACCTTCGAGTAGAGAAATCACTCAAGGGAGTTGCCACCGACCCGAGGATGGATGTTTACCTCCGTCAGGCAGGATTCTACGGAATAGCTAAGCTTCCATTCATTTCCTTGGACTGAGCCCTTATCGCAGCCTTGACAAAACGCCGGAGGCCGGAGACGCATACCTTCTATATGGTGCACGGTGAGATGATTGTCACCTTACACGATGTGGCCATTCAGCTAAGTTTGCCCGTAGATGGTGATGCGGTGATAGCAGACACCTCTGTATCTAATGAGACAGTGTGTCTAGAGTTGTTGGGGCGTACCTAGGGGTGACAACATTAGGTCTGGTAGGATTAGACTTAGCTGGTTGGCTCAGAATTTTGCTGAGATTCCGATAGATGCCCCTGAGGAGGTGTTTATGATGCACACTAGGGCGTATATTTTGCAGCTGCTTGGTGGGATGTTATTCACCACCAAGTCAGATAATTTAGTACTCATCTTCTGGTTGCCTCTGCTAGCGGACATTGAGAGGGCAGGACAGTATAGTTGGGGTAGTGCCTGCCTAGCTTGGCTATATAGGAGTTTGTGTAAGGCGGCTCACCACAAGGCTTCCCAGATAGAGGCCCCCCTCATATTGTTACAGATTTGGGCATGGGATATATTTCCGCACATAGCGCTGCTGAGATGTCGGAGCCCATTTATAGAGGATATGCTTTTGAGCTACCGCTGGGCCGTTGGGAAGGATGTGCGCACGATGACTACTCATGTCCTTTCCTCCTACAGAGAGGCCTTCGATAGGCAAAGCATGGATCGGGTAAACCTTACGATTCAATAAAGCAATTTCATTTCATTATATCGTATCTTCTTCACACATTCACATTGAAATATGCCGATTATTCGACATCCTCATCCGGAAGAGTTGATAGCCATGCTTCCAGAGTATTGCCGATCGGGAGAGGCTTTGTGGTGTGCCCGAGTCCCTCTCATTTGCTTCTACATCGTGGAGTGGCATTACCCAGATAGAGTGATCCGTCAGTTTGGCGATCAGCAGCTCGTGGCAGAGCAATGCGACACCAGTCGTAAAAGTTTGACTCGGTTGGTCTTCAGGAGTAACAGAGAATACTAGTGTTGTAAAAGCTTGATCTGACTGGTCTTTAAATGTGAATAAGCATCGACATAACCTCGTCGTCGGTCATATGAGTGGAAATGATGTTATTGGACTGAATTTTATATTGAACTGAAGTATGGGCTAAACTATGAATCGAACCCATTCGTCTTACCACAAATTAAGTCATATTTAACCCAGTTTATTTTTATAATTGATCATCCATATTATTTATGAATTAGGCTAATAAACATGGGAAAAATTAACATCAAGCCCATAACCATTTTTTTATCACATTAGACCTAATTAATTTTGCTCGCAAATATTAGTGTAAAATTTGTAATCAAGCTAATTTATAACATAATCATATTAGTCACTATAATATATGATTTGGACCAAATTACATTATTTTGATATTAATAAAATTTTAATTTCCAAAAACAACAAGAAAAAAACATTTTTTTTAAAGTAAACAAAGATGCTAATCCATGGAGAAATCCTATTCGAAGAGAACACTAGTAGCCTTGGCTCACGCGAGATCCGGCTGCTCCCTTGACGCTGTGATCCTTCGTGAGGTCAACGAGCAAGACGGCAGTGCTCTCGCATTTCGGGCACCGTAGCCGGTCGCCCGATAGCATCACGTACATGAGGCACCGTTGGCACCCCGCCAGGACCATCATCTTTGGATCCGCCTGCTTCCCTAAGTCACGGAACTCCAATCCATCCACTTCCAATTCCAAGGAAACACACGACCTCGGAGGCGATGGGGAGGACCCTTCTACCTCGCCTTCAGGAAACGGCCCGCGGACCTCCAATTTCAACTCGAGGTCGGGACCTGAGTCATTGGACCTTCTCCGGCAGGTCATGATCCACACCTTTCGAACTGCCCCCCGAAACCAAACCTATCGACGAGAACTCCTTTTGTTTAGTTAACCTATGGCGTGACTTTAATATACACAAACCACGGCAATATGCCACTTTAATACGCAACATTAATTGATGGGTATATGTCACTATAAATTTGACTTTGAACAAAAAACCCCAGAACCCTCTCTCTATATTCCACTCTCTTGTGGGATCCAATTATTTCACAACCAAAGTTATGCATAAATTTCACGCGGAACAGTCGCACACTTTGGCATTAAATACAATCTACATATAGTCTTAAATGGGGGGTAATGCCTCAAAACGTGTGATAGTTGGCATCAATTGCCATTCCTATTATTAGATTAGAAGACGGCTGGCCTACCGTGTTGAGTGTATTATTGTGATCCAATCTTACTCTACTCTCAAACTTTACGCAAGATTTTGTATCACATAAGTTTATTAGACCCTCAGCCGTCAAAAATGTTTCATCCCGTTAAAATGATATGATTTTATTCCGAATTAAATGTATTGTTTAGTCATTCAATGAACATATCAGGGGATGAACAAGGGAATTGATTGTTCAACCACCAGCATTTTCGGCAAAAAAAATATCTGGCGTTAGGTCCAAACGTGAATGGACATTTATTTAAATTGAAGTATCAAACGGGGAAAGGTTTTCAATGCATTCGATGCGACGAGGAAAAGGACATTCCTTGCCACATCATTCTGGAAGCTCCTTCCTCGAGTGAAACCACCCTCCGCCACCAGATTCGGGCCGCTTACGTAATTTGGAATCGTTGCTCGCCACGTACACGGCGGCCTCCGCTATGTCCTTCACCACCGGTACTGCTTCCTTCAAATTCCCTGCGGCATTAAACGCGTCCTGCAACTTCCTCTCCGATCCCTCCCCGGCAAGTAATTCCACAGCCAGATAGGTCACGACTGCATGCATGCGGGGCAATGCTATTGACCCTTATGCCATGCTGGCCCAGCTTGACGCACTGGTTCTTAGCCAGCCCCGTGACGGCGGGCTTCGACGCCGTGTACGTGTGAGAAGCATTTCCGGCGCACACCGTCACACTGCTCGAAGTTAATTCCCCCTTCAGAAGGCTGACCGGTGAAGTCTGTAGGTTCTACCGCAGCGGAAACACTCAACAATAATAGCGGAAACTACAACAGAAGCGAAACAGAGAACAACATAACCTTCTGCAGACGCTACCTTATGTAGCGCAATCTTCAGCATGATGGAGACCGAACCACAACTTAATAACACGCAAAATAATCTTTGAACAAATGCTTTTTCTGAATTCGAATCGACATAATTGAAGGAGTGATACAAAAACCATTACATCACAACACTTAAATAGACAAACAAAAGATAAATGAAGAGACGCTAGAGACACTGCAAAAGGACAACGAGAAAAGACAAGACAAGAATTGAAGAGTTCTTCTGCATTAGAGAAATGAAGAGACACCACTAAACGACGATATGAAAAGACAAAGAACAAGAACAGAAGAGTTCTTCTGCATCAGCCTTGATCCAGTACCAACAGATCCAACAACAAGTAATTAATAATAATAAAGAAAACATCTTTTTCTTTTCTTACCAAATCCAATGCATCCAAGGAAAGCCGAAGAAAATCAATCATACAGTCGAATCAATCAGTCCCCTGGGCCGGTTCAGGAAATGGGCTCATTTGGGCCTAAGCCCATATTATGAACCATAATTCCCGGCAGTGGCTCCCTCCCTTCCCCCTCTCTTGGTTCCGCTTCAGTTTCATCGCCACCTCCCCGAATCCCCCTCGAGCATCCTCCAAAACCAGACCAGAAAGACGTCCGCCGTCGCTATTCCAACCGTTGACATGCCCTTCCTCTCCGGATCATGCTGTCTATTACTCCTCCTGTCGGCCGTGGAAGTAAGCTCTCTTGCAGCTAGGCCCGGGGGAATCTCCTCGGCCCTGGCGAAAGAACTGCTCGATTCGACCAGGGCACCGGAGTTCTCTGACTGGTTGAGGACCATCCGGCGGAGGATCCACGAGAACCCCGAGCTGGCCTTTGAGGAGTTTGACACCAGCCGACTGATTCGGACAGAGCTGGACTCCCTCGGGATCGAATACACCTGGCCGGTTGCTGGGACCGGGATAGTCGCCTCTTTGGGATCTGGTTCGCAGCCGTGGTTCGCACTAAGGGCGGACATGGATGCTCTCCCAATCCAGGTTTGACGTCACTTTTTCTGAAACAATTTAATACCATTTCAGGCCACCTTTGCTCTGGTGTCAGCATCCTTCTACTTTCCAATAGATAAAAATATCTGTATCAGGTTGGCTGGCTTTCATCTGCGTCGTTTTCATCTGATAAAATATCTTGGCCATGCGTGTCTCGTGGTATATCTTTGTTTAAGAGGTCAGCTGGAATTTACTTGTCCGGCAAAACCGGATCTTTAGGATGTGTGGTCAACTGCTTCTACTGTCCCAGATCGACTTAGTAGTCGCGGAATGACAGAGCCAGTTTATGGACTGGCCTATGTATGTATTAGGGGAAATGGATGGGCGACGTTATCGTCAAAAGGGTTTAACAACTGTGGATGATCAACTCGGCAGCGGTAACTTGTTTTGATGATGGATGGAGGAGTTGGTGAGATATGTTTAGTTTGGGAGATACATAAGCGCGGGCTTCGTGGAATGTAGGAAGCAGTGGAATGGGAACACAAGAGTAAGAGAGATGGGAAGATGCACGCCTGCGGACATGATGCTCATGTCACCATGCTTCTTGGTGCCGCGAGACTACTCAACAGCAAAAAGGACCATTTGAAGGTCTGCGAATACTGCCGAATCTTATCAAATTAAGTGTTTGTTTGAGCGATGTTAGGAATGCCATCGTGAGGATTACTTTATTGGAAATGAAGGGTACGGTTAAGCTCGTGTTCCAGCCCGGTGAAGAGGGTCATGCAGGTGCTTACCATATATTGAATGAGGGCGCCCTGGATCATGTCCAAGGTATCTTTGGATTGCATGTGGCGCCAGGGTTGCCCACTGGAATAGTCGGTTCAAGACCAGGCCCGATGCTTGCCGGCTCAGGTAGATTTGTTGCCACAATCCATGGGAAAGGGGGACATGCGGCTTCTCCTCATTTAGCCATTGATCCTGTTATTGCTGCTTCCTCTGCTATTCTGGCACTGCAGCATATTGTTTCAAGAGAAACAGATCCTCTCGAGGCTAGGGTGAGGGTTGGAGTTTTAGTGCCTGATTACGGGGACAGAGAAGAAAACAGATTAACGATCTGGCTCTTAACCGTGTCCAGGTGGTCACGGTGGGCTTCGTCGAGGGGGGTCGAGCTAATAACGAGATTCCAGAGATGGCCCAGTTCGGAGGAACATTTAGAAGCATGACTATGCTAGACGAGATTCAGAAAAGGATAAAAGAGATAATAGAGATGCAAGCGGCAGTTCATCGCTGCAACGCCACGGTCGACTTCTTGGAAGAGACGCTGAAGCCTTACCCTACTACAACGAACGACGAGGCAATGTACAAGCAAGCCAAAGGGATCGCAGAGAGCCTGCTGGGGGAATCCAACGTCCGGCTCCTGCCTATGACAATGGGAGCCGAGGACTTCAGCTTCTTCTCCCAGAAGATGCCCGCAGCATTCTTCATGATCGGATCCGGCAACGAGACGACAATCGCGGATGGACGCCACTCAAGCCTACATTCGCCTCACTTGGTCCTGGACGAGGACTTCCTACCCATCGGTGCGGCATTCCACTCGGCCGTCGCAATGGCTTTCCTGAACAATGAGGGTGGCGATTGATGACGGAGTTGAATCGATCCCAGATGAATTCACAAAGGGCTACAGACACCACCCACATGTAATGGGCCCTTAACTTTAATTATCAAAGACGGATAGGCCGACAAATTAAGATAAGCATCAAAAAGCCCTGAGATGTTCATCATTGGAAACGGACAGGGAATATCGCCGAAAACATTTTGCAGCATCTAATCATATCATTTGACCTCCAAAACGAATGCCGACATGGCCCGAGAGAAGTAAATTGCAGAAACCCGTCAACTGAGCAGCCGGGATAAAAAGTCGGCCGCCCCCAAAGAAAAACCGAAAAAGTCTCAGAACCGACCAAGGCCAGCACATCACGAATTCCCAACACCTCCCCATTTCTATCACGTTTCCGCAGAGCCAAATATCCCCCAACCCCCCACCACCACCACCACCACCCATATTCATCCATGTCATATAATTCTGTGATGATATTATAAAACAAGTGAAAGGTTGGGCGGGGGACGATATTATCTGGAAAGCGCTTTTGTCTTAGACCCGTCGTGTCTTTTTTCAAGAGGAGCCTAACTCTGAAAGGGAAATTGAGCTTGCGAAGACAAAGGTGCGCAAAATTTATTACTTTTATTTTTATAGTGTGGGGGAGGAATTCAGCGGTCGTGGCTCAACCAGTTAGTTGCTCTCAACACCTTCCTCCTCACCTTTCAACTTTTCCAATAATATATCTTAAAGCTTGATATGAATCAGTTCGACGCGAGACAAATCATTCGATCGCCAGCCTTTGTCTTTTTCTTGTTGGGTGTGGCTTTTGTTGGTCAATGATGTTAGGCACGGTTCTTCCTTCAGGCTAGTTTTGTCATGCCCCCAGGTTGGGCAAATGTCCCCCACCCCAAAAAAGCAAAACCAAATCACCACCCAACAATCGAGAACTCCTAAATAATTCAAGCAGTTTAATATGGCATCTCCAACTAAATTAGATTTACATCTTTAATTTTTACGTATACGAGAATTTAAATCTAAAATCGCTTTAATATCACGGAAAAACTTTACCCTATGACTTAAAAGCTTAAACCGTTAGCTATGGTTTAGTTTTTACGTTATACAATTTAATAGAAATAACACGGGGCTTCGGTATGATTGCAGATAAGCATTGGGGGGCAGTGCTTTTTGTGGGGTCAAAATGAGAATACCCCTGGGAAAGACAAGTGCCTTTTTATTTTAGGACGAACGCAGGCCTATATATGCCTTCTTTTTGCGGGCACAGATAGAAAAGACAAAGAAGGAAAGAAAAATATCATCTTCAGTGAAGCCTACCGACTCAAAGCCTCCGAAAGATCCCCTTGGGACTGACTTCTACGTGGCCTTGCATGGTTGTACGATTGCACTTTGTCTTCCTTTATATTACCAACTATTAACGACACTGAGAGTTTCCCCACTTCCGGGATATCTCCCTCTTCCGTTAAAAAATAACCCATCTGTCATTTGTACGTGGTGGCCATAAATCGGGTGACGATGTCTGAAGATATTTCCCCCCCTTCCCATCATTTAACACTCCTATAGAGGGAATTGTCCCATCGAGACATGTGTGCTGTTGTATTATCTTTTCGTCGTCCTTTCTGTTTCCCTCCGACTTCGTGAAATATGTCGGGTTGGTTTCAACCGGGGGCAGGAAATATGATGACATAATATGTTGAACAACAACAACTCGGGGTCGTCTCTTAATGCTGTGTGCCTAACTCCTAAACGGAGGTCTTCCATCAATTATTACAACGGGGTTATGAATTCACAAAGTGACAGTCTTCACATGTTTTGATTTGCCCTAATGAAAGCCTGTATTATCGACCAAAAGCTAGAAGTGATGCTTATACACTTGGGAATCCACCAGCCGTGATAAATGTCACCTATTCCCTAGCTGACCCTATAGCCTGTCCCTCGGGCGTGTCTTCCTCGGAAACGGAACCGAACACAATTGAGTCGTAATATATACACAGACAAAGGCCAAAATACAAAAAAGCTTTCATTGGGAAAAGGAGAGATGCAGACGCACATGGGAGACGTGATGGCATTATGTATTAGGTATGTTGCATGAAAGTCCACAGTGATTTGTTTGTCTTCTTACAACCCCAGGTGGGTTTTTGGGGAATCGGCAGATATTGAAAACTAATTGTCTTAATTCTTACCCTCAGGCTTGTAATTTGCCTTTTTGCATGAAATGAAGATGAGATCAGAAATGAAGATGAGACCCACTTCGCCTTTCCTTACTTATTACATAAGCAGAGATGGAGTTGTGTTCCACTTTTCAACCACAAGATTACGAAATCCCCAAAAGTCTGCCACAACTCGATTAAACTAAGAAAGAAAAACTGAATCCCCCCCTAAGTGTTGAAGGTAATTTATGATCAATATTAATGGGTATTGAATTTAGTAACGGAAAAGTCATTTAAGTGGGTCATTAAAGCAGGCTATTAAATCTGTCATTAAATATGTCGGTTTCTATTGTCTTTTGGTTTTCCTACTCCTCCCTATATATATAAAGGGACGTGTAGACATTTCTTGTATGATGAGAAAAAGAAAAAGTTTAAACAAAGAGAAATTGTAGCCAAAACACTCCTCGTAGGTGCAGCAGCTCTACAGAAGGTTTCCTCTATCCTACAGAAGGTCGTCGGCAGTACAAAACCTACGTTCTGCTAGCACATTCTCCCTTCCTATCCAATCCTACACACATAACCCCCCAACAAATTTTGGTATCAGAGCGCAGAAGGTCATATCTACATCCGCTGGCAACATGTTCTTCACTTTTTCTCCCAACCAAATTCCCATCTTCGACGGTGAGCACTTTGACTATTGGAGTTCTCAAATGGAGACCATTTTCCTTTCGCAAGATCTATGGAAACTTGTGGAGGAAGGCTACGAAGAAGTTCCAGAAGGAATCTCTCTCCCAGAAGGTGACAACACTTCCGCAGAAGGTGTCATCAACCCCACAGAAGATGAGCAGAAGGCGTACAAGGAGAACGTCATGAAGAATGCCATGGCTCTGCGGATTCTGCAACAATCCGTGAGCAAAACCATCTACCCAAGGATATTCGGCCTGAAGAAGGTGAATGAAGCGTGGGAAGTCATAAAAAAGAAGTTCAAAGGGTCACAGAAGGTGATCTCTATAAAGCTACAGAATCTTTGGAAAGACTTCGACAATCTATCCATGAAAGACGCAGAAAATGTCAAAGACTACTTCTCAAGGATCGTGGAGATCCTCAATCAATTGAAGAGTTGCGGAGAAGTCGTCCCAGATAGAAAAGTCGTGGAGAAAATCCTCAGAAGCTTGCCACAGAAGTTTGAGCATGTGGTAACCGTGATTGAAGAGATGAAGGATCTCGCAGAAGTTTCCATCTATGAATTGATGGGTTCCCTAGAAACCCATGAGAAACGGGTCAGCAAGTACACAACCCCCGTGGAGCAAGCATTTCAAGCGAAATTGAATGTTTCTGAGCAAAAGCAAGAATGTTCTGGAAACAACAGGAGGTCTTATGGCAGAGGACGTGGAGGCAGGTCTCGTGGCAGAGGCAGAGGCTATGCAGAAGGACGACCAGAAGGTCAGCACAGAAGCGGTCATGAAGAAGCAGAAGCAGGATGCCGCATCTGCAGAAAGAATAATCATGAAACAAAAAATTGTCGTTTTCGATGCAGGAGATACAAGTTCCCAACACATTCAGATCGTGATTGCTGGTACAAAGATAAAGAGCAGAAGAATGAACAGAAGAACGAAGACAGAAGCTCGGTAAATTTCTCGAAGGAAGATGAACCTTCTAAAGTTTTCTATTCTTCCTCTAACACCGTGCAAGATATGAATGAGATATGGTTCCTCGATAGTGGGTGTAGTAACCATGTCACAGGGATCAAGAAGAACTTTGTGGAGCTTTATGAGAAATACAACTCTCTCTTGGAACTTGGAGATAGGAAGAAGTTAAAGATAGAAGGTAAAGGTGTTGTTTCAGTTTTCAGTACAGAAGGTCAACAAAAAAGGATGCACGATGTCTTCTACACTCCAAAAATCGCACAGAACCTACTAAGTGTGGGACAGATGATGAAAAATGGCTACAAGTTGGTTTTTGCAGAAGGTCAATGTGAGATAACAGACAGAAACGGACAGAAGGTTGCGGTCGTGAAGATGACGTCCAACAATTTGTTCCCGTTAAAGATGACTCCTTGCAGCAATGTGGTTCTCAAAACTGAGATTGTAGATGATTTTCATCTTTGGCATCTTAGGTATGGACATTTGAATAGGAAAGGTCTAGCTTTACTAAAGCAGAAGAATATGGTGGTAGGACTACCTTCTATACAAGCTGCAGAAGGTGACGTCGGTGAAGGATGTGTCTTCGGAAAGCATCATCGTCTTTCATTCCCAAACACATCATGGAGAGCTCAAGCCCCTCTCGAGCTGGTTCATGCGGATATTTGTGGACCGACTCAGACTCCGTCTCTCGGTAAAAGAAGATACTTTCTGTTGTTCGTAGATGACTATACTAGAATGATTTGGATTTATTTTCTTGAGAGGAAATCAGATGCTTTCACCACCTTTATGAAGTTCAAAGCACTTGCAGAGAATCAAAGTGGATATAAGATTAAGACCTTGAGGACAGATCGCGGAGGAGAGTTTCTGTCAAGACCATTCTTGGACTATTGCCAACAGAAGGGGATACAAAGGCAGTTAACTGTGCAGTATTCTCCTCAGCAAAATGGAGTCGCAGAAAGAAAGAACAGAACCATAGTGGAGATGGCCAGAAGCATGCTAAAGGGCAAAGGTCTACCCAATAAGTTCTGGGCAGAAGCTGTTAACACATCTGCCTACCTTTTGAACAGATCCCCTACAAAAGCAGTTAGGGACAAGACACCATATGAAGCGTGGCACAGAAGGAAGCCCGTGGTAAATCATTTGAAAGTATTTGGGTGTATTGGATATGCACTTACACCTTCTCAAGGAAGAGAAAAGTTTGATGAGAAAGGTGAGAAGTTGATTTTTATCGGATATAGTGATGAATCGAAGGGATATCATCTTTATAATCCGAATACTGACAAGTTAATTCTGTCAAGAGATATTATCTTTGATGAACATACAGATTGGAAGTGGCAGGAAGAGTCTTCTATGACTAAGATTTTCCAGTATACAGAAACAGTAACAGAAGCATCTGTACAGAATCCTATCAGGACAACAGAAGCAGTAGCAGAAGTTACAGTACAGAATCCCATCGGAACAACAGAAGCTAGTTCCTCTAAAACCATTCCAAAAGCGAAGGGTCCCATTGGAGATACACCACCAAGGAAGTATCGATCATTCACTGAAATTTATGAGCAAGCTAACTTTGCTCTTGCTGCATTTGAGCCACAGAACTTTGAGGAGGCAGCCAAAGAAGAAAAATGGAGAAATGCCATGAAGGAGGAGATGACTTCTATAGAGAAGAATGACACGTGGTCATTGGTCAATCTACCAGAAGGAAAAGAAGCTGTCGGATTAAAGTGGGTCTACAAGACCAAGTATAATGAATATGGAAGTGTGCAGAAGCATAAAGCTCACATCGTAGCAAAAGGTTATTCACAGAAGCCTGGAGTTGATTTTACAGAAACTTTTGCTCCTGTAGCAAGGATGGAGACAATCCGTGCTGTTCTAGCCATTGCAGCACAGAAGGAGCTTGAAGTATTCCAGCTTGATGTCAAGTCAGCATTTCTTAATGGAGTACTAGAAGAAGAAGTCTACGTAGAACAACCACAAGGATTCGTGATGAAAGGCACAGAAGACAAAGCCTACAGACTGCATAAGGCTCTATATGGTTTGAAGCAAGCACCAAGGGCGTGGAATTGCAGAATTGATTCCTATCTACAAAAGAAATGATTCTCCAGAAGCTCAGTAGAACCTTCGTTATACATACAGAAGGTTGGTCCTGATTTTCTAATAGCATGTCTTTATGTGGATGACTTGATCTACACTAGCACCAGCAGAAGCTTGCTGCAGAAGTTCAAGGAAGCCATGATGGAAGAATTTGAGATGACAGATCTTGGCTTGATGAAGTACTTTCTCGGACTTCAAGTGAAGCAGAAGAAAGGAGAGATTTTCATTTCTCAAGAGAAGTACATAGCAGATCTATTGAAGAAATTCTGTATGGATAATGTAAAGCCAATTTCTACACCAATGTCACTCAATGAGAAGTTTCGCAGAAGGAGATTCTTCTAGAGTTCATCAGCACCCATGATCAACCCGCAGACGTTCTTACAAAGGCGGTGTCTTCTGAGAAGTTCAAGACATTCAAAGACTTCTTGAAGATCATAAATTAAGAGGGGGTGTTGAAGGTAATTTATGATCAATATTAATGAGTATTGAATTTAGTAACGGAAAAGTCATTTAAGTTGGTCATTAAAGCAGGCTATTAAATCTGTCATTAAATATGTCGGTTTCTATTGTCTTTTGGTTTTCCTACTCCTCCCTATATATATAAAAGGACGTGTAGACATTTCTTGTATGATGTGAAAAAGAAACAGTTTAAACAAAGAGAAATTGTAGCCAAAACACTCCTCGTAGGTGCAGCAGCTCTACAGAAGGTTTCTTCTATCCTACAGAAGGTCGTCGGCAGTACAGAACCTACGTTCTGCTAGCACCTTCTCCTTTCCTATCCAATCCTACACACATAACCCCCCAACACCGACACCAAGGGTAGACCGTGGACCCCTTCGTATTCACGTGCAGGGTTCAATATTTTTATTCAAAAAAGGAGTTGGAGAAAAAAACATATTGTTTTGTTAAGCCGTGTATCATGCCTTTCTGTGTATAACAATCATAAGGAAAACCACGTCTAAAATGTGTTTTTGGGAAAAAGACACGGTTTCTTGAAGTTTCGTAATAAAATATTCACTCAAATAGATCTCACGAAAATATCAAACAATATGACTGCACATGGCGACTTGTAACCGCAGAGAAAAGGCTACATTTGTGGACATTTTGATTGTTCTGATTGGGGGAGAGCTGTCATGAATCTCACCCCTCGGAAGATGATATTGCTTGAGATTTTCTCACATTAGAAAAAGGAAAACTTCAAAGGACAAACGGGTGTTGTCCGAATCTACCTGGGCATGGAGCTGCTGTTTGTCCGGTTGCCGGTGGAAGATCGAGCTCACGAAACCACTAATCAAAGACTTATGGAAGAGATAGAGATAGGACAAGCAGGCATCCAAAATTTGAAGGGCGGGAATTCAGACACGTACCCTCGTTATTGACATTTATTTCTTGCACGCGTGAGGCCAAAGCTAATGACTTCCTATTCCCATCGCGGGGGTGGAGAAAAAATCAATCTATAACCCAAATCTTTCAAAGCTCCATTTCTTTTCTAAAAATTTCTTTTTGAACCACAACCAAAAAGCAAGTCGGCAAGCAATGCACGTGGGAAAATAGATTATATTTGTATCACATCCTTGGAAGCAGAAAGTACAATTAGTGTCGTTGATTTTGGTTTCTTTCATTTCTCTCCTCTGTGTGTGGAATTTCTTGTAAAGAGATCGCTTTTTCTAGATTAAGGTCGCCCGCCCCCGCCCCCTCCCCGCGAAAGATTTACAATGGGAAAATAAAAATATGGACCCTTAATTATTTGGTGATAATATTTTTCTAATTGGTTGACGTTCAGAACGCGCAGTGATACACATGATATAAATGTTCGCACCCCGAATATGACCCACTTTTGCTTTTGTGTTTTCCCCCGAAAGAAATAAGTATAAAAAATTGATACCTGAAAAGAGTATATCAATGGCTTGAAACGGTGAATTTAATTTTATTTACTAGAATTTGATATTTTATTGGGATTTTTCGTCGTTCTACGGTATCCGACGTCGACTGTCGTAAAAAAAGTCCGAATTATTATATAAAAATATTACTTACTTTATATTTTTCGATACGTCTAATATCCCATCCGAATCTTCTTGGAGGAGGGCCTCGTTTTCTTTGTTTTTGTTACATTCCTTGTGAAATGATCCGTCCTCTATTTAAAAAAAGAAGTTATTATTATTTCTGCCGACATAATTTTATGTAAAAGGAAAAGGGTTTTCACGTGTATGATCATCCCTCGCCTTGAAGCAGCCAAACCCGATGGCGTCCCATTTTGAAACTTACTCTTTACTTTGGTTGGGGGAACAAAGGGGTGGTCATTGTCATGTCAAAAATATGTACATAATTTAATATCTGTTGCGTTGGGTTCGGGGAAAAGCCTTTGGCTCGTTGATGATTATTTCACTTCATCCTTTCTTAATGCGAGACACGCGGTTCGTTATTACTAGAAGATATTATTAAAATGACACATCTGATGCCCTATACAAATATTTAATTTTGTCCCTCCCCCGTTCCAAGGCTTTGTTGGGAACGTAACATGGTGATTTTACTCCAATTAATTTCAGGGCGTGCATGTATTTGATTATTGCATGTTTCACTGTAAATATACATTCCAATCACTATTACACACTCCTGAAAAATATTTCGTGGTGGGTGTGAATCGAACATGATCAACATAATCCTGAGAATTTGTTTTTGGTCTCCTATTAGAAAAAGCTTGTTTTTTTGAATCTCGCATGAATGGTTAGATGTTTTATCTGTATGTATATCGAGAGGAGTTGTCGGGACGCATTCCTGCAATATAAAAAGGTCGTCCTCATCTCCTCCCCTCCCCCTCCTCAACACACTTTCTCAACCAATACACACAAACACTTTCTGCTTCTCCTCTTTTCTCTCGCCCCGAAGAAAATAATGTCCATAAACCATCATTTCTCTGCCCCATTCCCGGAGAGCTTCTGGCGTCCGCTGCCGCTTCAGTTCAACCCCGTCACTGGAAACCCTCCCAAATGCCAAGTCCTCGAGGACCGTGAGTCCAACTGCCGAGACAGGCAGACGTTGTTTGACAAGTCCCTGACGCCGAGCGATGTGGGGAAACTCAACCGCCTGGTCATACCCAAGCAGCATGCCGAGAGGTGCTTCCCCCTCGGGGGGATGGGGCTGACCGGACCCGACTCGGGGATGCTGCTGAGTTTCGAGGACGAGTCCGGCAAGTGCTGGAGGTTCAAATACACTTACTGGAGCAGCAGCCAGAGCTATGTGCTCACCAAGGGGTGGAGCCGCTACGTCAAGGAGAAGATGCTCGACGCAGGCGACGTGGTCTTCTTCGAGAGGCACAGGGTCAACGGCGACAGGCTGTTCATCGGGTGGAGGAGAAGGGGCACGGCCGGTGCCGAACCGCAGAACGTAAGCAGCGGGGGACGGGTCGGTGCTGTTGGCGTGGCGTATGCACCCAGTAATCTGGATCAGGGGGGCACAAATTATGCAGGTACTAAATAAAAAAATATTTGGTAAATTACCCCCGGAATTCAAAGTCGGTGTCCCTTGATTGAGGATTCCCAGTGTTTCTCTTCTTTTTTTTTTTTTAATAACGTGTCTCTTCGTCATAAACAATAATTGCTTTTATTTTGTTTGGGTTAATGTTATTGTCCTATAATTAAAACGCAGGGAGATTGACTCTACTCTATGGAAATGGAGCCTGAATAACCCTGCCAAATTAATTAATGGCATCATTTGTATCATATATGAACACACATTTCTTGAATGCGTCTCATCGCTTGTTTTCTGGGGAGGGGAATTTTTGTTTAATGACAAGGCCTGGAAACCCTAGCCGCGAACGGCAACTTCCGACCGATGCTATATTCGATTTCCAAGTGAACACAAGGCCTGCATTTTGCTTTCTCCAGGGCCTGAAATGGTTCCCGGGAACGCCACGAGCACGCCCTTGGGGAACTCGAGGAGATTCAGGCTGTTCGGGGTGAACCTCGAGTACTGCCAGCAGCCGGACCATGACTTCCAGGATGAAGGATCTCAAAATTACGATTACTCCGACTCTTATCCGGGGTACTTATACAATTAAATGGTAAGTATACCCATACCGATTCCGGGATCGACCTCGCCTGACTGGGCTTGATCATTCCAAAACTCGTGTTTACCTTGCTCGTTATGAAATGACGAAACCCCTTTTCAAGGGTAGGCTATAGATCTCTCCTTTTTTTTCCCCTGAAATTCATGCAAAAGGAGATTGTGAAGAATTTGGCTGCCGAAAAATGTCTCCTCGTTAATCGCGTCCACTTCAGGAGGTGCCAGCCTGAGATGTGGTGGAGTTGAGTTTAGTGTACACAGTGCAGTGCAGTGTTAGGGGAGGAGGTGACAATTATAGTAACCCCGACGTGACCTCCTCTTGTTATTATTTTTATTTATGGTTTCCCTGAATGGGGGACCCGGAAACTCTCCTCCTTTTATTTATAAATATTCTCATGGTCGTCGTTTTAAGTAGAGCAGTATTATTAATTGATAGGGGGTGTGCGTTTGCCTTATTTTCAGGATGTCAACCAGATTAGGATTTGACGAGTCCAGTCCAGGAAGAAAGAATGGACGTGCAAACCACCCACCCACCTACCGGGACGGGAAAATCCCAGATTTTGTGGCTACGAAAATGGAGGGGAAGAGAGGAGCAAACCAGTTAAAAAAAGTATTTTTTTTGGGGGGGGAAGTAACATGTAACTTGCAGGTCATATCTTGATCAATGAGAGTTGGAGGCTGTGATTGGGAAACAGAAGAGGAAAGAGAGGAGAGATCCCTCAAGATTGAAAAATCCACCGTGTAGAGATCATATAATCCATGGAAATGTTTAGGTTTACGAGTTGCTGTATGAGGAGGGAATTGTGGTTGTTTCTGTTCTATTCCTCTGCTTTTTTTGTCCTCCCTTTGAGAAGATTTTATAGTCATTTCATCTGTCCAGTGAAAGGGTTGTTTTTACAAATGGCCCATTAGAGATCTGTTACGATTTGCACTTGGTAGTTGTATAGTTTATATGCAATTTAGTCTAAATGAAAGAAGGTTTCGATCAGGATGATGGGGGGAGTGAACCTGTTACCCGGTCAATCATACGGGAGTGGAAACAGCAGCAGGATTTACCCCCACACCCAGATGGGCATGACTTCATCTTCTGCAGCAGTGATAGTGGGTGTGCTCATCCTGGCCCATTTTGGAGATCCAAGGGGAGCACAGCTGGCATATCAGATAGGATTGGATCCATTGACCTTGGGGGGGAGTGGTGGGTGTGAGAGGGGAGCAGAGCAGACCAGAGGAGCTGAATTCCCCTCCCCAGCAATCATCATTCACATTCACTTGAGCTTCTTTTCTTTGTTAGTGGCGAATACTGTGGCGATCCCATTTGGGCTTCAAAAAGCAGTGGCTCCCCCCACCCTCCAATGTGTATCGAAAAGCAATTGAAGGGAGTGCCCTACTTGTTGTATTCATTTGTTCCAACTATGGTGGTGTTAGCGTGGCCTAATCTTCAATTCGCCCGGCACTTCAATTCGTCCTTTGGACGTGATGCCATGACTTTCTTTTAGTTCTTGAATACCAATGTCAACCCCAGATCTTCCCCCGATGGTGGTAATTCAGGGCCTATTGTGCTTGACATAACCCAAGAGTTGACGAAGGAGCGGGAGATTTATGGAGACCTAGCCTACAACAGGGTTTGGTGCACATAGAAAAGCAAGAAGTCCCTGGTATAAGTGGCAATGTTTTTACGTGGGCAATGGAACAGCAGGAGTCCCCACCAGAGAATCCTCTCAATTGAAGGTGCCTTTTTTTTCCAAAATGGTAGAAGCAATCACTACCTTGGAAATGATACCAATAAGGTTATATTACCTGGAGAAAACTGTGCTCATTGCAAAAAGTCCTGTTGGTCTACTAGATGATGTCCCGAAAAAGGCAGCCCGACCTGGGGACAACCTCTCCTTTTCATCTGGTCTGTTTCATTCCTGAAGGGGACGGAAAGAACAGAAGATTTGCGATAGATTCTCCGGGGTTGTACTGTTCGAATGTCAATGACACAAACCCCAGGTCACTAGATGAAGACAACAGCCAACATTAATTGACAAAGGATCACGGAACAAATCCTGCAAAACGCAACTTCAAGACCAACTAAGTTCGATCTAGGCATCATTCTGACCACTCCTGGAAACAAGCTATCTGGCACACTTGGCATCTATCTGCAACCAGCTGGGTTCACAATTTACTCAATACTTTGTAACTACGTCCTGAAGTATCTTCCTCTTAAAGAGACGTCGATTTCCCAGAAGAAAGACAAGAAGAGATTATCAGAATCCTTACAATCAGTCCCAAATGCAGCATGATCACAAAAGCTTGAATTATGTATCATCAGAAGACAGACTAGTCCCCACGAAAGGGACATGTCTGATCTCAACATTGACCAATCAGCAGTGGAGGGAGAACAAATACCTCCACCGTGAACAACATTTGCTGCTGTAAAGCCATAAACCCCCCATATGCAGGTACAGTGACAACATTACAATATTCCAATTCCAGGTCGGATAACCACTTGTTACTACCACGAATTCAGAAAACAAAAAGGTTGTCTGAAAAGTCAGCGGTGGTAATGATACTAACAAGACACCCCACCAAGAATTTGTGAGGAATGCCAGTCATCAAAAATTCAGTAGTGACTGCTATATACTTCCCCACCACCACAGCCATATACTCAACCACCTCAGCCATATACTACAACTGCCCCCATACAGTCCAGAGATAATGACACTACTACCTGGCTACTTGACTCGGGTGCCACACACCATGTCACTCCAACTTCTGAAGGACTTCAAGCTGTGTCCACCTTTCCAGGTACTTCATCTGTTATGATGGGCAATGGCAGTCAGGTTGGGATAACACATGTTGGCTATCAATCTTTTCCTACAAAATCTGGTTCCATTCATCTTCATAACATCCTTCTTGCCCCTGGTCTTTCCACCAAACTTCTTAGTGTCTCCAAACTTTGTAGAGATAACAATGTTCTAATTGAATTCCATCCTGATTCATTTTTTGTTAAGGACAAGATATCCAATCACATACTTCTTCGGGGACTGATGGATCAAGGCCTATACAAGCTTCCCATCCACATCAACTCTAGTCATCTTCATCTCTCTTCAAGACAGCTTCCCTCTCCAAATGCATCAGCTACTACCACAACACAACACTCTGCCTTTGCCTCCACCTTCTCTGCTGCAACTAGCCCAGATAATACACTTTGGCATTCTAGATTAGGACATCCAAGCCCTGATATTCTGTCTAGAGTACTTATGCAGTGTAATCTTCCAAACAGGACGAAAACAATGCCAATATGTCAGTCATGTGCAGTTAGCAAACTTCATCGCTTGCCCTTTCCTTTATCTGTGTCTAATGCATCTAAACCGTTCCAATTAATTCACACAGATTTGTGGGGTCCATCTCCTGTTAAATCAGTTACAGGAGATCGTTATTTTATGCTGTTGATTGATGATGCCACTAGATTTACTTGGATTTATTTTCTTCAAACCAAAGCTCAAGCTCTTAAAGCCTTTCAGCAGTTTCATGCCCTGATTAAAAATCAATTTCAAACACCTATCCTGACAGTACGATCTGATTGGGGTGGTGAGTTTAGATCTCTCCATACATATCTTGTAAGCTGTGGCATTAATCATCAATTGTCCTGCCCCTACACTCCCCAACAAAATGGGAGAGTGGAGAGGAAAAACAGACACGTCTTGGAAGTAGGACTAACACTCCTAACTCATGCAAAAGTTCCCAAATCTTTCTGGGTTTATGCATTTAATGAAGCTGTCTCTCTTATCAATATGTTACCTTCTCGTGTTTTACAGTTTCGATCTCCAACTGAGCTATTAACCTCTCAAAAACCAGACTACACCTCTCTGCGAGTATTTGGTTGTTTATGCTTTCCCTATCTTCGACCATATCACTCACATAAACTGGAACCTAGATCATTACCTTGTGTCTATCTAGGGAGAAGTTCATCACATAAAGGTTTCATTTTGTCTTCATTGTACATCAGGACGGATATATATTTCCAGAGATGTTTTATTTGATGAAACAAATTTTCCTTTTCCAACTCACTCTTCTCTTGGTTTGCCATCCATATCAACTACATATCTCCCATTTGCTCTAGCTCCAATTTCCCAGACAGATTATCCACCTGTTTCCAAGTCAAACACATCAAACACCGTTCCTCTGTCATTACCCCCACCTGATACCTTGTATGCAGGTTCTACATTGCCTGTCATAACAGAAGCTCCTACCTCTCTGGACACACAGCGAGAAGTTAATTTTCATCCCATGATCACAAGGTCAAAAGCAGGTATCTTCAAACCTAAAGCTTACCTAACCACCAGCCCTCTCTCTACACACATTCCCACTGAACCACTTACCTTATCTGAGGCTTTTTCAATACCTGTGTGGCAAGCTGCAATGCAAACTGAACTTGAGGCACTGTGGCGAAACAACACTTGGCGACTTGTTCCAGCTCAGCAGGCTACCAAAATAATTGGCTGCAAGTGGGTGTTCCGAGTAAAATTGACATCCGATGGTAGGCTAGAGAGATGTAAGGCTCGCTTAGCGGCAAAGGGTTTTCATCAGACTCCTGGTATTGATTTTAAAGAAACGTTTAGTCCAGTAGTGAAGCAACCAACTATACGTCTTGTTCTTTCTTTGGCTGTTACATTTGGCTGGCCTCTGAAACAATTAGACGTTCACAACGCGTTTCTTAATGGAGAACTCACTGAGACTGTCTATATGCATCAGCCACCTGGGTTTGTGGATCCTGTACATCCAAATCATGTTTGCTGTCTGCAGAAAGCCTTATATGGCCTGAAACAGAGTCCTCGTGCATGGTATCTCAAACTTAGTGGATGTCTCACTCAATGGGGATTCCAAATATCAAAGGCGGATGCATCTTTGTTTTATCAATGCTCTACAGATGGATTAATTATCATCTTGGTCTATGTTGATGATGTTATTGTCACAGGATCAAACTTCAAAGGTATTGTTGATCTCTTACCAAGGCTACATAAGCAGTTTGCTCTTAAAGACCTGGGTGATCTGTCTTACTTCTTGGGCTTCCAAGTAACACGAACACCAGGAGCACTTCATCTTTGCCAGGCTAAGTATATT
The DNA here is from genome assembly GCA_029817715.1 of Melastoma dodecandrum. NCBI lineage: Eukaryota > Viridiplantae > Streptophyta > Magnoliopsida > Myrtales > Melastomataceae > Melastoma > Melastoma dodecandrum. The sequence goes on from JARUPY010000182.1 coordinate 5,320,330, forward strand.
CAGGATTTATTGCACAAAACGGGAATGACAGATTGTAAACCTGTCTCTACTCCAATGGCAACCACTGGTCCACTGTCCAAATATGAAGGAGAAATCCTTCCAGATCCTTCAGTATATCGAAGCCTTGTTGGTGCTTTACAATATTGCACTAACTCAAGACCAGATATCAATTTTGCAGTCAATAAAGCCTGCCAGTTCTTACAGCAACCCACGACAGTCCATTTTCAGGCAGTTAAGAGGATTCTTAGGTACTTGAAAGGTACTATATCCTATGGGATTACGATCACCGCAGGCGATGGTTTTGATTTATCTTGTTTTACTGACGCTGATTGGGCAAGTTGCCCAGACGATCGGAAAAGTACTAGTAGCTATTGTACTTTCCTTGGTCCTAATCTCATCTCATGGGCATCACATAAGCAGCGTGTCGTAGCACGTTCCAGTACAGAGGCTGAATACCGAGCTCTTGCAGATGGTGTTGCGGAGGTTACTTGGATACAAGGACTGTTACAAGAGTTGGGTATTTCATAAACACAACAACCAGTGCTCTATTGTGACAATTTGAGCACAATTCACCTTGCCGCTAATCCAGTACTTCATGCACGTACTAAACATGTTGAAATTGATTTTCACTTTGTCCGGGAGAAGGTCATGGCAGGTCGAGTAATTATTTTGCATGTCAATTCTGATGATCAACTTGCAGATCCTCTTACCAAAGTTGTTCCAGTGCAAAAGTTTCTTATTATGAGAAACAAACTAACTGTTGCATCAAAACCAGTTAGTAGTCCTGATAGAAGACTTGTTGAAGAGCAGGAGGCTACTGAGAACTATCTTGATCAGCCGGAGTTACAAGGAGAACGACGGGAACAACTAGATCGTGGGGAAGAAAATAGTGAAGAAAAGGTTGAGAAGAAGAAGAAAACAGAAACAGAGAAGAGCTGGAATTGCGGAGAAGTGTTGAAGAGCAAATTAGGCATCGTCCTCAGCCCAGACTCACACAGAGCTGGAATTGCGGGGAAATGTTGAGATAAAGCTCAGAACCAAAAACAAAGCAAAGCCCAACGTAATACAAGCCCAGCTCAACAAAGAAGTGAATGAAAAACGAAAACAGAGCACAGCAGTGCAGGGTTGTTAGGAATGTTCCAATCTGCTGTATAAAAACTGAATTCGTACATCAGTATGTGGGTGCAGATTTTATTCTGCAGGAAATAACAAACTTTGTCCTTTTTCTCTTCTTCTTCTTCCTGTAGCTTCTTCTTCTTCTTCTTCTTCTTCTTCTTCTTCTTCTTCTTCTTCTGCTTCTTCTTCTTCTCCTCCTCCTCCTTCTTCTTTGCTTGTACCCTTCTGCAGCTCATCCTTTCTTCTACCTTCTCTTGCTTCTGAACTTCTTCAAAAACATCTATGCTTTGGCTGTAAGAAAACGTTGGCTTCTAATTCAGTTGCAGAAATATTCTTTGTGGGAATCATCATGAGAGAGTTGGGCTATGATTTAAAACCGAGCTCACACAGGCATGAAACAATGGCCCATTTAGGCCTATGCTTGTAGATTTAACCATTTTGCATTGATCCTTGTCGTTGATCAGTAACCATTCAAGCCTATGTGCTTCAATGAAGCTCTTGTACTGAATACTAATGGCTGTGCCCGTTGAGGTCCTGGGCCCAGAAACAGATATTGGGCCCATGAATGGGCTTGGGCCGAAATTGCCAATGCAGTCATCACATCAACATCATCACGTCCCAAAATGTTATGACAAGTCTTCTTTAAATGAAAATAGACTCGGTCTTTACATCTCAACCCGAAAGACATCCATCTCTCTGGACTTATTTTCTTTTTGTCCATCTGGGAAACGTCGTCGGAAGCCGGCAGGACGCAGTAAAACCGACGATAATTAAGCATAAAGTATTCCCAACACCACCAAACCAACCAAACCAAACCAAACCCAACCCCAACCCCAACCGATTCCGATCCATTATATAACATCGGAGGAGAGGTTTCCCACTATTTCTATGGATCCTAAGTTTCTCTACTTCTCCCCCAAAAAGACCGATCAGGTCCGTACCAGGCACACCCTATATTTCGTCCCACTTCTACTATTACTCTCCTCCTTTATTGCCTACAACTTCATATGCCCTTCCCAGAGACCGTCCTTCCTGCCCTTCGCATATATAGTCTCCCCGCAGACCACATCGTCATCCGATCAATCCTTGCAGCCACCGTCGACACTGATCAACGACAAGGATCAATGCGATTACACTAGAGGAAGCTGGGTTAGGGAAGATGACGGGGAGAACAGCGTTGACGGGAAGTTCCGGTATTACGACGAGGGGTGCCCTTTCCTTGATCCGGGATTTCGGTGCCTGACGAACGGACGGGAGGACGAGGGTTATCTCCGGTGGCGGTGGCAGCCGCACGGGTGTCGACTTCCCAGGTATGTGCAAATAAAAAAGACGAGCAAAACGAAACGGAACGAGACGAGATTTCGAGGTTGGGTCTAGGGTTTTTTCTACGTGACGGATTGGTTTGCTTCGCACAAGATTCTGGGTTTCGTGTGCGTGATTTATTTCTCTTCTAGTTTGGAGATAATGGACTCGTTCCAACGTCGGAGGCCAGGGAGGGAAAGAAAAGATCAATTTGAGCAAAAGCACTTGGCTTTGATGACCACCAGATCCCACCATCAATTAATTTGGATTTTAATTGATAACGATGGATTCTGTATATATGGTATATAAAATGCATTGGTATTAAATAAGAATTTATACTTGGAAGAGACTTTTTATGTTAGGATTGAATTGGAATTGACTTCCCTGAAAAAAGGTTGAATTGACTTCCCTGAAAAAAGGTTTTGTAAAATTGTGGATAATTATTTAGCTTCGTAATTTATAATCTTGGCACTATACATGTTTTGGTTCGAAGGTTTAATGCGACCGAGCTGTTAGAACGGAGCCGGAACGGGAGGATAGTCTTCGCCGGCGACTCCCTTGGAAGAAACCAATGGGAGTCCTTATTATGCATGCTATCGAGATCAGTGTCCAACATCTCGAATATTTACGAAGTCTACGGGAACCCCATCAGCAAGCACAAGGGCTACCTCTCCATGATGTTTGCGGACTACAACCTCACCGTTGAATACTACAGGGCCCCCTTTCTGGTCACATCCGGCCGTGCTCCTTCGAACTCCCCGGCTCATGTCAAAGGGTCCGTGCGGGTGGATGAAATGCACGTTTACTCAAGGTTTTGGTCCGGGGCGGATGTGCTGGTGTGCAATGCCGGTCATTGGTGGAACCAAGACAAGACGGATAAGATGTAATAAAATGGAACTCTATGTCGTGCCTGCAGCATTGTCATCATTTAAGTTTTGCTTGCTAATTGATATTAGGGTCTTTTCAGGGGGTTCTATTTTCAGGAAAAGGGGGCACTGAACATGTCCATGGATGTGGTCGAAGGATTCGGTAGGGCAATGAAGACATGGCAGCAGTGGGCTTCGGAAAAAATCGATCGCAATAACAGCCACGTCTTCTTCCGGAGTTACTCTCCGGTCCATTTCAGGTCCGCAACGTTTGATATTCACCGCACAAAAATCGAATTGTGAAGTCATCTCCGATCTAGTTTCGATTATTTATTGTTATATGATACGACGGGGAGTAGGCAAGGGGAGTGGAATGAAGGCGGACACTGCAACGATAGCACAGAACCGCTATCTGACCCATCAAGCATCCGGCCAGATCCGTTCTACAACTATCGAATCTCGAAGACCATAAGAGAAATGAAGAGGAGAGGGAACCGGAACCGCACCAAGGTTCATCTTCTGAACATAACAGGGTTGACTGAGTACAGAAGGGACGGTCATCCCTCAAGCCACAGGGAGCTGGGCACCCCCAAGAATGCGTCCCAGGACTGTAGCCACTGGTGCTTGCCGGGGGTCCCCGACACGTGGAACGAAATCCTCTACGCCACGCTCATAAGAGACGGATATCAAATAGACCGAGGCGGTTGAAGCCCTCTTTTTCCTAGCTTTGTTTTATTTTCATTTTTTATGTTTCTTGTAATGTTGTCTTGGAAAAATTTGCAACAGGTCTAGTGCTTCTTTACACAACCAATTGTAGTTTTACGGGGGAGTTAACCTGAAATGAAACTTGGAAATATAACATGTATAGAAAAGGGATTGGATTACCAAACCAATGATAAATGAATCTTAATTTTGTTTTTATTACACCATAATTGGAATGTTGCTCATAATGTTTTTTTTTTCTTTCCAAATTTAATATTGCTCTGCTTTTACCATTTTACCTAAAAGAGAAAGCTGTCAGATAGAGTTTGATTTATAATATATAGTTTAACGCCTGGCACTCAACTTGGGAAGGTAGTGGCGAGGGAGGCAAGGCGACCATGTGGGCTCTAGACTAAGAGAGGAAACCGTTGAACTGGAAGGGAATTTTTCGATCTGGAATATCTTCGTAGATTGATGGCTGCCTGGAGGATGAACTATGTACGGGGGTACTACCCAAAGGACATCCTGCCGCCCTCGGCCACGGCTTACCTACCAAGTTAAGGTCTTTGATTGTTTGGTGTTCTGTTTATTTTTTTATTTTAGGGCGCAAGGGAAATATAAAAATAAACTTTTACGCCCAAAATTAAAAGATACCTCGTATAAGATTTAATCATAAATAAAACTTACTCAGAAACCGTACCTCGATATTCCGGTAAATCAAAATACGGTCGCGAATGAGCAAGAGCCCAACGTGTGATTTCTCTAGTGGTATTCGCACGCACACGATCACGAACCTCTCGACGATCCTGTAGGTGCTTGGATGGACGAAGGACTTTCAGAAGCAAAATCACTCAGACCTCTGATTTCTTTTGGGCTTGATTTTCTTTTCAGATTCTTCCCTCTCAGGACGCTTTATCTCACAATCTAAGTGTTATTTGACAACCCCTCCCATCCCATTAAATTTCTTCACTTAAAAGAAAAATCTTACGTTTCATTTGTAAAATAATCCAAATGATAGTAACGGCTAGGGGCGAGCATAGGTTCCGGGTAAAACCGGGAACCTGTCGGAACCGGCACCATAGGGTCGGTGTCAATACAGATTCTCGAATGGATCGGGTAGGTTCTAGGTTCTAAATTTTACAAAACCGGCGGTACCAAGTACGGTTCCAGGTTCTCTCCCTGGAACCATCTCGGAGAACCTGGAACCTAACCTAAATATTACCCACCAAATATCATACCCTAAATTTTACCCAACCCAATAACCTACCCTAAATTTTACCCAACCCAATAACCTAAATTAAACTTTACCCTACCCCAAACAATTGTCCCGGTTCCTAACCTTTCTATTCCCAGTCTCTCCCCCCTCTTCACAACGTCTTCATCAAACGGTTCCAGGGGTTACGGTTTCTCACGGTAAGTCAGCTCCTAATATGCTTTTTCCCTTCTTCCCCGCCTTGCCTTGTCAATTTTTATTTACAATTCTTTCTGGGTTATGATTTTTTGGAGGACTTTAGGGATGGGTTAGGTTGATTGAGCCGTGGGTGATGAGAATACTTTTTTAAAAGTTCTTTTTTTCTGAACATAGCCGGTCAGGGGGTGATTCTGTGGGGTTTGGATTTTGATTTTGATGTAATTTGAGGCGTTGGTGCTCTGGATCATCTGTTTAATGATCTATCATTTGATTTGTTAGGTTGTTCGAATTAGAAGATGAATCCCGATTCTGACTACAATGAGGCTCAAACAACTAGTGTCAAGCGAACTTTAGCTTCAACAGCGGCCAATCTTCCTACTGCTCCTAAGGTAACAGGCAAACAAAACATAAAGTCTAACGTTTGGGATCATTTTGCGAAAATTCTGAATGAGAAGACTCATAAGGCAGAGAATGTGAAGTGCATTTACTGTAACAATGTGTACAAGTATAATCCTAATTGGGGCACTTCAACGATGTGGAAGCATATTAATAGTTGTCGGAAGTTTCCTCATAATATGGATAAGCGACAAAAGATATTTACTAGCAGCAAATCGGAAGGATGCACAAGTCGTAAAGTTATATCTACTTGGGTGTTTGATGAAGAACATTGCAGAGATATGCTTGCTAAGATGATTATTGTCGATGAACAACCTTTTTCACTTGTCGAGCATGAAGGTTTTCGCGCGTTTGTTAATGTTCCACAGCCTGCTTTCAAGCCTTTTTCTCGATTAACTGTTGCTAGAGATTGCATGAAGATTTTCATAAGTGAGAAGATAGTGCTCAAAACTTTTATTGGCTCTTTGAATTCTCGAGTGGCACTTACAACTGATACATGGACTTCCAATCAGAACTTGAACTATTTATGTCTTACTGCTCATTTTATTGACAATGAATGGAAGTTGCATAAACGCATATTGAGTTTTGTGGTTATGTCTAGCCATAAAGGGAAGAAAATTGGCAGAATGGTTGAGAAGTGCATTATTGATTGGGGAATACAACATCGTATTTCTACTGTGACAGTTGACAATGCAAGCTCTAATGATGTTGCAGTGAAATACTTGAAAGATAAGCTCATTGAAAGCAACTCCTTGATCTTAGGCGGTGATTTTTTTCACATGAGATGCACTGCACATATCTTGAATTTAATTGTGAAGGATGGCTTGAGTGATGTTTGTGAATCTATAAGTCGAGTACGGAAGATGATTCGTTATATCCGGAGCTCTTCATCTAGATTTGATCATTTTCAAAAGTGTGTCGTGAAAGAAAGAATTCCACATAAAGGTTCAGTTTGCCTTGATGTGGTAACTAGATGGAACTCAACCTACTTGATGTTAGAGACTGCTGTGAAATTAAGGAAGGCATTTGAAAGATTAGAAGAAGATGATTTGTCAATGAGTGTTGAGCTCCAATATGATTTGCCAAATAGTGAAGATTGGTCGAACTTGAAAGTGATAATTAAATTTCTGAAGAAGTTTTATGATGCTACTAAGAGGTTGTCGGGTTCTTTGTTTGTGACATCAAATTCCTATTTCGAAGAAGTAGTTAGTATATTGACTGCTCTGAATGATTGGGCAAAGATAGAAAGGGATGTTCAACTTCAAATTATGTCACGCAAGATGAGGGAAAAGTTTGACAAGTACTTTGGCAGTATGGAGAATTGTAATATGATGGTCTTAATTGCTGTTGTATTGGATCCACGCTACAAGTTGAATTTTGTCAAGTTTTGCTGCAAGAAAGTGTATCGTAATGATTCGGAAGTGATTAACTTGATAGTTGAAAGGCTGAAGTTTGTTTTACAACGGTTATTTGAGTATTATGAGCTTTCTTCTGCCACAGATATGCTTAAAAATGATGTGCTTTCTTGCAATAAAGTTGTGGAGCATATTGGATCAAGTAGTGGTTCTGCTTTGGATAATAGTTGTGAGATGTATGAGAATCTTCGAGATGGCTACATGAGATACATGGAGGAAGAGTTGAATGTAGGAGGTAAATCTGAATTGGAGCGATACTTGGAAGACAAATGTGAAGAGTGTAAGGCTGATTTTGATGTTTTAGGTTGGTGGAAAAGTAATGCCACAAAGTATTCCATTTTGCCTTGCATTGCGAGGGATATTTTAGCTATCCCCGTATCAACGGTTGCTTCTGAATCTGCTTTTAGTACGTCGGGCCGTGTGTTGGATTGCTACCGTAGTTCACTAACTCCTAAAATTGTTGAGGTATTAATATGCGTTCAAGATTGGCTAAGATCCCCTTTATCTCCTATTAATATAGAGGAGAACCTGGAAAATGCCGAAAGATATGAACAAGGTATCTTAATTATTTCAATTTGAGTCATGATGTTTTTGTGTATCATTCGCTCACGTTTTGTTTACATGACTTGTTTATGCAGATTTTGCCGAAATTAATTCAGATATTACGAATGTTTGAAGGCTTTGAGCTTTGGAGACGTTGATCGGGATTGAGCTTTGGAGGCGTTGTCGGATTGTTCGTAGCTCATTTTTGTTATGCGAACTTGTCGAGTTGGTCTTTATTTTGGGACAATTGATTTGGTTTGTGGATATCTAGCATGTTTTTAGGACTTTTGGTTTGGCTAGTAGATACTTGGCATATTGGTACATAATTGGGATGAATCTTTGTATTCTCTGCTACTTTGGTATGCTAATTGAAAGTTCTAATAGAAGGCACTGGAACCGGAATCGGAACCGGTCGATTGGTTCCTGGGTAGTTCTTTAAACTACTGGGTAGGTTCTAGGTTCTAAAATTAAGGAACCGGCCATTACAGGGTAGGTTTCAGGTTCCACGTCCGGAACCTACCCACCCGGAACCTGCTCACCCCTAGTAACGGCAACATAATAATTAATAAATATATAAATTAATATTATTTTCTTAAATAAAATATCCAGGATATAAAATCTACATAATTATTAAATGTTTATTTCATATCTTTTATTTAATATAATACCACTCGAATAAATCGATCTTGATCTATTTATTTGCTTCCGATATTTCAAAATAAATTAATAATCCAATTAATTCTAATTCTGAAATAATAAAATTATTAATTTTAATATCCACTAAAATAATCAATAATATAATGTTCGTGTCAACGTGCTATGCGTGCGACCCTCTAGGTCCTAGACACGAAGGTAGTGTATATCCATACACAAACTAAGGTAACCGTTTAAAAACAGTTTTTAGTTCCTCAACGTGTTAGGATAATGATCATAAATCATAAACCCCTATGAACCGATTACTGTGTAAACCGACATCCTAATTAATTCAGCGCAGAAATACATCATCACCAAATTAATTATTTTATTTGATTACCAAGATATAATATACTCACTTGAATGTAAAACATTCCTCCCATAGCAATGGATTTTAGAGTCACTAATATCTCTATCAAGTGGCCTAGATGTCAACTCTCTAATCCAAGAGAGCAATGAATCCTATATTGACTCAACACTATTCTCTCTACGCTTTGTCACACACCCAACAATCATATTACTCACAATCTGGTTAAAGACTGCTTTTAACGACGTCAAAGTGCGCAAACTCCACGCATAGAATAAATGAAGGTCTCAAGTCAAAAGATCAGTTACACTCGTCCATAAAGAAGATTTGACCAATGATGTTCAATATGTGGTATCCTTTTAAACGGGTCGTGTCCAGTAACCATAAACTCAGGGTACCCCTAAGTATAACTTAGATATATAATCCATCGGTCTATCTTGACCTCAGTTATACTCAGCGATGATCTAGATGTCCATGTCCCCTCTAAGCATCTATCCGATCACGGACTATTTCAGATTAATATACTCATTAATCTGTAGGACTTTATCATTAATAATTTTACGTGCAGAAAAGTAAAATAATCAATGATAAATACTCGCATTTATTAATTATTTATCCATAAATACAATAAAGTGTCTTGACACATAAGTGCACACTCTAACTGTTATCTCTTGTTATTTGGACATTAAAAGCATCAAGGCACTTCATTCATCCCAAACACGACCAAAGAAGAACAATTAACCATACACGTAAAACGGGAATGCATACGGTGAGATCTGCTCGTTCATATGATCTCGTGCGACTTCAGACCCTGCGTAGGGCGATGGCAGAGACGATCACGAGTGTCACCAGCACAACTACTGAGGCAAACGACGCAACCACCGCGCCACTGACGTTCTGGCAGAAATCGCCAAACTGTTGACATATTGCGAGCCAGTTCGTGTTGGGGTTCCCGTTGTGCGCCAAGTAGACTATGGCTGCTGCAGCAGAGCCAGCTGCCGTGTCCAAGGTTAGAGCCACCTGAAGCACGGGATTGATATGACATTCGTCTTTTTCTGGAATTCGATGTTCACTGAAATGGATAAGTAGCAAATGAACAGGGAGGTGTTACAGTATCCAGGACGAGGAGGAGGAGCCTCGGTCCAACGGCATGGGGTCTTACAATGCACACAATGGAGAAGGGGAGGGAGAGGACAAGGTAGCCTGCAACAATGGCCATCGCTACCACGAAGAACCTGTCATGGATCGAACATATCAGCTAGAAAGAAATGACACGAACCCAACAGGACAAATACCACAACATACTGGAAAGTGGGGAGGTCGTCGTAGCTGGCTTGGAACTGGAAGAACTGAGTGAAGAAAGGAAGGGTCTGATCACTAGTCCCCATGGTGGCGGCAGCAGCGAGGGCGGCAACTACTGCGCCAAGCCTAAGGACGAAGTCAAATATCGCGGCCCCTTTCTTCCATCCACCAGGCCTCGGCAGGGGAGCTGCCAGGACTGGCCCCTTCCCTTTCGAGATGGGTCCCGATTCCTGCACATTGATCGTCGTCGAGTCCCCACTCTTCATCTTCGCTGTCTGAGTGTCTCCCGTGCTTTCTCGTAATCTGCTTGAGTTTAGATGACGGGGAATGGGATTGAAAGAGAAAGTAGTGTTTTTGTTTTATAGGACACCCAGAAAGGGAAGACATGGAGAGGAGTTGTTAATAACCTCTCCCACTTTGATGAGGCAAACATGGATTAGTTTCTCCTAATGCAAATTGGAAATGATTTCATTACAGGACTTAAGAAAATTCTAATTCCAAAGTCTTCATCGATTTTCTCTCTCCCTCTCCTGATCTTCACAAGATTGTCCTGAATTCTCTCAAACCAAGAATGAATATCCCATTTGAACAAAGGAATTAGATGAGATTCTCCAAACTGTAACCTCAATTCCCAACCTATGTTTTCTTAACATGTCAGCAACCAAACCGGGAGGCTCTGCCAACTTATACATAATCGGGTGCTTGCTTTTCATCAACTCTCTTCATGTCTCCTCTATTCAGCGGGCATCGCTGTAGTTGCTTCCTTCAGGCTGTGTCCCGGCAGAAGCGACATGAATGTTTGCAGAACCTTTTCGATCTCCAAACTTATCTAACCAATTTTCTGGAGCATTAGAATTTCATTCCTGAAATGCGGTTCGATTTTGCAGAACCCCTGACAAATAACATGAAGACAGAACAGGGGCATTCTTAGAGAACCCATTTCCTACACTGAAACAAGACGGTCGTCCTCTGCTGTAACCAATATGCCCAGTGAATTCAGAAGATACAGGGCCTCGGAAGCGGCATCTTGGTCGGGCATCTCCGAGTCCTTTAATGCCGGAACATCCCCACTAAACAGAAAAGGAAAGTTAACGAGAACAAGCATACGGGGAAGTATCCAAGTTCAGAAGACCAACACCACCATTGCGAGTATGCACAGTACCAGCGACCACGATGCAGGGCACTCCCGTGCATACCGGCTCATTACCAAGCCTACCATACAAGCACTCTAAAATCAATTGGCTGTAGAGGGAGTAGCTCGCTTAGACTTATGCTAACTTGTAAGATTTTAGTTTTCCGACGTGGAAATTGGGTTTACACCATTCAACACACTCATACGAAACCTTGTTAATTCTAAAACTGACGCAAAGGTCAGATATGTTGTTGACACTTGGGGCTTGCTTAGGCTAGAAAGAACACGCTCAAATTGAAGCAGCAATAATATCGCATGTTCGAGATTTTATTAGTACATTTAGTTATGTATTATTAAATACGGTTCATTGAATGGTTAATTAGTTAAGTGAAAATTTGGTAAAATGATTTTGGACATGTAAAACGAATTGCTATTAAGTATTAAAATATTTGTACGTTTAGCTTTTCTTCACAACAAATATTTATTAGAGTAGAGGGTTGAGTAAGTACCTAAACGTGTCACCATTCATTTTGGGAAATTTTGATGGGGATTCAGCATACACAAGAGAAAAGGAATCACGAAAACCGAATGAAACTTTGTATAACATAAGCTTCATTCTCCATCTCCCTCCCAGATCATGTTTTCTGGGGTCATAACTAGAACCAGTCCACTTGGTCCCAGTCCAAGAATGATTCCATGGCAGCATCGGCAGACGTTTCTCCGGAATGAATAGGACGACTTTTGTCTCGATCCTCGTCGCCAGAAGACGAGTCGTCGGCCGATCTTGCAATAGCAATGACCACTGGGGTCGAAGACGTTGGGATTGTTTGCCCGTGGACCTCGAGAGCAGGCACGTGGTTGGTCATTTGGATGACTCCGATCGATTGACCGCTGGGTCTTTGATTTCCTAAAATTAAAGCTTTCGGAAGAGGTTGATTTATATTATGAAGTTTATCTGTGGAAAATAAAAACAATAAAACATTCCTGCTAAAATATGTAATTACCTGATTGAATCCATGAGATTCCTCCTTTGACAAACTTGTGGGAGAGGGGGGGGGTTGGAATGACAGTAAAACAAACAAGAACATCATTGATGTTTCCTGTTGGGACTGGCTCGTGATAAAGAAATTGTACGGAAACTTCATTGCGTTTCCTCCTCAACGACAAGTCATGCAACTTCTTTTTTGATGAGTCCGATTGGGAAAACACACATTATCTTGTTTTCATTTAAAAGTGTTGGTTTTTGGTTTACCGATGATAATTTAGATCGAATGACGAAATTCGGTGCTCCGCCTCCACCGACTGAGGGAGAGAAGAATATGGAACGAACCGAGCACGAGGACAAAAACAAAGAACCAAAAACGAAAAAGAGGAAGTCAGTCTCTGCCCAACTTGCGAGAGACCGGGGAGTCCAGTCAGCCAGTAGTCGTCGTCGTCTTGGTCGTTCATACTTCCGTGGGTGGTGGGGCCATCCCGGTAAATAGTTGATCCAGAATACAAATTGGTGGTAAGATGACAATTCCGGCCAGCAGCAACAAAGCCAGCACCATCAGTGACTCCCCCCCGTCTTCCCCCACTTGGCGATTCGTGTCCTTCAACGACCCGCTATTAGTCTCTCACGACTTGCTTCTCTTGTTACGGACGGGGCAGTGATGTTGAAAGGACCACATCAAGGGGCAGTTAAACCCGTTCGTCTTGCCCACTCTCGCATTGATTATACGGCATGGCAATACGAGGACCAAATCTCTCAATTATGCCACACTTCAGGCTCATGATTCATCAGCCGACCAGCAATGGAATCTTGCCTCATTGAAGCACAAAGCTTTGGATGGATTAAGCATGATCCATCACTCACGGAAATCAACACTTGGCCGGAAAGATCCCAGACCCCGGTGCATGTACACGGTGGTGATGTTCAGCACCTTGGCCAATTACCCCCGACAGTGACTGTGATTAAGTCAAACTGCATAACTCAGACCCCATGAAGAATCACGCAACTTAAAAACCAGTGGTTCATCCTCCGATCAATCACCAGACGGAAGGAACAACAGTCCCGGAGGGCACAGGGGAGGTGAATGATTTAAACAGCGATACATAACTCGTCTGAGCATTGGCGATTTGCAAAGGATAACCCATCATTCAACAATTATATCACATAACGGCATAATCGTAGTCACCACCCACTGCACATACACAGGCACCATTTCCCATCAGAAGAACATTGCCAAAAATATGCCCTGCTTCTGATATCTCATAATCTAATCTCCCTCAGCCACAAGAAATGAGGGGGACTTTATGTCACAATACTCAGGAACATAATACATCGCAGCAAGCAGCAATCACTCAACGGCATCAAGAAACCCAGTTTGCTTCCAAATGGCATTCCTAACCTGCCTCAGGTCCCTCCCCTTCAAAGTCCTCCCTGCCCCTTCAAGCACCGAGCAGCAGGTGACCCTCCTCGACCCCCTCGCCGTCATCTCGTGGGGCGGCAGCATATCATCCTCCTCGCCGTAGCCCATGTCATCCTCGTCATCCCCGGGGCCCCTCCTCCTCCTCCCGCCCTGGCTCAAGCCCGCCAGAGGAACCCTCACGGGGTCTGACCGAGGGAACCTCGCCCCGTTGGGCACAGACTTGGAGTACTCCCTCTCTGGCGGGGAAGGACGAGGCAACGCGAGGAGGACCTTACGAGGGACGGAGGGAACGACGATCCCCTTGGAGGAGGGGAGGATGGAGAGGATACCGGCAGTGGGATAGCGGCGTGGATCGGAGGTGGGAAGGGGGAAGTCGGACGAGAAGCAGACGTCGGCCTCGGAGAGCTCGAAGGGGGAGGATGAGGATGGGACGGGGGGGGACGGGTAGGAGGAGAGGAACCGATTTCCAGGGGAAGAAGGGCAGGGGCGGGTGGTTGCAGAATCCATGACTGAAAATGCCTGTGAAGAAGAAGAGAGGAGGTGCGCGTGGCTTTGGTGGGTGGGTGGGTGGGGGTGTGGCGAAGCGTCGCGGATTGTCCGCCTAAAACTATCGCACATCCCCCACCCCCAATTAGTAGAAATAATAATAATGATACATAGTGGGTCAAAAGTCCACGAGGCGGTCCTTACAATAACCTAAGGAAAGAAAGACTCCGGATCGTATTTCTAGATAATAAGAGTTATGAAAAGAAAGTCCTGGCTTATAAACTAATAGATGAGCAGTAAATTTCTGACTTAGACTTGAAAGTAGAATTAATCTATGATGTTGTGTCAAATTACGATACAGACTCTAAAGAGGATTCTGATCTCTAGACTGTGCATATGTTCATGATGAGAACAGAGCATAATGGAGATGGTGATGAGTTGGTTCCCCTAGAAACAACGAGTCAGGTACTGGAATAGTGGTTGCCACCAGTACGAAGATCAATCCCAGTCTATTCTAGAATAGAGGTTGCCATATATTAACGTGAGAGAAGTCTATAATGTTTCGAGATTTAATTTTAGATCAATAATAGACATCTCACAGTCGGAGGCAACGACTCAAGTTACAAACACGGAACTTGAGACTTTGGATATCCCACTACTAAACGTACAATGTATAAGGGAAACCATGCAACGTACGAGAGGTGCATATAATTATATACACATTGGGTTGATCCAGGTAGGATTAATTTCGTTATTCCATCTTCCAGCGGATAGTCTTGCGATAGTAGCTGAGATCGATAAAAGATGGCGATCAGCTGATATCAAGTATACGGGCCAACCTTGCACATGGTCCTGCATGGTTCCAGGTCCATCCAAATTTCATGATGGCCCTAAACGATCGTTGTTTGGAGAATTCATTGACCTTAACGATCAAATCAATGAATATAGATAAAATGAATCCTCAGGCCAAGTTTTTGGCGTATCACACTAGGGTAATCTATCGATTGGTGAATACCACTAGTCCTGGTGTGAGGAACATCTCAAGACTTACTGAGTTGTTCGAGGAAGGTCATAATAATTACCAATAATTTCATAGGCAAGAGGTAAACACATTGGAGTTAACCTGGCCAAGAAGTTGGGTTATGACTGAACCTGGTAGTAGTTCTAGACCGATTAGTGCGGCAAATATCCGACAAATAGGTAATGAGATTAATTTAATATTGGGAGAACCGTCGGCTAGTAACTCTAGAGCTGACAGGCATTTGCCTGTGAGAATGCCATTTCTGAGATAGTCAAGAACTCATACGCTCTCTGAAGTTTCCTCGAGGGCAAGTGATGTGGGAGATGACATAATTGTGTCTCGCTCAACAGAAGCATCATCGCCTCCGTTAATAGAGGAAATGTCTCGATGGTCTGTCGATTCTATAGCCCCGTCTCAACATACGGGAAGAATCTTGGGATATAGACAGGTATCACTACCGGTCTATGAAGATCCAGTAGATTAACTGAGAGAGAAATTAATATGGATGATGAGAGTTACGTATTTGAGGTTGGTAAAACGCCGGCGACAAAGACAATTAGAAAAATCTTCCTAAGTTCGTATCCTGCGTTTCTAATTGGTATCAGAGCCGCTTAGAAAAAATTTTTCATTTTTTGTCTCGAGGGACTAAATTGCAAAAGAAAAGAAAGTTAGGGAAGATTTAGAAATAAGAGAAAAATGAGGAGAGAGAGACTTTCCTAAAATGGTAATTTTGTTGAGAAAAAGTGGTAAAAGAGAGCAAAACTCAGACTTTCCCTGCTAAAAAACTTAATTGAATTATTGATGCAAGCAAAATGCGTAAGATTGTATATTCCACTTTTCCTCACCTAACTTCTCTTTTTAAGATTTTCCTTTTCTTCTGGGGGAGTGGGGTGGGCCGGATGTCGTTGTTAAAGTGATGGTATCTTTTTTTCTTTGAGTCGTTGGAGATTGTGTGTAGTGGGGAGCAATCCAAGAGCGGACAACAAGTATACGGTGTATTCATCTTTGTGATCCCTCCTCCTTGATATTTCCGCCATTTTTTTTATTTTGGTTTTTTTGGGATCTACCCCTTCCAATTCCAACCCTGGCTTTCTTCTTTCTTTTTTGAACTATGTGATAGCATTTTGGCAATTATGGTGCGTTTTGGTGACCAAGGAAGGAAGGAAGAGGATGCCCATTATGGACTCCTCTCTCTTAGGGAGAGAGAGAGAGAGAGCTGAAAATTTTGCTAAACAGAGAAGAAATGGAGGGGCAGGGAGGTCATTCGGTATCACTCCCCTCCACACCACACCTGTACTTTTTTACTTCCTAACCCCCCGACTTTATCCACTCGTTGGAACCTCCCTTCTCGTTACTTCCTAACAACGTCCGCTGCTGCTCCTCCCCTCCCCTTTCGTGGTCTCCATTGGCTCTTCATTGGTCGCCATTGCCACTCCAGGAACTGAAGGCATTGCCCCTTTCCAAGGAGACGACGACCAAGGCCAGACCTCCGGTGGCGCTGCTCATGCTGATTTATTAATTATAATACTTCGTTAACCAACGCTGGAATAGCTCAGTTGGCTAGAGCGTGTGGCTGTTAACCACAAGGTCGGAGGTTCAAGCCCTCCTTCTAGCGGGGTTTATTTATTTCTCTTTTTTCCTTCAATTACACATTTTTAAGTGTCCTCTCAAGGATCAGGCTCCCCACCCCGGAGAAGAACCCAGGATCAGGAGGAGGACGCTCCAGTAGTCCCACTCTGATCGCTACACTGCAGAGAGAAACAATGTCCCGGCCGGGTGCAATGAAAAGGAAGGAATCATCCATGCCATGCCCACCGAACTGAAGTCCCCATTTATATAGCGGGAATGATGATAACTACAGTGTCGAGTCGAGATTAGGACAACCTTGGGAAAAAGACAAAGCAACGCTGTCAGGTAATCTTCGGTCGGGCGGACAACAAAATATGCTCCCCCTCTTCGTTCTCCTCCTCCCTTCCATCTTCGACAACATCGTAGTTCCACCACCCATCAACACCAACCTTCTTGTCCTGACCCCCCCCCCCCCCGCCCCCGCAACACGATGAGTCAGTCCACCCTTGCTCTCTCCACCGCTCGGATCCCTTTGGCCATCTTCGATGGCAGAAGGAACCACAAGCTCTCCGTCCTCTCCTGGAACCCCCTTCCCCGCCGAATCTCCTGTTCCTCTTCCAAGGACCAGTTCTCCGATAACATGTCCAGGTACCCACGATTCCTCAACCTCGTGCTTCTGCAAACATACCGTGGAAATTTCCGGATTTTGGTGTGGTGATAGAACGACCCTGACGAGAAGAATCTTTTTCTCCCCCCCCACCCCCCCGGGAGAAAGTTCGTTTCGTTGGCGCCCTGCGAAAAGGGTAGGATTGCTGGGTTCGAGTAGGACAACCTATAGCTGATCCTGCTAAATTAGGAATAAGGATGGTGCGAGTATGTTGTTTGGTGCTGTGATAAGATTGCTGGGTTCGAGTACGTCCTTGTTGCTCAGTGCTATGATCTTCTGCTATGCTGCCTTTTCTTTTAAGTTTGTGTATTGACCTATGAGTATTGTTTTCATGATTTCTCAGTATCTGATGTTTTTTGCATTTGTCCGGGCAGCAATTTCTGCATCATAGAAGGGCCCGAGACCGATCAGGATTTCTTGCAGATGCAGTCGCAGGAAATCCAGGACAACATACGCAGTCGGCGCAACAAAATCTTCCTTCTCATGGAAGAGGTACTATGGTGCGAGTTATTTCATTCATTTTGGGGGAGTTGACCAGCTTGCCGATGTTTTGGTCGTGTACCTTCTTTGTCGGTCTGTTCAGGTTAGGAGACTTCGAGTTCAACATAGAATAAAGGGACTCAAGGCAGCTGGTGATGGTGGCGTTGAGGAGGACACAAATGAGATGCCAGACATTCCATCTTCTATTCCGTTTCTCCCCAGCGTTGTAATTTTCTCACCCTTGCACGTTGGCGTCTCTTGTTGAAGGAGAACAATTAGCCAAACTAATGCACAGAGGGATTCGCGATAGTTATTTTGGACTGTGCTATTTATTTCTGGTGATACTTGTGGTCAATTGAGGATGTGCAATTATAGCTTATCCCAATGCAACTTGCTTTTGTGGGCTGGAGGCATGACTCATACACCGCGTCTTCTTCTTGTGCAGACTGAAAAGACGCTGAGACAGCTCTACTTGACAAGCATGTCCTTCATGGCCGGGATCATCCTGTTTGGTGGCCTTGTTGCACCTACTGTAAGTTTGAGACTTTCCGAAGTAGTTATATATATTATCGAACACGATCTGATTCAGTACTCTCTACATTGTAGCTGGAGCTGAAATTAGGTCTGGGAGGCTCCTCATATGAAGACTTCATCCGCAGCATGCATTTGCCTTTACAATTAAGGTAGGATAAAAGTTTTCCCCTTGTACAGGCTTTCTCAATAAATGAACCTCGATTATCAAGTTGTCCCTGAGTTCCAGGTATGACTGATGCATGTCGTGCATCTACAGATTCCTTACACTTATCCGTTGAATACTTTTTGCCCAAGTTTAGTCAGGTTGACCCGATTGTAGCATCCTTCTCTGGCGGAGCTGTGGGTGTCATATCAACCTTGATGCTAATTGAAATAAACAATGTGGAGCAGCAAGAAAAGAAGAGGTGCAAATATTGCCATGGTACAGGTTAGTGATTCTTTTTTTTTTTTTTGGAGGGGGGGGGGCATGCTTCATCCTACATTCAGTCGGATTACAACAACTCAGTCGAACCAAAAACCTTACATCCTTTCGCAATAATAGCAATTAATTAGTTTTTTCATGATAATTCACTTTAATAGAGTTCTATTTTTGTAGCTTGTATGGGTTAACTTGCAACCATAAATTGACTTATTTCTTTTAGTTAGGATCTAGAAAAAAAGGAGGCAAAGCACCCTTTAACTGAAGGTGCATGGTTCAAAGGATACATGTTTATACTGCTGCCCTAGATGATCTCTCGTAACATCTCATTCGCATCGATATATTTGATAAGTACACCCAAACGACAGATAACCTGCATTGGCTTTCCTTTGTTGCTGCTATCCTCCACTTGAGATTACATTTATGTTCTTCTGGTGATCTTATGTAAGGTTACCTGGCATGTGCGAGATGCTCCGCCAGCGGTGTATGCCTACGCACAGACCCCCTGATAACAGCTAATGTCGCTGATGATCAGCCTCTCCAGTCTCCTAGGACTGAGAGATGTCCAAACTGCTCTGGAGCTGGAAAGGTATGAATATCGTTTAGTAAAATTTGGGCTGTGACATGCTTGTGCTGCTGTATGCCACCTTATGTTCATATGAACTAGCCAAGAGTACTGCGATTGCTACTACTGAGACACCGTCTCAGACAACCAGTAACAAAATTTCATGGACAATCGTATGTTTTCATGAATTTCGAGCAGGTGATGTGTCCCACATGCCTGTGCACGGGGATGCTTATGGCGAGTGAGCACGACCCAAGAATCGACCCTTTTGACTAATGGAATGGGTGGGGAAATGCTACCACAACACTGTTCGAAAGGCACCCTAATGGGTACCACATGGATCCTGGCTGTCAGTCCATCATCCCTTAGATTAAGGACTACCGTGCTTGCTCTCCTTGTCATCTCGGTAGAGACAGTGCTTGTATGTTTGTAAGAGAACTTCATTACACTTATGTAATAATAGCCGATATTACTTGAATTATCGTGGTTTTTAGTGAAACGTTCAGGAACCGTCTTGATTGCCACCAGGGCGAAAACGAACCTAGCAGCGGACTCGGTTCGAGCTCGACTTTGACCGAACTCGAGCCGAACTTGAGCCGGCTCGATAACGAAACGAGCCGAGCTCGAGCCTTAACACTTACAATTCGATGGCTTGCGAGCCGCTCGTGAGTCTAATATAATATAATAAATATTAATAATTTTATTAATAAATATTGAAGTTTTGAACTTATTTGTAAGCAAATTTAAAATTGAGGATTAAATTGAATTAAAAAATATATACGTTAGGGTTATCGAGCCGAGCTCGAGCTTCCTAAAACTGGATCGAGCCGAGCTCGAGCTTAAGGTTTTTTGGCTCGAGCCGAGTATTTTTGTTATCGAGCCGAACTCGAGCCTAGGAGGGTTCGGTATCGATTCGGCTCGTTTTCACCCATAATCGCCACGGGTTTGTTGTTTAAGGGGCCGAAAGTTCTTTGGACCCACAAAGTAAAGGCCCAAGCCCAATGGGAGGCAGGAAAACGAGAACCCTAGACGGGACTCCCCTCCTCTTCGTCGCCGTAAATAAAAGGCGGACTTGCAGTTGGCCGCCGCATGAGTCAGGAAGTTGGCGAAGGGAAAAGGAGAAGATGCAGATATTCGTGAAAACCCTAACGGGGAAGACGATCACCCTCGAGGTTGAGAGCAGCGATACCATCGACAATGTCAAGGCCAAGATCCAGGACAAGGAAGGCATCCCTCCCGACCAGCAGCGCCTCATCTTCGCCGGAAAGCAGCTCGAGGATGGCCGCACCCTGGCCGACTACAACATCCAGAAAGGTTTCTTGAACGTTCCTTCCTTTTCCTGTTTTTTCTCGGAACCAATTCCGATGTGCGAAAGTGATTGAATCTTCGGTGTAGAATCCACGCTTCATCTGGTGCTGAGGTTGAGGGGAGGAATCATCGAGCCATCCCTGATGGCCCTTGCCCGCAAGTACAATCAGGAAAAGATGATCTGCCGCAAGTAAGTTGGATTTTATTTGGTTTTGATTGTGTGGGGCGTAGCTTGTGTGAGGGTTTTGTTTGCATGCTTGATTAGGGGTTAGGTAATTCAATCAATTATCAGACGGGACTAAACTTAGCCTTTTTAGCTGTTTCGTCGGTGCAATGAAGGTTATAATAGCTCCCAACAGCAGCATTAGCATTAGTACTTTGTCATCTGGTTATGGATCTTGCCAGACGATTTTCATTGATGCTATATCCCGTGTGCATCAATTTACAACATCTTCGCAAGTGTCTTGCTGGTGGACCTTATTGCTTGTGGGATTGTAGTAATGTATTTAGGTTTCCGGTACTTTTGGGTCCATTAATAACGCTTAAACAGGGCTACACGTTGAACCCTCCCTTAGCTATTCTCCTAAATGGAGGGCATCGTAGTCCCTATACTTCGCGACCATTTGACTTTGTCAGCTGAGCTTTTTTGTAACTTTCAGTTGATTTTCGTTTGTGGCGAACATTATGAAATCATTGACATCCCCTTTGTGGTTTCGACTTGTGTATCTAGATGTGTTTGTCTCATTTGTTGTAATGTCTGATGCCTTATAGTTTGCTGATGTCTGTCTAACTTTATCATGTTTGGATATATGGTGCCAAAGATAACTTGGATCTCAGAAACCCTTACCCAGCTGAGTAAATTGCTTTTTTTTCCGAGTCTTGTTTACCGACATCTTACTTATCAGTATAAAGAGGGATTTTGTACAGATCGTTTGTTATTGAATATTTTTTTCTTTTTATGTTTGATGTTCATTTGTGTGTTTCCTCTTTTCCGATAGGTGCTATGCACGCCTCCACCCAAGAGCTGTCAACTGCAGGAAGAAGAAGTGTGGGCACAGCAATCAGGTTATCTTTGAGAATTTCGTGATTTGTCTGCCTCTGGCGGTTTCAATTATTTTGATGTCCTGCTAACCTTCCGCCCGTTTTCCTTCAATTCAGCTGAGGCCGAAGAAGAAGATCAAGTAGACATTGGGAGAGTATAATTATGTGTTTTGGTGTAAGCATGTTATGCTCTACTTTATTAATGTCCCTTGAGTTGCTGTTTTGCTTAAATTCAAGATTTGCAATTTCAACGTGATAAGTTTAGACTGCCAATTCGGTTTCGGTATATGAACATGTTATCATCCTCAGTAGCAATTCCATATTAAGCTTTATTTCTTCTGAATCCGGCTTTGTCTACTTGTTCAAAAAGAAGTAAAGAAAAATGATTGTTAAGGGCATGGATGAGATGAGATTTTTCGGATCTTGTGGAGAGTGTGAGACAACCTCGGATCAGTCATTAAACAATTCACCAACCCAAACCATATCGTCAGATGGGATCCACTTAAATGCACCGGTTCCATTAATTTACTACTTTCTTTTCTTGTATGAATGGCATTCATATCTATTTCAACAAAAATAATTAATATTGTAGACTTCTTTGTACCGACGCTGGGATTGACTGTGCCAAGAATTTATTACACAAGCACGTACGAGTGTCAGAATACTTGGTCTATGTAGTCTTTGACTCTTGTCCAGAAACTCCCCATCTCCCCGTCCTCCATCGTCCATCCTAAGTACAACTATGATGGAGATGCTCAACGGAGGAGGTGGCCGACCTGTCGGGAACACCGAGTGTAGCTGGTGTAGGGCTGTCCCCGGCGGCACCGGCATTGCTGTCCTCACTATCCTTCTTTCAAAGAACCCGGGTGTACCCCTTCTCCGACGTGCCCTCGAGAAGCTCCAGGACTTGCAACCCATCCTACGTTCGAAGCTCCGCCACGTGAAATCGACGAGCAGCTACCACTTGGTTGTGCAGTCCTCTCCGTCGGTGCATATTAACGTGTTTGACCTTGCTGCCTCCCTGAGAATCCTGGGTGCCGATGGACTCGAAGGTGAGAACCGCTCGTCCCTACACCTGGTCCTCGAGCACGAGCTGAACCGCAACTCGTGGGACTTTCACGAGGGCACCAACAAAGAGGAGGAGGAGAGGGTGTTGCATGCGAGCGTATACGAGCTGCCGGAAGGGAAGTGGGCGTTGGCTTTGAGGCTTCACGTGGTGGCATGTGACAGGAGGACGGCCGTGTCTGTCTTGGAGGAGTTGCTGGTATTGACTGCACAGGAGGAAGGGGTAACTAATGACGAAACTCGACAGGGCATCCGGCCGTGCATTGAAGATGTCATGCCGAGCGGGTATTCGTGCAGGAAGGGCCTGCTCGGGAGAGGTGTCAACTTGTTGAACTATTCCATGAGTTCCCTGAGGTTAAGCAATCTCAAGTTCGACAATGCCGGCAGTCCGAGAGCCTCGAGGGTGGTGAGGATGACGCTGAGTGCAGAGCACACCACGAAAATCCTATCCGTGAGTCTATTATAATCGGTAATGCTTGAATAGAACACTGGCTTTTTCGTTAGTCTATTAGTAAGGCCTTGTGTGTCCGATGTTCCGGTCTGCAGAAATGCAGAACAAGGGGGATCAAGCTGTGCGGAGTGCTGGCGGCATCGGCATTGTTGACGGCATACGACATAGAAACTGGAGGTGTTGTTAGCAACAAGAAGCGGACGGGGAAGAAGTACGGTGTCGTCACCCTCGTCGACTGCCGTTCGCTCCTCGACCCTCCGCTCACTCGACGTGACCTCGGGTTCTACCACTCGGCCATCCTGAACACACACCACCTGAAAGGACGGGAAACCCTCTGGGACACGGCCTCGAAGGCCTACTCCGCGTTCCGCTCCTCCAAGGAAGAGGGGAAGCACTTTGCGGACATGGCCGACCTCAACTTCCTAATGTGCAAGGCCATCGACAACCCGGGCATAACCCCATCATCGTCCCTGAGGACGTCGCTCGTCTCCGTGTTCGAGGATCCCGTGACGGACGACTTCCGGGACGCCCGGGCGCGACTCGGGGTGGAGGATTACATGGGGTGCGCGTCAGTGCACGGTATAGGGCCGTCCCTGGCGATATTCGACACGGTGAGGGAGGGGTCAATGGACTGCGTGTGCGTGTTCCCGGCACCGCTGCACTCGACGAAGCGGATGCAGGAATTTGCAGACAGGATGAGGGCGGCCATAGTTGATGCTGCTGCAGCGGCCCATTGAAGTAATCAATCAATCATCCTGGTCTCGGTTTGGTTGCTGCTCCAAGGCATTGAATGCCTCCGGCCTTTCAATGTATATATTTGTTTTCGTTTATCAGTATCCCGGATGAGCGAGTGTCAGAGAAGCCTCTGAACATCTTGTCAATGCAGCATGCGTTGGATGCGAACCAGAACAACCCCCACTCCGCTGACACGTGTCCCGAAATTTCAATCGGGCAGTAAGTGAAGTGTACCCTTGACTTTTGGTTGAGTCGCAAACGTAACGTAACATAGGATCGCAACTTAAACCTTTCGATGCCGGCTGGCTACGGTCGACAACACAAGTTTTTTACATATATAAATTAAAATTTAGCTCTAATAATAATAATAATTTATAGGAGGGAGGGAGGGCAGGCGGTCCTTCCTACCTACCCCACCTCACATTAAAATTAGAGATTACATTTAGAAGGAAATTTATGGTCGTAACACGACAATGACTTTCCACCCATCCACAACACAGACCCACTCCTAATAATTCAATTTTTCTTACACTAATTAGTGACCGGGGCCGGCTGGCTAGGCTCTAATACCCCCGCCGCGAGCCGAAACCCCTACGCTAACTGGCACGTGACGGTAGACTGTCCGGGCATGACTCGACGGTTGCTAGAAAGCTGCCGATGACTTAAGAAATTTATGATTCGGGGGATGAAACACCTGGGTGTGTACATGTGTGCGTAATGTTAGAGGAACTCCTCAACCAATTCCCCAAAATAGAACTTGGTATTACAATCACGGACGGCGTTCAACACCTCCTGGAAGGCGGCCACACTGCAGGGCAACACGAGGCCGCTCCTCTGCTGGAACCCGAACTCCTCCTGGGCCTTGTCAAGCAGCATCCTGAACAAGGGGTGGGAGAGGAACCCGGTGGGGACCAAGAACCGCGTCCTGTCCTCCCCGACGTACAGAGGGAAGAACCCGGTGGGGGTCTTTGGGGAGGAGGAGGAGGAGGAGGAGACCCCGGCGAGCAAGTCCATCTCCTGGGAAGGGAGGTCTCGGTGATCGTCGGGGAGGAAACGCCTGGATCGCCCCTTCTTGGAGGAGACCAACCTCTTCAGGGACGCCATGTTGGTCTTCCCCATGGACAAAAAAGGGAGAAAAATTTCGAGGACGTGTGTTTTAACCCGTGATTCGTACATATTTATTTTCCCCAAGGGGAGTGGGGATTAGGGATATAAAATTGTACGGAATGCGAGATTATTATTAGTTTTGGGTTGGGGGAGTTGGTTTAAATTTGTCGTGGTGTGGGCGTCTTGAGATAAGGGGGGGTACAAAAATTTTAATTTGTGAAATTTCGCCAAAGCTTTGTGGGGGTCGGTTTTATAGGTTATATCGAATAAGGTCGAAATGCTTTTTTTTTTTTACAATTTCCCCCGTTGGGGGGGGGGGAAGAGTTGGTGGTTGTGACGTGGCGGCCACTAAAAATCATTACTCTTTTAATATTATTATAAGGGTGGGGTGGGGGGGGGGGGCCGGCAGCGTCGAATAAGACAACTGGGGTGGATTTTGGAGGAAGGTACATTTGGAGGGGTGGTACGCTCGTACTTAGCGAAGGACAGTTGTCCCCCTCCCCGATATAATATGTTTTGTCATTAATTTGAGTATATAAAACAAAATTGTGTTCCGGAGCTGCGCTTTGTCTAGTGGTCCGATTTTAGCTTCGGGCGCGAGAGGTCCCGAGTTCGATCTCGGAACCCCCCAATCCAATTTCATCGTCGTCATCCCCAGTATATTCCACCTGATTCCCCTCCCGCCTAATCTCCACGGTTGTTGACCGGTAATTCGACTTGTTTTCTTCCATTTCTTAAGGGCTTAATTACCCCCCCCCCCTTGTTTTTTAATCGATTTCCATTTTTAGGGCTTTTCCTTTTTTGGTTCAATCTTGCGCTGATTGTCTGTCCAAAGGATATGGACTCCAGTTCTGGCTTCCTAGCTGTTTCCCTTGTACTGACTTGGCGTTTGCTTCCTTTGACTGCAGGCCGTGATGGACACCTCCAATCCTGCTGTATTCGTGAATGCCGAGCATCTCGTTCGCTATGTCGGACGGAAGGTCCGGGCCGTGATTCAGGTCTTACGTAACGATGGCGTGGCTGTAGTCGGGAAATCCACGGACGACAAGCAGGTTGTGGTAAAAGGCTCGCCCCCTTCTCAGCTGACCACTTTTGTCGAAGTCATAGGGATTGCTGACGGCCTGAGTTCCATCACCGCCGGGACTTGGACTAACTTTGGGGACACTTTTGGTAAGGATCTCTGAATCGATGTAACTTTTGTGCGTTTTCTGTTTTGTCCTTTGGGATTGCCTGTTACATTACAAGACCGTGGATTTCAGTCTATTATTCTGTTGATGTGTTGTTAAATTTTGATCCCACTATTACTTGAATGGCTTCACAAAAATTTTGGCTAAATTATTTGGTCGTTATAAGTATGGAATTGCGATTTTGCTTGATGGGATTGTATACTTGCCATGATACATTAACCAAGTAATTATATTAGGAGTCTTCTTTGCTAGGGAATTCTCTGTTTTAATGTGCTTGGTTGATCTGGTCTGGAGTAACACTTCGGCATTTTCATCCCCAGGCTTGTTGGAGTCTTATTTCTCGTTTAGCTAATTACATGAAATCTGGGTCATTTTATTCCTTTTCCTGGAAACTCTCGTTTGGCATGGTGGTTTTTTGTTATCCAAGTATTTTGACATGGTTGAGGGGGTGGGAATCCCAGTGGTCTCCTCCAACTTTAAGATCCATCGTTTATTCTATTATTGCCACTTCATTAGTCTTTAGCTTGAATTATATATGTTGTCTGCTGCGGTTTTGTTGCCTGACTGGCTTGTTTTTACTTTCTTGCTAGATACATTTACTTACAACAAGCTCTGTCAACTCGCCAATGGGGACTTCCAGCATTTGTTCCTTTGAAGAGCTGCCACAACTGGATGATGCCATCACGTAATATATTGCTCGGCTTAGCAGCTTTTCTTTAACCATTTGGTGCAAAGATTCGTAAGTAGGGTTACGTTTGCCAAGCAACATCTAGTTTATGCAACGCTGAAGGCGATTTTCCTGAAGTGCAGCCAATATGTGGGTTTACTGCTCAAACTTCTGTGGTATCTATCCATAGCCTCCCTCCCCTTTTGAACCGAAAACATTAGCTGCTCTGTTTTTTTATCACTAGCAGTGATGACTATTCTGCTGTGTAATATCCCCAGCCCAACAGAGGGTGAGTCGAGGAGAGTCCCACATCGAAAGGGAAACTGGGCTATGGTGGACATATAAGGTCAGGAGGGTTGTCTCCAATCAACGACGTGTTTTCGCCCTAAGCCCGGGGTTGAAGAACCCCATAAAGGGTGAGTCGAGGAGAGTCCCACATCGAAAGGTGGACATATAAGGTCAGGAGGGTGGCCTCCAATCAACGACGCGTTTTCGCCCTAAGTCCGGGGTTGAAGAACAAAACCCGACCGTAGGTCCTCCGTACGCGGGGGTGCGGGATCGGGACAATATCGTTGTGCGATGAGCGGCCTATATGTTACACGTGGTATCAGAGCCGACTTCCGACTATGGTGATCTCGTCGGGGATGAGATCTTCTGAGGGTGGGTGATTGTAATATCCCCATAGAGGGTGAATCGAGAAGAGTCCCACATCAAAAGGGAGACCGGGCTATGGTGGACATATAAGGTCAGGAGGGGGTGTTTGAATTAAACAGGGGTCAATGCATGAATTCCTCCCCCGTGACGCTAACCTTTGGATTTAGCGTGGGAGGGTCTCGTAGGCCCCTTCATTAATTAGTTCCCTCAATTATTGATACCTTTCTGTACTCTTGTGATAGAAATATATCAGTTAAATATGAAGACCCCAACAATGATTCGGATGCCTGTGTATGTCAACTCTTGAATTTTGAAGTTGGGCAACTGACTCAGTTATGTTGTGGCAAGAGAAGTAGCTTCATCAGGACGAGGAGATTATTTGCTAGTGAGTTGCTTCAGGAAAGCTTTTTGAACGAGGAGTTTTAGTTCACACTAGTAAAGTAATTTTGACGGCGTACTTAGTTTGGGTGAGTGATTCCCCTTCTGGAAGAAGCTGTCTGCATCGGGGAGCATATCATCAGCAGAATGTTTGTCTTGTCTCGCTGTTAGTATGCGTGTGATTCCTCCCTACACTGAAATGATGATGGAATTGAAAGGTGAGCGGGGGATTTGGAATATTAGGGACCCGATGGCCTCCCTGAGTCAGCGATTGTGGGCGGGCAGATAATCTGGATTGTGTTTTTTCTTTTTTTAATGTTGGGTTATTATTTTAAATGGAGCCAAATAATGATTTATTTGATAAGCTGGAAAAAGGTAACTTTAGTAAAAAAGGCTTCTAGAGATGTTTACGAGAAACAGAAGCAAAAAAAGAGATGCCGCCATTCAGAACCAAGGAAAAGCAACCACCGATCCTGATCTTAATAGGCGGGCGGCTTTTAAATGGGTTGAAGCTTCGGTAGTTCCTGTTCATGACACGGAGAAACGTGGTCTTGACTAATTGTACTTCTACTACTCTTTGAAAAGGCGGGAGAAGTAGGACCCCAACTTCCCACCGTTGTTGTCCCACCGTTGTTTTGCTCTTCCACCCTGAGCTGGTGTGGTCCACAAATCCAGTGGTATTAGGAGGGGTGGGACAATTGTTGTCGCCTCCTCCCACGTACTGGAATTGATCGATATTTGGGTGGGGGTGGGCGTCTCTCTCTGTGTTTTTCCTCACCTCATCGTTGTTGTAAGTCCCCACTTGTCGTCGGAGTTCAAAACAGGAACTTTATTCTCCAATACCCCTGTGGTCAGGTGATGGGCATGGATGGCCTCTCCCAAATATTCAAACTCTGAAGTTAACGTGTGTGTCTGTGTCGTACGTTTTTTTTTGTATTTAAAAGGAAGGAAGCTTATTAGTAATGGGAAATAAAATAAAAATTAAAGGGTTTGAGTAAGAATCTTAGCATAAGGTAAGGAGGGGGTGGCTTTCCATAACTTGCGGGTTTTATATTTGACTAAAGAGTATACAACAATTACAAAAATCATAGAGTTCCCAAGTTGTAATTTCAATTACTAATGGTTTTGTTTGTCCGAGTGCGCATCTTTTCCTTCCTAGACGATGATACAAAAATCGATTTTTTTTTTTAACTTGATTTATTTCTCACTCTTTGCTTAAAATCAACATCATCATGGTCTTGGAACGCACACAAACAGCCCATTCGTTCTGCCGTGTGGCTGGATCAATCAAACTTCTACATATAAAATGGGAGATAAATAGGGTGACGTAAGCGCTGACTGAGTGTTGGACCAGCCCGAAAAGCATACTATTTTTCACAATGAAACAAAAGAAAAAAATAATTAAATAACAAAGGCGATTCGACTTTACTTACGATCCCCGCCGACTGACTGACTATATAATTTTAATCATCAATCCAAATTAATCGAATCTAACGACGACCCTCTCCAAAACAAAACAATATTCCTTCCACTGCCTTCACGAAATCAATCGGCTTCTTCCGGCGTCCCTCCTCCTGTTATTATCCTCGGGTGATGCCTCAAGTTGATCTCGTCCCCGGCGTCTCCGACGGCAAGGTTTCCTTCCCAGACGACCTCTGCGATTCCCCCTCGTCCGGCCTCCCGGATTACGCCCCCGAGTCCTTCTGGCTGTCCAAGGATGCCGAGTATGACTGGTTCGACCGCAACGCCTTCTTCGAGCGCAAGGAGTCCATCAACTCCCACTCCGCCGCCCTTCCCCCTCTGCACCCTGGCTCCAACTCCAGCTCCCAACGTTTCTCCGTCAACATCAAGTCTAAGCCCTCCATCATCGGCCTCCCCAAGACGCAGAAGACTGCCTTCGCCGAGGCCAAGAACAGGAAGAACGTCAAGCCCTCCGGGAACACGAGGCTGTTCCCGAAGCGGCCGGGATCCGCCGCGTCGAAGCCGGACCCTGCCGCCGTCGAGCCGGGATCCCCCAAGGTGTCGTGCATGGGGAGGGTGAGGTCGAAGAGGGACAGGAATCGGCGGATGAGGAACGGGAATCGGCAGGTGGAGCCGGTATCTGCGAACAAGGGGATAATGTCTATGTCCGAGTCCTCGGGGAGGCACGGCCTCTTGTCGAGCCTGAGGGCGATGTTTCGGTCGAGGCGGAGGAGGAGATCGGGGAGGAAGGAGGGGGCCCCGTCGGGGAGGATCGTGAGGGATATAAGGGAGAGGTTGCCGGCGGCGGAGGTGTTGAGGAGCGAGTCCGTCAGGGGGAGGGGGAGGGACGACGGGGACGCGCCGTCGCTGGGGGGGATGAAGAGGTTCGTGTCGGGGAGGAGATCAGACTCGTGGGCCGGTGACGTGGCATGATGCAGTTGGCCGATGCCGTCGGTGTGGGACCGTCGTGGGGGATGACGTGGCGATGGTTGGAGGTAAGAAGAAAGAAATTGGGATAAAAAAAGATGATGTCTCTCTTGACTCTTCTTGGTTTTTCTTGTTGACATTTTGGTCTTGCTCGTCGAATTAATTTCCTAAGCGAAAATTGGGGGAGGAGGATATAGATGGGTTTGTCCTTTTCCTTTTTGTATGATTCCGGGTTTCGTTGGGGGGGTGTTTGGTATTGTTGAATAGAGAGGGTGAGGGTGGAAGTCTTTCCGTGTACATACTTTTTGAAATGAGAGAGGAGATTTTTTGGAGGTTCCATGACTCGGTCGGGAATCGAGTCTCGTCTCGTAGGGGAGGGTGGAATAAAAAGTCAGCCTTCAATTGTTGACATTTGACAAAAAGAGAAGGAAAAAAAACCTCCCACCCAACGTCGAGTGAGGGGAAAGAATTGAATTTCATGGGATGTGCGCATCAAAATCAAATTGCTTCTTTCTAAGATGAAGGTCAAATCTGTATTATTTACCAAAATGCAAGCCGGACATGGCGGCCGGAACAAATCCCCACCCACCCATCTCATCCTGTAACGCACACCACCAGTTGCATGTGTTGTTGTGTGAGGGAGTCCCTGTATCAGTTGTCGTTGTCCGTCCCTGTATACAGCTCGATTTGCCGTCCCTCCAGCGGCTGGACTGGCCTTGAGTTGTTCTTGTAGTCCGCCCCCAACGGCGCCCTCAACAGCTCCACCTGCTCCTTCGACACTGACCTCACCTGCACCCCTTCAAAAGTCCCTCGCGTTTGTTCTATTAAAATTTGTCATGGACTTTGGGGGCTGGTGGGGGATCGTACCTTGCCGAGGATGGTCCACGTGACCTGCTCTGTGCAAGGAGGCGATGTCAGGGAGCCGAAGTAGCGGTAGTACTTGCGGTTGCTCCTCTTGACTCGGCCGAGCACGAGTCCCGAGCCAACTCTTTCAGTTGATTCGTTACCTGCAACCATAAGAAAAAGGAAAAAGGACTTTTACATGATGCTCATGCATAGAAGCAACGGGATTGGGGGGTTGTACATGGACACGGACTCAGACCTTAGCGATGAAAGGGTCGGCCCGGCCGTAGTCGTAGAGGATGGCGATGACGGCCAAGCTGCCGTCGCGGGCCGAGTGCACCAGGTGCAGTTCTCAGGCGTACCTGTTGCGGTGCCGCACGGGAATATCAAAAGCCTATCCATAAATGGGCCTAGGTTTAGAGCCCAAGAGGCCCATGAAGCCCAAATTCATAAAAAAAAACCAGAAAAAAGGACAGGAAGACATTACCGGGTGGAATCGAGGGGTGTGCTCAGAAGGAGAGTGCCAAGCCAATGCAACTGCTTCAAGGAATAGTTCATCCCATTCAGCAACATCCCTCCTGCCCTCGAACAACACCTTCCCTCATATTAAAATTATTTACATCACTATAACACGTGAATATCTTAATATTTGCCGAGGGAATGGAATTTATCACATGTTATTTCGCGTGTCACGATAATTGACCAGAAGTTTTGAAGGTGTGATTTCTGATTCGGTAATATTATTTTATATATTATGCGAACTAACCCCGATGTTGAAGCCGTTGTTGGCAAGGGTGGCGTTGGACGGGTGGTATTCCCTGTCCAGGGGAGCGAGGTTCTTGTTGACCTCCGCCTGGTCCCGCGCGATGTTCACCGGGGACTGTATTTTCCCGGCCGCGCACGCGGGGAAGTTCAGGTTCAGCTTCCCCCAGTTCTCTGGACCCTTTGCACCTGTGTAGCTGAATGCCAAATCGCTTTCTGTTCTCCGCACCCAAAAAAAAGGGGAAACGAAGAACGTCAAAAAAGGAACTGTAGGTACGATGATGAAAAAAAAAACGTGGCGGTTCGGGACGCGTACGTTGTTGCGCGTCCGCAGTGGCGAGAACGGCCGAAATGAGTGACGCAAGGGAGAGGGCAACGAAGGAGGCCAGGGACGACACCATATTTGTGGGAAGGTTGGGAATGGATCCTCTGAGAGTGTGGCGTTGGAAAGGCAAGGGGGGATGAGGGGTATTTGAAGAACTGAACAGAAGAGAAGAAGAGGGAAAGAGGTTGTGATGTTCGTTTGAAACTTTTGTTTGGCGTCGGTTTCTTGTTTGTGTCGGTAAGGGTAAAAGAAAAGCATCGTACGCAGTGATGGCGACTCCAATGGAGTTGGTCTGGTTTTGGCTTTGCCTTTGTCAAATCATTGTTTTCAACACCGCCTTTGTATCCATCCATCGCTTCGTCCATTTTCTCTGTGACGACACCAACCAAATGTATCTCGATCAAAATCAAATCTTTAATAGCGGGCCTTTTATATTACCAATGCTTAGTAATCTTACTTTTAGATTTTTGGTAACCGATTTGCAGCCATTGTTTTTGCATATTATTGCAAGGTGACACCAAAGAAAACATAAAGCTCCCCTAAAAATCAAGCCCAAGAAATTCTCCTTTTTTTTTTGGCTTTTCATGTTTCACGGAAGTGACCGCGTTCGACTCCTCAAACAACATTCGAGGGGTTTTAAACTCATAATGTGATCTTTCCATTTAAATTAAAAGTTTAAATCGATGCTTGATTTATATTACATAGTTAAACCAACGGTGCCAATAACGAGAAATATCATACCCCGCCACCTTTTGGAAGCCTGTGAGGGTATCTATGTACGAGACCGGCAATATCCGGTCTGACAATAGCATCGTGTTAGTATCAGTCGTTTCGGACACGATGTCGTCATTCCTCTCGCCTGTCACCTGTGACTTTGCCTCGCTAACAATATCCGTGAATCCCAAGACACAACGTAATATGAAGGTGAACAGGGAAGATCAAGAGGGAGAAAGAACGTGCGCTTGAAACAAGAAGCGTCTTCTAGGGTTAACGCTGCCGCCTATAAAAGAGGTAGAATGGAACAATGAATCTGGACAAACTATGAGGAACATGTTTTTATTGGAACCGGCCCTCGTAACAGTGCAAGCAAGGACTATTCGACCATAACATACAATATATAGGTCTAATGTACGTACACTAACATGACATAACCATGAATCTGATATTAGTAATGGCCCAACATCATCGTCTGGATAGGAGGGTTTGTTTATTGGACACGAAGACCCCTGTGCCAAAACGGAAGAAGAGGGAGAGGGATGCCCCGAGGATCTCTAACAGCTTGTTGGGACGGAACCCGAATGTTTTTTGGCTTGGGGGATGGAGCGAAATCCTCTTTTGCAGCGACGGAGGAACTTTTCAGGGAATCAGTGGAGGACGACGCTCTTACAGTGACGACTGAGTCCGACCGTCGGGTGTCCTTGGAGGATGTAGGACGAGACCGGAGCATGGGGGATGTTGAGGACTCCTGCCATGGCTTGGGGTTTGGAGGGGGGGAAGTGGTTGGTGGGTACGAGGAAAGCGCAGGGTGGGTTGTCGGGAGTTGGTGTTTAAGTTAGTTAATTCAGTTAATCGGGCGTAGTTTGGAGTTGGGTTCCAGTCTTTTGAGCCCATAAAAGATATTTGGGCCAAGCTCGAATTGGAATAGAAATGTAAATTGTAGAGTCCCGTGTGTGTGTGTGTGTGTGTGTGTGTGATGGTGACTCAAAATTCTGGACCAAAAATCGATGGTTGTATTTGTAGAGTTGGGTATGATGAAGAAGACAAGCCAGATTTGAAAGGGAGAGGGTAATAAAATTCCACTAAACGGTGCCGCCTCCTCCTCCTCCTCATCCCACTTTTTTATGTCGTTCCTTCCTTTGCTTTTTTTTTTCTGCTCCATTAATCATGATTTAGGGATATCGGGGGATGGCGTGCGCCATTAATTATGTCACATCACTAGAATGGAACACGAAAACATATTTATCCCAATATCTGAATGGATTCCCCCCCTCACAACCCACTTAATTTAGTGGGTATCTATCTTTGTCTTAATATCATCCATTTAAATTAACCGCGTATCTCAGTTGCAACGCCAGAGGATTAACTTCCGGAGATTCCAACTTCAGCAGCCACGTCCTAATTATCCGTTAAACCCTAGTTTTTGTGAATTTACTGATCCAATCATCGTGCATTTGCGAGGTAACGTTTTAAAAAAATGTAGGAAGTTTGTGTCGTACGAAACCTTTGAATCGACTAAACAACCAACTCAGTCATAAAAAATAAATAAAATTACATGGTTAAATTCTCATAGTTAAAGGGACTGCATTATTTTTAAGGCTTGGACTAGAGAAAAGCTCCTCCTCTTTATATATAAAATTTTGGTTTTTAGCTGATGCAAGATGTCAATTTCCCTTTTTCGGTCCTTTTTTTCAACTCTTACTTTCTCTTTTTGTTGTTTTTAATCAAATTTGTCAAGTTTAGGTCGGTCCAAAAATCTAGAAAGAAGCGTGGGTTTTTATCTTTTTTTTTTTTTTTTTTTTTGTTTGGGGAGATATCCCCAGAATCACATATTTGTTCTTTTTTTTTTTCCACTCGGAGAAGCAATCATCATCGAGAATTCTTACTGAGATAAGAGAATCCCCCAATTCAAAGCGGTTGTGAGGAGTGAGACTGATGGAATAATCTTTATTGGCGAATGTCAAAAGTAAATACTATTCTAATCAGGAGTGGGAGGGTAATGTGATTGATCCTTCTCTCCTTTGGACCACATTTGACTGTTGTCGTTGTTTTTGGTTTAATCAATATATGTCATAAATTATTTATACACTAACTAACATTACTCGGTTTATTGTCTGGATGGGAGTCGAAGTCAAACCAACTCACGGATCTTTCTTCACTTTTCCTGTTTTCTTTTCTTTCTGGTTTTCCCCCCAGTTGCACTTCCGACTAGATCTTCTTCTTCTTTTGTTTCCCGAGTTTGGGCTGATTGTCTCTGTCTGTGTCCTTATCCCGGAAATTTCTCTTCTCCCTCCACTGAGTTTGTGTTATTATTGTTAGTCCCAGCACATCACTCCCATCACCACAATAAACTAGTTGTGGAGGCTTATGAGTGGTGGGTCCCATCCCTAAGTGCTTTTAGCAGTAGTAGATACTGTCAAATATTTTTTATCATATAGTTTTTATTACATGTCTTATGTGGTAAGTTTGCAATTCCCTTCCACCCCCCTTCTATATAAACCATAAGCCCTTTAAGAAACATTACTCCCCCAGAAGGATTACAACCCACTGCCTTAACTTTCTCTGCTTTACAACCCTCCACAAAAAGTGTCCATCAGTTTTGTCATGGGAAATTGCTTTGTTTCGGATGGTGTCGGAGGAGACCTTGAAGGCAACAGGCCTTTGAAAACTGCTCCGACTGATTTCGAGGTGGACCATGTGAAGGAGGTATTGAAGAAGATCAAGAAGGTGCGGTTTGCAGACCACCGCGAATACTTTGGGGATCCATACGCCGGCGCTGGTGAGGATGGCGGGGTTAGGATAAAGATGGTGATAAGCAAGAAGAAGCTTCTGGAGATGATAGAAAGAGGCGGGATCACGGTGGGAGACGGCTTCGTCGCCGAGTCTGGGCTCCTGATTGAGAGCAGATCAAAGGCCCGCAACTACGATGATAGCTTATTCGACAGCTGGAAGCCTGGGTTGGAGAGCATACCAAAAGCGATCTAGCGAATATACGAGCTTCGTTCAAGATCAGGACGAGCAATTCACCGGCATAAATCTCTGGCGATGTATGGAATGCATGTGTCGAGATCCTTTACGAAGCTCCTACAAAAAAAAGGCTTGACACATAATAAATCCAAAAGAACTTCTTTGGTCTGCAACGGTTATGGTTCGAAACCATGCATCGATCGATCAGGGTCAATGTCGTACGCCGGGGTACATTCATTCAAACTCATGCCGTACGTCTTGGTTATGCTGCGGTTGGCGCCGATACATTCGATCAGGTCACCCGTCGCACTGCGGACCGATTTGAACCTTTGAAGTAAATTAAGGACTAAAGTTGAAATTGATTTAAATCTTCCGACATCATCATCTTCTTCCTGGTGGTCTTCTTACAACCTCGTAAAGATTTCATTTTTCCACTTCCGACGCGAACAAACCCAGAATCTGAGTCGCACAAAACTCGACAACCGCCACAGATTTTGACGTCCCGACTTCCCATCGATGAACCCAAAGAACACTTCGCCTCTCTGAAGCCATCCTCACCCCCCAACCCCTCTCACAACGGTCATGAAAGTAGCAGCAGCTACATGTTCCATCTCCGCCTGCTTTGTACTGTCCCATACTCATCTCCCTCGCGCCCTCGTCCGAACTCCCCACCCTTACGCCCGATTCGTTCTCCCGACTCGACCTGCGCCCAAGTTTATCGGGCCTGGGGTTGCGATTACATCGCCGAGGCTTGTGGTGAGAGCAAGCAGTGTTGATGCGACCCCTGCCTCGGGGATTAGACCCGGGGCTGCTGTGGAGAGCGATAAGTTGCCGAGCGATGTCAGGAAGAGGGCCATGGATGCCGTGGATGCCTGTGGCGGGAGGGTGACCATCGGTGATGTGGCTAGTCGGGCGGGACTTAAGCTGGATATGGCCCAACGCGCGCTGCAGGCGATTGCGGCCGACACCGACGGATTTCTTGAGGTAAATTTCTGCGCATTGATGGGTTTATCTTGACATGGGCGCTATCTGTCTTTTGCTGGATGACTATGGTCAAGCGTTTCGGTTGGGATGAACTGTGCTAAGATTTCGTGGTGGATGTGAGCTGAAATTGTGTTGATTGTCACTCACTCATCACCAGGATAGGAGTTAACTTCATTTTTCTTGCGGTGTGCTTCACACCTTTGATGAGAGAACACATCTACATGGAATAATGGTATGGTTTGTCTTCAGCAATATCCCGTGTTCCTGGTGCCAGCTCTCTTGTCTTCTTGATTTGCATCCCCTGTAAAATGTCATTGGCTGCGTCGTGCCTTTGCTTAGTTTGCACGTGAAAAATTGGATTGTAAAAGCTATTATTTATCAAACTAAAAGTTAAGACAAGCAGACAGAAATAGGCAATTAATGTTGTTGAGATATTCTGCAATCTTCACTGGTGGACTGCATTGTGAAGTAGAACTACATGCTCTTTCATTTATAGGGATGTTTCCCCTGCCCAGGCGAATAGTTTACAGTGCCAAGACTGGTCTAGAAGTTTAATCAAGGAGCAGAATTAACTTGTTTTTGTTCTACAATTTGGATTGTTTTAAGCAGTCTACAGGAAGAATTGCAAAAGTTTTGGACTTTTTGAATGTCTTATGTTGAATGTTTGTGTTTCTTTGAGTTGTTATTCTTTTTTAAGATTGCGTTGACAGGTTTCAGATGAAGGGGATGTCCTGTATGTATTTCCCAAAGACTATCGTGCAAAACTAGCAGGCAAGTCATTCAGGATGAAAATTGAACCCTGGCTTGAAAAGGCGAAGGTAATTTATTCCTATGCATTTTCCACTGTCTTGCATCCGTGTACTGTTTTTTCGACTAATTTGTGATGTTTGGCAGGCTGCATCTGAATATTTAGTGAGGGTTTCTTTTGGCACAGCTTTAATAGCTTCCATTGTTCTTGTTTATACTGCAATCATTGCCCTCGTATCTAGCAGAAGGTGCCTTTTTGTCCTTTTCATTTTTTTTCCATTTGTTTCAAAAGTGAAGTGGATTTTTTTACAGTTTTTTTATTTGGACTGCAGTGAAGATGATAATCGAGGAAGACGTGGAAGCCGATCATATGATTCTGGGTTTTCTTTGTACTTCAGCCCAACCGATTTGTTTTGGTATATATGCTGATATTTTCCCTTGGATGGTTGTTTTATTTTGTAGAGTTTCTGAAACGCCTATAGTTGTTGATAGAACAGGTCATCAAATTAATGGGATTGTTGACATTAAAGTTTCCGTTCTTGGGATCGGATATGCATTTTTGTTGTTTGTGCGTCTTCTTCTTGTTTTTTTTTTGGTAACGTGTGTCTTCTTCTTTAGTCTGTGAAAATCTCACTGATCCAATAACAATTCAGTTAAATTTTTTTGGTAATGTCTTCTCGAGGTTGACCTAGTACATATTATTGACAACACTGGTTGGATTGCCTCTTTTGGATTTGTCCAGTGACCAAACCTCAGGATATGTTGTGTCTGAACCAATTCAGTTTTGTTACTTCATGAAAGTTTTATGAAGAAGTTGTTTAGTTACACGCCGGGTTTCTGATTATTTACGAGTATTGACCACTGAAAGAAATAAGGCTGATGGAATTTCTCATTTTTTTTAAGTACACGTTCATTTAGTTCCCATTGAGGTGCTGGAAGAATGAAAGGTCAAGCTTCTACCTTCCCTCTTTATCTTTTCCCTAGGTACTGGGATCCATACTATTATAAGAGAAGACGAGTGGAGGCAGATGATGATAGAATGAACTTTATCGAATCAGTGAGTGAGGAACTTAGATATTTCTCATTCCTTCTGCTAGATTCTCTTTGTTAGTTATTGGGGGAGAAACTGACGCACGTTGCAATTTGATGTGGTTACTGCAGGTTTTTTCATTTGTGTTTGGGGATGGCGATCCAAATCAAGGAATAGAAGAAGAGAGGTGGAAGTTGGTAATATTTGAGCACTGAAGTCAGTGGGCCGTAGCTTTATTGATTCATTCTTTGTCTATCTAAACTGAAATGCCTTCTGGAGTCTAGAATAAGATAATCACTGCTTTCGGGTATGGAAATATTATTTGTATTCAACTTGATTTTTGTGCAGCTCGATGTGACGATAGCTTTCAAATACCTAAAGATGGATGAAATTTCTCAAGGTTTTTTATACATCCATAAATCCCCATTCACATGAATTCGTTCATGAGAAATAGGATGTGAGACAAGTTGTTAAGTGGGAGTGAAGCAATAGCCAATAGGTTGAGATGGGTATCTGCTCTTTCTATGCTGAAGCCATATGGGATTAATCTGTGCTTTAAATTTATCTACTCTTCAAGATAGGCCAAAGTTAATCATGGGATTCTGATGTTTTTTATGGGCTTGTTACTGTTAGAAGGCAAAAGGTCTGCATTATTTAGTTTGTTTGACTAAAAATTCAAGACCGAAAGTCTGACGTTTTACCCGAATTTCTTGCAGATTGGTCAGTACATATCATCAAATGGTGGTGTCGTGGCAGCTGAAGAGCTTGCTCCATATCTTGATGTTGAGAAAAGAGAAGATGCAGTAGGTCTTCTGCAATTTAGTTTCTTCTATTTCTACATTTCTGTTGCTTATAGAATAATCAGACACAGCAGAATGTTGTGTGATGAGTGGACGATTTATCTTGTGGTTTTCTAGTGACAGTCTTTTCCAAGTAAAAACTTTCATAGGTTTATCTGTTTAGTAAAAAATTTTGCATTCAAAGCTATGTAGCCGCATTTACTTGTTCCATTTGGTGCTCATATCCTGTGATATCTGTAGATCTATTTTACTCGCAAATTATCTTCTTCGGATCAGGCGATTTCTTTTAATGTTTACAGGGTGATGAATCATTCATCTTACCTGTTCTTTTGCGTTTTGATGGGCAACCAGAGATTGATGATGAGGTATGCTTCTTTACCAATTCAATGTAATGTTTGAGCTCAATCGCTGCATAATTATTGGAAAGAAATGCTAAGTTTTAAATCTCAGTCATCATCTACAGTGTTAACCATTTGCAAATATCTGGTCAGAAACAAAAGGCAGAAATGAATGGTCAGAAACAAAAGGCAGAAATGAATAACTATCTCATGATATTGTTTTGTTTTTCTTGCCTCTTTATTTTCCAGGGAAATATTTTGTATAGATTCCCCTCTCTCCAGCGCACGGCTTCTTCTCAGCGAACAGGAAGAAAAGAATATGTGGGCAGAATATGGGCTGACTGGGGTGGGGAAGTGGAGAAGTTCTTCAAAGAAAGGAAGTGGGAGTTCAGGTAGTACTTTGGATGGTTCTGGAGGTATTTTGATTAGATCCTCAGTTTAGTTGTCAATGCTTTTCGAGTTTGCAGTAAAACGAGCACATCAGAGAGAGCAATGGTTGTTGGTCTGGGTGGACTTAATCTTTTTGGCGTCATTATTCTCGGGACAATGTTGAAGTAAGACTTCAGGGTCGTTATCTCTCAGCTGGTAGATCTCCCTTTCCATCTCACCCTCTGACATGCATCCATTTTATAGGAATTATACTGTTTTGCCCAGTGGATTCCTCAAATTTGTTACCGATATATTTCCTTTACTGCAGGCAAGTAATCTTACCTTTGCGAAAGAATTCTTGCCATGTTATCATCCTTTTATACACTTTAATTTATTGTGTTAGGAGGTTTCTTTGGAGATGCACCCTCTCATTTACTTCAAAGGATGCCTTTTCTTCTTCGGTTGCATTTCTATGCCAGTGTGATTTATGTTTGCTTTTGGGATTTCTGTTCTCCAGAATGGAGCCAGAATATGAAGGCGTAATTGCCTGTTCTCCTACAGATTTACTCGAGTGAGTTGTTTTGTTCGTGCTGAGATTGAGGATAACCAGTGTGGTCGTTAATTCGCAGATTTATGCTGGTTCTTTCTTCGCGATTCCCTTAATTCGATGGTTTTTGGTCCGGAGAAGGAATGCGGAAATCGAAAAAAGAAACCTTGCTAGGTTACAGTATGCCCGGCTGCTTGAAATGCCGGATATTTCGCTTAGAAGGAAGGTAAGCTATCACTTCTGTGACACAGTCCCGGCTGCCTTCTCTTCATTCACACACATACTTGCTGTAATTTTCTGTGGAATGAGCTGTTTTAGACAAATTCGGCCCGTTAAATGGTAAAATCTGTTATAACTTGGTCGAGCACATCGTCTAATTTTATGAAGTCTAAACATGGAGGCATTGCTTTTGCCTAATGAGTTTGAGTTCCTGTGCAGCTACTGAGCGCTAGAGACATGTCCCAGAAAACATTCATTGGACAAGATC
Organism: Melastoma dodecandrum; assembly: GCA_029817715.1. Taxonomy (NCBI): domain Eukaryota; kingdom Viridiplantae; phylum Streptophyta; class Magnoliopsida; order Myrtales; family Melastomataceae; genus Melastoma; species Melastoma dodecandrum. Next base: position 5,361,563 of record JARUPY010000182.1, read on the forward strand.
GGATTGTGTATAGTACTGACAAGGACGTTATCGAGCAAGACTACGAGAGTCATGAGTGGGACAGAAAATTTCGAGAGCTTGAAAAGTCTGATTAGGATCGCAACGAGGTTGTTCTAGACACGTGCAGCAAATCGAAGATTGATATAAGGGAAGGATGTGGCTTTACATGAGCATCGAGCGATGAGACGCGAGAAGTAGAAAAGAAACCCTGGCTATGTGAAGCCAGAGCTTCCCAATACTGCCCTCTAGTGATACGGGGTGCTGAAGGTGCGATATATGGGCACACGGATTTCTGTGACAGACATGGTTAAATCTGGTAGACATTGAATTGTGAGTTATAAATACAGTTCCATCTCCGCAGTGTCTTTACCTCGAAGCACCCAAATCAATTCTTATTTTGTCTTGATCCAAGCATAAGGAAAGAAACTGATGGTGAACGATAATCAGGTGAAGTACCTGACCATCTGAACTTCCTTCTGCTTGAACCCGCACTTCTCATAAAACGCCCGGTTATCCATGCTGCAATCCAGGATCACCTTGTAGCAACCCATGGATCGTGCATGGTCCGCGAGAAACGAAACGACCCTCTTCCCTAGGCTCAATCCCCTCGCGCTGCCATCTACCACCACATCCTCGATGTGCCCGACCTTCCCGCAGCCGCGGATGAACTTCCTCTCCACAAAAATGCTGCCAGTGGCGACGATCTTCCTGGAAGCCACATCCTCGATGACGCAGATCACATGGTCGTCCCCCAGTGACCTGAGCTCCTGGAACCGCGCATTGAAATCCTCATCAGAGACGTCATCACAGGTGGTGAGCTGCTTGAGCAACTCGATGAATCCCTTGCATTTGTCGGAGACCTCGAGTCTTCGGATAAGGTAATTCTCCGGTTCCATCGACGAATCAACGCCCTGCATGTCTTCCTACCACGTTATTTGGCCGTTGTCTGCGCATATCACATTAAAAACACATGAGTACCTTAAGATCAAACACAGTCAATTACCCAATGAACTAAAAATGATAACCACCGGCATTCCTCCGAGAGGAAGAGACTCAGCCCTAACAAGCATCGACGAAGCCAATAAACGCAAAAACAGATTCCAGTGTTCTATATCCCTGACGATATTCGGCGAACCAATCGTAGGTCGTATATCCGGTAAGCGAATCATCAGCAGTCGATCGGACTAATCACCTGATGAGAAAACAACTGGAGAGTAAGCCGGCGAAGGAGATCGGCGTCCTCTTGCTCCGCCGCCGGTTCCTTCTGGTCAAAGGCGGGGGAAAAGGAGGAAGTGCCAGCAGGTGCAGTTCCCCCTCTTCTCAACTAATGGATTTAATCTTTCTTTTACGCGATCGATTATTTTCATTTTTTTATATACAATAATTAATGGTTGTTTTTATCGGAGCTAAAGAGGCAAATAACAATAAATCGATGTGGGAGCGTCTAATAGGCGGCCTCCCTGCTTGATATGGGATTTGTATTCATACATCAGATTAGGCGTTCGCCGAGAAAGGCGCCGACGATGACAAACGTGAGGTAGATGGAGTTCCGGCACATAACCGCCCGGTAGAGACCTTCCACTGCCGCCGTTGAGGCGTTCTGCCTCTTCCGACTGTCGGGGTGTGGGACATCCATAGACCACGCCACTACCTCTCTTGGGTTCTCTTTATTCATTTATTAATCGAAACAGACTTAATTATACGTATTATTAACTAATTAAAAAGGGAGGGCTCGTGGCTTTTCACCCGTACACACGGTGCCGCCACGCTCCACCCTATAGCTGTTCCCGGCGATTCCTCTTCCTCCTTAGTCGGCGGCGCGTGCAACTCACCTTCTATACTCCCAACCCGGCGGAAGCCAATCACTGCCGACCCGGTCAACGGCCGATTCGCTCCTTCTCCGCCTGCGATGGAATTCCACGACGGAGTAGAGCCGAAGCTGAGGGAGCTGCAGACCCTGGAAGGTCACACCGATAGGGTTTGGAGCGTCTCCTGGAACCCCATAACCGGCTCTTCCGGCGTCCCTTCGGTGTTCGCATCTTGCAGCGGCGACAAGACGGTTCGCGTCTGGGAGCAGGATGGGGCTTCCCTGTCGTGGACCTGCAAGGTGCGCTGCCAGATTTACGCTTTGCCTCTGTTTCATCACGGATTTGTGAATTGTTGAGGATTTAGTTGTTAGGGTTTGATTGTGCCGAGCAACTTAGGATGCTGAAGTCCCCTTAGCTTGTTGAATTGTAGGTCTAATGTTAGATATAGTTGGAACAATGCTACTGCAGCCAAAGGATTTTGGGGACAGTTTTTGTGTTTTCGAATTTGAGAAGAATTGTTGATGGTGTATGGGCTGGTTTGACATATGGAGTTGTTTGATGCAGGAAGTACTGGAAGATACTCATACCAGGACTGTACGATCTTGCGCTTGGTCACCGTGTGGGAAGATGCTGGCAACCGCGAGCTTTGACGCTACCACTGCTGTGTGGAAAGATGTCGGAGGTGACTATGAGTGCGTTGCTACTCTCGAGGTAATTGATTTTTATCAGCTCCGAGGATTTATTCTGACTGTTTTTGGATCTTCTTGATTTAATTTCATATATTGGCTACGGTTTCCTATTCATTTCTTCTTTAGGGACATGAAAATGAAGTGAAGAGTGTGTCTTGGAATGCATCAGGGTCCTTGCTTGCAACGTGCGGACGAGACAAGTCCGTGTGGATTTGGGAATCTTTGCCCGGGAATGATTTTGAATGTGTTTCAGTCTTGCAAGGACACAAACAAGATGTGAAGATGGTCCGATGGCATCCAAATATGGATGTATTGTTTTCTTGCAGCTATGACAACACTGTGAAGGTAACACCCTCATATTGTCGAGTGTTTTTCCTGCTGCTAAAAGTCTGTGAAAGCTCGATATGAAGTGGTTGGATTACCATGTGGAACAGATATGGGCAGAGGATGGGGATGATGATTGGCATTGCGTACAAACGCTAACTGAAGATAATAAGTAATACTCTTAGACCTGGACCTTGTCTCATTGTTTCATATCCTTTACTGTAGTCTAATTATTCTTTATTTTGAATGAAATTTGTCTATTTATGTGAGTAGTATTCATATTTTGAACTTGTTATTAACTTCATTGCTTTCTTCTTAGTGGTCATTCTTCTACAGTCTGGGCTCTGTCTTTCAACGTTGAAGGAGATAAAATGGTTACGTGTAGGTGCGTGATTCAGAAACTTTCTTGAGACTCATCGTGTATAGTATAGGTAATATAAAATGGTTACGTGTAGGTGCGTGATTCAGAAACTTTCTTGAGACTCATCGTGTATAGTATAGGTAATAAATATCTTGCCTGAGACTTGGGGTAGCAGTTTGCTGATGATTGCTGATTTGTCTTTATTTTACAGTGATGATCTTACCATAAAGATATGGGACACAGATCTCAAAAAGATGTTGTCAGGGGGTGGTTATACACCTTGGTGAGCTCCTCCTCGTTTTAGTTCATCCAAGTCTAAGCTTCTGTTCCATCGTCTCTATATTAGGGCCTTCCAATTGATCGCTGGTTGCTTGCTATATTCTGTCCATTGAGAATATGTTTTGCATTGCAGTTTCGGTTAGGTCTACCTTTTTCTGCTTTTGACTTAATGTTTAATTGGTCTCAATAATATGCTAGAAAATGCGTAAATCTCTGTAAGCTGGTAAAGAGGAAGAAATCCTTTTATCTTTTCTTTGCTATATTCTGATACTTCAAACCAGCTGTTTGAATCTAAATAAACAGCAGGGCAAATATTGTTATCTGAAAATTTTGTAGATTCATAATGATTTTTTCGCCCATTATTTACAATTTTTACTTCTTTTTGAAAAATGGTGGAAAAATTTGTAACTGAATTTTTCATTCCTTCTAGAAATTGATATTGTTTCTGTACCTTTGTGTCTCTTGTCAGGAATCATGTATGCACCCTTTCTGGTTATCACGACCGAACGATATTTTCAGTTCATTGGTCAAGGTAATTTTTACATGATATTTTGTCAATTTTCTTGGCTTAGTAGCATAAAATAACAGAATTACGGCCGAGTTAGCCTCGCTATTTACACTCTTTCTTAGAACCTCTTGAAGAGTTTATGTTGTTTGAGTAGGAGGATCCAGCTCTACAATATGCGTTAACTAGAATATCTTAATTACCAAAAAAAAAACTAGAATATCTTTGGCGGAAATGTTTGTGGTCTCAAGCATTTGATGGTTCCATGGCTTGATGATTTGCTAATTTATTGGGAAGCCATTCTGTAGCAACCCCTCCTTATCGCAACTATTCAGGGATCAGTATACTTGCATCTTCCTCGAGCATTCACCATGTTGAGTAGAAAAAAAGTAGTGATAAATTTGGGTCCCAGTATAGGAGGTACTATTATTTAGTAGGTTAGATTCAGATTGGATTTTCCTGCTGGTCTTGAAGTAGAAGTGCTCAGGCCCATCTTTGATACTAGCTGATTAATCCTCTCTCGTGTTACTTTGCTAAGCAGTGATGGTATTATTGCTACTGGGGCTGCAGATGACGCTATCCGTCTTTTTGTCGTAGGCTGTAATGGTTTGGTAAGTGTTCTCCTTGGTTATCTCTTAGCTATGGTTATTGCTTGACATCAAAGTTTGTTTAGGTTGTTAAGTAGTGCACACGTTCACATGTTACACCTTTGATTGCACCTTTGGGCCAAGCGGTTGTCTATATTGGCAAACCATAATAACCTTTACTTTGTCAATCGGAACGTGGATTAAAGTTTAAGATTAGCTGAGACACAAAGTTCGTGCAATCTCTATCAGGATGATGGGGCTTCATTCAAGATGGTTATGAGGAAAGATAAGGCTCATGAGATGGATGTTAACTCCGTGCAGTGGAGTCCCGGTGTAAGTCTCTCTCTTTCTCTGTGTATCAGGATAGCTAGAAATCTGGAATTGGGGTAAGTCTATGCATGTGTCTGTCCAGTCTGTTTCGGGTATCATTGCCCATTACTATAATCACTCTGGGGTGACTATTCGTTATGTCCATGATCAATATTTATCTGTGTTTGCTACTTTAAAACATTTATTTGGAGATACAATGTGTCTAACAATGTTCTCTCGTGCTCCAGGACAATCGGATTCTTGCTTCTGCAAGTGATGACGGGATGATTAAACTCTGGGGACTCGAAAATTGAAAGTTCAATTGTGACATCTCTCAGCAATCTTCCTGTACCAGAATAGCAGGAAACTCCAGCGGACAATTGACTCCATGGGCATATCAGCCTTTTACCATGGAGGGGGCTGACAGCTGGGATCATCTAAGTTGCTAGGCATGCCGGATGCAATGATGCCCACAGGCCTTTCAAGGAGCTCAGGAGCAGAAAGTGGCAAGTCATATTAACACAGATAGATGATGGGTATTTAAGTCAAAAGGTTTCATTGTCTGGATCTTTACATGTATAAATCTTTGGCCATGGGAACAGTTTCGAGTTCATGTGAGATTTCTACAAGGAGAGGACCAAGAACTGATATTACGCTTGTGACACTATTATTAATAATGTTCCTCTTTACTTGGTGTTTAGTAATATGATGAGAACAGCTCTCTGTTAGAGAAATCCATTCAACTAGAGACAACCCGGGTTCTGTTTACATCGTCTGCAAATGATGTGCTCAATAATGCAGGAATTGAAAACAACAACAATATAACATGCATCAAATCTTTCTCTCTCTCTCTCTCTCTCTCTCTCTCAATCTTTATCACTTGAACTCATGTTGTCATGATATTAAAGGGCTAAAAATGTTTTATGTAGACATATTTCCTACACTTGGGAGGACAGGGGAAGAAGCCCTCTTTCTGCCTTCATCAACCAGGGCAAGCCTGGCGGAGATGATACGGGAAGGCACCAGGGAGGAATCAAACACGGTGCAGTCCACCCAGTCCTTGAGGAACTCCTCCTGTCCCCATCTTTAGGGGATCCGCAACCGGCCAACGACGTCGGCCCTATGCCTCTCGCGCCCACCGGCAAGCAAGTCATCCTCCTCGTCACATGTATCTCCCTTCTGCTCCTCTTCTTCTTCTGGTGCCAGGATTGTGGTAGTTGTGGTTCCAACAGCCATCCTGCCACAGTCGCAACAGCATAGTAAGTTGTTGTTCCTCGGGGTATTGGGTGTTCATTCCCCAGATGACCGACCACCTCAGCTGGTTTCCAGATGACGAACTCGCACGGCCTCTTGTTACGACTCCTCGATGGCGGCAAGCTCCCCTCCCTGACTTCCTTAGCCCCACTCCATGCCCTCCTCACCACCTCCTCCCTCATCCACCACCCAATCCTCCTCGGCAAGCTCCTCCTCGCCGCCTGCGATCGCTCCCTTCCTTATGCCGAGCGTCTCTTCCTCTCCTCACCCCTTCCCCCCGATGCCTTCATGTACAACACCCTCATGCGTGCATTCTCCGAATCCCATTCCCCGGAGCGGTCCTTCCTTTATTTCAACCACTTGCTACGCCAAGGTCCGACCTTCCCCGTCGATAGCTTCTCCCTTGCCTTCGCCGCGAAAGCTGCAGCTAACTTGAGGTGTCTTTGGAGCGGGTTTCAGGTCCATTGCCAGGCCGTCACCCGCGGGCTCTATGCTCATCTCTTCGTCGGGACGACACTGGTCAGCATGTACGGGGAGTGCAGGGAAGTTGGGCTCGCTTGGAAGGTGTTCGATGAAATGCCCATAAGGAACGCCGTGTCGTGGAATGCGATCATCAATGGGTGTTTCAGATGTGGGCACATCGAGCTTGCCCTGGGTTTATTTAGGGACATGCCGTCGAAGGATTCCACCTCGTATAATGTCTTGCTCGCGGGCTACATGAAAGAAGGGGACCTCGAGCAGGCTAAGGTGGTCTTTCATGAAATGCCATCAAAGGATGACGTGTCGTGGAGCACTATGATTACTGGATTCACCCAAAACGGTTGTTTTGACGAGGCTCTCAGCTTCTTTAGGGATATGCTACTGGCTGGGGCAAGGCTAACTGAGGAGAGCTTGACGGGAATCCTATCTGCTTGTGCGGATGTTGGGAATTTCGAGCTTGGGAGAGTCTTGCACGGGTTGCTTGAGAAACGTGGATTGACACGAATCACTTCCGTAAATAATGCGCTCTTGGATACGTATTCCAAGTGCGGTGATATGGGTATGGCTCAGTTGGTTTTCAAGAGGATGTGTGAAAAGAGAAACTTGGTCTCTTGGAGCACCATGATCGCAGGCTTGTCAATGCAAGGTCACTGTGAAGAAGCAATCAAGCATTTCGAGGAAATGCAGAAGAGCGGGATATATCCTGATGGAATCACTCTCATATCTGTGTTGTATGCTTGTAGTCATTCTGGATTAGTCAAGGATGGAAATAGGTACTTCTCAGAGATGATGGATAAGCACGGCATTGAACCGGCGATAGAACACTATGGTTGTATGGTCGATTTGTACAGTAGAGCGGGGGAGTTGAACAAGGCTTATGATTTTATCAGTAGAATGCCTATTCCTCCCACTTCGGTAATATGGAGAACTCTTTTAGGGGCTTGCAGCTTTCATGGAGACGTCAAGTTGGCCGAGAAAGTCAAGGAAAGGCTGTCTGAGATTGATCCCGAAAACTCAGGCGATCATGTTTTGCTATCGAACACTTACGCAGTTGCTGAAAAGTGGAAGGACGTGGCCGCGGTTAGGAGATTGATGGTGGATCAGAAAATCAAGAAAATCCCGGGATGGAGCATGATAGAAGTCGACAAGACCATGTACCACTTTGTGGCTGGGGAAAATCTCAATGAGATCGCCGAAGAGGCTTATGAGAAGCTGAGCGAAATAACGTCAAGGCTCAGGATCGAAGCGGGTTACATGCCAGAGGTCGACAAGACTGTGTTGCACGATATAGAAGAGGAAGAGAAGGAAGACTCGGTGATGAGACACAGTGAGAAACTCGCGGTGGCCTTCGGAATAGCGAGGCTGCGTAGAGGTAGCAATGTCAGGGTAGTGAAGAACTTGAGGATATGTAGGGATTGTCACACGTTCATGAAGCTGGTTTCTCGGGTATATGCTATGGAGGTGGTGGTGAGGGACAGGAGCCGTTTCCACACCTTCCGCCAGGGTTCCTGTTCCTGCAGAGATTACTGGTGAGCCGGACACGCACAATCTTACTGCAGCTTCAGTTTCTTTTCACGGCATCAAATTGATAGATGCTAGAAAAATGTCAAAAAGGTCCGTTCTGTTCCAGAGAAACTACAGGTATATATACATATGATATATTCGATTGACGTGTTAATGAAAATTAAATCTGATGGTCGAGGTCGACCCAAATATGTATTCATCTGGCATTATCATTTATTTAGTATAAAAATCAAATATGGGACCACGCACGACAGATAGGCTTTGCCTTTGGATGCATGGAGGACAGGAAATGGAAGCAGCTATTGCTTTGTATACTTGCAGAGACTGTAGCTAGGTCTTTCGGGGGCGGTAATATATTTTTGGCGAAATATCGATTTTTGGCCCCAAGTATTGACAAACTTTTCGATTTTGCAAATCGTTTAAAAATTTCTCAATTTGGCCTTAAATCGATGACACTTTTGTATGAGGCCTTATTTGTGACGGACGTTAGATTTTTGACGAAAATGTTGATGAATTATTTACGTGGCATTGACATTAATATTTTTTGTCTTACGTGGAGTTACCTGGTGGGAGGAATTACATGTTAAAATCAAATCGCAGAAATAGGGGTTAGGGTTAGGGTTCTTCAGGAAGGAGATTTGGGTTTTCTCTCCCGTGGCTGTCGTTGGCGATCCTTGAGGCTTTGTTGCACGATTCGTTGGTTTTTCTCCTCCAGGTAAGTGTATTGCGTCATTGTTTTCTGTTGTTGGTGTATTTCTGCGTGGGTTTGGTTGGGAGGGTGAGATGCGGTTTTTTTTGGAAATGCATGTGGGTAGACAGGTGAGAATGAAGCGTATTAACGTGGATATGCATGTTGGTGGCAAGATTTGTAAGTATGGGAATGTGGATTGTGACCTCATGGGATACTTCACGTTAGTGGCTTTTGGGCAAGATTCTGGATGCAATGTTAGGTCATTGTGGTGGCAGCTTCCCGATGGTAGTCGTAGGCAGATAATTAACGATAAGGATGTAATGGAGATGTGTGATGCATGCAACGATAGGGCCACTATGGATGTATATTGCGAAGGGCCATTGATTGAGGTACTATCTGATGATGAAGCTGTGAAGGAGGTTAGTAGCAGCAGTATTGATATCACCCTTAGTTTGACAAGTAGTGATGATTCATTGAACGATGAAGTAGGTGTGGTATCCTCGGAGGCAGGACCGAGTGTAGTTATGGAAAATGTTGTTGTCGAAGACAGGGTTGATGGTAATTGTCCGAAAGCTGATGAAGTAGCTGGTTCTGTCACTGTGGAAGTTTGTAGTGTGGCTGGTTCTGAGTGTGACCAAGTTGAACATTCTGAGTATGAAAGTTCTGACGAGGATATGCTCCTGGATGATGGGTCATTCACAATATCATTCAGGAGGAAACATTTGAAGGCTGAACTGAGTACTTATAATCCAGGTTGTGATCACAAATCATTAAAGTTCAAGCCCGGCATGTGTTTCGAGACACCAAACCAGATGCATGGCGCTGTACAGAAGTATGCCATTGCTAATGGGCTAAATATACGTTGGAAACGTAGTTCCCCAGCAAAGCAGGAGGCTACATGCGAGTCTGGTTGTCCCTGGAGGATTTATGGCTCATGGCTGAAGAAGGATGGTTCTTTCGCGATAAAGAATGTGATCGACACTCATACATGTGCAAGAAAATTCCAAATTAGGCAGGCCACAACGAAATGGCTAGCTGAGCAATTCATTGAAGGCCACTTAAGAAAAGGTGGTGTCACGGCCAAGGAAATTCAGGAAGAGGTCATGAAGAAGTATACAATTGAGGTTGGGTTGATGAAGATTTACCAGGCATGCTGGCTTGCAGATGGAATGATGCTTGGATCGGTTGATGATCATTTCAAGGATCTTAAACCGTATTTGGCAGCCTTGAGACTTAAATATCCGGGGAGTTGCTTTGAGTTGGTCTGTGATTTGACACAATCAACGGGGCTGCACACAACTTTTAGAAGGTTGTTCATTGGATTTGAAGCATTGATTAAGGGATTCCTTCGCGGTTGCAGACAATTTGTTGGCTTTGATGGCACATTTATAAAGAACAAGGTTGGTGGGATCTTATTAACAGCCGTTGGCCGCGACGGGAATGATGGTATGTACCCCATTGCATGGGCAGTGGTGGAAGGGGAAAATCAACATTCCTGGCATTGGTTCCTGGAGATTCTTTTCAGAGAACTTGGGGTTGGTAGCGGCCATGGTTGGACGTTTATTAGCGACCAACAAAAGGTATGTTGGGTTACTGTGATTTGCTGTAAGGCGTTGTGTTTTGCTGTTCCATACTAACTGTTTTAAGTTGTAGGGATTGTTGAATGCCATTTCATTGCTTGCACCCGAAGCCGAATCAAGGAACTGCTCCCGACACATCTACCAGAATTGGAAGGTCAAACATAGAGGTCTTTTCCTGAAGAGTTGCTTCTATAAGGCTGTTAGATGCACAAACGAGGTTGACTTCAACATAGCCATGAATGAGATGAGCCATGGACGAGATGGTGTCCCGGGATCCCTCGAAGCGGCTGCAGATTTCCACAAACAGGGTCCCCAACATTTCTGTAAGGCCTTCTTCCACCCTTCTAGCCATTGCGGAACACATAGTAATAACATGTGCGAGACGTTCAATTCCTATATTGTTGCCGCTAGAAGATTACCATTGATTGACATGTTAGAGCGAATTAGACGGCTTCTAATGGTGAGACAGTTAGAGAAGAATAGGGCTGCTGCTAGGAGGGTTGATTTACTCACAGAGAATGTCAGGAAAGCCATTGAGTCTATGAAAGAAGGTGCTGCTAGATGGGTTGTTAAACCGTCAATGATGGAGAAGTTCGAAGTTTCAATGCCTTTGGTTGAGTCGGACAGGTTCTTAGTAGATCTTAGGGCTTGTAGTTGCAGCTGTAGGGCCTGGGAGTTACATGGCATCCCCTGTTTACATGCTCTGTCCTGCATTATGTTCATGAAATGGGACGTGGAGGATTATGTTAGTTCGTATTTCACCATGGACACATATAGAAGGGCGTACATGTATGTCCTAGAGCCTCTGGAAGGTAGAAAGTTCTGGCCCAAGGTAGATGAAGAACCAGTAAGGCCACCTCCTTACAAAAAATTGCCAGGCAGACCAAGAAAGCAAAAGAGAAAGATAAGCAAAGAAGAAGACCCAAAGACAAATGCGACAAAGATGAGTAGGACGGGACTTGGGATGGCATGTAAGCTATGTGGCAACTGCGGCCATAACAGGAGGACATTCAAGCGGCAGCCATCTTCACAGCCATCTTCCCAGCCAAGCTCAAAGCCAACTTCATCCGACCAAGTTGAAGAATCTTCATTCGAATTACCATTCGCATATCCTAAATACGGTATGCCACTGCCAACGTAATTCTGATGTGTTATTACCCATCTAATATGTGTTTCGATTTTTCAGGTTCCGGTCATCACTGGAAAGTGAAGTGCAAGCTGTGCGGCCAGAAGGGACATAACAAGAGGACATGCAGCAAGAGACAGGCTACAGCAAGCTCGAGTCAAGGACCACAAGCTGAGAGAGAACCAGCACCACAAGCTGAGAGAGGACCAGGACCAAGCATGACCAGCAGCTGACCAAGCCAACCATGATGAGGACCTGATTGTTGTTATGTCATCTGGTTGTTATGTTATCTGTGTTCGCTATGTAAGAATGAGCTTGTTATGGAACATGATTGTAAGAAATTCATGTCCAGATCAGGTTGTTATGACAAAATGTGTTTCGTTATGAAATTGGTCCTTTTAAGTACATAATAAACATCAGTAAATAAGTCAACATAATCTCCATTTCAGTAAATAACATAACATATCCAATCACTAATCGCATAACACCTACTTCAACGATTCATATACAACAACACTAATTACACCAACTATCACAAATAGTAACACTCTCATCCATGACCTAATAAACATACATCTATTTTTTTTCATCATCTTCTGCTTGATAATCTCAGCTTCTAAATGCTTGATCAACGATTCCATAGCGCCTTCTCTCTTTTGCAAAATCTCCATGTTATCTTCTAGCATCTTCTTCTGCTCAAGAAGCTGTAATATCACCTCTTTCTGTCGTGCAGGTACAACCTCATCAAACCACCTAAAATAGCCACAGTCATCATCCTATAACACACAACATCAGTCAGTAACAGTCAGCCATATGGTATACAATACGGTAACAACTACAATACCACCTTCCACATTCGACAACGAAAGAATCGTCTCCTAGGATTAGTTCTACTCCATGAGGTATACAATACAGCTCGTACCCCATGTTTGCACCTCATTTCACTACTATCACAGGATGAATTTACAGAACCAACACAAGTGTCAAAACTCCCGGAAGCACTCATCGTACCTGCGTATACGCATTCATGAAAAATAAGCGAAGCACACAGACTATAGAAAGCAGCAACAACATAACGCATTCCCCAACACAGCGCACTTACAGAAGACCAACCACACCACCACAACACGAAAAGCATCTCAACCCCACAAACACAGCACGCAACCCCAACCCCATAAACACAGCGCGCAACCCCAACCCCAACCCCAACCCCACTAACACAGGCGCAACCCCAACCCCAACCCCACTAACACAGGCGCAACCCCACAAACAGAACGCGCAATCCCAACCCCAACCCCACTAACACAGCGCAACCCCACAAACAGAACGCTCAATCCCAACCTCACATTGTTTAACTATTGAATCGAGCGAGGGAAGACAAAATCAAACCTACCCCGATTTCTAACCCAAACCCTATCCCCAATTTCTTCCCCTTCACCGATTTCTAACCCAAACCACGTAGGCCAACAAATTAAGTAATTCCCACGTCGGACGCCATGTAGGCTAAGTTAACGGAGGCTAATTGACACGTCACGAAAATCTAACGTCCGTCACAAATAAGGCCTCATACAAAAGTGTCATCGATTTAAGGCCAAATTGAAAAATTTTTAAACGATTTGCAAAATCGAAAAGTTTGCCAATACTTGGGGCCAAAAATCGATATTTTGCCTATATTTTTCATTCATAACCGTGTAATGGATTTAGGTACGTAAGAACATTCACGTGATAAAATAAGGTGGTCAATGACGATCGATGTATGATGGGAAGGTACAAATCCCAGCCAGAGATTTAAATGGCTTTCCTGCTGCTGTAAAATCTTTTTTGTCAAAATGTGCGATCCAAAGCTCCTCAGCGGAGTGTACTTAAATATTACATTTGCCCTCCCGGATGATTAACATATTTTTTCCCTACAATGGTCAAAACAACATCTCAACCTAAAATTAAAAACATGCTGATTCCTACCAAAGAATGCCAGAATCCAAGAAACACCGTGCAATTAACACCTCCAAAATAGTGTGAGCCATGACGCACATTATATACGGAATTCTGAGACAAAAGGGAGCAAGAAATAATAAAAAAAAGGGCGCATTACTAGTTACTTGGACTATACCTACCAAGATGATCAACCACTAATCCAAATCCCAGACTATCTAACCTGATAAGAGGAAAGAGCCTCTGGACTGAATCATGCCGAACACCCAAAATTGATACCCGAGGGACACCCCTGTTTCAATTCTTCATGTTTGGGGATCCCAAAATATTGGAAGGCGTCTTTACCAAACTGCTCTTTGCTGCTCCCGCCGTTTGTCCCGGTGTGTTCCTATTACTGGCTGAATCGGCCAATGCAATGGACCTTTTTACCTGCCAAGGAAAACTAGCAAAACTGAGTAACAGGGAGGGAGGAATAGAACAAACAAATCCAAGCAGCCGAGAGACCAAAAAGAAAAAAAATATATATCTGATTCCACAGAAGTTACCACACAAACATATGATAAAATAGCTTTATTAAGTACAAAAGATATACAATAGTGAATTGACATATTCATCAAATTGGCTCCTACTTTCGTCTTTATGTTGATAGATTCATCACATGTAGGCAATTTGGCTTAAACATGATATAGAAAATAAAACCCCTGGGAAGAAATCAGCTTCAGACCCAAGACAACATCCCTTTTATAAACTGACAGAATGCACTGTAGTTAGCATGAAGGTTATGACAGAACAAGGCAAAATCATCTAGTAAAAGAGCTATGCAGCTTGATTTAAGAAGCATACCACAGCCATCCGTTCTTTGTGAACATCATTTATCACCTGAAATTGGACAAGCCAAGAGATAAAGGTTTGCAGTCATAAACCAAACGAGCTCTTTAGGGTAAACCAATATCATGTGAAAAATTGAGGTACATAGCAGCCATCTAAAAACAATTACCGGCCTCCGATAGCTCTTTATTTCGTCGCCACTAAATCCTGGCAACGTGATATTCCAGTTCCTCTCTAGAGAAAAAACGAGGAAATTAATTTTATAATTCTACAGTTAACGAATAGAAAGTTCAAATTTTTTATTAGACAAGATTTACCAAGGTGTAGCACTATGTCCTTTGCTTCCAATGTGTTGGATTTGCGGTGCTTTGCCAATGAGCAACTGAATGTGGTGATCTAATTGAAATATATTTGTTCAAATACATTCTGACAAATAGAGTTCACACTTACATTTATAAGCAACATGATTTCTATTTCAAACAAAACATCAGGAAAAACACAATCACATTACACCAACATTTTAACAGTCTTTTCTAGAGGTTTGATTTAAGAGTGTTCCCTAATGCTCCATCTTTCAGCTGAAGAAATAAATATATAAAGATATGTATTAAAACCGAACTCCATATTTGCCTGCCTAATAATGCACAACGCAATTCATAAAAGTTCAATTTCAAAACAATAACTATGGTTTCAAAGAAGAGAGCACTACTAAAAAATCAATGAAGGAAATTATAAAATATCAATTATAAGACAGAGAAGAAATCCTTTAAACAATAACCCAAAAGAAAAAGAAAAAGAAAAACATCTAATTACATACCGAGTCAATAAATTCTTCTGCAACATCTAGAAGAATATCTTCCACTACTGGGTCTAACTTCTCCGAAGGATCAATCTATCTCAAGAAACAAAAAACTGAAGTAAGACATTATTACTGCTAAATCACAAATGCTTTTTAAAGCCCAAGTAAGAAATGAAAATAGGTTTACGTTTATTTGTTCATCTATATTTTCAACCATGACAAGTATCCTGTCCAGACAATTATAATCCACTTCTAATCTGTTTTTTTAATTATCACCCGAATAGCAACAAAAATGGCCAGCACACCTGGTTTACTAGCTCACTGATGGTTCTTTTACTGAGAATCCTATTGCAAGAATCTTCAGTTTCTGAGACGGAGGATTTTCCGTTTCGCACTGAAGGGGCAGCGGTAGGCTGTGGCTGTATCATCATTGGAGGCCTAGGTGGACCACCCCCAATAGGTCTCACAGTCTGCTGATTCGGAGTGAGTTGCGTAGACTTGGACGATGAAAACTGTGCACCATATTGATCAGGCGGTTGATTTGATACAGGCTGTTGCGTTTGTGAGGGTGAAGTATGATGTGTTGGGTGAGATGCTGCTGATGAGGGAGGGTGGTGTGTTTGTTGAGGAATATGCGACTTCTGATGCATGGATGGTGGGTTCAACTGTTGCCTAAAAGATGGAGCAGGTAATGGTGGCTTAACTTGAGATGTAGAGGAAAGCCAGGGCTGATTAGGAGAGGGCATAGGTTGAGACGTGCTCAGGGAAGAAGAAGCAGGAAAGCTCATGGACGGACCTCTGAGAAGGCTGTTCCCCTGCACATTTAAGTGATGAGAGCCTCTTCACATTCAAGAAAAGTGCACATTGACAGGAACAAACGGATAAGCAGAAACACAGACAACAACGTAAGAGTCACAATGACAAAGGAAATCAGTGCAGACTAGATGAACAAGGTGGCCAATGCATGGACAAGAAATAATATTAAAGCACTGTCAAAATTACAAGCAATAATCCTTGCAAAAACACAAATGCAATGAGGACTAAAAGAAATAATGGCAGGCACTGGCATCAAATCTTAAAAACAGGAGGTGAAATTTGATGAAGCCTAATGAATGAAACAAGTAAACACAGTTGAAAAGCGAAGGAGTCAGCCAGGGAGCGTCACTAACAGGTGACGATGAAGGCTGAGCAATTGGGGGAGCCGGCATCCTGAAAGAATGGGACTGCACTGGCCTTTGTTGACTAATCGCGGTAGGTCGCAGTTGAGAGCTCGAACCAAGCGTTCCAATCAACCCAGGCCGTGACTAGACGAGACTCCAACCATAACCACCAAACAATAGTGAGCCATATACCAATATCCGGCTGTCAAGAATAAAAAATGGCATCGGCAACCATCGGTGGTCTTGAGGAACCAACCTGAGAAGACGAAGAAGAAGAAGTGGACTGAACGGGCGGAGCTTGTCCAGTGTGGTGAGCAGGGACGCCGATAGCGACGCCACCGCCTCTCTGAGGAGGTGGCACCGCCACCGCGGAGGGCTGAGGTGGTTGCCAGGGTCGGGTTACGGGTCGAGGCCTGGGCTGCGAAGGGGTAATAGGATCGGAAGGGGGTGGGTTAGGGTTCTGGGATGGGGCAGGGGGTTGCGCCGGCGGTTGAGGTGACGCCGGGGTAGGGTTCTCCCGGGCAGGCGGAGGAGGAGGAGTCGGCGACGGCGGTTGTTGCGCGTCCGTCGGTGGTTGCGACATGAGGACGATAATGTCCAAGTCGAAGGGAGGGAAAGGCTGCTATTGAGGCGGGGCTGAGAACCCGCGGTTATATACTTAACCCCACTATTAAAAAAAAAAAGAAGTAGAAGAAGACAAACGCCGTAATTGGAAATATGAACAATTGAATTAGTAAAATATTTTTCTTGCAAATGATTATTCCACATGCCAAGTTAAAATCTGCTGAATACAGGTTACTTAAAATGTAAGTAACAAGAACTCGGCTAATGAAAGTTACACTGCTGCAACAGAGGATGAGAATAATCCACATGTTCTTCCCACAACGCCTTGTACTTCTCCATCCCTATCTTCAGCCACGGCTTCGAGTTCCCGTTGTAGTGCAGCACTGCCCCGCTGTTTATCAGCTTCTGGTCGACGTTCGTGTACCCCAGGCCGAGCACATGCCACGAGGGATCCAGCGGATGAGTCAACCCATAGAAGGTCAGGAGTCCCGGCGGTAGAGTTCCCAGTTTCCATAGTGTCCGGTCCACGTTCTTTTCCTGCCAGTAGTGGTAGATCCCCGTGACGTTCCTCTTTCTCCACTCAACTAGGTCGAACACGTTCATCCCAAAGGCCCATCCGCAAGCATCGGGATCAAAGTGCTTCCTCACCAGTGGGTGCGAGTAGTTCAAATACTTGTGGTACCGATGGAATGTTTCCATGCAAGTCTCCACGGCGCCGTTGACGTTCCCATGTAAATCGACCGAGAAGAGACCCACCAGGTCTTTCCGAACTACCACGTCGTCATCGAGGAACACCACCTTCTTCAGCGCAGGGAATACCTCAGGGATGTAGAACCGGAGGTGATTCAGCATGGATAGGTACTTGGGATTCCTGAACTTTATCGGCGTCCTGCTCCCATCGTTGGTGCCGGAGAAGTAGTAACTCTGAGTTTCTGAGTCCTGGAGCTGTTTTAGGACGGGAACATACGATGCATTTAGCCAGGTGAAGTCTTCAAACTTCAGAACTTCGATAGTCACGCCTTGGAAAACGTTCATGGAGAACCACGCCTTCATCGCGGCATGATTTATCTCGTCTGTTACAATATGGAAGACAACCATGCCTGGGTTTCTGGAGCTTGATGCTGTTGAGTTGACCACCACGGAAGTCGCAATAATATTGTCGGAGAAGACACAGAAATGGTACAGACTATTGTCTCTAAGTCTCGCATCCACGTGATTTCCTCTCTCGCTCCTCTTCCCAGTGCCTGTGTTCCTAAACCACTCCGTTGTCAACCGAACTCCTAGGCAGTACAGACTCTTTGGGACTTCTTCGGCTGCTATTTGCCCATATTTAGAACTCTTCTCACTCACTGTCGTCATTTGCTCTTCCAGGGACTGAATTTTCGCCTTGAGCCTCATCATCATTGTGGGACTATCATAATGAAGTTGCTGAGCTTGGTAGAGCAACAATGCCATGTCACGTATCGCAGTTTCTGATTCCCTCACGGTGAGAGGAGCCCGTCTCGTGGCAGCATCAGATAGGAGGAGCTGCGAATTCCGGATCTGGGCACTTAACTCCCATGCAAACTGAATGTTGTTGCTTTCCTTCGCGATGACCAGAAAGGATTTCGCCAGAGCAATTTGCTCGGTGAGCTGCCTGGTGACTGAAGTCGGGTTCAGTATCTCATCCGTCACATTAAGCGAATCCAAATACTTGTCGCGCCTATAACGTCTCTGCAAAAGGAAACCTTGTCAGATCCAGGACTTTCCCGACAATGAGGTAGCAACATTTTATACGAATCTCAGGAGCCTGAATGCATACAAGACAGAACTCGCCCCTAACCGGATAAACAATTTGAAAGACAAAAGATGTGCAACTGATCCTAAGAAACCACGCGAGACTAATCCGATCCTCGAAATCTTCTACAATGTCGGCGGCAGAGGCGAATCTCACATGAACTACGGAACCAGTAAGATTCGGTATCAGCATTTCCCCGCCAAGTTAACCCATCAAGGGATCAAACAGTTGTTTCTAAACAGGGAACAAATCAGCTCTAAACCCTAAAAAAATCAGGAAGGGGGGGGGGGGCACGGGGACTGACTGGGAAATTAGCCTTGTAAACGGGAGAGGAGGCGGATCGAATCCGGCCATCCCTGTTGGTAAAGGTAACGACAATGAACAGGAGCAGCAAGCAGGTAGAGGCAGCAGCTGCCGACCACCATAGGACGTTGGGCAGCCTCCTCCTCGACGGCCGCCGGAATTCCGCCGGTCTTCTCCTCATCGCGACCCGACCCGACCCGACAAAACGAAGGATCCGACTCACTATCAGCGCCGATCCATGAGAAGAAAAAAAAGAAACATTAAAAAGTAACGTTATAATGTTATATATATATATATACACATAAACAAATCTCCCCCTGACAAGAAAATCTAATATTACAACAATATAACTCTTGGGGGACACTGGGGACGGGAGTAAAAAAAAAAAACCGTGAAATACTATCGTAAAATACGTGCTCCTTGAAATGTAAAGAAAGGACCCGTTCCCTTGACTCTTAACAAAAATATTCATTCGTCGAATGTGGGAGGGTTTTGAAAACGCGACCCTTAACTAAATGAATAAGAAAACCTACCTTTTGAAATATTAAAAAAAAAAAAACTGTCTAACTTAATTGATTAGAAACAACAAGAGTTCAACTTTAAGACGTTCCGCAAGTTTCGCAATACTTTTACCAACTCGGCTAGAGAGAATTTATTGCATTTTAAGGGGCGCATTTTTAAGACATCCTCCTCCGACGATAAAATCGTATTTTACGAAATTTAAACCGTATTTCATAATTTTTTTTTAAAACTAACTGTATTTTCGTACAAAATTCATGAAAATACGGTCCAAGCTCAAGGACATTTGTCTTAGTGCTTTTTCCCTGATGCATCACTTTCAGAGTGTCCCTAATAACTTAAATCGCTTTTTAATTTTAAAATTAAAGTTAAGAAATTCGACTTTGATTTTCAAGAAAAACCGATTTTCTAAAATTTGAATACTTAAAAGAAAAATCTGTTGGAAAACTCGGACATGCTTAACAAAGGAATATATATCTCAAACTCTTCTGTGATCAACTTTGTTTTGTTACATAAACTCCACGCTTTCAGTGTCCGAAAGAGGAGGGCATCCGACAATGGCGAAAGAGAACCCTTCTCCTCCTTCCTCTTCCCCTTCCCCTTCCCCTTCCCCTTCCTCGTCTTTCCTCTTCAAGAAGGGATCGGAAGTGGAAGTGACGAGCCCAGACCCTGAGTTGCGGGGAACCCTCTTCCCCGCCAAGGTCGTCGCCCAATCCTCCAAGAAGCGCCGCTCCTGCCAGGTCGAGTACTCCCACCTCGTCATCCCCAACACCGGCGAAGACCGAGCCACCAAGCGACTCAGGGAATACCTCCCCCTCGCTCTCCTCAGGCCTTCCCTGCCCCCCGAGGACGCTCCAAGCGGACGTTTCGAGAGGGATGATACCGTGGACGCGTTTGTCGTTGGGGCTTGGTGGGAAGGGACGGTGAAGGAGGTGTCCAAGACTGGGGCGTCTTGCTTGGTTTACTTTAAGACCGCCGGCTGGAAGTTCTGGTTCGCGGCCAAGGATTTAAGGCTCCACCGCGAGTGGATCCGTGGACGGTGGGTCCCGCCTTTCAAACAGGGAGATCTGGGGGCGGCGGTGCCGGAGCCTGAGGGACGAGAGGTGGGCAAATTGAGATTGAAGTTTGATTGGATTGAATCTTGCATGAGATCGCGACCAAGATCGTGTGTATGATGTGATTGATCATTTGGGGACAAGAACCTTGTTTTTGCTTGGAAGCGTTGTTGATGATGTGGTTCTGGATGATTCTGCGGTTACGGAGTGGGGCGAATGTGATGGTTTCGAAACTGGTTTGATTCTGCAATTTTAGCTGCTGCATGTCTTTATCCTCCCAGACTGAGCACTTGGAAGCCAATAATGGGTTAATTCAAGGCTGTATTAGTGCAGCACTGCTGCATTCAACCGATCGATTAGTCCTATTCTTAGATTCTGTTTTAACAAGTTGTAGCATATTCGGTGGTTGTGATTCGTTTGATTTGTTCTATGGGAGTGACTTGATAGTATTACTCACTGGTATGACTTACAGGAGATGGGCTGCACTCGTGATGATTTGATCCGATCACAGGAGACGTCGACCATGATTGGGGAGACGCCAGAGAACAGTAAGAGTCCCATACAGAAGAGTACGAGCCCATTTTCCAGTGGAGCATTAGTCGAAGTCAAGACCGACGAAGAAGGGCTTGAGGGCTCATGGTATTTGGCGAAAATCCTAGATGAGGTGGGGCCAGGCAAGTTCCTCATTGAGTACGAGACATTAACAGTGGAGAATGAAAGCACGAAAAAGCTGGTTGAGGAGGTCCTAGCAGATCAGTTGCGACCACGTCCGCCAGAGGCTTTTGCGATGGAACGATACACGAAGGACGCGAACGTCGACGCTTATTTCAATGACGGGTGGTGGGAAGGAAGGGTCGTGAACGTCCTCAATAGGATGAAGTACAAGGTGTATTTTGAACAGGGGAATGACGAGATGGTGGTTCACCATACTTTCCTCCGGCCTCATCTGAAGTGGTCCAACGGGGAATGGATTATGTGATATTTTAATGTTATCAGCGATTGAGGAAAGGGGTTCTGCATTTTGTGTGTGATATAAGTTTGAATAAGATTACCTTATGTTTCCTTCTTGCGTTCGCTTAATGCTGTTCCGAGCCGTGTTTGGTCGGTATCATGTCGAACTAGGTCGCAGCAGCTCTACGTCCTCGTGTCGAAACCAATGAGCAGTTGAAAGGTCAAAGCTAGCATTTCAGCTCAAGGTCTGTTTACAAGTCCGTGGAATTGAATAATTCTAAGACAGTATTAAGTTCGTTGATGGCTGCGGTCGATGCCTTTCAGCCTTGTGATTTCTCTCCTCCTTTTCCTCCTCGCCTGTGCATCGCTAATTGTGTCCTCCCCAAGGTTCTGGTTAGGATATACTCTTCCAGTTGATCGAACATTATCTTGCTCGCCGGATCCTATGCAAACTGCTTCGAAGCTGGCAATGGTGAGATCCAAACCTATCCCCCTTTCACCTGTGGCGTCGGATCCAAGTTCAACAGACCTCCCGGCAAGACTAGGAAACGAGCTGGATGGGCCACTACCGAGAGGAGACGATTCAACAGGAACCTCATTGAGATCGTGGATTAAAGGATGAGGAGGTTCTGCTTTTACCTCGGTGGACAGATCAAAGGGGCGGTTTTCAGTCAGGGAGTCCATTCCCGAAGACGAACTGCAACCACCATAGGTTTGGTTTCCCAAAGAGACCTCGTTGAGATTCCTTCTGTTCCCACAAGTTGAACTAGAGCATCCATCTCCAGAATTATTAAGACTAATGAACCAAGGAATGATGTATACAGGAGATCCATGTCCCGCCATGTTGGAAAGCTTTTCCTGCTCCCGAGCTATATCAGACCTGCGAAAACCAGGCATTACAATGCTTGGAGAGACTAGTATGGTATCAGGCCGACCTTCCTGACAATTTTCATGAGTGGAAGAATGAATTATCGAAGGCCAAAAGAGCTGTCCAAGGGGGGACTGTACAGCAGCATCAAAAGGTTTGTAGATGAAGCAGACGCATCTGAAACACTTGGCTTAAGCACAGCCGAGCCGATCTGCAGGTCAGGTTTAATTTCCTCCACCATTTGCAACTTTCAAAATGACAGAAGAATCAGTTAGACAACTCACCAGAAAAATCAAAGGACTCCATAACATCTGGAGAAAAAAAAAACTAGGAAAGCTTACCTTTGCTTTTAGGTGCTTATTTGTAGCCTCTAGTGATTTATACTCCTTCAGAGCTATTTCCTTTCCCTGCAAAAACAGTGTAACAACAATAAGCTCATTCGGTTGCTAACCAAGAAACGCTAAGCACAGTAGAAAAGTAGGCAATCTCGAAGTACGGACCAGTCATTCCTAGATAATCGTAATAGCTTGTGAAACTAATGATATTCAATAAACCATACTTCCAAGAGAAGCCGCACTGTTCAAGAAGAGTTTACTGTAATAGTTTACAGCAAGAAACTATTTAGACATGATTGTTTGGCCTTATGTGCTCAGCATTTCCTTTCGCTGTTTCGTCTCCTATCAAAGGTTGTCTATGGTCGTATTGACGAAGAATTGAAGATAGAGAAACAAAACAAATAAAAGGAGGACAAGCCTTTGTATGATACAGATCAAAATAATATATGATTGACGGTAAGGATATAAACAAGAGAGAGGGAAGGAAGGGGAGATGAAAAAGGGGGGAAGCGGTATAAAGTTGGTAGTGGCAGAATTTCCTGCAGGCCCAGAATTCATCCAGAAAAGGAAAATGGACTTTACCTTCTTTAGCCTTTGATTTTCTTCTGTCAGCTCAGCAGCTCTTCTCGTCAAATCCTCACTTAGAGCCTAACACAAGATAGGCTTAGATTTCAAGTCAAACACAGAAAATCATGTCAAGCAGAAGAGTGGTTGGTGCACAATGTCAATACTTGGCAACAACTACTCTACAGGAGCAAAGCAACAAACAAATGTAAACTCCTCTACTGTGAATATATGTATTCCTCCAAAAGTAGAAACATTTCATAGATCCAAGAAGAACAGCATCCTCTAGCTATCGATGCCTAAACAGGCCAGTTTCCTATGTAAGGTGCTGATCAGCATTTGGTGACCCTCGATAAACTGATCATTTCTCCAGAAAATAACTCCAATATATGCTTCCATCATGCTTTCATCGTGGGCAGTGCTATGCATGACGAACAAAGAAAGAAACCAGAAAGAATCAACTTCTGCAACAGGTCTGGAAAGGAAACCTGTCGTTGGCGAATGGTACGCCTCGCAGACTCCCTATTAGCCATGACCCTTCGAATCCTCTTCACCTCCTTTTCCACCTGAAAAAAGAAACCTTATTAGGTTCATGGAATAAGCTCAAACAGGCATGAGTATGAGAGAAAGAGTTTATCGTCCCCTATGTACCTCACTCGAATTATGCCTCAACCGTCCACCACTTGATGACGAGTAAGGTGTCCTGCACGTTTGATTTCTGTCATCAGGAAAAACTGAACCCTGCTCGATTTTCACTGATACTTTGGAAATATCCTCGCCAGCAGTTGCAAATTCCTGGCGACAAAAGGCAACATTACGTCTCTGTTCATAGTTTAATTTAATCGCATTACTGCCATTCACGTCAAGCCGCTGATGCGCAAGGGTACAGATTGATTTGACGACCTTATAACGAAAAGTCACGGCCATACTCAAAGAGAAAAACATCTAGAATAAACAGACACAAAACTTCCCACGGAGCAACCATTCCGCCAAAAGAGAGTCAACCGGACCAAGACATGGAATTGACTAAAAAACATTAAATGAGTTCTTCTCGAGTCTTATCGCGGGACTTCAATCCTCATACATATTCAGTAATCACCGTTTCCGTAAGACCAGTACGAACGCCAATCACTCAAGCCAATCGATGCCGCGGCTGAAAAAACAACCCGCCGGAAGGGTCGAACCAGAAATGCAACTCGAACCACAATCTGAAACAAATCACGAAAGCCTCACCAACTTTCGTCTAAGCCAACTAACCTGACAAAGATCGGGAATACTCCGCCCGCGACCGCCTCCGTCGGATCCCCCGGCAGCCGAAGCCAACCCCGCCAGTGCCTCGGCCGCCTCCATCTCCTCCTCGGAACGATGATCCCCCGACATCGAAAACAGCTACTTTCCTTGTTTTCACTCCCTCTATGAACAGCAGCAGCAACTCCGAAAAGCGTCGCTCTCTTAAAGTCGTTTGTTTTTCTCTGTTACTACCATTGCAAGTACTTAAAACAGGCGGGGGATATCGCACCGCTTAGTGTGTTCACGTTGTGGGGTTTGATCTCAAGGGTCGCCCCCTCCCTTGCTCGACACGTGTCAGGACAACTCAGGAAGGAAAAATAAAAACCCGCACTTTTGGGTTTTTTTCGTTTCCGTTTCTTTCCCTCTCAAAAGGGGCAGACTTTCGCCGACTTCCGTGGCCCAATTAACTGTGGGCCCACTGGGCCTCTTACGCTACTATATATTACATCTATTTACGTGCACCCCGTCCTTCGCGGAGGAGCCCTAGCGCCGTTCCCCCCTATGCTCATGGAAACGATGAAGCCGGAGGCCGTGTTCAAGGACATCAGGCGGTACTACTGTGAGTACTGCGGGGTCTGCCGATCCAAGAAGGCACTGATCGTCGCTCACATCGAGTCCCATCACAAGGTACCGTCGGGGGGGGGGGGTAGCGTAGCAGATCGGGGTTTATTGTACGAGAGGAGACGTTGACGGTTGTTTTTGGTGTTTTTTAGGATGAGATTGATGTCTTGAAGGCTCAATTTGGTGAAGAGGAGGGGAGTAAGGTGAACAGATGTGATGAGTGTGGTGCCACCTTCAGGAAGCCTGCCTACTTGAAGCAGCATATGCAGAGCCATTCAGTCGAGGTGCGTGCTTCGTCTATCGGATAAGAAACTTACCTAAATCGCAAAGGATTATGATATCATCCGGTATTTCCTGTTGAAATATTGTGACTAACCTTTGTTGGGATGTGTTCTCCTATGGTCAATTGATTTTATGTATTAGTAATTATAGATTCATGTAATTATGTCGGCTTACTGTCTGATATTGTTGGTTTCTTTTTGCTGCTTACTATGTTTTAGGCTTTTTATTGTCTTTGGTAGTTGATTCACAGTTAGGATGCTATTTGTTTGCCAATTTTTTCTCTTTGGATATAACATGAATGTTTTGCAGGTTAATTGAGTGTTGTGATGTGGTAATGGCGCATGAAGCATTGGATCCCCCATATGAACTCGAAAATGCTAAAGGCTGTTATTGTGAATCTTGATTGGGCTAGTATCAGGTTGGGAGACTGCCTGAGAAGACCGGTCAAGGCAGCCTTGGTCACGCAGTTGTGTTTGAGGTTTGAAGCCGGATTGCTACCATTGTTTAAATCCTGAGCTGCGTGAAATGTATTATAATGCCATTGTATTTGTTTCATACAGAGGCCTTTTAGGTGTTCGGTGGATGATTGTAACGCCAGCTACAGAAGAAAGGACCATCTAACCCGTCACAGCATTCAACACAAGGGAAAGCTTTTCGTTTGTGCTGTTGGGGATTGTAAGAAGTCGTTTGCGTACCAGGGAAACATGAACAGACATGTGAAGGAGTTTCATGAATCAGGGGTTTCGGCACTGCCTCAGGAAAAAGATTGTGAGAAGCAACATGTTTGTTCAGAGAATGAATGCAGAAAAGTTTTCAAGTATGCTTCTCGATTGAGGAAGCATGAAGATTCACACAGTGATTGCCTCTGCACTCTAAATGTTTGCATCTTAATAGATTTGGTCGCATTTCATTTGACTAACGACGGTAACTGATGCAGGTAAGCTGGATTCAGTGGAGGCATTCTGTAGCCAGTGCATGAAATACTTCAGCAATGCAGGGTGCCTCAAAGAGCACATGCGGGTTGCTCATCAATATGTCAGGTGTCCAGTATGTGGTCTGAAAAAGTTGAAAAAGAATCTCATGAGACATTTGAGAACCCATGAAGAAATGTCTTCTGATTGTGAGTCGATCAAATGTAACATCAACGGATGCAAGAGGTCATTTTCAAGTGTAAGAACCCGCCCCTTTCATTCCAGCACATGTGCATCTGTGGAAGTTTGAATCTTCTTCTCTCATGTCTCTTCTGTTTATCATTGTTGTGGTAAATGCTGCTGCTGATATTCATACCCCCATTCAGAAATCAAACCTTCATCAACACATCAAGGCTAGGCATGACGAACCCCGGCCTTACATATGTTGCTTTCCTGATTGCGGCAAGGCGTTTGCATATAAGCACGTGAGGGACCGTCATGAGAAGACCGGATGCCACCTCTATACCGAGGTGAGTGGCATGCTTGTTGGATTTTATGGCCACATCCGGCATAGACCTAATGGCAGGTTGTTTCCCTAAAATTACAGGGAGATTTCCTTGAGTCGGACGAGCAATTCCGGTCTCAACCGAGAGGCGGGAGGAAGAGGAAGTGCCCCGTTGTGGAGTCATTTTTTCGAAAAAGGGCCCGGAAGTAGTATTTATGTCCGACTAATAATTTGCAATACTGGCTTTGGTTTTATATAAGCTTATGTACGTGGTGACCCATATCGATTGTACTCAGTTCCTCGAACAAATGTGAACGTATCAATATTCCTCCGTCCAGATTCATTGGAACGTAATTAATGACGATTCATACTCCTTACATAGATAGACGGCCGTGTTTCTCCACGTGTCAGTAATGGCGATTACAAAAATCTGCCCAATGGGATGGAAGATAGACATATTTCTCGCCTGCTTATAAGTATTAAATAAATCTCACCATTCGAGAGCGCTTTTGGCCCTACCTTATCGTCTCCTCAGTCAATAACTACAACAAAAGTGTGGGGAGTAGGTGGTGTGATCGGGCTTCTGGTCAATGGCGGAGAAGAGCTTCAAGTACGTGATTGTTGGTGGCGGTGTTGCTGCTGTAAGCGTCGATTCTTGGCTCTCTTCTCGTGTTTAGTTAATCTCCGATTATGGGAGTTGATCTATGTTGGCCGTAGGAAATGGGGAAGGGGGGGTGGGGATTGGGGGAGAGGGGAGGGCGGTCTGATCAAAGCATTCAAGTGATTCCGGTCAGCGATTCTGAAGTTCCGTCTTATGGTGGCTTGCAGATAGTTGACTTACTGGTTCGGCAGGGTAGGACAGGGGATGGGGCGAATTCTCCTGTTTTAGCGATGCGTTTTTATATCGGATCATGTTAATGCTTTTGTAGTTGGTGTCCGTAGTGGTGTTTGACTTGCTTAGCACGACTAATTGATCGATCCGGATTCCTTTGGTCCTGTCTCCATGAGATCCATTCTGCAGTTTTCTGCTGTTATTTGATTTCTACCGCATCAATAGTTTTAATCACGCTTCAAAGCCTTCTAATATCGTCTCCCTTCGTGTATTTTGTTTTTTACCCAGGGGTATGCTGCAAGGGAGTTTGCAAAGCAGGGGGTTAAGCCCGGGGAGCTCGCAATTATTTCAAATGAGGCGGTAAGTAGTGTCCTTTTCACTGTCCATGGATTTTCAACGTGTTGTTTTCCAATGACTGTCGATGACAATGACTTTCGTGTTACCTCAATACAATTTATAGCGGGAACTGATGCATTGTGAGCTCTATCAGTTGCTATCTCTACATATTCTGGAAAGAAAGTTTAAGCTATGACCAACCTTGTCACTCGCAGGTGGCTCCTTATGAACGTCCAGCCTTAAGCAAGGCCTATCTGTTCCCGGAAGGTAAGGCAATGTGCTAAAAAACTGTTGTTTCTTTTTTCTCTGGTCTATTTCTATTAAATTTCTTGTCCATTTACATTTCTGCTCTCTGAAGGACTTTTTCATGGTATCAGTTTTCAAAGCTACGAGATTTTACAGCTTTGAAATGGCCACGGATTATTCTTGAGATGTCTTGATCAAATCATGGATGCTTTGTCGTGTTTAAACTCATAAACCAGTGCTCAACAGGATTTGCCAGGCTTCCTGGCTTTCATGTATGTGTTGGAAGTGGCGGCGAGAGGCTGCTTCCTGAATGGTATCCAGAGCACGGTACTACTTCTCACTCCATTACTTGTTTCTGGAAGAGAGTCCGTGCCTCTTCATGGTTGAAATCCCCCCCACTTCTATGGTCGAAGTGATCATGTCATATTGAACTAGGACGGCATTCTTACTGTTGGAACTAACTCAAAACAAAATTTTCTTGAATTAACTAATCTTAGATTAGTACAAACAGAGACATGTCCTAAAGTTCGTGAATCAAGGTTCCTGAGTGTATTAATTCTTGATTTTTCCCAAATGATTTCAGGAATAGAATTGATTCTTGGCACGGAGATTGTTAAAGCAGATCTTGCTGGCAAGACCCTTGTCAGTGCAGCTGGTGAGACGTTCAAGTACCAAAGTCTGATCATCGCGACGGGTTCCACTGTATGTATCGAGAAAATCTCTTCTGTGAGGCTGTCTTTGCGTGTCCATCTACATAATTTACTGACTAATACCTGAATGCAGGTCATTAGGTTGACAGACTTTAAAGTTCAAGGAGCTGATTCTAAGAACATAGTTTACTTGAGAGATTTAAAGGATGCCGATGATCTTCTGGAAGCAATCAAAGCTAAAAAGAATGGGAAGTGCGTAATTGTTGGCGGAGGCTACATAGGTCTTGAGCTTGGAGCAGTCATGAAAATAAACAACTTTGACGTCACCATGGTTTACCCTGAACCCTGGTGCAGTAAGTAGAAGAAATTATTTCACTTTATAACGCTGCCTCAACAGCTTTGTAGCTATTATCTCTGTTAATGTATCGTCGTGTGTTTGATGCAGTGCCTCGGCTTTTCACTCCCGAGATAGCTTCCTTCTATGAGGGTTACTATGGCAACAAAGGAATTAAGATAATCAAGGGGACAGTTGCCGTTGGATTTACCGCTGATGCCAATGGCGAGGTAAGTTTAAACTTTCCCAAAAACTTGTTTCCCGTCGGAGATGTTAATAGCAGTAGTAATCCCATTAAAACCCACTATACAGGTCAAGGCAGTGCACCTTAAAGATGGGCAGGTGTTGGAAGCAGACATTGTTGTCGTTGGTGTTGGTGGGCGGCCACTCACCACACTCTTCAAAGGACAGGTTGAAGAGGAGAAAGGTGGAATCAAGGTTAGTCTTAATATACTATAAAGATGGTAGCCGAGCATTTGAATTGTTGGCCTCCATCGATTGTTTTAATGCCGGTGGTTTGATTTATCATAGACCGACAGTTTCTTTAAGACGAGTGTCCCTGATGTCTATGCTGTGGGCGATGTTGCTACTTTCCCGCTGAAGCTATACAATGAAATTAGAAGGGTCGAACATGTTGACCACGCTCGCAAATCTGCTGAGCAAGCTGTGAAGGTACATATGTCGATCGATTCTTTGATATTTCCAGATATTGACATCTTTCCTATTCTAACCCATTGCTCTCGCCACCTACACCTTTTCAGGCGATTATTGCTGCTGAGGAGGGGAAAACCGTCGAAGAGTATGATTACCTCCCGTACTTCTACTCTCGTTCCTTCGACCTGTCATGGCAGTTCTACGGGGACAATGTGGGCGATACCGTGCTTTTTGGAGACAACAGCCCCACTTCCCCGAAGCCAAAGTTCGGGACTTACTGGATTAAGGACGGGAAAGTAGTGGGAGCTTTCCTTGAGGGCGGCAACCCAGAAGAGAACAAGGCGATTGCCAAAGTCGCCAGGCTCCAACCCCAAGCGGAGAGCCTGGAGCATCTGAAAACTGAGGGGCTTGGTTTTGCCAGCAAGATCTGAAGCCGGTGGTAGGCTGGGGAGAGACTGATACCGCGGATGCCTGATTTATGAATTGTCGAAGGAATTTCACAAATTACTGCAGGATGCATGGCTTTGACTAGTCCCATGTATTCTAGACGTTTTTTTGACTAGGAATCCTCCTCCTGTGGTTATTTTCGCATATTGCCGTGGCCTGTTGTCCGAGTGTTTCCTGGTAGTGTTGCAACATCAATAATTGCATGCACAGATGCATCTGCAGCGAAAATATTCGTTCCAGTTCCGATCTAACCATTGATCACCAGGCCCTTGGGAGAATGCCCAAACTTGAACCCATCTGAGATTGTGGAAGTCGAGGGTGACTAATGAACTACACGGCGGCTTTATACCTGTGCAATGAAGATGGATGAACTTCCATGGCTGTTGTAAGTAGGTAAGTGCATACCTACCTGCTAGAACCACCACCACCACCTCCTCCTCTCTCTGTCGTAAATTCCACAACCATTAGAGCTTTTGCAACATCGGTTGTCGTCAGATGATGGATGGATGCCTCCTGAAAATTTAACATGTGAGGGGGGGGGGGGGGGGGGGGAGAGCATTCGCATACGTTGGAAGGGGGAAGACTTTCAGTTTTTTTTTTTTGGCTTGCCCTTACCTTACCTGTCCAATAACGAGCTTGATTATTTTATATGGGAGGGAGGGACGGCAACCACGACAACGATAAAGGAGACAGGGGATGAGAATCCGACAGGACAGTTTGTCAGAAACGATGATCTAAAAATAATAAACTGGATTTTTGGGAGGAAAAGATTCTCCTCAACCAATCCAATCCAAACCAAGTCCGGATAAATAATACACACGCTTGTCGGAAAACACAAGTGATACTCGTCCAGTGATAAGTTATGGAATGGAGTAAATTGAGGGTGGTTTGGTTAACTCTCTCTCCATCTCTCTATCTATCTGACAACAAATCACTGGAAGCCGAATGCTGATGGTGATGCTGGCACTGGCATTAGATTGATTTAGGTGATCAGTTTTTTTTTTTTTCCTCTCTTTCCCTTTTGGGTCATGCGGCTTGAAAAACATTTCCAAGTTTAATGCAACCGAAGGTCGTCTTTTGGAAGCGGAGGACTTTTGTTCAATATGCGATGCCATGCCACATCACAAAGCTACAAAGTGTAAAAAAAGATTATGAGAAAACCCTACTACGACGCCATGGCTTGGCCAAGGACTTGACCTAAAAAACCAGTGGGGGGAAGGAGAAGGTGTCTGTCTTGCTAGTAAGTAGTGAGGGGATGATTTCAATAGTGCGCCCGCTCAACAATGCCTTTCTTTTTATCCTTCTTCTTTTTGTTGTTGTTGACCATGAGATTCCCTTCCCTCCCACCAAGGCGTCGACTCCAGAATCAAACCTTGGCGTGACTGTTGATTTTAAGGAGGGGAGCGTAATGAGTTTAAGAAAAAGGGTCTCATCTCATGGGTATTATCGGTCTTTTTCTCTCTTATTTTTTTTAAACATAAGAATGGGTGGGAGCGGCTCAACTCAAACTCGACCACCCCACCTTAGCAAAAAGGAAAGTATTGTTGAAGAGTCAGAGTGTTTTTGTTGTGACAACCCCACCAATTCCCTCCTTCCCCCAACCCAACCCAACCCAACCCTAAACATTTAAAAAAAAAAAAACACGCGCATAAACTATGCATGCATGCATGCCCACTTTTGAACAAATGCCCCCCCCCCCCACCCCCCTGTTTCCTCCTCGGTATTTGCTGATCATCCATCTGTACATCCATTTACTCATAGCCGGTGAAACTCAAGGACACGTAAATTAATAATACTCACGGAACGTACCGCATTTTTCAAAAAAATAAGAATGAACGTGATGAAATTAAAATTTCCATTGGTTTCATTATTTGTCCGTTATTTTCTCTGTCCCCCCGCGCGAAAGACTCAAAAAGAATGCCATGATTGTTATCATTGCTGTTGTTTTTCGATGATAATAACCCACCAATCCATCAAATAAATGAAATGAGATTCCTCCCCCCCCATGGGTGGACGTGGGGAGTATCATGTTTGTCCCCACCCCATGCTCCCCGTCGTTATCATCATCCTCCCTCTTTTTTTTTTTCCTCTAAAGCCAAAAGAACAAAAAAAAATAGAAAATCAAATCGTACGTTACGAGGGGGAATAGGGATATCATTGAGTTGGAGTACCAAAACTCAACAGGGGGTAAGGGTGGTGGGCGTGGTCGTACCAAATACTTCAAGGAGAGTTATACGAAATATATATATATATATATATAAAGGAGAGTTATACGAAATATATATATATATATATATTATTACAATAAATTAAAAAGAAGGGGTTTTAGGACAGGGAGGAGAGGGCGGGGTGTAAGAACGACAGGGACAACGCATTCCTTCCACTTCCACCACAAACCCCACCCCCCTTCCCCCACAAGAGAGAGAAAGCAAAAAATAAAAGAAAAAGGCGAGAGAGAGAGACAGAGAGACCGAGTGGGAGGGAGGTCGGAAGAAAATCAATCAAATTCCGGTGGAGGGAATTTTCTCTTTTGAAGAAAACAGAGGAGGAGATGCAGACGCCGACACAGCCGCTTCAGCAGGGTCAGGGTCAGGGTCAGTCGATGGTTGTCCAGAATTCCGGCAGCCTCAGCTTCAGCAGCAACATGTCCATGACTCGCGAGGACGAGGAGATGTCTAGTTCTGCCCTCTCCGCCTTCAGGGCCAAGGAGGAGGAGATCCAGCGCAAGAAGATGGAGGTCCGTGACCGCCTTCTCTCCCAGCTCGGCCGCGTCCAGGAGGAGACCCGCCGCCTAGCCACCATCCGCGAGGTCAGATCCCTCCCCCCTTCCCCATTTTTTATTTATCGAGTTCAGAAAATTACAGCACCATGACCGACTCAATTCCGCCGTCACAAGTTATGGACTTTTTACATGTAGTTCGTGTGGAAATTGCAGATCTCTCGCCGCCCCTTTTCTTTTCTTTCCCTTTTTCAAAGTTTCGACTCTCTTTAAGCATTTTTGTTTCGTTTTTGGTTGGCTGCCATGGCTGGAAGAACGAGACAGGGCTGGGACATGGACAGCAGACCTAGAAACGATTTAAAAGTGGAAACTATCCTTCTTTAGGACTGATTTAGGCGTCCTCTGGAGATTCGGTGTTCTTTCTGCTCTTGGGGATAAATAAATATTTGACGCACAGACTACCTGTGGTTGAAGGGGGTTAGGTTAGTAGGGACATTACTTGTTTCCTTCCTGGGCTTTAAGTACAGCTGTGGGGAGTTGTGGTTCCTATGGTTGTTGAGAGAGGGCCCCCCCTAATTGTTTAGCAAATTTGGAATCTCGGCATGACGATTGTAACGGGCAGGAGTTGGAAGCTTTGGGGGATCCCATGAGGAAGGACGTGTCATTGGTCAGGAAGAAGATTGACACCGTGAACAAGGAGCTGAAATTACTCGGACATTCCTGCCAGAAGAAGGTGGTTGAAACTTGTGACTCTTGCCGAGTCACTTTCAGTGGTCCTTTCTCTGAACAACGTGTTTCAAACCCCGTGAACAGGAGAAGGAGTACAAGGAAGCGCTGGAGGCCTTCAACGAGAAGAACAAGGACAAAGTGCAGCTCATCACCAAGTTGATGGAGGTTGGTCTTGTGTTCCATTTTCTCTGAACCAGTTGTTGTTCTCTCGTTCTTACCGTCTCTGGGTTTGTGATGTCTGCAGCTAGTGAGCGAGAGCGAGAAGTTGAGGATGAAGAAGCTGGAGGAGCTCAGCAAGAACATAGAGATAAAATGAAGGACAACCACCACCACCAACAACCATCGACGTCATCATCGTCAAAGTGTTCAAAGACAAAAAGTAGGTTGCTGATTAGCTCATGCTGATTGCCTGATCGGGCTGGGGCTTCTGTTGGAAATCCGTCTTTCTTTTATATATAATTATTAGTTACCAATTGTGGCTTGCTTGAAATTCCATTTATCATTCTTTTATTTTTGTGTTGTGTATTTTTCTGCACAATTTACCATCATCAATCAATCCTCATCATCATCACAATGGGTCTTGTGATCCATGGCAGATTGGTGGAGACCACAATCCTTGCCGATCTCATACCACACTGACTCAAATATATATATATATATACTTAAATGAAAAAAGGCTTGGGGAATTGGGCCAAGTCATGGGTTTGGGCTTTTCTGATCCAAAAAGACTGGGTTTGTATTTGGACTCTCGTCTCTAGTTGCCCTTGTCAATGTCATGTTCATGATAGGCTGTGTTTCTTAATCAGTGGTAATGAATAGTGCGGCGTCACATCTGCCTCTAATATCAGAGTTGTTCAGCAACCACCGATGTTGATTATCTTAAAAGCTTGAGCAGTAAAATGTGACATGTTATATATTTTTAT
Organism: Melastoma dodecandrum; assembly: GCA_029817715.1. Taxonomy (NCBI): domain Eukaryota; kingdom Viridiplantae; phylum Streptophyta; class Magnoliopsida; order Myrtales; family Melastomataceae; genus Melastoma; species Melastoma dodecandrum. Next base: position 5,396,154 of record JARUPY010000182.1, read on the forward strand.
TTTCAATAATATTAACGTTAAAAAAATCTCAAGACAAATTAAAAAAAAAGTTAAAACTGACTCTTTTTTTTTAAAAAAATGAATTAAGTAAATACGTGTAAAACCAAATAAATCATTAATTCACCTCTGATATTTCTTAAATAACAAAGAAACAAATTCATAAAAAAGTTTATTATATTATTATCTAATTCAAATATAAACGAGTGTCAATTGATGCATAACTTATGTTTCGGATAAGTTCCAGGAGTAGTAGAACTGCACCTAATATTACCGACTATTATGAATTCAATCCCCGAGCTACCCCCCTACTCCATCAAGGACTCTCTAATACCATTTCCAAGAGATAATCCTAATGACTCAATTCTCAACCCGTCTAATTTTTTTATTTTGTAATTATGAAGCATCCATTTTTAATTTGAAGTCCAAATGTTTAATTATATTAGCTTAAGCAAAATTATACAACTGAGGCATGTTAAATTATAAAATTAATTATTTTTATTATAAATAATTATAAATTATAACATTTGTCTATGTCCAAGTAATAATAGTAATAGTTTGAAAAGCCACGTGCTTTTAACTTTACCCCATCTTTTTTTGGTGGGAATAATTAATTACATTCCTTTGCAATGCCCCCATCTTTTTTAATAGCCAATACAGACAAAAAGGTATGTATCCGGAGAACTACTCTAATTCTACCCGCCCTCTAGCTCTAGTAATAGAAACAAAAATTCAAAAAAACTCCAAAACTTCCTTTTTTTTTAAGGCAAATTATCGATATTTGGCCCCAACTATAGGCCAACTTTACGTTTTGTCATATCGTTTAAAAATTTTTTAATTTGGACTTATTTCAATTTTAATTTTTGATTTAGCCTTATTTGTAACGGACGTTACGATTCGGTGACGTCTATGCGACTATTCCTTTTATTATATTAAATAATTTGATACGTCATTTTGTTTTCATACGTGGACATTAATAAATAAAAAAATAAAAAAGGCTCTCCCCTCCCCTACGAAGCTTCGCCTCTCTCGATCGAGTACCCTCCGATGTCCTCGTCTCCTCCGACGACACGTTCTCCGTGATTTTCTTCCCGATCAACGATAACCCCTACTCCTTCGTCGTCAACAAGAGGTTGCTGGAATTCGGGGTGGGGCAGGGGGGGAGGGGGAGAGGGTGGGTGTGGGGACAGGGAGGGGCTGGGGAGGGGGAGGGACTGGGTGTGGGGGCAGGGGGGGAGGGGCTGGGTGTGGGGAAGGGGGGGAGAGGGTGACGGTGAAATTTTTGGGGGAGGGGGAGGGAGTAGGTGTGGGGGGCAGTTTTGAGGAGAGGGGCAAGGAAGGGGCGAGGGTGATGGTGGGGGCAGGGGGAATTTTGGGGGAAGGTGACCGTGGGGGGAAGGGAAGCTTTGGGGGAGGGGGTAGGAGTGGGTGTGGGTCAGGGGCGGGGGAGGGGGAGCGGAGGAAACGGAGACGAGGAGAAAGTTATAGGGCCACGTATGCATAATTTATAAGTCAGAACACTACGTAGACAATAATATTATCGACGTTAGAGACACGTCACCGAATCGTAACGTCCGTTACGAATAAGGCTAAATCGAAAATTAAAATTGAAATAAGGCCAAATCAAAAAATTTTTAAACGATACGACAAAACGTAAAGTTGGTCTATAGTTCGGGGTCAAATATCGATAATTTGCCTTTTTTTAATATAAAAAGAATAATGCACGTGCTCAAAACACACATCAGATCAGACCCAAACCCAGATTGCCAAAAAGTCCAAGACAAGTAGCGACATCAAAGTTTTAGGTATCTTTTGTATTTCGGACACTCCTTGGAGTCAGTCAGCCAGCCAATTCAAAACCAACCACGCATGCCTTCTGTATAGGAGCGTTTCTTTTATTTTATAATAATATCTCTCTCTCTCTCTCTCTCGCTCGCACGCATATTTTTGGTGGAAATTCTCTTTACCCGAGTCAGTCCACCAGTCCAAAAATTAAACAAAAAAGAAAAATTGAATGAATTTTTACTTCCAGCTTTTCAGGTTGTACTGGGAGTCTCAATTTTTAATTTTTTCTTTCTGTACAGAAAAGATATTAGCGGATACTGTCCAGCTGTAAAAGATTGTTTTGACCCTCTCTCCCAAAACCCAATAATTAAAATTATATGTTGTAATTCGGGTAACAAATGATTTCGTTTTTGGAAACAAGAAAATAATCGAGTCCAAAAATGAAAGAAAGAAAAAGGTGATCTCATTTTTCAAAATCAGCCAAGTGCTCTCTCTATCTATCCATCCATCCCAGATATAGCAATTGGACCACCCTGTTGTAAAAACATGATGCCCCAATACTACTCACTCGATCTAGAAACCAAAAGGAGAGAAAAAGGCACGGTACACTCCACTCTCAATTTGAAAAATTTTGAAAACATCAACAAGTAGTGGGGATGATGGTGCAGTGCAACACAGCGCACACCCCAATCCTGAAAAAAAATACATATGAAGAAGAAGAACAGCAAATGGGTTTGATTTTTTAGGATGTTTGTGGGTGGTGGTCTAAGGTTAAAAGTCACTGCAGAGAAGAAGCCAGTCCACTGTCAGTCAATCAAAAGACAAAAAACTCCTCTCCCCATCCAGTATCAAATTATTTATTTTAAAAAAAAAAATTATTACTGGAAATGGTGGGATAAGACAAGTTGTGCATTTGTCTCTGCTTTTTCTTTTTGATGATATATTTCTTTTTGCATGCTCATCGTATCATAAAATCTTTGTCCTCCTGTCCCACCCCCACCCCCTTCCAGTGTAATAAGGTAGGGTTGGTGATCCTGATAAATGTCATATATTATTACTACATTACCATCCCATCCCATCCCATTGCATTACCTCTTTTGTATTTCCTCCCTTCCTTCCCCCTTTGGATTTTTGAATCCCACATTTCCATGGCACCTTCATAGTTTCCGTCCCCTTCTTCCCCCCTCTCTAACCACGACCACAATGTCGGGACATCATCAGAAGCACCTCCACGAGCTCTTGTCCCAAGACCAGGAGCCTTTCCTCCTCCACGACTACCTCCTCCACCGCCTCCGCCAGCTCCACCCCACCTCCCCTCCCCTTCCCCTCTCTACGCCCAAGACCCGCCACCTTCCCTTCCCTTCTCTTTACGGCTTCTCCCTCAAGCGGCTGAGATTCGTCCCCTCCCGCGACCCTGCCAACTCCCCACTTTTCGAATTCCCCTCGCCCGTGCCTCCCCCGAGATCCCCTTGCCAGAGGGCTGCTGTTTCTCTCCTCGTGCCCGCGAGGACTGCCGCACTGCTCCTCGAGGCCGCATCGAGGATTCAGAGGAGTGGTTCCGCTAGACTCCCTAGGAAACAGAGTTTGGGGGGCCGGGTCGTGGGGTTGGTTCTGAAGAGGTTTGCACGGAGGAAATCAAGGTCCTCGAGCGACGACAATGAGCCGCCTTACTTCGAGTCTCCTTCTGGCGGCTGCGATCACGGAATCGGTAGCGGGGTCGAGGGAAATGGGACAGTTTGCGACGAACACATCCGAAACAGCCCGTTGCCTGTTGAAAGGCAGGAATGTTCTTGCCTGGAGGAATGGCCGACGGAGTTCCCGTCTTTGCCGGCATCCCCTAAGCATGCGGGTGAGGGGAACGAGGTCGGTACTCTGTACTTCACCCTGTTTGGTTTCTCATTTCTCGTTGAATTAAAAAGGAAGAGACAAGAGATGTGTCGGCTGTGCTATTCTAATTTTCCTGATACCAATTTAGGGATGCGTCTGAAAAACATAAACAACTACAAGTTGTCGGCGTATCCATCCAAATCCATTCAATGCCGTCGTATTTTTGGCTGCATTTCATCCCATTGTTGGCAGCGAGGTTTGTGAAAATGTGACTTATTCCTCACAGGGCAAGACTGATCGATGCGGCGACACGTGTAGTGCATCCAAGGGGAAGAATGTAGACGACGAGGAGGAAGAACGCCAACAGTTTAGCCCGGTGTCGGTCCTAGATCCTCCTTTCGAGGTCGACGACGAGGATGGGGAAAGCCCTGTCGCCAACTACGGGGAGGGGGACCCCAACCGGGTAGACACAGGCTTCGATTATGACTGCAGCTTTGCCTTTGTACAGAGTGAGTAACTTAGTTCCGTGTATATGTTTTCTTCTTGTGCGTGTTTCGGGCACGTGCATTGATTTGGCAGTCCGAAAGCTCTGTTTTGTTCTGTGGACATAATACGGCGTTCCTCTCGAGAATATTGTTGGGCGGCAAAGTTCGGCGGCCGCTATCATTATGCCTATAGACGCGGATAATGTAGTTCTCGGGTTGCTTTCTGGGATTGAAAAAATAACATGTGACGTCTCTATCAGGGACAAAGCAGCGGCTACTGGATAATCTTCAGAGATTCGAAAGGCTCGTGAGGCTGGACCCTGTCGAGCTCGAGAAGAGGATGCTGGAATCGGACGATGAAGAAGCCGAGACCGAGCACGAGGATCGTTTGACCGTGCCCTTCCCCTGCCTCAGGAAATCCCCTGATGGGATCTCGAAAATGGTAATGGACCTCATCGCAGAGGAAGAGGGGGACTCCGAATCGAGAGATCACGAGAACGGAAGGTCGGTGGTCGCCAGGGTAAACAAGAGGTTGGAGTCATGGGAGGGTGAGGGATCACAAACGATCGACATGATTGTAGACGGGGAACTGAGAGCGCGATGGGAGCCGGGCGAGGAACAATTCGGCGTGTTGGCAGGGGAGATTGAGGTCGGGATGTTCGAGTCGTTGTTAGAGGAGTTGACGGCGGAGAACTCTAGTCGTTGATGTCGTGGCTTCTCAGCTGAGTTTTATCGTTCATTCCATGTTTAACGTGGGGCTTGCGTTCTTGCAGCACGCTTTTGCCCGCGGCGATGCATGCCAGTGACATGAGAAACGTAGGCGTAAACATAAACACAACTACGAAACAGACTAAGGGTCATCATATCTCCTAATGACGTATATTTTACAAAACCATTTCGATTGCCTTCCATTTTGGATGCGGATCATATTTGGCCGGGCCTCAGCTGGACACTTCGCCTTGTGCATCCAAGAACCGATTAACACGTAGGACGACACTATCCGACTTAGTTTAAGGAAAAGAACATGTCGACACGAGGGATGCGTGCGGCAGGCGTAAGTGGCCTTTTTTTTTTGTTAACTAAGAAATACTCCCTTCCACAGTGAAAGGGAGCCTCCCCAGCCCCTGAGGTCGACATTAGGTTTACCAGGGGGAATGTGTCGGTTCTGGTCGGAAGGATGGATGGACGGCGGACTAAATATTCAATTATTTTCGCGGGAGTTAACATTTTTTGCTCATTGTTGGACATGTGAATGAACCAGGCATAAAAAGATACCGACTAGTTCTTTGACGAGAGGTGTGTTCTCCCGTCTTATCCGGATTCCGTCTCTTGCAAGTTTTGCATTCGAGAGTGAGTACTCACTCCTCCATGAATCACATAAGTTTTATCGTTTGATCTCGCGTTTACTAATTTTGTTTTTGTAGATCTAAACGAGGGCCACGAGCAACGTGGAATTTCATTTCCAATAAGAAAAAGTGTTTTTCTTTTTGGGGGGCCGGCGTTTAAAACATTGAAAATCTTGAACGTGAGATACATAATGCCCAACTACTAGTCCCTTTCACACATACTACTATTTGTAAGCGACATATAGTCGATGGCGATGACTATGTGAGGCTTTTCGTCGTCTTACGGTCCTACGGACGCGTAAACATGACGGGCACCCGTCGGCCGAAATTATTCACCAGGCAGAGTTTTCATTCGAGAAAACAGTGTCATTCCAACCAACTCAAAACATGCGCACATACACTAGGACCCGTAACGATTCAAAACCACATGTTTCGGGCCGACAGAAGGAGACCTCGTGCGAATAGAAAGCAGAAAGGCGCAACAAAGGTGAAGGGTGGTGACCTTGACCGTTTAAATGTATATTTTGGTATTCTGTGGATGGTAGGGTTGGACGGCCGTTGGCGACGTACCATGAGACGCGAGAAGAGGAGATATTTAGGGTCCACCCGACCCAACAGAAGAGGAGACATGGAGGCGTTATTTGGTCCGGCACCGAACCCATTATTATACTTTTCCTTTTTTTTCTCCACGTTTTATGACTATATTCCGGCGGGCCACAATTCCCACGTGGGGTTAAAATTTTATTCCGAAAAATTGGAAGCATTCCCACACGTTTCGTATTACTCCACCTAAAAATCTCCACTCCCCCCACCACCACCACCCCGTCCATCTCTCCTCTTCTCTATAAATAACAACTACGTGACCGGGCATGGTACGACAGAGACCATTCGTAACCATACACCAAACCCCCCACAGTAAAGATGGAATGCCTCGCCGACGGAAGGAGCGAGCCTTGCCTTGAGGTGAGGAAGAGGAAAGCGGGTGCCAAGAAGTCTGACGAGAACCGACGTCCCTTAACCAAGGTTGTGACGGAGAAGGAAGACAAGCGTCAAAAAAGAGACGGAGAGTCCCGTTCGTGGTTTGGAACTACTTCCCCGAGCTTACCTGGCACCTCCTCATCCTTGTCGTCGTCCTCCTCTTCTTCTACTCCCACATGTAATGTCTCCGAGGTTAGCTCCCCGTTGTACTTCGAGGGGTATGGTCACATTGTGGGAGGGATGGTGGCCTTCTTCGATGAGGAGGAGGTGTTCAACATGCACGGGCTGCTCGACGGGATGGCAGAAGGGTTAATGGCGAGTCCGTTAGGTTGTGGATTGGATTGGGGTGGCGTTGAATATGTGGACTTGACCCTTTGGAGTAACGATGACTAGGGTTTGGCTCAGGAATGGAGAGGCAATAAACAACGAGATGCAGGGATCGCTTATTTTGTAGATCGTTGTTATCCTACAATCACTCATACAAATACATGGCAAAACATGATCGAGGAGACACTTCGGTGGTATGGGCATTGATGATTCTTACTTTTATCCATTTCAAACTAATTCAAATAATGTCCTTCAACACTTCACGAACCCACTGCGTCGAATAAAGCCGTCACCAAGGATAAGCAAATGGCACGCAAAACTCACTCGGCTCCCTCTTTTCAGTTCGAGCACAACATTTTGTGAAAGTTTTGTGTCGGGCAAAGAACTTCAGACGGAATTCTTAGTTGCGGCTGTCACGACCCCGTCGAGATATCAATTCCGGGGGATTTAAACCGAAATTAAAACAGAGACTTGTACCAACGAGATGGATAACATTCAATACTCGACAGCCTTGGTCGGCGCTATTAACCAAAGTAAGACGTCGGCAATTTCGCCACTCGTGCCAAAGTCGTGATCAAAGAAACACATCCATGTTAGGCGATGTGATTTAACGTAAGAAAACTATTTTACTTTGGAGGTTCATCGGATTGTCGGAGTCACGTGTTACGGCAAAAGAATGGGCTTATTGGCCCCGTTCATTGTGTCGATGTGAATATTATGATTGGGCCTGGCCCTAAATAATGGGCCACGAAGTGTTGGATTTTACATTTTTTTCCCACCACTTCCTGAAGTTTATTTATTCCGGTTGAATTACAAAATGTTTAACGAAATAACTACTCGTCACAAAAATATTTTGTATTTTATGTTACTTGTTTTTACAGTTTCGTAAAAAAGTGGAGTTACTTAATACAATCAGCGTACGTGTTCCACTTGGATAAGGCGAACTCGACTTTATTAAAATCGAATTCGAGCCATTATTTCAAGAATTTCGAAAGTGTGTGCGGAAACCGTGCGATGAACGATAATCAAAAGCTCGATTGGTTAAACGTCGTTTTTAATTTCCCTGTTCAACGAGATGAGGAGTGCTCAACGAGAGGAAAATGATAACGCTCCAAAGAAAAGGCACACGAACAACTTTTAGTGGGTGGGTTGGGTGTCCAGGTTCAGTGGCGTGTGTCCGTGTGATATATAATAAGGCAATTTATTTAACTGCCCGCCTCCTCATACACCACATCTTATGCAACCAACCCATTTAGTTTAGACACATAGTTTTACGACGTTATTTACTAGTGCTATTAGTTGGCTGCGGTTTTCCCAATTACTTCCTCCATGGGGTTATACATTCCATTAGCTATTAACATTGGCACATAATCCGGACATCCGGCCGACTTGTATGATAGAATTAAGACCCGTCTCCAAGATTCACCACGGGTCCACTTCCCAACGACGTCCCATGTCCATAGAAAAACATTGTCCAACAAC